>JAJLUV010000005.1:0-718212 GCA_030564445.1 Kodamaea leandrae | reverse complement strand
GCGGCGCCGTAGAGAGGAGAGAGAGGAAAGGGAAAAAGAAGGAGAGGAGGGAGAACGGGGATCTGTATGATCCCCGTCGACCGACTATTTTCGCGAGGAAGTCCATCGGCGAAGCCGATGAAGACTTCCGAGCCAACCACCACAATTCATATATTTCCTAAACTTATAATATGGTAAGAAGGTTCAGCCTGGCATAAGGGCTGGTTTTTGTCAATTTTTGCAGTGTTTTTGGCCCCAAGTTCGAAACAGGAAGGGGATTTTAGTGGCTGCAAAATTACAAAAATATATTCTATTTGAGGTAATGACTTAAGTTAAGAACACTGTGTATAAATTAAAAACAAGAAATCTTACTATTTAATGAAATCATAATCTAGGATCGTTTTTGTCACCTGGTGGAATCATCGCTTCTTCGAGGAACTTGTCAAGTTCGACTGGATGCAATTCTTCATATTCCTTGAAACTAGTTGCATAGTTCTTGCAAAAATCTTTCAGCAGGTACATTGCACATTCAACATTATCAGAGTTATATCCAACGAACTTGTCAGTGTCATGCAGGTCAGGCAAAAACATGGATTTGCCAGTTGTGTTATATACAGAAGGTCCCTCGAGGCTCAATATAGCGTTCAATACACCTTCAATGTGAATCGCATGAATAGTATAGTCACCAATAGAGAGCATCAAGGTCATGTAATCCTCTGTAAATATTCTTCCATTGGCTTCAGTAAAACTGTTTATATTCCACAGCGAGATTCCGTTCGACAAAAGGACATTGGGGCCATTTTTACAAGCTTCCTTTGGTCTTGCAAAATCCCATCCTGGAACAGGAAGGTCAAAACCGATGGAGCTTGACACATGACTAACCTTATAAACACGTTCTCCGCCAGGGGTATCATCCTTGATAATAATAGCAAGGTTTGGGCGATACATCGCAGTACCGCAACCACATTTGGTAATGTGAGCACGAGGAAATCCAACCCACGCTTGACGTCCAGCTGGAATGAGTTCTTTGCCTCGACTTCCAAGGGTGTTAACAATGACATCATTCAAGTTAACCATTTGGGAACCACCACGAAGCGCACCAACCTCTTTTCCTGGATTAGGTGTTTCGTAGTCAGTCTCACAAATTCCCTGTAAATCGCATTTAAGAACGGCGAGGTCCTTCCAATTGTGAACAACATAGAGGTGCTTATCGTACCCATAAAGTTCTCTCTCATCCGTGTCGACCATAGGTACCCAATTTTTCTGCGTTTTTGCACGAGGCTTTCCTTTAACAATAAGCTCTGTGGATTTTGTGTAGACCAACATATCGAACTCTGCTTTCCCCTTTCCGTCCACATTGTCTTTACCCTTCTGGAATTGGAAAGGAAAAGCCATGTAGATACTTCTTGTGTTGACAGTTTCTTCAACCACTTTGTCTCCCTCCTTCGTTTCCGTGTCCTTCATGTTCCTATGCAACAGATTGTAAAACAATAAAGGCTCCTCATGACCAGCCTCATTCTTAATTAAAGTTATGTGTGCGTCTTCTGGTCCAAAGTACTTACCCTCAGTGCCTTCCTCATCTTGCATGAAGGGAATAGGTATGAATTGAGGAAACTTGAGAATAGTATACTTTGTACGAATTTCAGTAGCATACTCATCGCTTTCAAATTCAGCATCATTGGATGGCACTGCGAGAGAGTAGGTGACTTCATTCCAATTAGTATCGTAGAGTTCTGCGTATACAAGAGAAACAAGGTTTTGTTTCTTTTTGAAATACACAACTCTGGAAATTGCAAAATGCACTCCATATTCCTCGAGGAAAACTGATGATCCAGTAAACTTGGTCCAATACTTGCGGTAAGTGTTGTCTTTAAGAGAAGCCCTCAAGCTTTCAACGAAGAATGGACTAATAGTGCGCAAGTAATGGTTAGTACCGGAGTCTATGCCATCCAAAATCAGTAACAACATTGGTTTGATGCTCTTTTGTAACAGTTGTGCAGAAGTAATCCGGACTTTGAATTGATAAAGGAGTTCATTGGTGCATCTTGAAACCTGACCCATTATGTTCTTCAACGAGTTGTAAATAGTGATTGGGTGCTCGTGATAATCCAAATCCTTCTGGAACTGTAAATCTGATATCTTCTTCGCCCTAACCGCAGTCATATGTTTAACTTTCAGCATGTCAAAGTTCTTCGCCATGAACTTGTGGATGTCTTGGTTGAAAGAGTTGGGGAACAAGAGAATGTTCTCTCCTGTCGTTGTAGTTGTGTCCAAGTGTTCAACATGGCTATATGTGAGAAGATGCCAAATGATAAGCGAGCTTCCGATAAAGCAGCCAGCTGCTATTGCGCGGAAAGTTTTCAACTTCGGGACTTTCATATTTCAATAGAGACCTGATTCTGTTGGTAACTAGGGAAAGCGAGTGTAATCGACTAGACGGTCTTCGAAAGTTGTTGTCTACGTGGTGAAATATTTACGGCGAATTGGAAGGTATTTATTTATCCGCGTTGAATTGTGGGAGCTACTGAAGAGCAGGTTGACTATACCTGAAATTGCTAGTAAAATTTGCAGTCAAGGTTACCGTTAATCATTTCAAACATGACACTATGTGATATACTCCAACATCACCTCTACATTCGAGTTTACAGCTCGCTGGATCTATAGCAAGCGTTGCGCTGCATTGCTATCAGGGGATGCACTTCTTGTCGAAGCCACCATTCCACGGGTAGTCTCCAATTGATAAGGTTAAAAAATATTTTGGAAAAAAAAAACGGTGAACTTTAACATACAACTCCCTGGAACATTTTCGTGTCTTGAACCAGAACGTGCCCCTGCAAGAGGGCATCCTAAATGGGGACGATGATCACGCCAAGTCTTAGGTTGCATAGCCGTAGTTCTCTATTCTTAAAAGATGTCAACCTTTCTCGCCTCGTGGCCAAGAAATTTAGCTCTTCAGGATCTCTTCGTTTTCAGCTGGAGGCGTTTTTTTGATATCAAAAGCTCATCTGGTTATGGTGTGTACTCTAATATTCACGTTTTGTGTATCTGCCGCATATAAATTGTGTGCGGCGCTGCTATCAGAACCGCTTGTGGAATAAAATTTCTTATGTTCTGCATTAAAGTCGAATTTTTTTTTGGTTTGTGTGACTTTGAAGCCTTTTTACGTGAACTAAGGGGATAGCTGAAAATATTGATGAGCGAAGGTAATTTAAAAGCAAATACGGTAAAGAAAAGCTTCTTCACGCGTAACACAGAGCGCGCCGCACCGAAGAATCGTTACGCGTCAGTATTTGAGCCTTTGGGACTGCAGTTGACTTATTTCCAGAACACCTCTGGAAACTACGAAAGCTCAAAAAGGATGTAGTTTATGATAATTTTCTACTTAGGTGCCGGAAAATCCGGAAATTAATATACAGGAAATAGTTTATAATCTGTTCTGTGGTTTTCAATTTGAACTTTTCAAATTATGATTATTATAGACGAATAATGTTGAGGTTACAAATAGTTTGATCGTTCCTTATAGGGTTAGTCAATAGATTATACCATCTATTACAACGGAGGAATCATGGCTCCATTCATAAACTCTTCGAGATCGGCTTGTGCAGTTTCGGAAAATTCTTCGTATATGGATGCAAAATGCTTGCAGAATTCGCCCAGCAGCATTAAAGCACACATGACATTGTCACCATTAAATCCCGGGAGCTTCTTAGGTTCAGGGAATTCTGGTAAAACAGCAGCATTTCCGGTGACATTAAATAACCAAGGGTCGTTGAGATTTAAAATAGCATCCAACAATCCCTCGATGTAAATGGCGTGGACAGTGAAGTCTCCAACGGAAACCATCAATGTCATGTAATCCTTAGTGTGGATCTTTCCTCCGGCAGAAGAGAAACTTTCGACATTCCACAGGGAAATTCCGTTCGAAAGGAGCACATTGGGACCTCCGTTGCACACTTCCTTAGGCTTTTTTAAGTCCCATCCAGTAACTGGAACATCAAATCCAATAGAACTGGAAATGTGACTCAACTTGTAATACTTCTCGCCACTGGGTGCAATGTCCTTTACCACGAGGGCAAGATTTGGACGGTACATCAGTGATCCACAACCACAGTTGTCGATGTGAGCACGGGGGAATCCAGCCCAGATTTGTCTTCCTGGTGGAATCACCTCACGGGCACGATTTCCTCCTGCTTTAAGAATTATGTCGTTCAAGTTCACGAGCTGCGAACCTCCACGAAGTGGACCAACAGAGTCACCTTGTTTTGGCAACTCGAAATCAAAATTACAAGCACCGTGAAGATCGCACTTGAGAACAGAGAAATCTTGCCAGCCGTAGACAATATATATGTGTCTGTCGTAACCAAATTCTTCTCTCTCCTCCAAATCAAAGAAAGGAACCCAGTTCTTTTGGGTCTTGGGACGAGGCTTACCCTTGATAAGAAGCTCTGCTGATTTCGTGTAGACCAACTGTCTGAATTCAGGTTTACCTTTTCCATCCACGTTTGACTTACCTTTTTGGAATTGGAAGGGGAATGCAACGTAGATTCCTCTATTGTTGTCACCCGTGTCATTCTCTTTGTCAGGAACTTCTTTATAATTTCTGTGCATCATGTTGTAGACCAACATTGGTTCCTCATGGCCTGCCTCATTCTTAATTAAAGAAATGTGAGCGTCTTCTGGTCCAAAGTACTTACCTTCAGTACCCTCGTGATCATGCATAAATGGAACAGGAATGAACTGAGGGAACTTGAGAACCGCATACTTCTGGTTGTTCTCGGTAACACGTTGATCGCTCTGGAACTCAATGTTGTTGGAAGGAACTGCAAGTGAATAAGTTACTTCCTTCCAGTTTGTGTCATAAAGTTCTGCATACACAAGCGAGACGATTGGAACATTTCTTGTTCCCGATGGCGAATAAACCACTCTTGAGATTGCAAAATGCAAACCGTACTCTTCAAGGAAAACTGAAGAACCAGTAAATTTGAACCACAACTTGTTACAGGATTTCTCCTTCACACACTTACGCAAATCAGTAATGAAAAGTGGACTCATGTTGCGTAAGTAGTGATTCTTTCCTGAATCTATCTCCTCCAACATCATCTCCATCATCGGAGTGAGACTCTTCTGCAACAGGTGAAGTTTGGTGATGCGAACCTTAAACTGGTGAAGAAGCTCGTTTGTACATCTTGTCATCTCGTCAAAAATATTCTTGATGGAGTTGTATATCGTGATGGGATGGTCACGATAGTCCTGGTCTTGCTGAAAGCTAAGATCGGAGTTTTTCTTGGCCCGTACACCATACAACCCTTTGACTGTCAGAATATCAAAGTTCTTGATTAAAAACTGCTCAATATCCTTATTGAATGACGATGGAAATAAGAGCACGCTTTCACCCGTGTGTGAGGTGGTATCGAAATTCTCAACATGCTCATATCGGAGAAGATGCCAAACTATTAAGGACGTTGTTATAAGACATCCTACTGCTATAGCACGAAAAGTCCGAATTCCTGTGACTTTCATTATGAATCACCTGTTTCTATAGGTAATAAGGTCTTTCGATGACGGATTCCTGTCTGGTAGATATCAGAGGTTTTGTTGTTTCTCTGACGATAATGTCTGATCCAGTAGATCCAGTAGAATTAAGAATAATCGGTGTGATAGTTGTCGGGATTTACGGCCAACCTTAACCTTTGACTAGCTATTCAAATGCGATGTATCCACGCCAGTGCAAAGAGCAACTTCTCGTTCAAATGACAAAGTGTTATGTGAACACTTCCTCAAGCGTGTTTTGTAAGGAGCTGATTTTACAGAAATACGTGGAAATGCCTTGGTTTTAACTGAGCGATTTTTATCTCTAGTACAAAAGGCCTAGAAAATAAGAAAGAAGCCCAAAGTGTAATATTTCGTTGAAACGCGGCGCCCTACCAAAGACTGCGAACCCTTACTTGAGTCGCCAATTTGCTTAATTTTAGTTTGACGATACCCTTTAGTTTTATCACGATTAGCCGTGCTACAGTTGAGCCTCTTAGCCTTTCCCACGAAGCAAATGGTGGAGGAGAAGTAAAGGGGGTGACACAGCAATCTATTTGTTGATATGGAACACGCATTGCGATCGTGAATCGTGCTATTTTTATGGAGGTTCGTGAACGACCCGGGGGCCCTTGAACCTATTTTTACCCTCGTGCATTGTACATTTTGTGCAGTCTTCAAGTGCATCTAACGTGTCTTATACGAATATTCGCACGGGCTCATACGCGTATTTAAATTTGTGGCTCCGTTGCGAAGTTCGCCCGCCTTTGTCAATGGAAGTCGGAACAACAACTACTGGCGAGTTAGCACATTGTTGTATCCTGCGTAAAGAACGTCCCGTTTGGGATAGATTGCTTCCAGAATGTACGAGGAATAATGATAAGCCGATCTGAAGTTTCAACTCGCCGATCAACGTGCCATGAACTCTTGGAACGATGTGCAGAGAATCAGGGAACAGGGCAGAACATGCATGAGATTACGGACCCAGGATTTGTCGATCTGGGCTTTTTCTCCCAAAAAAAAAAGGACACAAGCTAAATACGAACTTGTTGGACACAAAGCACTTTCCCAGAAAAGCCGCGTCCGCTAATAAATGGTCTATCAAATCGGCCATTACCGTGGAAGGATGGACCTGAAATGATAGTCGCGGAGAAACAAATCTGCCATTATTCTAGGGTAGACTTGCGTAACTGAAATGACGTGCCCTGCGGCATGCAGCCTTGACAGCAGGTTTAAGAGAAGATTTGAAATCAAGAGCATCTTTCCAGGGGACATGGAAACGATTCTACAGATTATCCCGGGTGCTTCATTGCTATTATTCTTCTTGTGCAAACGCAATTTTCGCTAATTCATGGATGGTATCCAATACTATCTTTGCTTGTTCTCTCACGAGTGGATCGTTGTCGGTTTCAGTCACGTATTGTAAAACGTCGTAGACTTTTTGCCTATATGTGCTTGGAAACTCAAGAGAGGGGGTGTTGCTTGTTCCGATGATCAAGTCATGGATCAAGACCGCCGCTGCACGACGCATTACTGCTTCATCTTTCGAAACCTCTAACTGTAAAATTCCAACTGCGCAATCCAAAACATCTCCTAATTTCCCTGCGAATCCAAGCGGGTTTGTTTTACAGCATGTTCCAAGCAACGACATACTCGACATACGCAACCGCATATCGACATTCTTGGAGTTCGACACCAGAACCATACTCACCATACTACTGACCAACTTAGATGCCGACTCTCCGCTGAAAAGTTCGTTAGAGTTCTGGATGTAACGAAGAAGGACTTCGCCGATCTTGAGACGTGTATCGATAGACTCTTCATCTCCGGTGTACAACTTCAATAACAAGTCAAGGACAACCGCGGGGTTCAGTGCCAATAAACTTTCCAATCCTTTGATCACGTTCAAGTAAATGAAAGGTTCGGAGTCGTTCAACTGAACCAAATGAAGGTTGATGACAAAGTCCAAGCTCAACACCTCGCTCTTGTTCTCTATCAAGGTTCGAAGCATGTGTAGTCCATGTGCACGAATTGGTACAAGTGGATCGTTCAAACTGGCGATAGCTCTCTTGAGTGTCCTAGAGTCCAATTCTTTTCGCAGTACGGTATTACCAGAGTCTTTTTCAAGAGCGAATGATATACGATCGTGGAGTGCCTGTGATGACTTGACAAGAGTTTCTGGTAAATTCGAACTCGAGTACTTCTTAAGCTGGTCTTGGATCAACTTGAGAAGAGATACGCAGTCTGTGTCTAGATTTTCAGTCTCCGACAAGATTGCAGAGAGAAGTTCTAAAATCACAGGTAACGATTGCTGAAGGAAGTCGGCTTCGATTTCGTCTTCATCATCAGAGTCAGCGTCTTCTGATGTAGTTGGGACTTGTGGAGTACTCTCAACATTTTGTCCTAAGAACTTGTGCACGATTTGTAACACTTCGAACGGAGTCCTGGCGAGAATGCTGTTGAACTTTGTCCCGATTTTCTCCAATAATTGGAGATCCATGAGCATCACGTAAGGATTGCGATCATCGATGGAGATGCTCTGTTTCTGGTCAGTTAACCATGAAGAGAGAAGCGTTACAAACAACTTCTGGATCTGGTCGTCATCAAGACTTGCCAAAAAATCAACAAAGTAGTCTGCATTCTTGTCCAAGTCGGCTAAAAACTTCTGCATTTTGTTTGTGGAGTCTAGCAGGACCGTTTTCTTCTCGATACACACCAAACCATTTGGTCCAAACGCATATTGCCAGTCGGTATCCCAAAGGATGTTTTTGGCAATATGAGTGAGGAAGTCTGCAGTTCTTCCGGAGTCCGAGAGCGTAGTCATAGTACTCACCAATATATTCTGAAGGACTTGAAATGGCTTAGCAGCAGCTTTCATAAATGTGTAGCATGTCCATACTGCCAATAGGATTGGCTCAATGAGAAATGAAAGAAGATCTGCACTAATGTTATTCAGAGTTAATGATACCAAAACGTTGATGTTATTGTTAAGTGAGGCCTCTGATACCAAAACGTTGATATTAAGTGAGTCCTCTGATACCAATACACTTTTGTCTTTGTTCGACTGTCCTTCTAAACTGTTAAAGTTCTTCCACAACCTCTTTGCAAAAAAGTCTTTAACAATGAGTTTATTACGCAACCAGAGCTGCTCGAGTACGTGGCAAACACAACTTGTTATGACAGGTTTGTTGATATTGACAAGCAAGTCGTAGAACTGATCACCAATACTTGCGAAGTAGTCTTTGGTGAGGATGTCCTTCGGCTTAGCTAAAATCACCGAAGCCACATGATCAAACTTGTCTATGTTAATGTCCTCGCTTTCCCTCATTCCCAAGACGTACTCAATAAGACCCTGGACACCGTCACCTCTAGGAGCACGGGTGGGGAGTCCTTTGAGCTCACTTAACACAAATTGTTTGAATGGAAGCGATTTCGGAGAAGTGCTTGAGGCGAGGAGAAGACTGAAAGTCTGGTAAAGCTCGTAAGTTTCTGGTATTTTGATGACTGTATCCTTGTACACGCCCACGAGTTGTGTTTCATTAAAACAAGGCATGCTGATCAAAGCTATTGTAACAGTCAAGAAGTCTGACATACCAGTTCCTTTCGTCAAGAGATCTTTCACATCAGATTCCGTCGTGAATACTCGAAGAAGCTTGTCGAATACCAAGCGAAGGAGCACATGCTGTGTACGGAACGTCAGATCAGCAATGCGGTCGATCTTAATCTGATTGCTGGACCCAAAATCCTTGATGTTGCGTTTTTCTATAGGAATCCCGATCTGGAATTCGCTCAAAACTGGGTATATGCCATGAATGATAATGATGTTGAAGAGCTTGCTGAAAGTCCTGATGTCGTGTAGTGAGATTTTGATGAGATTTGAGTCGTTCTTAGGGTTGTCACTAGTAGTGTTATCTTCTTCCTTCACTGGCTCTTCCTTCACTGGCTCTTCCTTCACTGGCTCTTCCTTCACTGGCTCTTCCTTCACTGACTCTTCCTTCACCGTTTCTCCCTTCACCGTTTCTCCCTCTGACAACCTCTGGATCTCCAACAATCCATCCAATAGCTTACTAATCAACTCGTACCGTGAGGATACCTCAAATCGCGAACACAACACCTCCAAGCTCAACTCGTGCAAGCTCCCACTTAGTTTGGTATCCAATTCATGGAATAGGATATCAAGTGGCGATGTTCCCACATGCTGAAGCTTGTTCAATCCCTTTTTGGGGTATACTTCCTTAGCATCCCTCCGTACAGTAGGCTTCTTTTTCGATGAAAACGGGTTTGATTGCTTCAAGGGCGATTTGGTCTCGTTGTTGGAGTTTCTGGTAGTCGTGATGTCATTGCTATCTATATCCATTGAATCTGGATCTTGATCATTCTCCTCAATTTTCACTTTAGGATCCGGTATGTCCACGTTTTTCGATTCAATTACATCGGGTGTGTTTTCCTCAATGTTGAAGTCGCCGTCGTTGTCTCTTTCTATAATGTCAAAGTCGTCCACACCGTGGATTTCCTCAATCTCAACCATCTCTTAGCTGATCAGTTTCCGTAGCAAAAATCAAATATACAGGACGAATTTTTTCGATGAGAACATCAAGAATGGCTTCTACCACATACCCGCTCACCGCGGACGAAATGGAGTGTATTTTGTACGACGCCAGAGAAGGCGACTTGGACACGTTGCGCGCTGTGTTTGAGGAGATCGGAGCAGATGCCTTGCTCACCGTCAGAGACAGTGAGACTTTGTGCACACCTTTGCACATGGCGGCAGCCAACGGTCACTTAGAGGTTGCAAAGTACTTGTTGTCGATTGTTTCTAAGGAGGACGCTATAAAGTTGGCAGCACTGGCAAACGACTCTGGCAACACTCCATTGCACTGGGCAGCTCTCAACGGCCATTTGCCTGTGGTAGAGTTGTTGTGTGAAGAGTACAAGGCAGACCCGTTCTTGAAGAACACTTCTGGTCACGACTCTTTGCACGAAGCAGAGTACAATAACCAGGAAGACGTGGATACGTGGTTCTTGAAGAAGTTTGCTATCGAGGATGACTATAAGGTTCTGACAGAGGAGTCGGGAGATGGCGAAGAGACCAAGATCACCTTCACTCCAGGAACTGAGAGTAAGGAGGCTGACGACAGAGCAAGAGCCGCTAAGGAGGAGAGCGAAAAGAACAAGAAGGATGTTGAAGCTTTGGAAACTGAAACCAAAAAGTTGGCTGTGGAGTAAGAATGCGATGGGTAGGATGAGATATGAGGAGATATGAGGTAAGATGAGATGAGGTAAGATGAGATATGAGGAAGATGAGATGAGGTCAGATGAGATATGAGGAAGATGAGATGTTCCTTTACCATGACCTGATACACTTCAACAATCAGATCAACTGTTATACCGCCGACCATCATCTGTCTACATATCTCCTACCTAACGGATGCTTCCAGAACATGCTGGAATTTACTATGGTCACGCGATTACTCATCATATTGAAACCACCACTATTGATCACTACACACAACACTGAACAACACTCCAGTCATTCCAACCACCATCTATCTATCACCTTCCATGACCCCAAGCTAGCCTTATCTTATATAGAAATAGACAGTCGTGCTCACACCAAAAGTGGTGAAGAAAAAAGCACAGCGAAAAATTTTTAAAAGTACCACCACTATGTCTGACTTAGGATTTGACCCTTCGTTGAAGAAGAAAAAGAAGAAGCCAACCAAGGCCGAAGATGGCGCCGATGTTGCCAAGGCCGACGAGGCTGTTAACGACGACATGTTTTCCGGAATGAAGAAGAAAAAGAAGTCTAAAAAGACGGAAGACGCCACTGAAAAGAGCGAGTCGCCAGCAGACGACTTGTCGAGCGCGTTGGGCGACCTTACGCTCAAGAAGAAGAAGAAAAAGTCCACCAAGAGCCTGGAAGCAACCGACTTCGAACAGCAATTAGAAGAGGCTGGTATCGAAGAGCAGCCAACTGGTGCTGACTCTCCAGCATTATCATCCAACTCATCTGTCAGCGGCGCCGCCTCCCAGCAGGCTGCCGGTGGCTTGCCATACGAAGAGCTCTTGTCGCGCTTCTTCTCCATTTTGAAACAGAATAACCCAGAGTTGGCCGGTGACAGAAAGGGCCCAAAGTTCCGCATTCCACCTCCAGTGTGTCAGAGAGAAGGTTCAAAGAAGACCTTGTTCGCCAACGTGCAAGAAATCTCCTCGGTGTTGCAGAGAAACCCAGAGCACTTGATACAGTTCTTGTTTGCTGAATTGGGTACCTCTGGTTCCATCGATGGTGAGAAGAGATTGGTGTTGAAGGGTAAGTTCCAGCCAAAGCAGATGGAGTCCGTCTTGAGAAGATATATCGTCGAGTACGTGTCGTGTAAGACATGTAAGTCGATGAACACGGAGTTGAAGAGAGAGTCTGCCAATAGATTGCATTTCTTGAGCTGCAAGGCCTGTGGCTCCACGAGATCGGTGTCTTCCATCAAGACTGGTTTCCAGGCACAGGTGGGTAGAAGAAAAAAGATGTAAGGGGTCTGTATATTAATGGATGTATAGAGGATGTCGAGAATGGACGAATGAAACTAGCAAGCCGACGTAGATGTCAAGTAGTTATAGAGAATATGTTAACGAAGGAGTTATACTAGAGAGTCTAGAATTATACTAGAGAATATAGATGTCAATTATACTAGAGAATCTAGAATTATACTAGAGAATCTAGATGTCAATTATACTAGAGAATCTACCAAATATCACATATTGATAAATTTTACAGAAATATTTCAGAGATATGACGAGTTAGAAGGAGAAGAAATCGTAATGAAATCAGCACTACTGTACATCGTGTCTATTAAAACTGTATCTTATAAAACTGAATATTAAACATTGTAATCGTACGATCCACCGTCTATAACACCATCTTTTCAACCACCTTGCGTAAAGGAGTGCACCATTTGCTCACTCCGTGGTGCGCAATCATGTAATCAAGTAGCTCACTGACTATTTGCTTTCTGGCCACAGGGTCACGCGATTGGTACAACTCTTCAGCTTTGTCCACAATTTGAGACACGAAACTAAGTTCACCTCCAGAGAGTTCCTCAAGGGAGGCGGTCAACTTGCTGTAGTAGTGAGCGTGCTCTTTCTCGGGTAAAGTGGTTGGCTGTGTGAAAAGTGCATCAAGTCGTGTTCTCAACAGATCAATGGAAACATCGCTGTGTGTGGTTTCATTGTCTGGAATAGGGAGGGAGCTGCTTGATACACCTCGCTTTCCGGAACCAAGTCCGGTCATCGGTGGACAGTCGTTCCACCCGGCAATAGGGTCACCTCTCTGGTACTTGGTTGTCATCTACCACGCGTTCAAATAAATGTTGAAATTCGCTTATATAGATCGCTTATGTAAGATCTGCATTTTTAAAATCAGGTACCAAAGCATCATCGAGAAACAACATGTTACGATAGACAGCGTACCATTCTGGGTGCTAACTTACCATTCTTCGATTGAGTATAGAAGGACCGAGCTCAAATTGTGTTATGTGCACCTGGTTTTTTGGAAAAATCTGGGGAAGTTTGTGAAAAATTGGGTCACCCGAGATGATTCCAACTAAACACATACGACTCCATTCGAGGATGATCATGAAGGTACAGAGCTACCACCCTCTCTCACCCGCTGTCTTTTGGCTACCACCCACCTCAAGTTTCCACTAGTAGTACTCACGTGACCTTCCATTTATCATGGATTTTTCGCAATCGATTTGCCATCAGTAATGTCTTTCAGAGGCGTGCTATCCGACGAGCAGCGGAAGAAGATCGTATGTATTAGACGTTTCATTGCAAAGGTTCTGAATACTGACCAGCAGGATGACAACCGAAAACGTGCTTTGGAGCGTTTGAATCGGAAGAAGGAGGGTTTACGTCAAAGTCCGACTGAAAGGTCAACCCAACAACCCAACGCCATCTCCTCTCAGAGCAGTGTTCCACCTACAAAGAGGAGCAAAGAGACATCAGAAGCTGTTAATACCAACAATCCAGCTACCTCCAGTTCTAATCCACAAGTGTTAGATGGAACTACGATTAAGATCAGTGGATCATACACACATGAACAGAAGAAAAGACGAATAGAGCTCACGGATCAGCAACAGCAGGCGATACAGAGAAATCGTGAGAAGGCATTAGAGATACAACGAAAGTTGAAAGAAAAGGAATTGGCGAGAAACAAACCTGCCCCAGAACCGAAAGCGGCCCCACCGCAGGTTAATGCAGATGGGAGTGTTAACATTATCAATGTGGGTAACAGTGTACGGTTGAACAAAGATGCCGAACCCACTGAAAGCTTTTCAAAGTATGCACCGCCGCCAATCAAGAGAGCCGACTATATTGAGTTCGATTTATCAACTATGGAGGACTCTAGAGGTGGTTTCTTGAATGGAGAGAATAAAGAAGAGGAAGCGGTGAAGGAAGTGCGGGTCTTCAAAGAAGATGCACCTCCAATAGATTTTGAAAATGCCCCCAAGTGTCGCGAATGTGGATCAATTGACTTGGATCGGAACTTGTACGATAATTTCAACCATGTGCAAGTGTGTCGTCAGTGCGCGCGTGCAAACCCAGAGAAGTATGCATTGCTTACAAAGACTGAATGCAAAGAAGACTATCTATTAACGGACCCAGAACTCCGAGATACGACATTGTTGCCGCGCATTGAAAAACCCAACCCGCACGGATTTTCAAGAATGTTGCTCTTTTTACGCTTCCAGGTCGAGGAGTATGCGTGGAAGAAGTGGGGTTCTCCTGAAGGGTTAGATAAAGAGTGGGAAAGGAGAGAAGCAATGAAGATCACAAGAAGAGATAAGAAATATAATGATCAATTGAAGGAGATGAGGCGGAAGACAAGAGCTGAAGAGTACACGAGAAAGTTGAGAAACGGTATGGGACTTGGCGAGAGACACGTACACGATTGGTCAGCACCTTTGGTGGTCGATAGCGATTCCAAATTAATTAAGAAGCGATGCTTGGATTGTGGGGTTGAGACTGAGGAGTACATAATTGGGTAAAAGAGTAAGTAACATTTAAGGAAGGAAACAAAAACACTAGGGATTCGGAAAAGTGAGTCGTAGACCATGCGAATGTCAGGTGAAGAAGTAATTATACGCGTTAATGAAGAGTTGACATTTCGTTTCAATAGCTTTCGGATTCAATCAACAACTTTGGTTAATAATTCCTTCACATTTGAACGTAATACCGAATTGAGCAACAATCTACTTGAATGGCCCCAGATGTACCTAGTATGGCCACTTGAATTGCTCACCATACCACCTGGATCAAGAAGGACGTATATACTGTGGGATCAAAAGTCGTGTACAATGGTCAAATTTCGAAAGTTCTCCGAAATTCCACCAAGTTCCATAAAGTTCGAATCGACCTTTTTTTTGCAACAAATAGAGTACTGTGAACGTCGAAAAATTGTTATATATATACGATGAAAATTCGCTGTAGCAAAATTTCTCCTTGAAATTACATATCCTTTTTTAGATACTATACAAGATGTCTGACACTAAGGTTGAAACCCACGAGTTCACCGCTGAGATCTCTCAGTTGATGTCCTTGATCATTAACACTGTCTACTCTAACAAGGAGATTTTCTTGAGAGAGTTGATTTCCAACGCTTCCGATGCTTTGGACAAGATCAGATACGAGGCATTGTCTGACCCATCCAAGTTGGACTCTGAGCCAGAATTGTTCATCAGAATCACCCCAAAGCCAGAGGGTAAGGTTTTGGAGATCAGAGATTCCGGTATCGGTATGACCAAGGCTGACTTGGTTAACAACTTGGGTACGATCGCCAAGTCTGGTACCAAGAGTTTCATGGAGGCTTTGTCCGCCGGTGCTGACGTCTCGATGATTGGTCAGTTCGGTGTCGGTTTCTACTCTCTTTTCTTGGTTGCTGACCACGTCCAGGTTATCTCCAAGCACAACGACGACGAGCAGTACATCTGGGAGTCCAACGCTGGTGGTAAGTTCACTGTCACCTTGGATGAGACCAACGAGAGATTGGGCCGTGGTACCGTCTTGAGATTGTTCTTGAAGGAGGACCAATTGGAGTACTTGGAGGAGAAGAGAATCAAGGAGGTTGTTAAGAAGCACTCTGAGTTCGTCGCCTACCCAATCCAGTTGGTTGTCACCAAGGAGGTTGAGAAGGACGTTCCAGTTGAGGAGGAGGAGACCAAGGCCGACGAGGATGACAAGAAGCCAAAGTTGGAGGAGGTCGATGACGAGGAGGGTGAGAAGAAGGAGAAGACCAAGAAGGTCACCGAGGAGGTCACTGAGATTGAAGAGTTGAACAAGACCAAGCCTTTGTGGACTAGAAACCCAGCTGATGTCACCCAGGAGGAGTACAATGCTTTCTACAAGTCCATCTCTAACGACTGGGAAGACCCATTGGCCGTCAAGCACTTCTCTGTTGAGGGTCAGTTGGAGTTCAGAGCTATCTTGTTCGTTCCAAAGAGAGCTCCATTCGACGCTTTCGAGTCCAAGAAGAAGAAGAACAACATCAAGTTGTACGTCCGTCGTGTTTTCATCACTGACGAGGCTGAGGAGTTGATCCCAGAGTGGTTGAGCTTCGTTAAGGGTGTTGTGGACTCCGAGGACTTGCCATTGAACTTGTCCAGAGAGATGTTGCAGCAGAACAAGATCTTGAAGGTCATCAAGAAGAACATCGTCAAGAAGTTGATTGAGACCTTCAACGAGATTGCTGAGGACCAGGAGCAGTTCGACAAGTTCTACTCTGCTTTCTCCAAGAACATCAAGTTGGGTATCCACGAGGACCAGCAAAACAGAAACGCCTTGGCTAAGTTGTTGAGATACAACTCCACCAAGTCTACTGAGGAGTTGACCTCCCTCTCTGACTACGTCACCCGTATGCCAGAGCACCAGAAGAACATCTACTACATCACTGGTGAGTCCATCAAGGCTGTCGAGAAGTCTCCATTCTTGGAGGCTTTGAAGGCTAAGAACTTCGAGGTTTTGTTCTTGGTTGACCCAATTGACGAGTACGCCATGACTCAGTTGAAGGAGTTCGAGGACAAGAAGTTGGTTGACATCACCAAGGACTTCGAGTTGGAGGAGACTGAGGAGGAGAAGGCTGAGAGAGAAAAGGAGATTAAGGAGTTCGAGCCATTGACCAAGGCCTTGAAGGAGATCTTGGGCGACCAGGTCGAGAAGGTTGTTGTCTCCCACAAGTTGGTTGACGCTCCAGCTGCCATCAGAACCGGCCAGTTCGGTTGGTCCGCTAACATGGAGAGAATCATGAAGGCCCAGGCCTTGAGAGACACCACCATGTCTTCTTACATGTCTTCCAAGAAGACCTTTGAGATTTCTCCAAAGTCTCCAATCATCAAGGAGTTGAGAAAGAAGGTCGAGGAGGACGGTGCAGAGGACAAGACTGTCAAGGACTTGACCACCTTGTTGTACGAGACCGCATTGTTGACCTCTGGTTTCACCTTGGACGAGCCATCTTCATTCGCTGGTAGAATCAACAGATTGATCTCTTTGGGTTTGAACATTGACGAGGACGAGGAGGTTGAGGCTGAGATTGGCACTTCCACTACTTCCACCGCTGAGCCAGCTGTGGAGTCTGCCATGGAGGAGGTCGACTAAACGAATTAATGCCTAAATCTTTGTCTGTATAATGTTATTTTAGTGTATATATTTTAATCACTATTGGTGTTGGTATACGACTTGTAGGAGCACGTTTTCGCAACAAGAAGTCCCGTCGCTAGACACGTTTTTCACGTTGTATTCCGTTCTAGGTATTTTTCAGTTTTTTGGGGCACACGTGAAAATGGTAAGCTCAAAATTTTCTGTATCGATTCTTGATCAGCAGCAAACAACAGATTCCGAGCAAACGGTGCATTGCTCAAGGAAGTACACATATCCGCTTAGATTGTTTTCACAGGAGCAGCCCAAATCGACCATAATTAATAGACTCTAGACATTGGTACGAATAACAATGGGTATCTTCATTCCAACCAACAAATTGGAGCAATTGCGCTTGTACAAATATGCTTCAGAGGACCACTCGATTATTTCCAAGTATGTTTTGAAGCGGTGGTGGAACTTCTTTGTTCAGATCTTCCCGCTTTCTATGGCGCCTAATGTGGTGACCTTGTTAGGTTTCCTCTTCATAGTGTTGAACTTGCTCTGTGTGTTCTACTATGATCCAAACTTGGACACTACTCAGCCTAGATGGTGTTACTTCTTTTACGCATTTGGTTTGTTCATGTACCAAACATTCGATGGTTGTGATGGGTGTCATGCGAGAAGAACGGGTCAAAGTGGTCCATTGGGTGAATTGTTTGACCACTCGATTGACGCAATCAACACCAGTTTGGGTGCATTGATTTTTGCATCTGTTTTCAAGATGGGTTACGGTGGTTTGCTCATGTTGTCCCAGTTTGCTTCTGTTTGCAACTTTTACACCTCAACTTGGGAGGAGTACCACACCCATGTGTTGTACTTGTCGGAGTTCAGTGGCCCTGTTGAAGGTGTTTTAATGATTTGCTCTGTGTACATCATCACTGGTATCTTTGGACCTGACATTTGGGACGTCAAGTTGTTCGACTTGAACTTGTCCTCAGTTGGCTACGGTACCTATGAGCTCAGATCGTCGATTATCTACGTTGTCTTGGGATTGCCATCGTTGTACTTCAACATTGTCTCTGCCATGAGAAACGTTAACAACTACTATGAAAAGAAGAACGATAAGGATTACGAGAAGGTGAAACATGATACCAATGAAGCTTACAAGGGACTTGTACCATTCTTTGCATACTACGGTGCTATCATCTTGTTCGTGTGGGCCTACCCTGAGGTGATGTCTGAGAATGGTTTTGCCTTGGTTCTTTCCATCGCATGTACTGTTGCTTTCTGCGTGGGAAGAATCATCTTGGCCCACTTAACTGCTCAAAGTTTCCCATTCTTCCAGATTCCAATGTTGATTCCAGTCATCCAGTTTATCTTGTGCAAGATTTTGATCAACATTTACAAGTTCCGCGCAGACCAAGTGTTGTCTTCGGTCTGTTGGTTGGGTCTTGGCCTCACCCTTGGTATTCACAGTGTTTTCGTAACTGAGATCATTTTTGAAATCACAGCCTACTTGGACATCTACGCGTTGTCCATCAAACACAAGAGAGCTTGAAAGCGAGGCAGGGGAGGAAGCGTTTGAGAGATTCTACAATTCCATCTCTCAATTGTTGTGGCATATGAGTGATTTAGATTCACAAATCTCATTCCTTATCTCATGCTCTGCCAAGTTTACATCAGTTGACAATAGTTCCGTGACATTCATATTGAAAGCTACTAGAAATTGTAATCCGCCTCACAAGTTTGTCTAAGCGTGTAGTGGGTTTTATATATACAAGAAGCCATGAAAACATAAATAGAAAACGTTACTGCAAACCAACTAGAATGCTTAAGCGGCCTCCTTCTTCTCATCGGCACCAGTAGCCAAAACGTCCTGAGCACCAGGCTGCAAGGAAAGCTGGTTCTCCATTTCCTTCAACTGGGTCTCAGACAAGATGGCCAAGGACAATGGAACACCCAACAACAAGGCCGAGGAAGTCAAAGTCCACAAAAGAGAGCCACTGGTAGACAAAGCGCTTGTAACGTATGATTTCAAGGTCGAGGTGGCATCGGCAATCTGTGCTCTCTGGTCTGGAGCAATGATATCTTTCAAAGCGACAATTCTGTCCACAATAGTCTCGTTCTCGTAGTCAAAGTCGTAGTCGTCTTCGTCAGCGTCGGAGTCGCTTTCGCTCTCTTCGGATTCACTGACGGCAGCGCCAGCGTTCACGGTCTTTTCTGGGAACTCGTTGCGAGCAGTGTTGGACTCGTCGTCGATCTGGGTCAACTTAACCATGGTTGCTTAGTTCGATTAACTTTTTGTTCACCAAATTTTCATTGCCTTCTCTTGCAAAAAAAAGTTTGATGAAAATCGGTAAGTGCACGCTACGAACGAGGTTGCAAATCTACAGTGCTTATCGTGCAAAATTTATTAGAAAGATCGCCAGGTGCCCTATAAACCTCTAGTATGGGTCGGCATCGCCTTGGTCATCGCTTAAACTGAGCGATGGAATTTCGTGCTCGTCGTTAATTTTGTACCCCATCAGCTCCATTTGTTCCGGGTACTTACGAACATTGTAGAACTGAAGTAGTGCCCTTAAAGCCACCTCCTGGTCGTACGAGTTGTTGAAGTCAAACTCGAGATCCTTACCACTGAGCCAAGTGTCCTTCATGGAGAGGTCCAATTTCAAGTAGATTTGCGAAATTAAGTCCATGTTAATGGATTTCCACTTGCGTCCTTGGTAAGGAATTAATTTTCTCAACGCATGAAGTATCGGTAGTGTGATGGCATCGTTATCAAAGTTGGTAACAATCATCTTGAACAACTCCGAAGGCTTCAATTCGTTGAGTGTGAAGACTCTCTGCGTGATATTTTTGATGAGAATCTTGTTAATGCAATGCAAAAGGTTAGAAAGGATAATGCAGTAATTTTTGTTGAAGCTCTTGATGTAGGTGTTATTGATGTTGTTAGCATCAATCACCGTGGGCAATTGCAGAATCATGGTTTTGTTGATAAACTGGTAGTTGTGCTCGGCTGGATAACGCTGCAAGCAATTGTTGAAAAATTCGAACTTTGGGAGTTCGATTCTAGGATTCATAATCTTATTTTGGTTGATGAGAATTTCATACTCAGGGAGCCGGTCCTCATTCTCCTCCTCTAATCCGTTCTCAATTCCCCTCTTGGAATCCTCTTCGCCATCCCATTTTTGCAAGTTTTGATTGTTGAAGCTGCGGCTGACATAGTCGAGAGATACAGTGAGGAACTGCTGGTCAGCCAAAATGGATGTAAGGTAGTAGTACTTCATGACATGACTCAATTTGAACCAACGTAACAAAAGGATCACTATGGAACTGCTTGCTTTAAGAGTGACTTCTTTTACGTCTATCATCTCCAATTGCAGCATCATGATGTGATCGATTTTAGTCTTTGCTTCCTCCTTCTCAGCGTCGGTTTTGTTGTGTAAGATGGGGGCATTCTTGAAGAAGGATGTCGATGAATTGAGTTCGAGTTCAGGATAATTCAAATTGTAATCCATTCGGTTGACTTTAATAGTTTCCATCAAAACTTGAACCAAGGAGTTCAATCGCTTCAAGTTAGTCTCGTAGAATTTCTCCACATGTGCTAGCGAGTGGATCACATCCTTATACTGTGGATACTTTCCGCATAACCCATCAGTGTCGATGAGTTCTTCATCTTGTTCCTGAGCCTCATACTCGTTGGAAAAACCTCGTTCTTGCTTCATGAAGCGGTTCTTTTCAAGTAGAAGTCTCTTGGAAGAGTAACTTTCATAAACCGCATTCTTCAAAATATCATCGGCCTCCTTGATTGCATAGGGAACCTTCATTTGGGAGCCTTCAAGTGCATCTTGGATAGTCGCAGAATCATTAGGGTACAAGAATGGCATTGCTTGATTCACTTGAAAAGACCTCCGGATCTTCTCGCCACCGGTCATATAATCAGAAGGTGCCAACGTTGGAGACGGAGCAGGCGTGGCAATGTGCACTGTTTGAGCTGGGAGCTGACTCAAGATCGTGTGTGATTTGATCGTTCTGGGGACTTCGAGTAGACTCAGAAGTGAGTTTGAGTGAGAGTGAAGAGCCATACATTCGTCAAAGCGCTCATCCAAATCATCAATGAGCTCGTCTCTACGTTTCTTCAAAGCGCCATTTCGCAAGTTGGGGTCATCAAAAAGTGGGTATTTGTCCATGGCATCTTCTCTGAATGCAAAATACTCCACCGGAGTACACGTGAGCTTGTTTTCAGGGAGATCTGCGCCCTTCTTATTTTTGATCCTGTGGAACTTTGTCAAAAACTCGTCACATTTCCTGATGCTGCTCGAGTCTCCCATTAGAAGAAGAATCATCTTCCACACTAAAAATATGAGGTTTCTGGTCCTGTATTTTGGATTTGGAGCCCACTTGACGTGTTCTAAGAATTCGATGAACTTGGAGAGCAAGTCGGACTTCAGAAGCTTCTCGTCCAACGAGGTGCGCAATTGACTATCAGCCGGAAGGAACAACGCAACGTTGACTTGAAAGTAGAGAAGTGTAAGGATTCTCATAAAGTTTGCCTCGAGCAGATCCTCGATCGTGTCTTTGAAAGATAAACAGGCCTTGTCCACTGCAACCCTGGTGTCAATAAAGTTTGTAATCAAACGAATCAATTGGTCGATAAAAGACCCTAATCTAGCCAAATGCTGATTGTTTCGTATGATGCCTTCCAACTGGTCATACTTCTGCATTTGCTTGTGATACTTTCCAAAACTGTAGTAAACCAACACCTTGATTGCGTTGGTGAAAATGATATCCTTGTCCGCCAAAGAGTTATGCCGCTTCAAGTCATCTATACAACCCAACATAAGGAAGTGGTCGGTATCGTCACCTTTCAAGGAGAGGTATATGTCAGGGAGCTCTCTCAAAGGTCCAATTAAATCCTGGTCGTTATACGTAAACCACTCGCTTATTTCTTGGTCCAAGGGCCCCAAGTCCTCATACTCAAACACAAGATGGTACTTGCTGATGAGGAATTGGTAGTTTACAGACCCAAAGTTCTCCTGTGAGCTATTGAGCTGATAGTTCCCGTACGCAGAATCACCATGTCTATCGCCATTTTGGGCCTGGTTGGAACGTATCTGTTCTGCCCTCTGATTCAATTTCTTTTGGAAAGTCTCATCCAAAGACCCTTCCAGAAGATCTCGCTTGGTTGCGGCATCTGGGTGGTCTATAATCTGGTCCTCGAGCCTATCAATCAGAAGCAGCTCTTCATTCATTGCGCCCAAACCCAAAGAACAAGTGTATGTGTACGTGTATTCCAGTGCAAAAACATTTGATCTTGCACATGCAGGATTTCAATAACCTCAGGTGGATCAAGTCACACGATGAGGGGAAGAACAATAAGGAGGGGCTCAAGTAGGACGATACCACAGCAGCCGTGTTGTAATGATTCAAGTTTAGTCAGCTGCAATTATCAGGTAATCAATTAGCAAAGAAATCAAGTCTGCTTGTAGTTTTACGCAAAGAAATCAAGTCTGCTTGTAGTCGCAAAGCATCAGTGAAATAGCAGAGTAATCAACTTCTTCCTATTTTACATCCACGTTACTTTGATCAGATCAAACACCTTGCTACCTTTGAGTTGCGTACCTTTATACCCATCAATCTGTGACCATTGAGCCTCGAAGATCTGCCCGTTCGAAAACGGAACAAACCAAAAATAGCACCACAGACGAAAAGATACCTTAATGTCATCGAACCTACTCATTCTGATGGGTAATGCTGGGATATGAACAAGGCCATCTGCAGTTTGAACCCAGTCTGTAGGATCAATCTTTACAAGAAGAGTTCCTTGCATTGATATCACTTCAATACAAAACTCCGGGATAGATTTCTGCCATGCGCCACACAAGACCAATGACTCCAAGACCACCTCTGAGTTTGGACTCTTGCATGCCAATTTGAACGTCTCCCACTCAAAATCTCTCAAAATGGCGTCCCAGTATACGAGATACCTCAATTGAGATTTGATTGAAATACCACTGCCCGCAAATGGTTTCATTCTATTTTCGGTGAAGGTCTCTATGGTAGCTTGTAGGTCAACACCCCGTCCACTCAAAAGGTCCGAATACATGAGATATGCGCAGGCAATGGTGCCAGACCGCCCTTTTCCAGCGTTGCAGTGAATAACTGCCAAATTTAACTGTGAATTCGAGAGGAACTCATGTATTTCTTCAATGCTTTGAACCATCAATCTAAGCGGAGGCGGGTGGTGATCGGCTACTGGATGAAACGTGACTTTCCCGCCAAATACTGCGTCAGAGTATTCACCTCCGTCCTCCAACTTGAAGTTCCAAATCCACCAGCTCCCAATTTTCTCCCGCTCAACCAATTTTTGCAACCACTTTTGAAGATCAGTCGGCCTCATCTTGTGAAATTTCCACCACAGATCCAGCGGCCCGGCACTCACGACAACTTGAGGGGATACAAACGAGAGATCAAGGTGTTTGCAAAGGTGGGGATCGTAAAGAGTTTGTTTGGGAAAGGAAGGTATCAATGTAAGGAAGTTCATGCTGCAAAAAATAAGATTTTATATCAACACTTGGAAAAGCTTCACCAGTTATTTTCTACACTCCATAAACAATTCTTTTACTTCTTCTTCCTACATCCCCAACGGAGATAATATATACAATCACACTCGTGGTTACGCTCATGGGAGCATGCCGTGCTGCTGCATCACCTCAGCAATCTTCTTGCTCAACACAGGGTCCTGTCTGATTCTCTTCTGCATCTTGGTGGCCTCGGCAAAAGAGGTTGCCTGGACCTTCTCGTCGAAGGTTCTGGCCAAGTCGGAGGCCTCCTCGAACAAGACAATGGCCTCGTCGACCTTCTCCTTCTGCAACTTGATCTGAGCCAAAGCAAGTCTGGCTGGCTCAGACTTAGCGTCCAAGGCACAAGCCTTCACCAACAACTCCTCGGCCTCGTCGATCTTGTCCAAAGACTCTCTGGAGATACAGGTGGCCTTGTTGACCAATGGAATGGCACCGACAGAGAAAGTTGGCAACTTCTCCTGCAAGCGGGCAGAGATGTCGAACTGCTTGCAAGCACCGGCAATGTCGCCCTGGTCGGCGAGAATCTCACCGTAGTAGTTAGGCACCTCAGCGTATGTTGGGAACTTCAATCTGGCCTCGTTGAATCTCTCAGTGCTCTGGTCAAAGAGACCCTTCTTGTAAGCAATGCAGGCCAACTGGACGTAAGCAAACACGTTCTCTGGGTTGTACTTCTTGGCGGAGGTGAAGCACAATTCGGCTTCCTCCAAGGCTCCGGTCAAGTAGTGCAACTGACCCAAGTGGTAGTAGGTGTCTGGCCAAGTTGGGTCCATGTCTCTGGCGGTCTGGAAGTCGTTAATAGAGTCGTCGAAAGAGTGGTTGTCAGCGTTGATCAAGGCTCTGAAGATGTACGAGTTTGGTCTAGGCTTCAAGGCAATGGCCTTCTTGATAGCGTCCGAAGCCTCCTGCTGCTCGTTCTTCAAGAACTGGAAGCCGGCGTGGTACTCCAAGGCAATCACGGCGAGGGTAGCCAACTCGGAGTCCTTGTCGATGTTCTCAGCCTCGAAAGCAGCAACAGCCTGGTTGAAAAGAGAGTCTGCGTCGTCGTAGCCCTCCTCAGTTTGCTTGCTGAGGGCCTGCAAGGCGTCGTACAAGAACTTGCTGGCACCGGTGGAGTTCTCATCAATACCCTCTGGGTTGAGGTCTAAGAGGAACGCACCGAAAAACGAGTTGATAGTACCGGCAGATGGCAACTTGGATTGCTTAGGCTTGGACTCGACAATCTTGATGGAGTGCTTCTTCAAAACACGCTCCAAGACCTGCTCAACAGACTTGTTGCTGAAACCACCGTAGATGGTCAATGCGGTCAAGTCAAACATAGCCTCCTCGTAGTTCTCAATGATCTCGTAAGAAGTGGCACGACGCAACACACACTTGGTGTAGTCTGGCTTCAACTTGATGGCTTCAGTAGTGTCCTTGATAACGTTCTCGTGGTCGTCCAATGCAGCGTAGCACGCAGATCTGTTCGAGTAGAAAATTGGGTCCTGCTTCAACTTCAAAGCAGCGGTGTAGAATGCAATGGCATCCTTGTGGTTCTTGGCCTTGTAGACGTTGTTACCGTCCTCCTTCAAGGCCAACGACCACTCCTCCTTCTGCTCTTCAGTCAATGTCGCAACCAAATCGTCGCTGATATCGGGCAATCCGGCGCCATCAACAGGATAAGTTGGCGTCTTGGCCTTTTCGGCAACCTCGGCAGTCTCCTCGGCGGCATCGCTCTTGGACTTTGGCTTCTTGGTCTTCTTCTTCTTTTTGGCATCGCCGTTGAGTGAAGAGTCGCCATTGCTGTCGAGCGACTGCTGCTTGGAATACACGTAGTACGCCACACCGGCTGCAGAAATACCGGCCAACGCTGTCAACGCGATAGCCGCAGTCCTGCTTCTGGTGAAGACGCTGTTTGCGTTATCGATTCCCGACATTGTATGTTCGATCAAGTGTACGGTTAATTTCACGTATTTTTATTTGCCCTTCAATTTTTTCGCCGTTTTGTGGGTGAAAAGTTTTTTGAAACTGGAATTGAATGCTTGGATAGAAGGAACAATGAGAGAAGTAAAAATGGTTGGAATACAAGGATGAAGAGTAGAATTGACCTTGAAAGACTGCAAATAGTGGCAGCAATTGAGCTTGAAAAACCGCTAATTATGGGTGCAAAGGTTAAAATTCCAATGATCCAATATCCACTTGATCTTAATTAAAGACTCTTAGAACACTTACAGTTCAACCTTAAAGTAAACCTTATAGTACAACAGTTCAACACTTATAGTAAAACTTATAGTACAACAGTTCAACACTTCGGTAAAACTTATAGTGCAATAAGAACTACACTTACAGTACAACATTCTTAATTCCGGTTCATCATTCTTCAGCTCTACTATTACTACTCCGGTTGGTACCTCATGCGTGCACGCTGGTGCTCGCTTCCGTCCTGGAAGTTGGCTTCTCTCACCACGTCGTCATATGTAGGTAAGTTCAAGCCTTCGCCATCATCGTGGCGCTCGACTGGAACCTCCAGAGGCCTCTCCTTCGACGGAAGTGGAGGTGGTGCAGATTCAACCGTGGTTGGGGGAGTTGCTACTGGAGACCCATTCTTGCTATACATGCCGCTGTTGATAGCCAATTCCTTGGTCAATTTCAATCCACTGAGAATATTGACATTCTCTACCACCAAGTCCGCTGTACGCACCTCTGACGTCGACGGCAGCGTGCTGTCCACTGCGTCCGAGGAGATTGCTGCCGTGATGAGCATGTTGTAATTGCGGGATATGTTACACGTTCTAAACGATGGGCACACATCGGTGGGAATAATACAGTTCGACAAGTATTGCTGCGAAATCTCAATCTCGTAGGTTCCGCTGTTCGCACTCGAGACTGTGTTGCCTGTAGAAATGACGTCATTTGCCCTTGTCACCCTCTTACAGTCCTTCAAGTCGACCCTGAGGTTGTCGAAAGTGTTGTTACAGAGTGAGATCACCTTTCTGTGGTTACTGGAGCGAGTTCCACGGACATTTTCGTTGTTGACGAGCACTGATACCGTAGTCATACATTCGAGCTCCACTCGGATGTTTTGCAAATACAACACCCCCAAACCATTACTCTCGTCAGGACGCCCAAACTCCTTCAATGTATACCGCGAAGGGTTCACTGGAGACGTCAAAAACAACTGGAACTTTGGCTGTTCTCCTGGAGAAAACGTCGCGGGGTACTTGAAGCGCACTTCTAACGAAAACGGCACATCCTTAGCGGAAATCTCGTAAAAGTCCTTGCGACGCAGATACAGTTCTTGCGGTTTTTGCAGTTGATCTGTGTCTAAAAAGCGCAGGAGGAACCCGCGTTTCTGTGTCGGAGGCTGCGCACTGGTAGACCCTCTCCTAACGGTCTGGAGAGCACCCTTCTGAGGCACGTACACTCCCACAATTTCCGGGATTCTACTACGGAAAATGATCTGTTTGCGAACAAACGCCTCTTCGTAACCTTCCTCCTGGTATGCTAATTGCTGGTCGTCGAGAGGAAGGAAAACGAACGGATCAAGTCCACGTAGATTCGCTTTGAAAATCGACAGTCTCTTTGCAGTTACCTTTACAAAGTACTTGACCGACGCAATGTCATCGACAATCATAGTTGGAGGAAGTGGACGGTTGACATGGTATGGGGTGTGCTCCATGTCAGGTTCATCCGGCCGAGCCTGTCCAAGATAATCACCTGCGACGTTTTTCAAGTACTTCTTGTTGAAGTTACCATTATTGAGAATGACGTCAAAATTCTTGGGGTTGAACAGGATCTTGTTCGAGATACCCAGCAATTTCACACAGGAGTTCCTTTGCGGGATCGTAAACTGGAACGGATATGAGTAGTTTCCTGGTGTCAATGTAAAGTCCTTCGCTTTGGAAACCAGACGAACATTCTGTGGTGGGAATACCACCATTGTATCGTACAAAACTTTGTGGACATCCAGGAACTGCTTCTGTTCCACCTTACCTTTCTTGCGTTCGATCGGGATCTTGATCTGTGTACTCGAGACACCTTCCAATTTGACCTGGATGTACGTGAGTGTGATCGCGTCCGTCACAGAGAGATGGACAGTGCCTTTGATAACATCGTAGTTGGTGAAGGTGCACCCAGGCGGAGCGTCAATTTCAATGCGAATGTCACTTGGCATGGGGCCAGTTGGTTATGAGATGAGATGATGTGAACCTTAAAGGTAGTGAAATTTGACGATGATGTGTCTCACGTTGGTGCCCTTGGATGCTTTCTCACGATTCCACGTCCAAATCGTCAATTGTGTCCAGTAATTGAACAATGCTATTTTAAGTACTCTTGGAATACCAAATGGCGCTTCATATTCTAATTGCGCTTACCTAATCGGCTATGTAGCGCCTGGTCCGCAAGCTATCTCCGTTGCCACCGTATCTACACGTGCATGTTCACGTTACAAAGGAAACGTGACAGGGCAACTACTCCAATGACGTCTACCTGAATTTTTCGAAACATCCTGCATGAAGGCTCTTGTGACCACCTGCACACTGTCCCTCCTGCAGGTAAAATAAAAAAGTGTGGACGGGACCAGCGTTTTGCTGAATGTTTCGCACAGTTGCTCACCAATCGATTCCGAAACGCGTATTCGCATATCGTTCTGTTAGAAATATCATGTCTGCTCCATCCACTACCCAAATCGAAGTCGTCCAGGAAGGTGACGGCAAGACCTTCCCAAAGATCGGTGACTTGGTTACTATCCACTACACCGGTACTTTGGAGAACGGCAAGAAGTTCGACTCTTCTCGTGACAGAGGTAAGCCATTCCAGTGCACCATTGGTGTTGGCCAGGTCATCAAGGGTTGGGACACCGGTATTCCAAAGTTGAGTGTCGGTTCCAGAGCCAACTTGACCATTCCAGGCCACGAGGCTTACGGTCCAAGAGGTTTCCCAGGTTTGATTCCACCAAACGCTACCTTGTTGTTCGACGTTGAGTTGATTGGAATCAACTAAGCGGTTCACTGAGGCTACCCTTCGTTTATATAATATACGAGTACTGCGAGATAATTGTAGATTAGCGAGTTGCAGAGGGGTCCATAGGGATTATGAATTCCTGAAAGATGTCCCAATTCATTACAACGTGGTCAATTAAGTTACATCTCCATCAGTCATGAATAAGTTCAAATTATTATCTAAATGCATCGCTATATGGCCCTTTTTATCCACATCTTCTCATCCCTTACTTCGATGTTGTCGCACGCAGCCAATGTCGGCAATGAAACCTTGTACTGCACATCAAACACCTTGAGAACCGGCAATTCCGCCTCCTTTCCTCCAACGTAGAATGTCATCCAGTGCTTGCTGAAAGGAAGAACCGGAAATACCCCTTGCTTTTCAGGCAAGAGGTTTGCTTGGGGAGAAAATGTCCACTGCCCAGGCAAAAACTCTGTGGTGAACGAAAAGATTCTAGGGGTTGGATTCTCAAGACAGTAATGTAATGCGAGACCATCTTCAGTATCTTCGGTCTCAAGAAGCACTCTAGGGTCTTGTAAAGGAAGAGTATACTCCTTCAATTCCTTCTCAAAAACATTCTTCTGTCCCCCAGGTCTTTGCCATGTCGCACGGACAGACAACCCAACCACAACATTGCGATGAGTGTACCCGTTTTTACTTTTAGTCAGGAAAATCTGGTGAGTACTGTTATCAAGAGACTCTTCTTTGCCTTTTTCATTTTTCTCTTCATCTTTCAATTCAACTCTCTCCACTGCCAACTCGTTATTCCTGGATTTCAAGTCAATTTCGACATCCACAACCTCAATTCCCTCAGAAGGCTCCACGACCACTCCAGCAGCCCAGAACCGCGTGACATTTGGGAGGCCGCCTTCTTCTTCATCCACGAAAAATGCAGACGGTATATCGACCCTATCACGAATGATCCGCGGTTTCACTAACGATACCGCTGTCAATGGTACTGGGACAAGTTTCATGGAGAAAGTGTTCACGTCGAAAACGAACTCGCTGTCATCGCCATCCTCATGGACATGGCACTTGAACTCACAGGTTACATCGCCTGGTGCCCCCCTCATGCTTGGATTGTGAATGTTGATATGCAAAAGTCGTTCTTCCTCAGAAAACCCAGATACATCAAGAGGCTCGTCGTCCTTCATACCATCCCAGTTAACCTGTATCACGTAGCTGTCATCATCGCCCTTGGTATTCACCTTTACCTTTGCTGCGAGCTTCACACTCTTGTACTGAATGTTATCGTGCTTGGAAAAGTCGATTTTCATGGGTATCGAGAGCTTCTCGCCAACAATCACAGACTCGGGAATTGACTCCAGAACAACGTTCACTTTTGGAGGAATCAGAGAAACGCTGATCTGGTGGTTGGTGTCGAGACGAACACGGCGGTCCAGTTTACCTTCGGTGTAGATTGTACCATAGAACGACGAGGAGCGGAGATCAGTGTGGTTCTCGGTTCGTGAAATGACGAAACTTCCAATCTTTAACTTAACGTCAGCTTCAACCCCAACAACCTCAAAGAAACCCGATTTACTGAACTGATGAGTGAGCTTGAGTATTGGATCAGCATTAGTCTTTGGAATGTGCAAGTTGCAGGACCTCGAGGTGCCCAACTCACGGATCCGGGTCTCTTCTGAGTCGTCATTTTCCAACACAATCACTGTGTTTTCCTTCCCTCGCTCGTTTATGGTAATGGCGATCTTCTCAAGGACCAAACTCACCTCCTGTCCTGGGAAAAATTCCTGGAGAACTCCAAAGTCCACGTTCTTTTTCAACACAAGCTGAATTAAGCAGTCTTCAAAGGTGTGCGTTTCGACGTTGCCATTGACATTCGTGATGAGTAAATCAATGTCTACAAGAGGAGCAGCTTCTGGAGAAATAGCCCCTTCTGCCTTGTCCAATATGCCAGTATAGTCTCCAAACTCTGTTGGGACAAGCCTGGAAAGTTCAAGAATGGCCCCAAGCTGTTTCTGAGAATCTTCCTCGGCCTTGTAACACTGAAGAAGACGGTTGGCAATTGACGTTTTCAAATGCTTCCAGCCAACAGAAGCAGCACGGCACTTCTCATAATACTCTGCAGCAACACCGTACGACCCCATCGCAAAGTTTGCATCCGCAATCTTCCAGTATACAAGCTGAAGAAGCGATGACTGTGGACCACCTTGAAGTTTCTGCATATGGTTACATGAGCTGACGACCTTTTGCAAAAGCACAATGAGATGCTTTTCAATGTCTCTCAAAGTCTGGTATGGATTGAGGTAAGTGTCTGGATCAAGTGCGGAGCGATTCTCATTTTCTAGGCGTTCTTTCAGGAGATTCTCTTTAGTCACTTTCCCCTCCTTCTCTCTTCTCTCCAAATACTCCACCGCCTTCAAGTACGTGGCAGGGACATCGCTGGGAACGTTGAACCAAAAGTTGTCAAAAATTTGGATCCCACCTGAATACCCTGTGGTGCTCACTTGTCCCTTCTTTTTCTTCCCAGTCTCTATTCCGATGGTATACGTTGGAAGGGCCAACGCCATCAATTGTGCCAACCACTCGTACTGAACAGACACCCAAGTGTTCTCCTCACGCTTTGAGATGTTCAAGACGTTTTCTATATGTGTAAGGTGCTTTTTCACGGCCGTCAACGGCACATCGAGCGAAAAGTACCCACGCACAATGTGGAATCCCAACACATCGATCAACGTACGGAATTGAGCATAAAGCTTCTTGTCGTGTGCGGAAAGGTCCGAGATATTAGCAAACGATTGAGCACACAAATCAATCATGTTTTGATAGGCCAACTCCAAAAGACGAATACTACCATCCAAGTTCTGAGGATGGATAAACTGCTGCATTACGCTCTGCTTGATCAAGTTACGCACCTCGAGAAACTGAGGCGAGAGCGGAACACTAGTATCTATACTCGAGCCAACGTCTGGAACAGTGTACTCCTTCTTGTTGCGCTGTTTGATCTTGAACTCAATTCCAGAGTAGAAATCACTCGCCATGTACTTGAGGTTTGAGAGCAAACTGGCCACTAAAACCCCGCTGTCACGTTCCAAAGTCTCCTTCTCTGAAGAGAGATACAATAAACCGTACAGTTTTGGTAAGCCGGTCAAACTACGTAACCGTTCCACACGAGCTTCATCTCTAGTAGGGTCGTTGGATACCACGATCGCCACGAAGTTGACTCCGAGGAGTTGGTACTTTGACTTCAACGAAGTGATTTCAGTCGCCAATGGGTCGGAAGCTCCTGAATCAGCCGTTTCCTCAGTCAACTCAAACACTTGCACAACCACAAATGGAATCTGTGAAGTATACTTTGCAAACCACTTTTCATTGAGGATACCATTAGGAAATAAGTCCGAAGAAGCGTGAAATGGAGATATGCCCACCTCTGGATCCTTCTTGATGTACTTTTCGAGGTAATCAAGCGAGTCGTAGTCGATCAAGTACTTCGTATTCAGCATGCGGTTCTTGAGAATACTCGCATCCCACACTTTTCCACGTATGTTGAAGTTTTCAAGATCGCGCTTCAAGTTGATCCCGATATCTCTGGCCTCTAGCGTGCCCAATTGCACCTTGACCAACGGCGCTAGCTGCTGGAGAAGGTGGGGGTCGTAGCACTCCATGTTGTCGCAAAAATGTCGGTTGAAAATGAATTAAGAAAAGATAGTATAGAATAGGATTAATAATACCAGGAGTAAGAGATCAGGAGTAAGAGATCAGGAATAAGGATATCAGGAGATAATATAGGAGATAATATACCAGGAGAATATACCAGGAGAATATACCAGGAGGATATACCAGGAGAATATACTAGGAGAATATACCAGGAAGATAAAACTCATCATGTCGGATCCTATCAACGCAAACCCAACCATCATAGATGTGTCCAACCTTCCTACAAGACTAGGCGCTGATGCCCCTAAGGACAAAGCACAGGAACTCATGCTGCTGTTCACGTCGCTCTCGCTCGACAGACCCGACTTTGGTGCCCCTACCGAGGCTCCAGAAGACTCAGAGTCTGATAGTGAGGCCGAAGAAGACATCGATGCACAGGAAATCTTTGACCTCATTTCGACGATATCAGACCCTGAGCACCCCTTGACCCTTGCACAACTCGCTGTCGTCAACTTGGAGGACATTACTGTAACCAACGGTCCAGACAAGTTGAGCGATTTGTCGGAAGTGTTGATCAAAATCACCCCTACCATCACACACTGCTCGTTGGCTACGTTGATCGGGTTGGGCATTCGTGTGCGTTTGGAGAGATCGCTTCCTCCACGCTTCAGAATCAGGATTTTGATCAAGGAGGGCACTCACCAGTCGGAGAACCAGGTCAACAAGCAGTTGAACGATAAGGAGAGAGTCGCCGCTGCGTGTGAAAACGACCAGTTGTTGAGCGTGATACTGCAGATGCTCAGCACGTGTAAATGAGAGCGAAGAGCGAAGGAAATAGCGAAGCTATTTTCTGAGTCATTTCATAGAAGTGAGAGAGTGAAAGTGGTAAATGAGGAGAAAATGACGAATGAAGAATGAAGAATGAAGAATGAGAAAGAGTAAAAATTGTAAATGACTGAATGGACCTATTTGACATGGCCTTATAACACTGCCATTTTCTGTACATTTTCAGATAATAACCCTATAAAGAAATTGCCAATTCCCTAATCATAAACACTTCCTTCACTTTCTTCTCTTATCCTACACTTCTCAATTAATCTATTCATCTACTATTAAAACCTGTTGAAAAGCTCAAACGCCCGTAACTGTCCGTAATCCATGATCATCTGGAAAACATCGATAATGATGAAGCGCAACACGCGCTTCTTGAGAAACTCCACAAACTTCATCACCCGCGAGTTATCCATCTTGGGGTTCGCCATGGTCAAATTGAGGATGCGTTCTGTCGTCAGCAAGAGTTCCTTCAACTGCATGTAGTACTCATACTTCAATTTCCTATTGTCCGCCTTCTGCAGAGGGATAAGCAATGGTATTGGCGAAAGCGGTGCAGGGAAGTTGGACTGAGTGTGCACTAACGTCGTCGACCGAATTTCTGCGGACTCGGTGTTGTTTGTCAAGTAGCTTGAACTCGACCGCCTGCGCGACGAGTTACTCGACGTCGTGGTGGTGGTCGTGCTCACACTATTGCGGTTGCTCAATCCTGACGAATTGATCGATGTGAAGGACGATCCACTTTCTCTATTCCGTTTGATCTTGTTGTATATTCTCGACTTGGCGAGCATCGAGTTGAGCGCCTGCTGTCTCTTGTTCTCCTCATCCGTGAGTGCAATAGGTGCGGGAACGTGCGCGTTATTACTTTGGACCGGCACTTCCTCGGGTGCACTCTTGCCATTGATCAAGGCCAGGAAGCGCTTGCGCTGTCCAAAACCCGAGATTCGCTTCCCCTGGAGCAGACTGTTGGCTGTGGCGGTGGTTTGTGGAGTGGTTACAGTGGTGATTGCGTTGGTGTGCACATCCAGGTTCTTCAGGGATCCTGCAGAAGAGTGGCTCGACGTGGCCACCAGCTTGGCATCTTCGTCATCTTGGTCCAATTGGCTGTGTGCACCATCTTCGTTGTCCTCCTCCTTCAAGGGGAAGTCCAACGGATTGTACATTGCTGTTCCGGAATTCGAGTGCGACGAACTCACAGACGTCATCGATGTTATAGAGTACCGGTTAGGCACTTCATACACTTTGTACGCAGCAAGAAGCTTTTCGTAGTACAAGATGGTGTTTTCATCGATCGTCACCTGGGTCGAGTGTTCATTCTCAAAAATCCCGTTGATTTCCTGGAGAATCGTGGTTTTGATCTTGACGTTCTTGATCTGAATGTTATCCACGAGCCAGAGGTCGTGCGGTATCGCGATGTTGGGCACCACCTCCGTGGGTCTTGTACCTCCTGGTTGAGCCGTGAATTTGAAGTCAGATTCGTTGCTATCGGTCCTCCGAAGCGCCTCAGAGTCCCGCAAGTTCAATACCCGCGACAAGAACAGCGTGATGAAAGAGAACTTGGCGGGTTCCAAAGGTATCGCAAGCGAGAGTCTCTGAAAGGAAGACATAAGCATTTCCTCCTGCTCTGCAGAAGTCACACGGTCATTATACCGTTTCTCCGGAGCATGCCCCTCTTCCCGTTGTCGGTACAGCGTCAGTCCACGCGCATTACCCAGTCCATGGGAATGTTCGAGCGTTTCTAACGACATTGGTGTGAATAGTTGTGTTGTTACGTTTGTTGTATATTTATCGTGTAATTTTTTTTTTTCGCTTACACGCGACAATACCCCACGACAGGTACAGGCGGAGTTTGGACGAGACTAGCAGTCTGACCGCAAGGAACGGGGCTAGTTTTCACGGTCGCACCCTGATTTGACAGTAGTACCGATGTAACTAGACGTATTGTCTTTTGCCGGTGTCAAGGTGTCCACTATTTAGTATGGCACAAAAGGACCGGTTTTCTGAGAAGAAGATTGCGGAACATTCGTCAGTGTTTCGTTGAGGCCGCAAACCGTTCGTCGCGCTGAACGACGCGCTACGCCTCAAGCGGACGTCATCACTTCAAAAAAGAAAGGAACAAAACCCTAAAGACGGTTATGGCGATTTGGTGCATGTGGTGCGCCATGTGCAGAACAGGACTATATGGCTGCAAATGACAAGATGAGTGTATTACGCTAAACATAGCTGGAACCAGGTGTTAGTAAGCCTTTTGCCGATTGATGGGGCAGTGGGAAACTTGAAACAAAGGTATGCTGCAACATGTGGGATCAGGGCTTAAGATAAGGTTTGCACTACTGATAAGCTATTACCTGATAAATTATTAATGAAACTTGCTACAGCAACTCCAATCGAATAGCCCCTATAGCCCCTATATCACAGGTAAGCTCCACGACAATGGCATACAACAAAGCTCCTTTTTGGGCCTACTCGTCGTTTGCGTGCGGCTAAATTGCGTACACAAACCCATTTAAGCTTTAGTTTGATGACTTTGCGCGAGCTCGTACCCCAACGTTCATGTGAACTTGAATAGTGTGGAGTACCAGTACCACCAAGTTGAACTTGGTTGTTGAACTTGGCCAATTGGGAAAAATGAGTCCCTTTATAATTTGCAGGTTTGGCATGGGATTTATGCATCTCGTATGGTAAATCTTTGATAAGAAGTATGATTAGAAACAAAAAACAACAAGCAAACTTCTACGACAAAACTGTTACAACAAAACTGTTACAACTAAACTCCTTGTTACACTCATCGTTACCCTCATCGTTACACTCATCGTTACACTCCTTAACCAACCTCCTATACCCCTCTGTATCTCTAATCTGTATAGATAAGCCCTATTGTGTGTCGTATAATTGCGTGCACATCATTCATTTTTCAACTCCTCATTTTTCAACACGTGCAAAGAACTGTGCAAGCGAAAAAACGCCAGAGAAAAATCTCGGACCACAGCGGATACTCTTCAACTAATGAACACTACTGCCCCATAATCCCTCCATGACTTACACAACCATCGAGCTCGTCTGCACGCTCATTGCGTGCACAAACTTGTGCGCCGCCACCCTCATTTACTTCAAGGACAAGGCCCAAGGCTTGTCAGCAAACACAGGCAACAACTTCCAGGCGTTTAGGATCTGCATCGCAATGTCCATATTATTTGGATTGCTGTCGTTAGTGTTGTTTGTGCTCAACTACAAGAGGGTATGAGGATGGCGAGAGGAGAAGAGAGGAGAAGGGAAGAGAAGAGGGAAGAGAAGAGGGTAGAGAAGAGGGAAGATTGAGAAGGCTGAGTTAAAGATTCATTGATGAACACGCTTGAACATTTTTGAAGAAACGTCTTTGGAGGAGCAACTTTGACCGAGCGTCTTTGAGCATCTTTGAACATTGAGCGTCTTTGAGCATCTTTGACCTTGAGCCTTTGAGCACCTTTGAACTTGAGCGTCTTTGAGCATCTTTGAACGTCTTAAAAGATCTTTGAACAACTGTGATCAGAAATATCTGGTTTTTATAACATCTTGTTTTATCTTCATTCTTCCACTCTATATGCATTAGCAGAAGAAGAAACCTTCACTGCATCACCAGCATCGAGCTTCACGCTCAGTACAGAGTCAACCTTTTACAGGGCCAACCTATGTACAAGTCGATTTGCGGATGGACTTGTACATGGTCTGCTTTGTACGTGGTGTACCTTGTACGAATGCTAATATCTATGGTTTAATTAAATAATGGTTTGAATTTGTAGAAGCCATATAAGTACACCAGATGGAAGACTTAAAAGCTATTTGGAGGTCATATAAGCTATTCAATGGAGGCCATATAAGCTCAATGGAGGTCATATAAGTGGATATCCAAATTGAAGACTTAAAAGCTATTCGATCTTTTTACTACTCCTGCTCTGTCCCCTTCTCCTTACATACGTCTACCTCTTTTCCTTCTCCTTACATACGTCTACCTCTGATTCCCTCGTTCTATTACCCTACTCTATATGTTGAGAAAGTTTTCGATCTCGTCCATGTCGCCCGAAGCTGTTGGTGTTGTCACCTTGCTGATGGCATTGAACGTCTCGAGATCCCCATTGAAGACATCATTGAGCTCGCGCAACTCGTCTTCAAGAGCCTGATCTATTTCCCTCTGGTCCACTTCCTGGTTCACCTGGAACGGCACATTCAATGCATCATCCTGCCCGAAATTTTCGAGGTCCTTCAAGAAGTCTGGTAACTCCAGTCCCATCTCTGCATCTAGAGGCTGAGGCAGGAAAGTGACGTCCTTTTCGACAGCACCGTTCTTCTCGTTTTCTATGCTCTGCTCCACCTTCACTTGCTCTACTGGGACTTTGAGGTCCACTGGTGAAGGCACCTTGGAAGTGGCCATTTTCGAGGCCACTTTAGGCGTCGTCAGCGCAATGTTGGGCGTGGTGGTGGATGCAACTCTAGGGGTTGCCATGCTGGACACCATTTTTGGCGTTCCAGATGCAGATCCAGCCACAGACCCGGTCGTGTAGTCCGGCGAAGCCAAGTCTGCATGGTAGTTTTTGATAATAGAATCAACATCATCAATGTTCAAGGGTCGCACATCACCCAACTTTTTGATTCTCTCAGTAACATCCTTACACTGCTCGTCCGTAAGCTGCAAGTTTAACTGGTCCACTCGAGACTTGATTGCACTCCAACCCGTGAGCCTGTTGGCAAAGTGTATGTACCTGGTTAACCCAAAGTCCGAAGGCTTCAAGATCTCGTAAGTTGCTGGTTTGGCCAAAATGGCCCGTGCATGAGGTCCTGCCTTGTGTGTGAATGCACAGAAACCTGTGATGGGGTTATTGAAAGGAATATTCACCTGAACAGATTCCGCAACCAAGTTCTCGAGGTCACGTAACTTATGCAACTTGTATTTGCTCAAGACGTAGTTGCGGTCTGCGGCAATCATTCGCAGAATAAACCCTCCCAACGGAGTTATACCGTTTCTCTCTCCTATTCCCAACACAGACACATCCACCATCTTTGCACCGGCCTCGAGCGCAGTGTACGCATTCGCAATCGCACATCCGGTATCATTATGGAAGTGGCATTCTATCTCACAGGCCACCACAGACTTCAATGTCCGCACTAAGTCGTACACCTGTCTGGGATTGGCACATCCAATAGTGTCGGCGATACCGACACGATCCACGCCGATCCTGTTAATAGCGTTGTATATCCCCAACAAGTCAGCAAGGTCTGAACGGAAAGAATCTTCTGATGAAAAACGCATCTCGATTCCTTTGGACTTGATGAACTCGATGACTTTCACCGCACTTTCCTCGATTTGCAGTTTGCTCTTGAATTGAGAGGCCTCAATAACTATATCAACTCCATCCACTCCGGTTTGCACGGCCACCTCTGCGTCTTCCATACGACAGCTGATGTGTGTGAGAATCTTCGCCTTGAGCCCCAACTTACAAATAGCCTCACAATCGCGCCGCGATTGTTCAGATGCGAGTGGAGAGGTCACCTCTATGTAGTCCACACCGAAGGCATCTAAGGCCTTGGCGATGGCTAGCTTGGTCTCTGTTGTGAAAAACGCATTCGCAAACTGCTCACCCTCACGGAGGGTTGACTCGATAATCTGAAACTGCGAAACGTTGGAAAGATAGTCCGCCGGGTTCGGGCCGTACGGGTTGACCGAAATCACTGGATGTCGATGGATCTCCTCGCTTATCTTGGTGAATCCTTGCAACGATGACATGATGAGGTTGGTGATGTTTTCGGGAAAAAATGAGTACTTGCACGTGAGTGATCTGAGTTTCGGGGAGGTGAGAGCGAATAAAACGTCAAGAGTTACAAAGCTTACAATAGTACAAAGAACAAACAACAAATAAGTACAAAGAATAAATAGGTACAAGCTCATTTGGGAAGTTTGATCATAGGAGTGAAAGTAACGTTATCGAAATGTTTGGAATCGTACCCACTATTAAGGTTTATAAAATCAGACGACAAAAATTTAGGCTATTTTTCGCAGCCATTAAACGACTTCTCCTCCAGCAACCAAAACAGTAAAGTCGAAAGTTTGCTCTGGGGTATCATGTGATCTCTTCCAAACCAGGATGTTTCCAGATTCCGCGTCTGCCTCCCAAACTCTGACTCTTCTGACGAAGCCATCTCCACCGTATCCGCCCTCACCAACTCCACCTCCGTAGCAAAGGTGAACGTTGTTCTGCTGACCGTTGATGAACTCGACGTCATTCAAACAGTAATCGTTGAGGTGGTCGTGACCAACAGTGGCAACTTGGACGCCGACCTCTCCAAGAGTTTGTCTGGCTCCAGTGTTCTGGAGACCAGCACTGACTGCTTCTCTCATCTGACCATCGGAAATCGTTTGGAGGTTCCAATACTCAAGGAGAGGAATGTGGAAGAAAGCCATCGCCAAGTTGTTCTCAAATCCAGCGATAGTTTGCTTGGCCTGCTGGTATGTTCTCTTGACCCAATCTAACTGGTTGACTTTGATCCAGTCATATCCACCAGTGTTGTATGCACCGCTATCGATGAAGTACATGGAGAGTCCACGACCACCCTCTGGGGCGGCAAGGTTCAAAAAGTAGTTACCTGCTCCGAAGATGTCATCAGGACCGTGCTCAGCCAAAGAGTATGGCAAATCCACCGAGATTGCCAAAGTTTCGTTTCTGGTGAGATAGGTCTCGTCATCATGGTTACCCAAAACAACTGCAAAAGGAATCTTTCTCTGAACATATGGGTTCAATGCCTTATAAATAGCAGTCTCAGGATCTGGCGAAGTAGGACCATAGTTCTGGTCTCCGGTCAAAACAACAAAATCTGGCTGCTCGATTTCCAAAACCTTCTCGAGAAACTGAAGGGTTCTTGGATCTGCTTCACAGTTTGGAATGTCTGCAGGAACTGGGTTAAGACACTGACCAACACCAGTTGAGTAGTGCAAGTCGGCCACCTGTAAGATCTTGAATTTCTTATTGGAGTTGTAGTTCAACTTTGGCTTCGAAGCTCCATAGTCCACTTTAGGACCCTTTCTGTAAGTGATCCTTCCCTCCTGACCCTTTGGAGAGAGCGTGTTCTCAAAAGCACCAGAGACAAGATTCCAGTTAGGTCTTGGGTCAACGGCATCAGTTCCGAACAACACATTGATAGCAGAAATTCCTTCAGAAGCAGGCCCGTACTTGACCCAAATACCGTTTGACTTGGCAACCCACTCTGGACCAGGCAGACTACCAACCGCAAAGTCCACGATAACCAGTGTGTTACTCAAAGCAGAAGAGACTCCAACAGTCTTATACACCAAGAACTGTCTTTGGTTAGTGCTAGAACCCAACGCAAAATCCTTCTTGATTGTAACCCACTGAGCTGCATTCAAATTTGGAGCATAACCTTCAGACACAGCTGGAACAGGACAGCCAAACTGGTTACTGTTCAGCTTGTCACAAGACACAGTTTTCACATCAATAATCAACACATTGTCAGTAGGTTCTGCGAAGCCGTTATCACGCTTGAAGAAGATTCCAGCAGGGTGACCGTAAACCGGAGAAAAGTATAAAATAGCACACAATGCTGTGAGTAAGAAAGCTTTGAGAGTCGACTGAAACATCCTTTGCCGTCTTTGCAGATCATTCATTGGAACGCGATGACATCCTTTTATACCTTTTACTCCATCAAAGCAATTGCTGCAAATGTCACTTTTGACACCCAGGCTCGGCTCTCGGATTGCTAAAAAACGGCCCCACATGGTTTCTAAATTCAATTATTCGGATAAATTGCCGATCTGACAGCACTAGATCGGGATAATTGTGTAACGCTAGTGGATGTGACGACTTAGAAACGGTAGCACCCTTAAAACGTGTGATTTTGATAGTGGCACGTGCCAAGGGGAAAGCGTTGCAACCCTCACATTCGCTTAAAGTTTCTCCAAAGAAAGTGCTCATTAGTCGAGGGATATCAATACGATCAGTAATGCCGTGGACCCCTACTCACCTTTGCCGTTTGTTGGGTATCAGGGGCTGAATAAATAGGAGAAGGAGTTGAAAGTTGAAAACTATCCCAACAATCAAGAATTCCTTGAAATCCATCAAAATTGACCTCAATGAATACATAAACCAATTATATTTCCTAAACAATATGATACCAAATATTTCTAACCATAACCCTTACCAAGCATTTTCTAGTATTATCTAATTTGACTGTCCTGTTACAATTTTTATCCGTGTCATTTTTAACTTTTTGCAGCAATTTTAAAACACCATCGAACTTCCTTCGCGTTCTGGATTATAGCGGAATCCAGCATAGTTGGGACTTGAGTCCATGTTGAGAATAGAGTTGAGGTTGTCCGTATACGACTCGAGTAAGGAGAGGTTGATTGCGTGCTCCAAATCAGAGTCTTCGCGCCTGCGCGCTTCATCAATACCACCATTACCATCTGTAATTAACAGCGGGAGCATGTCGTAAAATACGGCATCATCAACTTGGGTGAGTGCCCAAACATCAACTTCTCCTGGAAGCATTTTCGTCTTGAACATCTTCCTCATACACTTGGCGAGAAGCATGTCCGATTTAACCAACCGTTTGTTGATTCTGAGAACAGGAACAGTATACCTTGGGTCGAAAGATAGCAAGTCCTTATTCCGGTGAAGTTTTTCTTTATACAGCGGTAACGTATCGTCTCCTCCGGAAGCGTAAACACCTGCGCTTTCTTCAAGAACATCAGACATGTTATAAGCAGGACTGTTTTCACGCGAGGGCGACGAATCGTTAGGGCTGCTAGGAGTGGCCGAAGTCGTCGCGGGCCCTGCAGAGCTTGAGGCAGTTCTTGAAGTGGAAGGTCTTGCTGGAGTTCTACTAGAAGACGTCCTTTCTGATAAATTCGGTCTAGTAGAAGAAGTCCTTTCTGATAAATTCGGTCTAGCAGAAGTCCGTTCTGATAAATCCGGTCTAGCAGAAGTCCTTTCTGATAAATCCGGTCTAGCAGAAGTAATTCTTCCAGAAGATCTCTCAGACGAACTTGGTCTAGTGGAGCTTCTTCCTGACGATGCTCTTTCCGATAAATTCGGTCTGGTGGAGTTGGCTCTAGAAGATGAATACGTTCTTTCGGATGAACTTGGTCTTGCAGAATTTGTTCCTGAAGAGCTCGATCTTTCCGCGTAAACTGGTCTTGTGATTGCTCTCTCCGATGTATTCTGTGTTGGACTCGGTCTTGCTGATACTGGTCTTGAAGTTCCTTCTATCTCTCTAGAAATAACCTCGCTTTCATTCCTTGTTTCCTGTTCGTTTGTCCTACCAGCACTTGCAGGCTCTCTCCTTGGCGAGGTCTGAATTCCCGACTCCTGGGTCTGACTACGCGATGGGCCTCTTGGTCTTTGTGATGGCATGGAAATTCGAATCCTGTCCGAACTTTGTGGAGGTGGAGTTGAAAATGGCGCAAACGTCGGTTCGTTCCGTTCAGGCTGTGGGGTTAAGAATGCAGCTTTATGATTGGTATCAGCTATTCTGGTAGAGTCATCAGACACAGTCCTGTCAACCGCACCACTCGAAGTATTAGGCAGATTCCTTTCTGGTTCCGCTCTTACGTCACTTTCGCTTCCCCTTGTTTCCTCATTCTCGGATCCCTCAACACTTCCATATTCCTCTGGCTGCGGTGTTGAGTAGCGCACAAGCTCATTATCCTCTTCAAGGACAGAATACTTTGCGGTTTCCCAAGATGGTTGTGGAGAAGGAGCTGAATTTCTCGAAATTTCCGACCCTCTTCTAGAAATATCAAGATGGTCTTTGGCGTCAAGGAACATGGTGCTCCTTGAATCCTTCCGTTCGGGTGCTTCAGCGGGCTGGGATACATTTGGAGCAGAGATTCTGATTTTGTGTTGAGGCTTAGGGCCATTTGCAGAGTTCGGTAAGGAAATTCTGATACCCTGCCTAGCCCTCGCAGGTCTGTGACCATCCTTCCTCTGGCTCCTTTCCCTTCTCAAACTCCCTGCTCTTCTAACCTGACTTCTCTCCACTTTATGAGGCCTTTCCCTAGCCAACCTCTGCTTGCCCCTCAGGTCTTCCCTATTCAACCGCTGCTTGCCCCTGTCGTCCCTCAGTCTAGGAACATCACGTCTCATGCTCTTGGTTACTCGTTCTCCGTTTGAGCTGTCCCTTAATACCCTAGCTGGTGCTCGATCTCTATTTTGCTTTTTTGATCTGCACTCTTCCAGCCGTTCTACCCGGGAGTCTTCTAGCCGCGCACGTTGATCTACTTGCCGTTCTGCAGCAACCTTCTCTTTCTTCGGCTTAGCCACACGCTTGATCTGGTTCTCTGATCTCGCAGATCCGCTGTGGATGTCTGCAGACTCTCTTTGGTTGACAGACGTTGTCTCAGATCCTTTTTGGCTTTTGATCTGGGCTTCGGGTCTTATCAGACCCCCTTCCCTAGAGACACTTCCATTAGGTTGAACGAACTGCTGGTATGGGTGTGAGATACGTGTAGGCCGTATAGTGCCCCGAAAGATTCCTGGCGCATTATATACTCTGCCAAGGCTAGAATCCTCATCGTTCGTTGTGAGATGAGGTCCGCTTGATGGTGCATGTGCAGACATATTTTTGCGTATTGGTGGAAAATGCAGTGGTTATCGGACTGGGGTACGTGGATGTGGTTGTATATGGCTGGACGTCCGACAGGTGTGTTGTAGAGTATTCCAAAGTGCTATACTTTTGTCGTTTAGTTTGCTACGAATTATGTAACTCTCGAGGGGATATTTTTCCGAAAGTCGCAATTTAAGGGCCACTACTGTATGTGGAAATCTTGTATTGAAAATACTAATTGGGATTGACCAACTCCGGGGCTTGCGGAGGGGCTACTTAACGATACGTAATATCACCAATTCGACTCTCTTACTTCTTGTTGACCTGAGCCTTCAATTCATCAATGGTCTTTTGCTGGTTGGCAATCTTCTCCTTCAAAGCCTTCAATTGCTCGGTCTCCTTCTGCTTCATGTACACGTTCTCCTGAGCAGCTTCCTTCTCAGAGAAAGCGTCCTTGGCGAGGACAGCTCTGGACTGGGAGAATGCTCTGGTGGATGCTCTTTGCACGTTTCTCTTAACAATTGCGGAGTACATGGTGGTTGGAATTGGTGAATTTTGTTGTTCTGTGCGGATGTGGGGCGATTTTATAGCAACCTATAATAGAATTGGCCAATAAGAGCGCAAAAGCGTTTTTCGCCACCACACACAAAACGGTCATTTAAGCATAGACTAAGGGAGAGTACAAAGAAGGAAAATACATGGAAGGCATGGAATATGGGAACAAAGGCATGGAATATGGAGAAGAAGACATGGAAGGCATTCAAGACTTTAAAAGAATACGTAGTGTATGATACTTGAGGTCAATTGATCTGAGAAAAATCAATTATAACCAACCATCATTTGATCCATGCGTCAGTATCTCCTGTCATGCCATGATTAAGTCATTTTGTGGGATTATGCCAGTGAGTTTGGGTGATAGAAAATTGTACTGAGTAGTATTTAAAACTTGAGCAGTGCTTGATAGAATACTTGAACAGAGCTTGATAGAATAGCTGATCATAATCTTCATACTATTTAATACTTGAACTGTGCTTAACAGCACCAAGGGTTCATGTTTTTGAAAAATTCAGAATAGCCTGGAAATATTAGCTTATGAAATGCTTAAATAATCGTATACTTGAATAATTCTCGATTTCATTTCAGCTGATATTGATAAAATCTCACTAGGTCCATCGGTTTCATCCTAAATGTGAAGTATTCTTGAAGCCCTTAGTTTTACCAAGTATTCTTGAAGTTCCCTTCGTTTTATAAAGTATTCTTGAAGCCCTTCGTTTTATAAAATATTCTTGAAATTCCCACCTTCATCAAGTATCTTGAAACTTCGTTTTTACCAGTATCTGAAACTCACCATTTTTACACTTCCTCTTCTCTATCTGCATTTGCTATATACAATGGTCTAGTTCTGACCTACAACTGTCTCACTGGGAGGAACTTCTCATGCTTGTGAGTACTCGACAACAATCCACAAGCTCTGGCAGTCTTTATAGCGTCCGATAACCTCTTTTGGTTTCTGGCATTGCAGCCTGTGACGGATCTTGGTAATATTTGGCCAGTGCTGGTGATGTACTTGGACAAAATCTCTGGCATGCAATACAAGTTTCTCGGGTCGATACCGGTTCTCTCAAATGGGTCGGAAGATGCACTAGTATCGTTCATCTTGTTTCTGTTTTCTCTGACTCTGGCCTTCTTGTCCATCACCAATCTGGTGTTGGAAAAGTCAAAAGGGTCGTAATTCTCACGTGGTTGGAACGTTCTGGTGAAGTTTGGAGCAATCTGTAATGGTGGCTGAGAAGACTCCACGATTCTCTTGGTCATACCAACAACCTCACGAGTGAGCGATCCATTGTCGTGTACTTCTCCACTGGCCTTGTTACTCCACGACTTCACACTCTTCATTTCAGGAGAAGATGGAAGCGACAGGTTCTGGTTCATTCTCACACAAGTGCGCGAAAACGAGCGCACAGTGGTCCTGGCCACACTGGATCTCATCATGGCTTCTTGATTTCCTCGACTTTTTTCACTGGAAGAAAAATTTCTGCTATATCTTGGTCTTGGTGCAATTACAGCACGACAACAAGTTTAAACTGCCATACTTTTCATCACTGAAACGCTGCTTTGCGTGAACTCCCCAAGATGCCACCCGTAGTATAGTAACCAGGAGGTCACGTACACAAGCATTACATGACCACATCTTGTCCCTTTCACATGACTTGTATCACCTGACACTGTCGATTTTTTTCTCCTGAGTCTCGATCACTTCAACGCCCTAAAGAAATTACAAATACAAACATTCGATTCATTAATCGGATTAATTGCATTCACGGACTACCTGATTTTAGTCCTTGATCCATTCCAGCAGAAGAGCTTTCCGCTGAGAAGTATTTAAACCCCAAAAAAGAACTACAAAGTCAGCCGTACTACCACATATACCCAACATGTCCGAACGAGGTCCCGACCAGTGGTTGGAGCAAATTACCAAGTGTATTGCTCTATCTGAAAGTGATATGAAGCAGTTGTGTGAACTTGTCAAGGAGTTACTCATGGAGGAGTCCAACATCCAGCCAGTTCAGTCGCCAGTCACAGTTTGCGGTGATATCCACGGTCAATTCCACGATTTGCTTGAGCTCTTTAGAACCTCGGGTGGGTTGCCATCTAATGACAATGACACCAACTACATATTCTTGGGCGATTATGTCGACAGAGGGTACTTTTCGCTAGAGACTTTCACATTGTTGATGGTGTTGAAGGTCAAGTTCCCACACAGAATCACCCTTGTGAGAGGAAACCACGAGTCCCGCCAGATCACCCAGGTGTACGGATTTTATGAAGAGTGTTTGACTAAATACGGCTCCACTACAGTTTGGAAGTACTGCTGTCAGGTCTTTGATTTCTTGACGTTGGCAGCCATAATAGACGGCAAGATCCTCTGTGTCCATGGTGGATTGTCGCCCGAAATCAGAATGTTGGATCAGATCAGAGTCTTGAGTAGAGCTCAAGAGGTTCCACACGAAGGTGGATTCTGTGACTTGGTCTGGTCTGACCCCGATAATGTCGATACTTGGGCTGTGTCGCCTCGTGGAGCAGGTTGGCTTTTCGGCTCGAGAGTCAGCAGAGAGTTTAACCACATTAATAACTTGAGCTTGATAGCAAGAGCGCATCAGTTGGTCATGGAAGGTTTCCGTTATCACTTTAAAGAAAAAGATGTTGTCACCGTTTGGTCTGCGCCAAACTACTGTTACAGATGTGGAAATGTCGCTAGTGTCATGCAGGTGAACGAGGACCTTTCACCGAAGTTCAAAATTTTCAGCGCTGTGCAAGACGGTGACTTGATGGCAAAGAACAACAACAGCAAGCAGCAAAGAAGTGACTACTTTTTGTAATCAAAGAAGTGGAATGAAGGGAAGTGCTTTTGAATCGACTTTCGCAGTCACAGAATCGATTGCTTTTGCAGTCACTAGGAAGTGCTTTTGAATCGACTGCTCTTGCAGTCACTAGGAAGTGTTTTGAATCGACTGCTTTTGCAGTCACTAGGAAGTGCTTTTGAATCGACTGCTTTTGCAGTCACTAGGAAGTGCTTTTGAATCGAGTGCTTTTGTCTTGTATTCACAAAGTGACTACATTTTGTCATAGGGAATGGAGAGGCGCATAGAGGATACCATGAGCCTGCTTAGATCCATATGCGGCGCTCTCGGAGTTGTTACGATTGGAAAGACAATTGGGTGCGCGAACACCAACTAATACTCATTTGTTGTTCATTGACCGAGTCATCGAAAGTAATGATTTACGACAGATTTTAATGCCTACAAAGAAATCATGTTTTATAAATATTCACTCGTTAGTGTTTGTCTAGATAGATGCAAATACAGAGACTATCATGGGTTAGAAAAGCGTAGAAAAGAAGTGCAAGGTTTGGTAAGAAAGGAAGTGCAAGGTTTGGTACTATTCAAATAGCCTGCTTTTTACAATCTGCTAATCCCTTTACGATTCTTTATTTACTCTATCCATGCCTATTAATTCTTGGTCTTTCTTCTCTTTCTCTTAATACCAATAATGTGCTTGACGTCGTTGGAAAGACCCGACCCAGTCTTCTCAGGCTTCTCAGACTTGTCTGTCTTAGGACCCTTGTTCATGTTTCCAGACTTGCGAGGACCCTTTTTCTTTGCCTTCTTGCGATCAGCCTTGTCGTCGTCATCTTCCCTTCTTCTCTTGTTATTGAAAGGTTTAGAATCGTTTTCAGGCTTATCATTGCTTCTTGTTCTAGCCGTGAAAACCCTGTCTCTTCTTCTCTTGACAACCTCAGCGTTCTCCACAGCAAATTCAACGATTAATCTTCTCTTGGAAATACCTTCCAACTCCGCAATCTTCTTCTCCTCGTCTGACATACCCTCGATGATCTCAGCAATAGACACCTCGTGGGCATTGAGCCATCTCAATCCCATCAATGCAGCCTTGTGGTCTCTGAATTCAATGAAACCGTAACCTCTACTACGTCCGGTCTCACCAGAACCCTTGACTTCTTGCACAACCTTGGCTTGTTTCACAACACCCTTGTGCTTGGCCTTCTTCTTCTTGCTCTCACTTTCTTCGGCACCAACCTTGGCCTCCAATTCTCCCAACTCTTGCTTCAACTTGATGGATCTGTTGACTTCCTCCTTTGACAATGGTTGTCTCTTTTCCTCCCTCACCTCGGTTGCAAATTGCACCACAGCCTTACGACCCAAAGCTTTCAAAGCCTTGGCATTCATAGCTCTAGGTAAGTTTCTGATAGCCAATCTGGTGAGCGACAAGTGCAAACTTGGGTTCTTATTCAACTGCTGGACTCTCAACTTGTACGACTTCTCTCTCATCTCGATATCGGTTGGGGTCAAGAACTGTGCCAACTTGGAGTTCGATGTGATTCTACCTTCGTTCAACAAGAACAAGTTACGCTTATCCTTATCCTTTGCACCCTTACCCAATGCCTCTTTTCTCTTTTCGGAGTTTCTCTCCGCCAACTTGGTGGCTGACAGTCTGTCGACCGTTGGGGCAATCGACAAAATACGTCCCTGGTACACATATGCTGGGGAAACATCATCAGGTATCAAGATGGACGTGGAAGCAGACGTTGGAGCGTTGTCCAAACAGTCATTGTACGACTCTTCTTTGAAGAATGCAACAAATGCAGATCCCTTTGCCAACCCAGTTTCCTTCTCCACGACAGGCAAAGCATACTTCACTGGACCAAACTTGCTGAAGTGCTCCTTGAGCGAATCCTCATCAGCATCGTAAGGAATGTTACGAACAAAGACAGAGAATGATTCCTGTTTGTTAGCCTTTGGCTTATCATCCTCTTCTTCGTCTTCCTCGGCATCTTCCACCTCGTCATCACTGTTGATCTCGTTCAACTTGCCAAAGTCTTCTTCATCGGAGTCGTCACCATCGGACTCAGAGTCAGAATCGTCGTTCTTATCGTCGTCCTTCTCATCCTCAATTTCCTCATCAGACTCTTCTTTGATCTCTTTCTTTGGAATCTTCGGTTCTTCTTGCTCATCCTTGACCTGTTCCCACTTGGACTTCTCCAATGCCAAATCCACAGCCACTTCTCTACCGTCAATCTTGAGGCCCTTGGTACCCTCAACAGCTTTTTGAGCAGCAGCGTGCTTCACCATGGTGACAAACGCAAAACCACGCATTTGTCCTCCAGACTTCTTTGGAATGTATGCATCGTGAACGGCACCGTATCTCGAGAAGATCTTCTTCAACTTTTCTGGGTCCTTGAGAGTCCATGGGATATTACGGATGATCAATCTGGCTTTTCTCTTCTCCACAGGTTCTCTTTCTTGTCTGACTGGTGCGGCCTCCTTTCCACTTCTGTCCTTACGGTCTCTTCTCTTAGCGATGTCAACCCTCAAGTAACGGTCTTGGAACTTGGTCTTCTTTGCCTCCACCAATGCAGTCAAGGTGTCGTCGTCCATGGTGAAGGAAACGAAACCAAACCCTCTGGATTTTTGGTTCTCATCGTTCACCACCACAGCATGCTTCACAGGCACAAACTGAGAAAAGTACTCCGAAAGCTGTTCAGATGTGGCTTCAAATGGGAGCGAACGCACAAACAACGTCTTTCTGTCGAGGTTGCTGTTGTCGCCTTCTGCTCCTTTCGTGTCGTCGGACATTTTGCTTGAAACTGGCACTACTGAATAATCTGCGATGCGCGATGCCCGCAAAAAAACTGCCCCATTGATTTTTTGGTAGCGCGGTAATGAAGCATATTTGGTAGCGCGAAATGATTTGCATTTTTGGTAGCGCGAAAATGATTTGCTTTTTTTGGTAGCGCAGACTTTTTGCGCTGTAGTGATTTGCATTTTTGGTGTGCATACGCGATGTTTTTGTTTACCTATGGCCAAACTAACAAAGGCATCTTCGAATGTGTTGCCAAACACGTATGTTCCCGTGCTATCGAAGAAGGTAACGTGGTCGGTGCTATCGCGTCTTCCTAAGAAGTCTCTTTTGGAGCTCATTTCCGTGTGGTGTAAGTCTCACAAGACCCAACCTCAGTTTCAAAAGAAAGACAACTACGGCAACTCCAAATCACAAGAAGAGCTCAACGCGAGCGTGATCCGCTTGTGCAAAGATGCATCAGGACTCTCCAAGAAGAAGTTAGTGGACCTACTGGTCTATCGTTTTTGGCCCAATGGGTTGAACCTTCTCCAGTTGTCGCAGGTCGACAGCCAGATCATCGTGGATAGACCCAATTCATACCTGTGGATAAAGTCTACTGTATTTGATTCCATAGGAAAAGAAGCTTCTGTGCTGCTTCTGCCTGACAAGTTCTTACACAGCTTAGTGGCAGAATTAAGTCAATTATACTTGACCTACGTTTATGTTTGCAGACATCCCAGATTACCATTGTATCTCATAAGGGTGCAAGTTTTTGATTTGCAGTCCATCAACATGTCTATTTCGTCTATGAGACCACATATTTCATCAAGGCGGCCTTACTTCTTGGCTCTTCCTTTCAACTCGCCCCACATCATACATTCAACAGGTACGGATATTGTCACACAATTGATCCTTCAGATCGTTGAACGTTCTCTTCCTCAGAACGCCAACAACCTCTTGAAGATTAGCACTGAAAAAGAGCAAAAACCTATACAACTGCTCCTATCGATGCATATTTTAAATGGAAACTCGCGTTTTAGCAAGAGCTTGGGAGCTTGGACCCCGTACGCAGATGGTACCGCAGATCTGCTTCCTTTGGCTTCAGTAGAAACGCACCCAGGAGAAGATTCCGAAGACACCCAAAAAATTGGCAGCCTAAGACAAATTGCCAACCTACGCTTCAAAGGGTCCAGAAGTGGACAACTCAAGTCCACAAAGTTGTATGAAGACGATCGAAATTTTGCATTTAAACCCAGAGAAATAGACGAAGAGGATGACGAGGAATCGCCGAGCGAGTTTGCTTCAATTGCTCCGATCCAATATGCTGAGTTCACTGTAAAAGATAACATCGATGACGAGGAAAAAGCTTCGATCAAGCTCAAATTCACTGGAGCTGATGTGTTTGCTGGACTTCACGAACTCTCTGTCAGGACAGAAGACAAAACGAAGATGGTGATCGATCCGTCGATCATCCCGGGATTTCTCACTGGTGAAGAAGGTGAAAGTTGTGGTGAGGTCTACAAATCCAAGTTTACAAAGTATTAGAGAATTCCAAGCCCAAACCCTGTATTTCTAGAAATATATCTAATATCCCAACGTTTCGATAAATCTCTTGATGTTGCTTTTTGCCCTTTCATCACCATTTTCTTCGGCATGCGTAAGCAATTCTCTCAACACGTTAATGTCCTTATACCGTGCTGCTTCTCCTGCCGCCAGAACAATATCGTCAATGCGCAAATAGTCCTCTATTCTTTCCGTGTACTTCGCATCGACATTATTCTTGATGTAAAACGACACATGCTCCTTTGGTGCATTATACTTCAAACACTCTTCTATGATGGGTTTGAAACCAATAGGGGATATCACAACCTCTGACGCGCCTGGCTTATTGCGCGACCCATGCTTGTGTCCCGAGATAAACTTGAATAAACTGTCAAAATCCCTAGCACTGACGAAAGTCGTCAAGACCAAGTTCCAGTATTGTGTTTCAGGCACTTTGAAATCCTTCAAGATCTGTGAACAGGTCTTGAATTGGTTGAGTTTGATGAGTTTGATTATAATGTCAGTCAACGACTTTTCCAGGTAGAAGTCCTCGCGGAACACATCGCCCAACTTTTTCTGCAACTCCAACACATCAAGTTCCTTTTCGAAGAGTTTTCTGTATCTTAAATTGGTGGCACTATTGATGGACTTCAATAACCGCGATTTATAATCCAGGTAATAGGTATCTGTCTTGGTGTCTTTGTTTTTGCTGATGAACGAGGACAACCTTGATATGTTGAGCTCGTGAATCTTATCCTCTTGTTTGTAGAATGTTTCCAATAACTTCGTGTTACTCTTCCCTAACGACTGTACCCAGAACCCACTTATCAAAGCCCCTGTAACTGGTAAAAGCTCTTTGTCAGTATTGTCCTCAGGGTTGATTCCGGAAACCGAGGTATCCTGCAAAGTGCCTTCGTTCTGGCTCAAGAGTCTGAAAAACTTTGAGATCGGTAGGGTGTCTTGTAAATACAAGAGCAACAATGCGGCTATGTCGTTGCTTCCTGATTGGAATGCCTTAAATAATGCCAACTCGTATTCATTGAACTTCAAGAACTGACCAATCTTTTTATTAATCGAAGGCTCCAAGTTGATGAGCATCTTGCACAAATTAACGCGACCTTCTTCGTATGCCGTCTCAAATACGCTGTCGATCGACGTCACTTGTGGCAATGTCTTTTTGGTTCTGTAAGCTGAAGTTGTTTGTAAACTCAGAAGCTTTTTAGAAATTATGTGGAATAATTCGGAGTCTGGCAAATTCAACTCCTTGCGTATCTTCTGGCTGCACCAGTCAACGTAGATGATACTCTTATAATGTGAAATATCCAACAAGCCCACCACTTTGAGAGCTAGGAGGTGCAAATCTCTCTTCACGAGCATTTGAAGAAACTCCTCCCACTCAAGGCTGTCTAACTGGTCGTAAGTCAAAAAGATCCCCACGTCAGGAGCTCTAATTTGGTTCAAGACTTTCACGTAGTTGAGTGTTTTCACGTAGTTGTCCGAGTCGTATTCGTCTAAATATGCTTTTCCGAAAGAGACTGCTTTCAACGCCTTCTTTTGCCAATAGTGGTTGAACTCGTGCAAAGCAACCTTCAAGCACGAATCAATGGCACGGTCTAAAGTTCCATCAGATTTCAACAAGGAAATATTAGTATCTGCCTTTGACGGGTTCACAGGAAGTTTATCTACGCAGTCCATCAAAATGCTACTAGGATGCGACGATCCAATCTCAAACAAAAGCCTGGTGTCTTCTGGAACTTTGCAGTAGAATGACGTTCCCTTCGAACTGATGGCTAAAAGACCATCTGGTTGCGTTTTCAATATTGGAATCACGAACGAGATGCCACCTAATGTCTTCAAGTCTGTGGAGAAGTCTGCGTCTTCGTTAATTGAGTCGTAGAAAAAGGAAATGCTTCTTTGACCCGGACCAATAAGCTTGATTTCATCCTTCAACGACAACACGATGGCATCGTTGGAGCACCACTCGATTTGGTGCGGTTTGTTGAGAATTGAATCTGTGGTGTATTCCAAGAGAATACGATCAAACAGATTGTTCACAATATGAATAGATGAGCTTATCTCATTGAACAAAGACACAAACTGACCATTGGGCGATACTGCAATGTTTGCAAACGGCCCATCGGTCAATGCATGGTCAATAAACTCATATGTGTCATAAGTTGAGTTGACAACAAGTGATACCACCGTCGATTGGTAGCTCGCCAATATTGCAAAAGATTCATCCTTAGAGTTGCATAGTTGGAATTGGTGGACCTCCTTCATGTCTATCAGCTTCTCAGTCAAGTCGTAATTCGAAAAAGTGTCCAAGTTCACGATTGCAAACTTGGAGCTCAATCTCATTACCAAGTACTTTCCAAGAACTTGTGCTTGTACGACAGGCGAATGATCAGGGGTAACTGGCGCTTCTGTAATTTCTGGGTCTGTGTCACTATCTGGAGTGGAACCCAGGCTCACGGGTCCTATTGTCGTTACATTCGCAGAGTAATTGTACTCGTTAAAACTGCCCTTGAAGTCCCTGTAGTACCGAATTCTAGACTTGTTGAGGATAACACACAAGTCTTCTCCCCTAAAGAGGTAGTCCACAATGTGGTCTTCTGGTCTGCTGTTATACACAAGTGTCCAGATCTTATTGCCGCTTAAGGAGTAGACATCTATAAGATTCGGGTACTTGGAAGACTTAGACGTTATGGCGAGTAGTGTCCCATTCGTCGATACTTTGACAACATAATCAGCTATTAAATTGCCAATGGAAGGATTGAAGCTGTCGTATACCGGAAGGTTTGTGTAGTAGACATCGTGTAACCTCTGCCACGCCAAATTGGGGTTGGCCACCATAGCAAAGTATTGACTTTTTTGCACTCGAATTTACAGTCTCGTAATTTTTGGTTATCGCGAACAATTCTTTATGAGTGAAGACGCGGTTCCAGAGTACGTGACTTTGGTTTCCTCCGATGACCACCTGTTCACGATCTTGAAGGAGGTTGCGCTGATATCGTCGGTTCTCAGAAGTGCAGACGGATTTCACGAGGGCCAAACTGGACGCATCGACTTGGATATGGAGGGCGATATTCTTGAGTCCATAGTGGAGTACTTGTACTACAACTTCAAATACAAGGACCAGGCAGAATCCGGAAGCATTCCTGAGTTCAAGATTCCCACCCACTTGGCTTTGGAGCTTCTAGTGAAAGCTGACTTTTTGGATATTTGAGAAACAAGGGAAACCTAAAGATATATAGGGATTGAAGCAAGGATGATTGAAGCGAGGATGATTGAAGCAAGGATGATTGAAGCAAGGATTATATGATTAAAGCAAGGATCAGATATGATTAAAGTAAGGAAGAGATATGACTAAAAGGATCACTGAGAGATGACTATCACTGAAATATGACTAAGACTAAGTTGAAGAACATCACTAAAACTAAGTTGAGGATAAACCAAGTTCACTGAGGTTAATGTTAAAAGACACTGAATCTGTATCAAAGATTAAAGTCGCTCTAGAAATAGCGACATACTCGCTGTATAATGTAAAATAGATTTATTAAGACTCTGTAGATCATTTGTGCGATTACATAATTCCAGGGATTGATTTACAACATGTCCTTGCTTGACGAATTGAACACAGAGGTTGTGGCATTCACGAGCAAAGGCAAAGAGAGTGTCCAGGGTCTACTTGATGAGTCTGACGCCTTTCTAGCAGGATTGAAGGACATTCGTGACTCACTACAAGCAGAGATAGAATCTGGGGATACTCAGGCCGACTCCGCATTCGACAGCATCGATAAGCTCTCAGGGAAATGGTATAAGAACTCAATAACGAACTTGAAAGCATACAACTCGGGCGTCAATAAGTTTCTGAAGAACTTGCTCAACAATTCATCGTTCAACATCAATCTTGATGACGCCTACACCTTCCCGTTAAGCTTGAGCAGTGTACCCGAGTACAAAGGGAGTCTGGAACAAGCGACTACGAGTCTAGAACAAGCGACTACGATTCCGCATTCATCTAGTTTATTGACATCTACCATCTCGACCGACCAGGCAGGAACTGCGGTTGAGGAGGTCGATACCCGAGCACTTACCAATACGAACCGTGACCTACTCATAAAGTCCATTATTCTACACCTATTAAAGATTGGTCAATGTGATGTGGTGACGGAGGTTGCAAAGGAGATGTCGAGTGATTTCACCATCAACCAAACACACCTTTCGAAGTTTGAGCTCCTCAAGACAGTGGTGGACGACGTCACCAACCGGCATGATCTCACCAAAGCACTCGAGTGGTTCCGGTCAAAGTACAACACCAAGGCTAAAGAAGATCTTGAGCTGCGTGGGACGCAAATAAACGAGGCTCACAAGTACGATGAGGTTGAACTCAGATTCCATTTGTTGCAATTCATACTACTTTTGAACGGGGACGGTTCGTTCTCCCTCAACAACTCCATTAACGCGTACATGTATGCAAAGGACAACTTTGTCAAATTCTTTGAGGACTACCTTGATATCATTGCTCCGCTCATCACACTCTTGGTCGTCCAAACCGAGGGCCCTGGTGGTGAGGACGCAGACTCGTTTGCTATGAAGCATGTCCACAACATGATGCAAGAATTCTTCAAGAAATTAAAGAGCGACTTCCAGTTTCTGCAAACAAAGAGCGACAGCAGTGAGTCGAGGTATGTCTACGAGCTCCTCGACAACTTTGAGAACATTAACAGCAATCAGGCATTGTTTGTGAATTTAGCCAACGATTTCATCTCGGAATTCTGCAAGGACCTCAAGCTCTCCAACGACTCTTCCCTCTTCCGCACATTGTTGGCTGGGTTCATCTACTTGCCCAGTTTCCACAAGTATAAGAAGATCCAGTCGCGGATGCAGCGCGTCTCGTTCTCTGCAGAAGACGCCCAAAAGGCACTCCAAACGAAAAAGGTTAGCTTTGACCTCCCATTCCAGTTGCCTGACGCCAACAGATTCCTCTTCAACTTCCACTCGATTTTCATATGCCCGATTTCCAAGGAGCAGTTGGTGCCGTTGACAGAAGAAGGAGATTTGAAACCACAGAGACACAAGCGCAAAAAGTCCAACGACCACGCCGCAAACCAAAGCCCGTTGGTGGTCTTGAACTTGTGTCAACATGTGGCGCTCCGTGAGAGTGTGTGGCAACTTTCAAACAAGGGTATTGACTCGTTCAAGTGCCACTACTGTTACAAGAGTCACAAGTACTCCGATGTGAGCGACGCCTACTTTATTGATCTTTAGAAATTATAGAGTTAGATTAATGATAGTTCTTGTAACCAAAGGAAGTAATGAAAGAGAGTAGCCAAAAGTATTAAAAGTTCTTATTAACCAAGGAAAGTACTTAGAGAAAGCTCTTAAAGAAAGTTCTTAAAGGAAGTTCTTAAGAAAGTTCTTAAAGAAAGTTCTTAAGAAAAGTTCTTAAAGAAAGTTCTTAAAGGAAGTTCAAAGTTCTTAAGAAAGTTCTTAAAGTCTTAAAGTTTTGTTAAAGTTCTTATGTTAAAGAAACTTCTTTTGTAAGCCCTTATGTTAGAGAAAGTTCTTAAGTTAGAAGTCATTATGTTAGAGAATGCCCTTGTCATTTCTTCTTTAAGCCCTCGTTATTCTTTTCCTTGCTATCCAAAGTCTTTCTCTTTTCAAAGCTCTACACCTTAATTTTTCTTTTTTGCTCATCACTATGAAAGGCTGCAAAGAGCCCGAACGGCTTCAGTCACCGTCAGTTTTGGGCGATCCATGGGTTTCTCTCTACCAGACCGATGTGGCATTCACTGCGGACCACTTCGAGGCTGCGATGCTCAATCTCATCAAGAATCCCAACATCAACTCCACTGTGATCATGCGAGCAGATATTCTCAAAGAGAACCACCACGACCCAGAAAAAGGATTCACAAGCTTCGTGAGCAACATGATTAACGAAGCCCCGACATTTCCCGAGGCAACAGACCAAATCTTGACCAGAAACTTGGACAGTACCGACTTTCAACAAGCTTCCTTGCAAAACTCAACTTTGAAATTGTCCTCCAAACACGAGATCTTACGGCGTATCATCCCGCGCAACCCGTTCAAGGACCACATCATAAACCAGACGTGTCTTGTCTTGAGAAGCGCCGAGGACGATGTGCTCATCGTCTACATTCCACACATCGACAAGCCCGAGGAAACTCCGTTTTACCTCCCTCCAGTGCGCGCCATAGGTATCTTATTCCACGAATCGAAGCTTTCCATCCACTACGCAGCATTCAACGACGACATGGAGTCGATAAAATCATTGACCCCCGAAGATAGACCCACGAGAATTGCCCTCAGGCTACTCCAGACCTCTGCAAAGCACTCACAGGGAGTTGAAGAGGGCTACGAAAAGCGTGTGAACCACGACTTGATTGTGAGTAAACAGGCGTTCCAAAACACATACATTAGCTTGAAAAAGAAGTACTCGGCACAACTCGTCAATCAGTGGTGCGAGAACACAGACCCAAAGAAGCATGTCTTTGAGGATTTGGCCATCGCAGCCTTCTTGATCGAGTTCTGGGCACTGCAAGAGGCTTTTGAGGACAAGACCAAGTTTGAGTTCAGAGACTTGGGGTGTGGAAACGGACTTCTCGTGTATATATTGATCCAGGAGGGATATACCGGTAAGGGTATGGATGCCAGGAAGAGAAAGTCGTGGTCTATTTACCCCGAAAATGTCCAGGAAAATCTCCTTGAGCAAATCGTCATTCCAAGCGTGCTATTGAAGCCTCATCCAGCAGTCCACAAGGTCCTTCCTGGTGTGGAGCACAATGGGCGTATTTTCAAGTCTTCGAACGAGCAGGTCGTCACCTCAAGCTCTTTGTTGAGCTCAGACCAAGTTTGTACTACGGAGGATTTCCCACCAAACACATTCATCATTGGTAACCACTCCGATGAGCTCACGTGCTGGATCCCGTTGCTTGGGTTCCCGTTCCTTGTGATACCGTGCTGTTCGCACGCCCTTTCGGGTGCGAGGAGGAGGTATCCTCCTCGCAAGCAGAGTGCACGCCAGGAGAACGTACCAAATGAGAGCAAAGGAGCCTCTGCGTACGGAGCGTTGGTCGACCACGTCGAGGATTTGGCTGTGCAAGTTGGCTGGGAGCCTAAAAAGGAGATGTTGCGTATTCCAAGTACCAGAAACGCAGCTATAGTGGGCACTACGAGGGTGGTGGACAATGAGAGCAAGGAGATGAGAGAGACTCGCGTTTATGATATTTTAGCAGTAGAGGGTGGTGCAGATGGCTGGGTTGAGAATTCCATGGCATTGATGAAACGCGCACCAAGAAACCATTAGATAGAGTATAGATGAGGTAATGACAAGAAAGGTGTAATTGAAAAAAGGTAATCAAGTAAAGTGGTAATTCCACTAAGTAGTCACATCCTAAATAATCAAGGCATTCGCATACTAGGTAATCAAGATATTCGATAATCTAGGTGGATAATTCATCTCCTTCCTTTTTATAGTTTAATTCTTTAACATTTATCCAAAAAGGAAATTCGCGTTTTACTCCTTGACAAAAAAACGTCTGTAACCACCAGCACACTATGACTGGGGCCAACTCACAGTAAGTAAACAGCAATCATTCAGTTGATCACTACTAACGAACAGATTCCAACAGCTTGAGAAGTTAGGTGAGGGTACCTATGCCACTGTGTACAAGGGCAAGAACCGTACCACAGGAGCGTATGTTGCCTTGAAGGAGATCAACCTAGACTCTGAGGAAGGAACTCCGTCGACGGCCATCAGAGAAATCTCCTTGATGAAGGAGTTGGATCACGAGAACATCGTCACTTTGTACGATGTGATCCACACGGAAAACAAGTTGACTTTGGTGTTTGAGTTCATGGACAAGGACTTGAAGAAGTATATGGAGGTGCACGGCAACCACGGGGCATTGGACTTGAAGGTAGTCAAGTCGTTCATGTTCCAATTGTTGAAGGGTATCATGTTCTGTCACGACAATAGAGTTTTGCACCGTGACTTGAAGCCTCAAAACTTGTTGATAAATAGCAAGGGCGAGTTGAAATTGGGTGACTTTGGTTTGGCCAGAGCTTTCGGAATTCCATTCAACACCTTCTCCAACGAAGTGGTCACCTTGTGGTACAGAGCTCCCGATGTTTTGCTTGGTTCGCGTGCCTACACAACCTCGATCGATATCTGGTCTGCGGGATGTATCTTTGCTGAAATGTGCACTGGAAAGCCATTGTTCCCGGGCTCTGCAAACGACGACCAGTTGATCAAGATTTTCAGACTCATGGGAACTCCAAACGAGCGCACGTGGCCAAACATCTCCCAGTACGAGAACTACAAGAAGGACTGGCAAGTGTACATTCCACAGGACTTGAGACAAATTGTTCCAAGCTTGGATTCGATGGGTTTGAACTTGTTGCAGAGCTTGTTGCAAATGAGACCAGAGGCTAGAATCACTGCTAGACAGGCGTTACAGCATCCTTGGTTCCACGAAATCACCACTCCAAACACTCCAATGCACCATTTATCAGACCCTTACCAGCAGCAGCAACAGCAGCATATTCAGCAGCAGCAGCATCTCCAACACCCACACCAGTAATAGAGAAGGTCGCGGGCGTAGAAAAGAGTGTACGAGTAATGAGTCGAGTGTGTAAAATAAGATGAAAGTTATATATTGTAAGCGTGATCCTCTGATCAGTATTAATTTAAGCGATCGTGTTGAATCGTATTGTTTTGAGCATGTTGATTTAAGCATGTTGATTTAAACAACCAGTACTATTGATTCAAACATATTGATTAAACAATCAGTACTATTGATTCAAACATATTGATTCAATCAGTACTATTGATTCAAACATATTGATTCAATCAGTACTATTGATTCAAACATATTGATTCAATCAGTACTATTGATTTAACATCTTTCCCATGTATTTTCTTCTATAAATATCCTCTTTACGCCGAAAGAAACTGCAAGATGCTGTGGTTTGGGTTACTATTGAACTGCATCAACAAATGAGCCAATGATGAGCTCTTCAACTCGATGACCCACCGCCAGATCTCCTCGTCTGCAGACTTGGAGTGCTCGACCAGGTAGAAGTCTTGCAAGAGTCGCACCAAAGAGTGCGACAAGTCCCTGAAGACGCCACTGTCGCTGCTCTGCTCGTGGTAGTGGTATAATTTGAGCATGTCAACCACTGTGGCTTCGGTGAGGGCAGATCCCTGTGACATCTCTAGAACCGTAGCTACGACTGGGACTAAAGAGAAGCCCTTGTTGACAAGCAAATGAGCAGGCTCCAAAGCTCTCAATGTGGTCTGTAGAAGCTGGTTCTTGTGCAAAACAGCGTAGTTGAACGAAGCCAACAGCTCGATAACACCCAAAAGACGCATCGATCTGATTCCCTGTTTGTAAAAACTAGGAGGAAGGTCCTTCTTCGCAAAAATACGGTCAAAGTCAAAACGAGTGTCATCTCCGTCCTTCTTCAAATACCCCGACACAGTCTGCTCGTCATCGTAGCCAGGGAGAGGCATGCTCTTTTCGCTGTATTGGTTCACTAAATCTTCCTTGACTTCAGTCGATTCGAAGTGGTCGGGACATCCAAGCGATACAAACTCCTCGTATTTTTCCACCACTATCGAGATCTCCTTGAACTTGTACTTGACAAAGTTTGCGCGTGCAATGATCTGGTAGTCGGCACTGGCCGAATCTAGTATCGTGACTCTGGAATTATTCGAGCTTCGGTCCCCAAGAAGTATATTGTAGGTCAAATGGTTCACCAATGTTGCATTGCAAAAGGAGTTGTCAAACAATGTATCCACAATTGCTAAGCGATGCTCATCTCTCTGGAAGCGCTCCATCGACTGTTGCACAATTTCGATATCGCCCTTGATTTTTCGTGCGAGCGCATGCTCGGTATTCAATATCTCACGCAGTCGTGCCGCAGTCATCTGAATGTGGTGCAGTCGTGCGGTATTCATCCTCTCAGTGTAATGTTGCAATTTGCGGGCAACCAAATCAAAGTGAACTCGCTCGTTCAAATCCCTCAGGTAATATCGCCTGATCATCCCTAATATGACTCCTTCGTTGTACCGCTGCACGTAGTCGTAGCGAAGTAGTTGGTACAAATGCTTGTTGAGTAATGGTAGGCTATTCGATGGTCCTGCCATGATGTAGACATCAACTATAATCTCAGGGGGAAGGTGCTCGAAGGTGATCATATCGCGTGCTGGTCTGGCAGCTTTCACAGCGCGATCGTCGCCCTTATCCTCAAGCTCCCGCTTCTTGCCGCCAGCACGTCGCTTGACGTTCTTCCCAGCAGTGATAAAACCCATATTGATTTCGTCACGTGAAGTGGACTTGAAGAGAAGAGTATAATTAGGTCACGTGAATATAACTTGAAGATTATAAAAAGATCACTAGTTTTTGGTCACGTGAATATATGAGAACTGCTGCAATATTTTCAAGAGGGTCTAGTTCACGTGATCTAATGAAATATATTTTATATGAATGAGAACACAATAAGTATTTGTGATAAGAAACTCACGTGCTAATAACTACTTCCTCGGCTACAAGTTATCATGTATCGCGTCAATTCCCTGTATACAATAAATAGCGCTTAGTTCTTGAACTGGTCCTCGGTGACACCAGCACCCATGGCAGCAGTAGAAGTAACACCACCAGAGACCATTCTCAACAAGCCGTCAATGTACTCGGCACCAGACCACTTCTGGTGCTTGACAACCTCAACACCCTTCTCGATCTCGAGCTTCTGCACGCTCTGACCGTAAGCCTTCATACCGCTCTCAGCGTACTGTCTGGAGAAGTCGTCGACAGCCAAGGCGGTAGTGTGCAAACCGGCCAAGGTGATGAACTGCCAGACGTAACCCAACTTACCCAATCTCTTGATGTAAGTCTCCTGCTCGTGCTCTGGCATGGCCTTGTTCCAGTTGAAAGATGGAGACAAGTTGTAAGCCAACCACTGGTTAGGGTACTGAGCCTTAACACCGTCAGCGAACTCCTTAGCCTGGTTGAAGTCTGGCAAAGCGGACTCCATCCAGATCAAGTCAGCGTATGGAGCGAAAGCTCTACCTCTCATGACGGCACACTGAGTACCACCCTGGTATCTGTAGTAACCCTCTCTAGCTCTGGAAACCTCCCAGTTGAAGTAGATGTCCTTACCCAAGATCTCTCTGGCCAACTGTCTGGCCTCCTTGTTAGAAGCGAGGGACAATGGGTTAACCTTGTCAGTGAACTTCTTGATCAATGCGTCCTTGTTCGAGTAGTTACCAGCCTTGATCTCGTCAACGACAGCAGTGCTGAACAACTTCAATCCAGCAGTCTTAGTCCACTTGGCCTCAATAGCAGCCAACTCGGCACCGTAGATACCCTTGGCCTCAGCAGCAGACAACAAAGCAGAGAGGTCCTCAGCGTCTGGGTTGGTAGCACCAACAATGAAGTAGTGGTCTCTGTGGTCGATGGTGGAGGTGATCAAAGTGGCAGCCTCGGAGTCAGTTCTGGCAACAGCCAAAAGGTCGGAACCCAAGATATCAGCAGAAGCTCTGATAGCAACCAATCTGTTGATGTGCTCCTGGACTGGGACCAAGACCTTACCGGCCATGTGACCACACTTCTTGGTACCTGGGGCCTGGTCCTCAATGTGGATACCAGCGGCACCTCTCTCAACGAACAACTTGGTCAACTTGATGATGGCAGTGATACCACCGTGACCAGTGTCAGCGTCAGCGACGATTGGTCTCAAGAAGTCGATGTATGGAGTCTTAGCTCTCTCCTCCTTGGTCATGTTCAATCTGTCCTCTCTCTGCTTTCTGTCGTGGAAAAGCTGGGCGAACCACAAGTGCTCGACCTTGTTTGGAACAGTGTCCATTGGGTAGTCAGCCAAATCTGGGGATGGCTCGTTGGAGGTCGACGCAGTCGACGAACATTGCCAACCGGAAACGTAGATAGAGTCCAAGTACTTGGCCATCTGCGAGACGTGGATTGGGTCCAAGGCACCGAAGGTGAAGGAGGTGGTCTTGTTCTGGTCGTGCTCACCCAAAAGCTTGAACAACTTCTTAGACTGGTTGTTAGATGGGTAGTCGATCTTCAAGGTACCTCTCTTCTTAGCAATGTCCTCGGCAGTGTAGATACGCTTGGTCTTGCTCCAACGTGGCAGAGACCACCATTGCTTGATTTCCTTAACCTGGTCCTGGAAGAACTTCTCTTCCTCGTTGATGTCAATAGCTGTGTATGGCATGATGTGATAATCTAGTGAAGAAAATTTGAAGGGGGAATTTGCCCACTTATATACTTTCACATTTCTTGCAACCTACCCCAGATTCTTTTTTTTTTGTCGCCCACTTTGTGAGCAACTTCCGCTTATCCACACATGTGTAATTTTCGCCCATACAAAATCTGAAAAGACTTTTTTCAGGCCTCGGATTGACGGAGCAACTCAACCGACGGCCTAATAAATCCTCTTAACGCTAGTACTATACCTCTACACCACCACGACTACTTCACCAGACACATAAGAAGACGCTTATCAAGCGTTGCCCCTGATCCACACCACTCCGTTCCTGTGGGGCAGTGCACTACGTTTCGGATGCTTTTCTTGGTCGTTACCGAGCTCTAAGTTCATGTGCGCAACACAAGTGAGTCAAAACCGAGACACGGAGCCGAAACCGCACGTCATCACCACAAAATACTCGTGCCCACACAATAGTGTTGCTCATGGGCAAACGGGAGCTACTGAAAACATAAGATATGGATTTTGTGTAACTCCTCCTTCCCGGGTTCCGAGGCACCCCCACAAAAATCGAAAGTCCGAGGGAAAACACTCACGTGCAAATCTCATAGTCATCATGATTCACGGAAGTATTGCACCGGTTAATCATTGGGAATGGTCTTATCAACTACAGAATGATGGACAATACAGAGCTATCTCATCAATGCAGCTCTATTTACTTCAAGGGCTATTCTCATTTGCCTCTATACATGTCTATAAGTTCGCCCATTTTCGGCTATAGAATTGAATATTTCGGCTCTCATACTTATCCTCCTTCTCCTTCGCCAATTTTTCAGTGACTTCTCGTATCGCATTACCAGAGCTTCGGTTATGCCCCACTTCTCGGAGTACTGTTCACCGACTTCCACGGAGTAGGTCCGAAGCACTGATCAACCTCGTCGCATACCGATTTGGTGAACTGAATCTTACTCAATGCGGAATAAACGCAATCAAGTGGAGTTAAACCACCGCTTGAAAATATTTCCAACGGGTGAACTCATCCCAAGTACAGGAGATTAGCGTATCAACTGCCAATTTCCGTACATTTATGACTCACTAATCATAGATAAAACCATACCACCCCCGTGTCGTACAACAATAATCTCCCTTGCTCCGCTCCATCGAATCTTCTGCGTCGATGAATCCTCGACTTCGTTGCTGAATCGTTCAGCCTCAGCCTACTTACCATCGGAGTTGCTTATCTGAAATTTTCGTGTCCCAACCAAAGCAAAGGACCTACGGACCTTGAACAGAGGTATCGAGGCGAAGTACTATTGTGTTTGTTCCAGGTTCCTTTGCGTCTTGTTTATGCGTTGGAACGACGAGTCGTAGACCACAAGTCTTGGTCCGCTTTGTTTCTGCAGTCGCATTATGGAGACCTCATCGTACGTTATCGCTATGAACCCTGCATGGGATTGCTGATTCCGAGAGTTTTCCTCAACGCACCAAGTCTTGTCAGAATGCTCAGCCGCTTCGTATTTTTACTTCGTTTATTTGGTATCCCCCACATCCTCTTTAGGCTTTGTCCCCTCTGCGAACCTTCTCCCATAGCCTCGTTTGGGATGTTATGAAGCTCATCCAGGCTGTGCCGGAGCGGTCAAAAAAAAACCGAATATCTCAACATATAAAACTTCGCTCACCGCCATAGCGCTCTAACCACCATGAATCTTGTACCGGAGAACTTCCTCCCGTACCTCGAGTACTTGCCAGATCTCCATGGCTCGGTGAACGCCTTCATGACCTTGACGCCTCTCTTTTCGTATGGATCAACTTGCTTTGGTATATACAAGAGGAAGACCTCGGTCGGCTTCTCTATAGACATATGTGCAACCATGCTCATGGCTGCGTCGCTAAGGATATTATATTACACTATAGTACCATTCGAGATCACGCTCTTGAAGCAGGCCATCGTCATGATTTTTATACAATGTTTATTGTTGAAGGTGTCACTCCATTACAGACCCGCCAACTACGATCCAGAGCTCCTCAACCCGATCCCGCAGTTCAGTCAACTGTTGAGCACCGCAATAAACAGCTCTTACGATGATGAGAACAGCTACTCCCACCACAAGTCTTACCACACAACATGGCAGCAGCAAGCAATCGAACTTCTCATGGAGACGAAGTGCTACGTTGTGACCTTCTTCACTCAAGCAGTTATGCTCTTTGATGTGTACTACAAGCGCCCATTGCAGTTTTGGCAGTGGAAAGACGAGAAGTATTACTGGAAGTTCATCGCAGGCTTCATGTCTGTATTCGGAGTCCTCACTTGGCTCTTCCACAGTAGCACAATGTACGGAAACTTTATTGGGCTTCTTGGTTTGCTCATTGAATCTTTGCTTCCTTTACCTCAAATCCTCTTGCTAGAGAGATTGAGGTCCATCGAGAACTTCAAGATCATATTACTTCTACTGTGGCTCGGTGGTGATATGACCAAATTGAGCTACTTGCTCTTCGGTGCAGAGAATATTTCCATTATGTTTGTGCTTGCAGGTCTTTTCCAAATGAGCTTGGATATCACCATCGCATACCAATACTTCTACTACAAGAACTTGGAGTCGTCGCCTTTGGACACCGCAAGAGGAATAGAAAGCTCAAGTGAGGGCATTTTAGAAGATTACGAAATGAAGAACATAATATAGGAAAGCACCATGAACCATTGCGATCCAAGAGCAGACTCGTGTCGAAATTACACGCTTTCCACAAAGTGAGGCGTTTTATAAAAGTTTATTATGATGGCTTTTAGCCTAGGGTGGGTGTTACCTAAGTGAGATATTATGGCTGTTACAGTGAGACGATATGGCTGTTACGATGGTAACATGGCCGTACCTTTAGTGAAATAACAGGCTCTACCCTTAATATGGCTTAATAACAATGCCGGGAACGACAGCCAGGAAAACACAGCTAAATATCACTTCCAGGTATTTGACAATGGGCATCGGTAACGGTCTCGATAAGAACATTAACAATCCCAGATCGTTCCGAAGTTTGGATAATTCAATTCGACTGCCCTTGTTCTAGACCATCCCAATGTCGTTAAACTCCAGGTTCCTTGACTTAAAGGGTCACTAGAATCACTGGAGCCACGGGTGAATAATTATCGTAAACGCTTTTAACGGTCGCCTAGAATCTGTCTAACAAATAGACACACGCACGGTACAGTCCTGAATCTAATCTACACGCATTATATATAGCAATATTTGCATTAATATATACTAAATCAAAAAAAATCAAAAAAAAAGTGGTTATAAATATTTCTCTAATCAGCCTAATAGACCGAAACAAACTCAACATTCTCCTTTGCTTTGTTAATTAACTCCAAAGCATCAGCTCCCGTCAAGCCATGCTTAACTTTAATGTGTCTAGATAACGCGTCTCCTCTAGAGAACGTTTTCTGCTTACCATTACCAGGACCGCCCTCAAGTCTACCCTCACAAATCACACATCTGAAAATCTTCTTCTTAGATGCATGGATCGTCTCTTGGTGTCTGATTAAATCGTAAGGTCTTGAGAACTGCTTGTTACATGGTAAGCCCGACGAAGGGTTGATCAAGTCACATTGGTGGTTTGGGTTAAGTGCAGTCATGTCGACTCCTGTCAACTGAGACTTAGCTTCAGATTGTTCAGGCTTCTCCTCAAAATCACCAAGATTCTCTTCATCTTCCTTCAAAGATGCATTACTGTTGTCTAATTCAGGCGAAAAGTCTCCTCCAGTGAAACTTATGGCCTCTTCTCTGTCAAACAACTCAGCGCTGGCATTTGCACTAGTGACCGCAGAACTGTGTGCACTGTGGTCATCTATTTGGAAATCCTGCATCTGGCTCCTCAACTTCAACACCTGGTCATGCATCTGGTTTGGAATCTCGTTCTGGTTGTCTTCCATAGGCTTCGATCCCAAGTAGTCATTCATGTTCATCATATTGTAGTTGTCCTGGTTGTTCATGTTGCTCATTATCAATTCATCAAACTCGTCGTCAACGTGGAAGTAGTTACCTTCCTCGTCGTCCTCGTCTTCAGAGATGTCCTCTTCGACGTCTTCTTCGAAGTCTTCGTAGAGTAGGTAGTCATTTTCATAACCGGGTATTATGGCGTTATTCAAGTCTGGGAAATAGGTGGCGTCCTTTTCTTGGCTCGTTGGAGGTACAAAAAGGAAGTCTTCACCAGAATTCCAGAGACTATTTGGATTCACGTCATCACTGATCAAATGCGAGGGTTCTATGTTCGGATTGAATAGCAGGTATTCGTCTTCCTTCTTCTTATTCGAGTCGTTCTCTTCATCCAAGAGTGTTATCCTGTGCCTTCTGTTTGGCATTCCTGGGAACTGCTGTGGCATGGCCGGAAGGCCACTCTGGTTTCTAACTTGAAATGGTGCTGCTTGGTACATCTGGGAAAAGTCCTGGAACTTGTTCATTTCCAGATCCGGGTTACCGTATTCATTGAAGGGGTTTGGTCTTTCCTGCTCGGCGTCGACCTCCATGGCGTCGTCAAGATACGAGTTGAAGCCCGCATCTTCAGGGAATGCACTTACATTATTCACAACAGCATTTGGATTGCTCAAGAACGAATCTGGGATGTTCAAGTAGTTCGAAATGCTGGAGCTGTTACTGTTATTCGAGTGAGCGAATAACAGTCCACCATTTCTGGCGGTCATGCGTGGAGAATCTTGCTTATTGGCGGTCGGATAGTAGTGCTGATGCTGGAAAGAGTTTGCTGCTGCAATAGCTGCTGCTGTAGCAGTGGCGGTGGCGGTGGCGATGTCAGTGTTGGACAGAACTGGGCTGTTTGGAAACTGATAAATCTCGTCGTCAGCGTCGATTCCAGAAGGCTTCTGCTGTTGCAAGGTCTGCAACGTAGACATATAGTCAGTAGGTGGTACACTATTCACGGTACTCATAGATTGTAATGATAAATTTTTATGTGAAATCGGGTGGCAAATGCTTATATATAAACGAGCTTTTTTTTGTTCCCTAGATTAGGCAAACGTGATTATTAATGGAAAGGGGTGCACTATTGCGGTCGTGCGAGGCGGAGAAACAAAGAAAAAGTTGGCACTTTGGGACACAAAACCCTCAATGTATGAGAGCAAAATCGGAGCCGGATTCGAGATCGATGGTACGGCTCACACGGACAACGGATTTTAGCCGGAAAACACAAATTTTAATAACAAACCGTTCCTTCTCAAAGTCTATTGCGCTTACGTAAACTCGTAAAATAGGAAGTTTCCAAACTGTGGATGATGGGCGAAGTCAGATAACAACGATGATGACGCTGCGCCCCTACCTACTTCTAGCATGTTCCTTAGGCACGTTGGTTTTTTTTATTTATAGGGGCAGATGCAGAGATTGGTTTTTGCCGTTTGAAGCTCTTGATTGAAACGTTTTGTTTACGATGTGACTCACAGACCTTTATCTTACATCTTTCATAACGCATTGTTCTTCGCGTATTCGTGGGCAGTTGCTGTTCTGGGTTTGCCATCAGTAAGGGTAGCTCTGTGGTACAAAAAAGAAAAACGATCCTCTACACTTTCTAAAGTTTATTTTTGGCCGTATGCTTCTGCCGTTAGTTTATTCCCTCATTTCTGACCTTCTCTATACCCTGTTCTGCCAACTCGTTGTCTAAATAATAGTACGGCTTTTGTAAATTGCCGTTATCGTCCACTTCAAAAACTAGCGGGATTCCTGTTGGGATGTTGACCTTCTCTATATCATCGTCGCTGGTATGAGTGAAGTATTTGATGAGACTCCTTACAACCGAGCCATGAGTCACTAGTATCACTGTTCTTTTTTTCTCAATCATCTGAGACTTGATGACCTCGTCCTTTACGAAAGGCACAACCCGTTTCATCACCATTTCAAGCGACTCTCCCCGGGGTAGCACGCGGGGATCTAATCCATTGTACCTTTCGTCAATGCTTGGATCATTCTCCGGGCCATCTGTTAATGGTGGCAAACCGTGGTAGTTCCTTCTTATGTAATTGAATTTTTCCTTGTCTTTGTCGAGAGACTCGAAAACTTCGTGCTTGTTCACACCTTGGTACGCACCATAATGGCGCTCGTTCAATTGCCACAACTTGTGCTGATCTACCCATAGCCTGTTGAGTGTTTGTAATATTATGTTGCCTGTTTCTATGGACCGCGAGAGCTTGGAAGTGTACATCACATCGGGTATGAGTCCATTGGCAACTAAGAGGTCACCGGCGTATTTTGCTTCTTCGCGGCCCTTATCGGACAATTGAATGTCGATCCACCCACAGAAACGACTTTCTTTGTTCCATTCGGACTGTCCGTGGCGAAGCACTACCAATTTATGTATCATAGTTCGCTACTGTTATCAGTGCTATTCATCAATTGTGATCCGGCAAGTGTTTGCTTTTTTTCAATCAGTTATCACGTGAAGGCTTTATCTATCACGATATGACCCGGGAGCAATGGGACGTTCTACGATTGGTCCGTTGATACGGATGGGGCACGTTCATGTTGCTGTGGTGCACACTGAATTTTTCCGAGCTGTCTAGCCCATTTTGTTCTCGAATCCACCACAGTCGTCTCTTTTGACAGCTGCGCTAAGAACAAGTGACAAAAAAAGAAATGCAAAAATGCAACCAAAAAACTGGTAAATGTAACCGTTTGCTTAGGTTGCATTCACCATAGATATGCAAAGATGAGTGAATACTACCCTACCGTGGGGTACCGGCACGATGACCTCGTCTACGGTTCAAATCTATAAATTCCAATGAGATCCCTCTCGTACGACGAGGCAAACGTTCCATACGAGTTTTTTGCATACCCTAAAAATAGTTCCGATGTCCTATTTAAATTCCCCTCCTGCCACTCCAGATTCAAGCTTCTGTTTGGAAAGTGCTTACAAATCGCTCGACATCAAATTCGTCAACTCGCCTATGATGCCAAACCCTAGCAAAGTGAAACTGAACGGACCATTCTCATGGGAAAGAACTAGGGAAATTGTGGCCAACAACCAATTGGAGCTTTTTGCCCGTTCCCAGGAAGCTACAAACAGATATTTGGCATTGAAACATGAACTCAAAGTAAGAAATGAGAACATCATGAACCACGTGCTCGTGAATGAGTTGGGCTGGTCGGAGGAGAAGCTTCAGCAAGACAACCTTTTGAAGGAGGGCAGAATTTTTGTTGATGCAGACACTTTGAAGATTATCTACAACCAGTTTCCATACTATTTCCCCAGCAATGTCGTTCACTTATGCGTGTGGAGTAGTGTGGTCATTCCAAACGACCCCAATTCAGAAGAAGGAGACATCTCCGAGGAGACCCGCAGAATTATAGACAAGTATGTCGCAAAGACATTCACAGAAAAGTACAATTTACAGGCTGACCAAATTTGCTGGTTCAAGAACTGGGGCTTGTTGCAAAGTATCAAGAACATTAGCCATATCCACGTCTTGATCAGAGATTTTGATGTCGAAAAGCACAACATTATCGGCACTCCTGGAGAACCATTGCTGCCGGAAGAAGTTTCCGCAGCCATCATGGGAGTGTAAGAAAACAATTACCAAAGATAACAAGAACTACAAGAAAACCACTACAATAGAATAGAAAGAGGATTACCCCTCACAATTTACCCGCATTATAAGTTTCAATTCAAGTATACCACCCAATTTTTTATGTTGGGGCTTACATAGATACCATAGAATAAAAATTCGCCTTAGTTTGCTTAAACGTGTGAGGGTATTTTCGCCCATTATCTCGGTCGATTAATTTCGCACCTCAATGTTACCTCATTCGCACTCCCCATTTTTGGTCATTTTTTCCAAGTGAGGAGGTTAACCAAGTCGTTTCATCCGACACCTGCCCACTACAATTCGTAATTCGATAGATCCATCACTACAATGTCTCGGAAAAGTCAATATATTAATACTAGTATACATAAGAAATGAATTTAGGATCATTACCATCGGCTTTAACCACCGAAACCGTACAAGGTTCTACCCTGTCTCTTCAAAGCGTAGACAACGTCCAAGGAAGTGACGGTCTTTCTCTTTGCGTGCTCAGTGTAGGTGACGGCATCTCTGATAACGTTCTCCAAGAAGGACTTGAGGACAACTCTGACTTCTTCGTAGATCAAAGCAGAAATACGCTTGACACCACCTCTTCTTGCCAATCTTCTGATAGCTGGCTTGGTGATACCCTGAATGTTGTCTCTTAAGATCTTTCTGTGTCTCTTAGCACCACCCTTTCCAAGACCTTTTCCACCTTTACCTCTGCCGGACATTATTGATTTATTTGTGTGTTAGTTAAAAGTTATCAGTTAAGATGTAAACTTAATTGATGATGATAAGAAAGAAAACCTATAAGGGTGGGAAACAAGTGTCTTAAATATCCCGCCAATGGTTTTTTCCTTTGCGCTGCGTAGGTAGAGTGGAATGGGAACCACAAAAGAAAAGTTAACCCGCAGTGGCGATCGAGGAAAGTCTTGCGGAGCGAATTCGCAGTTTGCGCGTACCGAGAAAAGCTAATTTAGGGCCACACCCGCTGGGGAGGAACAAAAAGTCACTTTAGTGCGCGCTTCTCTGTCTTCCCGAAGTTGCAAAAGAAGCGTTTTTGAAGGTCTGCGATTTACTCACGCACCCTAGTATTTTTCAGTCCGCTCCAGAGGAAAAAAACATTCCCTCCACACAAAATCGTGCGCATCATGTCACTTCCCAAGTACTGAAAAGCTGTGTTTACATTTTCCGCAGTTTGAAATTTACTCACGTGGTGCGCATAAACTGTCATGGATCCTCTTGCTGCAAATTACACCATCACGCGCCCCTAAGCGTATCTATTTCTCACATATATATCCTCCACCTGCCACTAAGATTTTCTTCTTATCACTATCAAACACATTTTACAATGGCTAGAACCAAGCAAACAGCAAGAAAGTCTACCGGTGGTAAGGCTCCAAGAAAGCAGTTGGCCTCCAAGGCTGCCAGAAAGTCTGCACCATCTACCGGTGGTGTCAAGAAGCCACACAGATATAAGCCAGGTACCGTCGCTTTGAGAGAAATCAGAAGATTCCAGAAGTCTACTGAGCTCTTGATCAGAAAGTTGCCATTCCAGAGATTGGTTAGAGAAATCGCTCAGGACTTCAAGACCGACTTGAGATTCCAGTCTTCTGCTATCGGTGCTTTGCAGGAATCCGTTGAAGCATACTTGGTCTCCTTGTTCGAGGACACCAACTTGTGTGCTATCCACGCCAAGAGAGTCACCATCCAGAAGAAGGACATCCAGTTGGCTAGAAGATTGAGAGGTGAGAGATCGTAAACGCGTTTACATCATGCCAATTTCATTTCTCGTATGTATTATTTAGACAATGAACACTTTTATGAATAACTAGTAGATCCATGGTATATTTTTGCAGTTTATGAAATCACGAGTATTTTGCAGTCTTGCATAATTTTTGCAGTACGTATTTTACGGTATCATCTATACTTCAGCATTCATATCTACACAATGTCATCTCATCTATATTAGAATGGATACACACTTGCCTCTTCTTCCAATCTCAATCCAGCACTTTCCTGCTGTTCTGCTATCTTCTCCAAGTATGGCAACAATGCTGTCTTGTACTTGGAATACCCCTTGTACTCCTCAACATCTTCACTCCAGCTATGAATACCATTCAACAAACGGCGTGGAATATATGGCTCCTTGCAAAGCTCGACAATTGGCAAGAAATAGGTGCGGATAGTGAAAACTACTGCTCCGCTCTTTGGTAATCTGCGCAAACTCTGTCTTTCACTACGGAACATCAAGTGCTCAACATCAGTAGCTTCCTTTGCCGTGTACCAGCCAACGACCTCCTCAGTTTCTGCACCGATAGAATGAGACCACCCCAAGTTATCGTCTGTTTGAATGAAGTAGTTGTTACGCACAACAGGTTTATCGCATGTTAACCTGAGGAAAAACTTGTTCATACCACTTTTCAACTTGTTCTCATACTGTGGAACATCACCACTGGTGTGGATCCTCTCCAACTTCATCTTGTACTTGTCACGGAACCTCCAGAATCCAGCCAATATGATTGCTCCAGACTCCAAGACGTAGTCACCATCTTCATCTTCCATCATAATTGCCAAATCATCTTGGGTCAATTTCGCAGCAATCAAGATAGGATCTTCACCTTTAGGATTAGGTCTAAAATCAAACGACTCTCCAGTTTGTAAGTTGTCTAATCCAATATCAGTGGCCTTGAAAAGTGTGGGATATCTATTTGGTAAGTACAGCTTGAACTCGTCCAATAACTCGTATGCTGCACTCCTTGCCTTGGGACTCGTTTCGTATAAGTCTGTTCCTCTTTCTTCGATTCTCTTCAACTTTTCGCTGTGAAACTTCTCCCACTCGTTGTCGAGCTCGATCCACTCGTTCCAGTTCATATTGCGGATTCCCATGGTGATGTTGTACTTGTGCTTAAACGCACGATATGGTTTGGGCTTGGTCAACTTGAAATCCCAGTTAGGGTAAGCTGGAGGGATAGGAGCCTTGTAATCCTCTGCTGCCCACTGACCGTGCTTTCTGTTCTTGTTCGACACTGGTGCTTTCTTTGCACTTGGTGATCTCTTTGATCCAGCAAAGATCGAGCCCAATACAAGGATCCCACCAACGATCAAAAGCAACGCTTTGGGGTCGAAAGAACCTTGCGCAAGGTCTTTATAAAACGTCTTGAGAACTCCAGAGTCCGTTAAAGGTATCAGTACGTTGTTCATGGTTACCAGTTGATGATTTACATTAAGAAAACGGCTTATATATATTTAATCCTCCTTCCGCTACTTATCTGCGGTTCCGTATTTTTCTGCCTAATTCAGTAAAAGTTTGCAATCTGCTTCCCCTGCACAAATCATTTTTCGGGGTCGCGGGATCACCTTCTCGAAGGAGAAACTAAGAGCTCAAATGGTCATGGGCTGATGTGTGAGTCTGTCAGAGGCTTACCTATGGTCTGATCTTATTGGGCTTATTGCAGTGGTATTTATGCAGGTGGGAGAAATGCTGCAAACAAACTTGTCTGCAAAAAAGTCCATATTATCAAATAGTACACAGCGATCTTACCATACTTGTTTCCTGTCACCAAGAGGTCAGCGATGTACCAATAAGTCAAGGGTAAGAACGTGCCCATGCGAGTCAAAATTTGCACATTCAAAAAGAAAACCGCACTGATAAGAAGCAAGACGTTAATGACAAGCACTGACTTGAGCTTTCTTAATTTGGGGAGCTCAGCAACAAAGTAGTAATAGATTGCGTTTGAGTGAATTATTATGGCTGGAATTGCGAATAGAAAGTTGGGGATGTTGTTCAACGACCAGTATGCTAGGAACCCGTTATTCCAGTACTTACTTTGAGCGTACAGAAAAAGATTAGGGATGGTATCGTTGCACCACTCTCCGCGAGTTGGGCAGAATGTGCGGTAGTTGTTGTAATGCGATAAGCATATACTCACAAAGAGTTGGGCCCCACCTGCTAAGCTTGCCACTGCCAGGCGCATGTTTCTATCCACAACCGCAAACTCGTACAAATCATGAAGGTATAAGAACCCAAGCAATGCGGTGTTGGCTCTTATTGTGAAGTTCAACCCAACAAGAAATCCTGACAAAAGGTAAAGTGTGATGTTTTGTACCGACTTGTTGCTAGCTTGTTTGAAATCCAGGTAGTTGAGTGAGTAGTCGTGTAGTATCAATGTCAACATCGATAAGAGGTTGCTGGCATTCTCTGAGTACCCTGTTGTTTGGAAGACTCCACCAGCAGATAAAATAATGAGTAAACTCACCAAGCTGCTGTACCTGTCAATCAAGTTCACGTTTCCTGAGATCTTCTTCTGGTTGAAGAACTGCTTGGTGTAGTAGTAGGCTAATACAGCCGTGAGGTAGTGGGCGGTGTTCGAGATCACTATGCTGAGTAACAATTTGCCATAGAAGTTCCCATTCCAAATGGGGAGGTTACGGATGAAGGCCAACCAATTCGGGCAGAATACGAACTGGTGTTCGTATTTGGGTTCATTGACAAACATATCTGCAAAATACACCATGTCCCATGTAATCATCTTGTCCAAGATGTTGCGCAAGACTGGGGCCAATGGACCAGTGTATTTCAACACTTCTTCGCTTGATGAGCCATATTTGGCAATTATAATCTCCGACGACGTGTCAAATCGTACAGGTGTAAGGTATACGATCAAGAGCTGTATGGCCTTGATGAGCAAGAACGATACAGTGATCTTACCGATAGGTATACTTGCAATCCCTCCAGCGATCCCGTTCTTCGTCATCTGTGCACTCTTATTTTTCGTAGTTTACTTTTTCTACATCGCGTCTGTCAAAGGTATATAATAAATTACGTAAGGCAGGACGACCCCACTTTATCGACTGGGGACCTCCACCTGCCTGTCATATTAGTTTCTTGGGAATATTTACTTCTTTCCTAACATTTACTTCTTGCCGAATTGGTTGTCAAAAGAGGCAATGATACCCTCGACGGATTGTGGGTTGGCCAAGGTGGTAATGTCACCCAACTGATCCGACTCAAGAGCAGAGATCTTTCTCAAGATTCTTCTCATGATCTTACCCGATCTGGTCTTTGGCAAGTCAGCAACAATGATGACACTCTTTGGAGCAGCAAAAGGACCAATCTCCTTTCTGACCTGCAACACCAACTCCTTTCTCAAGGCAAATGCATCCTCGCTGGTCTCCTCACCATTGATCTTCTGGGCAGCCTCATCCTTTAAGGCAACGTAGGCAACAACAGCCTGACCGGTCAAGTCATCGTTGATACCAACAACAGCAGCCTCAGAAACGCCACCGTGCTCGATCAAAGCAGCCTCGATCTCGGCAGTCGACAATCTGTGACCAGAAACGTTGACAACATCGTCAACTCTTCCTCTGATCCAGTAGTAACCGTCGTTGTCTCTGGCAGCACCGTCACCTGTGAAGTAGTAACCGGGGTATGGCTTCAAGTAGGTGTCCATGTACTTGGTGTGGTTCTTCCACACAGTTCTAGCCATTGATGGCCAGGTGTCCTTGACAGCCAACACACCCTCCACATCGTTACCGCTGATCTCTTGGCCACTCACTGGGTCAATGATACAGGTCTGGATACCGAAGAATGGCAAGGAGGCAGAACCTGGCTTGTTTGGAGTAACACCAGCAATAGGAGCGATGAAATGCGATCCAGACTCGGTCTGCCAGTAGGTGTCACTGATGTGACATTGGCCCTTACCGACCTTCTCGTTGTACCACTCCCAAATATCTGGGGAAATTGGCTCACCGACGGAACCCAAGGTTCTCAAGGAAGTCAAGTCGTACTTCTCAATGTCGGCTTCACCAGACTTTCTCAACAATCTCAATGCAGTTGGAGCAATGTAGAAGTGAGTAGCCTTGTGCTTCTCGACAATCTGCCACAATCTACCGAAGTCAGGGTAAGCAGGAGTACCCTCGAAGACAATGGTAGGGACACCCAATGCCAATGGTCCGTACAAAGCATAAGTGTGACCAGTGATCCAACCAACATCACCAGCAGTGAATAACACATCCTCAGGGTGGATGTCGAAGACGTATTTGGTGGTCATAGCAGCACCCAAAAGGTAACCAGCGGTGGTGTGCACAACACCCTTTGGAGTACCAGTGGAACCGGAGGTATACAACAAGAAGAGTGGGTCCTCAGAGTTGACTGGAACTGGTGGGAAGTAGCCTGGGAACTTGGCAGCTTCCTCGTCCCAGTAGAAGTCTCTGTCCTCCTTCAAAGCGATCTCTGGGTTGTTGGTTCTCTTATACACAAGAACCTTCTCAACAGTTGGGCAGTTAAGAAGAGCATCGTCACACAACTTCTTGATGTTAACGGTTCTACCACCACGACGTCCCTCATCACAGGTAATCAAAGCCTTACAAGAAGCATCGTTAACACGGTCCTTGATCGATCCAGAGGAGAAACCAGCAAAAATCACAGAGTGAATGGCGCCCAATCTGGCAACAGCCAACATGGCGATGATGGCCTGTGCGTTCATTGGCATGTAAATTGCAACGGTGTCACCCTTCTTGATACCCCAAGAGTTCAAAATACCAGCGACCTGCGAAACTTCACGCAACAACTCAGCGTAAGTCAAGATCTTGGAGTCCTTCTCATCATCAGCCTCGTATATCACAGCAGGCTTGTCTGGGTTGGCAAAAGCGTGTCTGTCAACACAGTTGTAGGAGGCGTTTAATTCACCGCCGATGAACCAGGCAGAGTCTCCGTGGAGCAAGGAACCAGACTTGACCTTGTGGAAGTCTCTGTCCCAGTGCAACAATTCCTTGGCCATTGGACCAAAGAATCCCTCAGGGTCAGTGATGGACTCATCGTATAACTTCTGGTAGTCTTCCAAGGACGACATGTAGCCCTTTCTTGGCTGTCTCTCGAAGAACTCCTTTGGAGTAGGACGAGACTCAGTGTTGTTCGCCTCGTGTACAACGGTGTGGGTAGCCATCTGATGATGTTAGTAAAAGTGATTTGAAAAGTAAGGTGATCTCTTTATTAAAAAAATCCGATCCCAACAGTAGTCCACCTGTAATTGAGAAGTCTGGGATAAGATAAGGATCACAAACAACGCGCTGAGCAACTTCTTGACGTACCTTTCTAGTTGGTGGAGTGAAAAAATGTATTTGTGGATGATATCCTACCGTAGAAATCCTTCAAAATTCTCGAATATGTGAAGATACAAAGCCTTATGAGTTTATATCCGTACTACTCGAAAGATTGTGAATTGCAATGGTATGTATTTAATTCGCAAATTGTTGGTCCCAATTTTTCAGTGTCCAACAAAATTGAGTCGTAGCTCTATACGACTTACGTAATCCCCTCTTCCGCGTTATACGACAAAAACTGTTGTGACACACGTCCTTCCTTACCGACGGAGGGGATAATATGCAGTATGTAAAATTTTCTTCCGTTCAACATTTTCCAAACACCGCTCTCCGGTGATCCGCACAGCACGAAGCAACTTTTATCACCACTTATCTCCCAATCTCCGAATGTCATCATATCAATTGCCTACAATTGGTCAAATCTAACCCATTAATTAAATACATAAGCTTCTAGATACAAGTAAAACAATCCCCGCAAATTTAGCGAATTTCTCAAGCATCTAAGTGTAAATCGTTTAGTCGACCTCCTCGACGGTTGGGCCCTCAGAAGAAGCATCTGGAGCACCAGCACCTGGGAAACCACCTGGAGCAGCACCTGGGGCACCACCTGGGGCACCACCAGCAGCGTAAGCCTTAGAGATGATTGGGTTGGCCTTGCCCTCCAACTCCTTCTGCTGGTCAGCGAACTCCTCCTGGGTAGCAGTCTGGTTAGCGTCCAACCAAGCAATGGTCTCGTCAGCAGCCTTGGTGACCTCCTCGATCTCAGCAGCGTCCAACTTGGACTTGAGCTGCTCCTCACCCAAGCTCGACTTCAAGGAGTAAGCGTAACCCTCCAAACCGTTCTTGGCCTGGATTCTGGCAGCCTCCTTCTCGTCCTCCTCCTTGAACTTCTCGGCGTCAGAGACCATCTTCTCGATGTCCTCCTTGGACAATCTACCCTTGTCGTTGGTGATGGTAATCTTCTGAGTCTTACCAGTACCCTTCTCCAAAGCAGAAACGTTCAAGATACCGTTGGCGTCAATGTCGAAGGTAACCTCGATCTGTGGAACACCTCTTGGAGCTGGTGGGATACCAGACAACTCGAACTTACCCAACAAGTTGTTGTCCTTAGTCTTAGCTCTCTCACCCTCGAAGACCTGAATCAAGACACCTGGCTGGTTGTCCTGGTAGGTGGAGAAAGTCTCGGACTTCTTGGTTGGGATGGTGGAGTTTCTTGGGATCAACTTGGTCATGATACCACCAGCGGTCTCAATACCCATAGACAATGGAGCAACATCCAACAACAACAAGTCCTGAGTCTTGGAAGAAGTGTCACCAGACAAGATAGCGGCCTGGACAGCGGCACCGTAAGCAACAGCCTCATCTGGGTTGATGGATCTGTTTGGCTCCTTACCGTTGAAGAAGTCGGAAACCAACTTCTGGACCTTTGGAATTCTGGTGGAACCACCAACGAGGACAATCTCGTCGACAGCAGACTTGTCGACCTTGGCGTCTCTCAAGACCTTCTCGACTGGGTCCAAGGTGGATCTGAACAAGTCCTGACACAACTCCTCGAATCTAGCTCTGGTGATAGAGGTGTAGAAGTCAACACCCTCGTAGAGAGAGTCAATCTCAATAGAGGTCTGAGCAGAAGAGGACAAGGTTCTCTTAGCACGCTCACAGGCAGTTCTCAATCTTCTGAGAGCTCTCTGGTTGGTGGACAAGTCCTTCTTGTTCTTTCTCTTGAACTCGTTGACGAAGTGGGTAACCAATCTGTTGTCAAAGTCCTCACCACCCAAGTGAGTGTCACCGGCAGTAGACTTGACCTCGAAGATACCGTCCTCGATAGACAAGAGAGAAACATCGAAAGTACCACCACCCAAGTCGAAGATCAAGACGTTCTTCTCCTGCTCGTCCTTCTTGTCCAAACCGTAAGCAATGGCAGCGGCGGTTGGCTCGTTAATGATTCTCATGACGTTCAAACCAGCAATCAAACCAGCATCCTTGGTGGCCTGTCTCTGAGAGTCGTTAAAGTAAGCTGGGACAGTGACAACGGCGTCGTTGACCTTGTCACCCAAGAAACCCTCGGCGGTCTCCTTCATCTTACCCAAAACCATGGAAGAGATTTCTTCTGGGGTGAAGACCTTGGTCTCACCCTTGTACTCGACCTGGATGTTTGGCTTTCCACCCTTGTCAACGACCTTGAATGGGAAGTGCTTCATGTCACCCTGGACCTCTTCGTCGGAGAACTTTCTACCGATCAAACGCTTAGCGTCGAAGACAGTGTTAGCTGGGTTCATAGCAGCCTGGTTCTTAGCAGCATCACCAATCAATCTCTCGGTGTCAGTGAAAGCAACGAAAGATGGAGTAGTTCTGTTACCCTGGTCGTTCGCAATGATCTCGACACGGTCGTTAGCGAAGTGGGCGACACAGGAGTAGGTAGTACCTAAATCAATACCAACAGCAGGCATATTTATCTAATAGTTGTTCTGTAATATACTAAGTATAGTAAGAATACTTTGAATAAAAACTCGACGAATTGGCAATCTCGATCATTATATACTGCTAATAAATTTCTCGGGCATGGAAAATTTCGAGGTTGAAAAACTTCTTTGGAGTTCCAAAGGCTTCGAAAGATTTCGATTCCCAATTGGGCTAATTGCTGTGCCAATCTGCAAAATGAGTAATGCAGGTTGACGGCATATTTGCAGTTTGTGCTACACAGTTTTTTTTCTTGCGGTCGAACCATTTAGAATTTTATCGAACTTTGCTGGTTGGACAGTGCTCCTTGCGTCTTGCTCTCGATTTTGTACTACGATCACGTGTCTGACTAGTGCCTTCTGGAAAGCACTCATGTGAGCGTTCGTCGTCATTCTACATTGTGTGCCCAAATGGTAATCAATTCCTGCGATGCTTGTAGAAAACTCGCCTAGTATATCATATACATACATATAAATACTCAACCAATTACGAAGTCATCGGTGTTCTGCTCAGGTAGTCTTGTCCTTGGTGTAGTCATTGACAAGCTTGAAGCCACCAATGCTTCTGACAACACCCTTGAAAGAGACCCATCCCTGCTTCACAGCTGGAACGTTTGCAGCGTGCTTGTTAATCAAACCTTCAACCTGCAACTCAATGGACTTGAAATAGTTTCTGGTGAAGATAGAGCTCTCATATCTGGTCTTGATGAAGATAGTGTAGATAATGAAAGGAACCAAGGATCTCTTTCTGAAAGTGAGCAATCTCAAGAACAAGAAAATGTAAGCGTAAATCTCAAAAACACTAGCAAGCTGGATAGACTTGGTGTTGTTGTGGGTCACGAAGTCAGAAATCTTGTGCGAAATGGCGTTCTTTTCCAAACCAGCAATTGGCAACAAGTACGTGTTAGCGTACACCAAAACGTGGAACAAGGAGAACAAGGCAAATGGCACAAGAGTGAGCCAAACGTAAGGTCTCAAGATCAACAAGAAGAGACCCAACAAGAAGTACTGGAAGTTGTCGTCCTTAAGAACAACCTGGAACTTCGACTCCTTTTGAAACAATTGGAAGTTCAAGATTCCGAAGCTTCCAATCACACCAAACAAAGCCCAGAAGTACCAGAACTTGTAGCAGCCCTTGAAAATCTTCAAGTAGGTCAAAGTGTAAAGGGTGACATTAACCAAAGTAAGAACGTGGCCAACGAACCAAGCAAACTGCAAGGACTTGACAGTCTCAATGAATGGCTCCTTGTGGTGTGGCTTGGCTGCAGGTTCAGTGGTTTTTGCCTTCGGGGCCGTGGAAGCAGGAATTGACTCGGTGTCCACGTTAGGAGAAGGGATCTTCTCGGCAGTCGACTTAAACTCGGATTCTGGGATCGATGACATTGCAATCTCTAAAAAGACAGTATAATTGAAATTATAAATATATTATCTATCGTCTGAAAGCAATACTGCGGATTTGAGGTGAAGAGTACAGCAACACAAAAAAAAGGTGACACTACTGAAATTTCAATATGCATCTCAGGGGAAGATTGCCAAACTTGTAATTGATGCCTCTTTCGTACAGTATGAAATCACTACAAACTTTAGATATCTTTACTTCAATATTTGATCCAACGCTGTAGCCGTACATCGACGTGTTACTTTCCGTCTGCTCGTGCGATACTACTCACCCCGCAATTTTCAAGCTGGCTCATTTTGCCTACACAACCATACACTATCAAATGAAATAAACAAAATAACGCGACTAGGCCTACACTTAAGCACGCTTATACAACATATAGAAAGGAAAAGCTTGCATTTGCTTAACGCAAAAATCCCTTACGGGTCTTTGCTGGAGCAGAAGCGGTGGTGATTGGTTCAGAAGGCAAAGTCTTCTGCTTCTCCAATTGAGCCTTCTTCTCCTCCAACAACTTGATTTGCTTGCTCAATTTGTCCTTCATCTCCTTGTGTCTGGAGAACAAGTCGGCCTCAGATCTCTGCAACTTCTTTTCCTTCTCAGAAACCTTCTGCTGGAAGACGGCCTTCATTTCGGATTCCATTCTTGCCAACTTGGCTTCGTGCAAAGCTCTCTCTTCCTCCTGTTTAGCCAATGGGTCAAACTCTCTGAAAACAGTGTTGTCCTGAACAATTCCCATCTTGGTCAACTTCTCGGTTCTGTAGTTCTCATACAAGAGGTTCGAGGTGCTCTCCTTCAACTCCTCAAGGAAGTTTCTGAGCAACAACTGACGCAATTTTATAAAGTCGTTGTGTTCCTCGTTGTCAACCTCTATGACACCCCATGGGTATCTTCTTCCTCTGACAACTCTTCCATCTGGAGTCTCAACCTCCTTGGTGGATCCCACAACAGCAAATGGCATCTTGCTCAAGATCTGCTTCGTGTTCAACACGGTCTCCTCGTCATCATTCTCGTAATCCTGAGGACTGAAGGTCTTGATTCCCTGGTACTTGATGTCGTCCAAAATTCTTTGCTTGAACAAGTCAATCTCCTCGCTCGTCAAAGTGTCAGACTTAGCAATCACCGGGATCAAGTTGACCTTTTCGTGCACTTGCTTCATCAAAGTAATGTCCAAAGATCTCAAGGAGTGACCAGTTGGCTCGATGAAGTAGAGGAAAGCGTGGACTCTCTCGTCGTTAATGGCAGATCTGTTCACTCTGCTTTCAGCCTCCAAGAAAGAGTCGAATCTGCTGTTGATCTCGTCAACAATAGGCTTCCAGGAGTTGACGTTGTTAACAGCTTCACCAAAGCCTGGGGCAGTGATGACGTTCAACTTCAACTTCACGCCGTCCTCTTCAATCTCGGCCTTGTGTGACTTGATGTTAACAGACACTTCCTCATCACCAGCATTAGCGGCAGCGGCGGCGGCAGCGTCTTCCTCGGCAGTCTCAACTTCACGCGACAAAATTTGGCGGTTGAAAAGGGTGTTGATCAAAGTCGCCTTACCCAAGCCACTCTCACCAACGGCCATAATGTTCAAGCTGAACCCTCTTCTGATCGACTTTCTGTGCCACTGCTTTGGCAAGTTAGCGAAACCAACATAGCCGTTCAACTTTCTTCTGATGATTTTCACTTCGTGTTGGATAGGTTCCCTGCTAAGGGTAGGGGTCGGGGGAGACTCAACTTCGGCTAAATAATCATACATGTTAGTAACGTTTAATCAAGGTCTCTGCAGGGCAAAAGGGCTGTTCAGTCTATGGTGCAACAATTCCGCTTGGTATATGCATCTCCCTGCTGTCAGAGCAGTGATATCGTTTTCCAAATGTTGCGCTGTTGAATTAAAAATTCACGTTGTGTTGACGCTGTCTGATCCGCCAAATCACTAAGATTTGGACACGACAAAATCTAGAACGCGTATTAACGTCCGAGGTCACACGCCCGATTGCACATTCCGCTTCACATGCAACTTCCCTGCATGGCTCTAAGGAGGTGGTTCACGTACCAGTCATAGTGTAGAATGTACTACTAATAGAAGGAGTTGTTAAGTATGAAAATTGAGGTTTGTTTCAAATCGTTTGTTTTTTTACAAAAAAAAAGTGGCTACTCGAATTTTTCGTTACGATACAAACAGCGTCAAAACTGCGTGCACAAACGATCTGATTGGGAATGGTCCAGTTACGCGAATTTGCGCCCTAACAAAAGCATTCTCCAAGTGGAGCAAATATATAATTTTGACTTTGCTGCTCGTGCCTCTGTCCTGTGTCTAAGCCACTAGCCCCTTTCCTTGGGAATTAGTTAGGAAAATGAAACAACACCTTATTTCTGTCAGGCCTCTCGGTAATTTGTTCTCCTGTCTATAACGCTAACTGGGAATGTACGTATTGCTAAAGTGCAAATTAAGGTTTGCACGAGTTATTGTCCTCGTGAACATGTGTTTACGTTTGAAAAAGCAAAGGACGTGTCCGCGCGTGCATGTGCACGTGTTGGGTCACGTGTCTATTTAACTGTATAAGGACCACTCATGGGTGTTTCCAACGAGTTCTTGACGGGTATCTTCTCGTTTGACTTTGAACTAGCTCTGATAGGTATGCTAAGGTGTTTTTGAAGGACTTTACGTGTTTTTGAAGTCATTGTTTTGGTTAGTCTTGTTTATGATAGTTTTTGTAAAGTTTAACATCAAATCTACAAAAATTAACCTAGCTTCATAGCTAACTTACATCTCAATAAACAATAATCAGACTTTTTCATTAAATAACCCCTTTAGACTTTGACTAACTCATCATGTAAGAATTGTAAACCCATTTTAGCAAATTCCGTCATATTCACTGCCCTTTCTTGCGAACCAGTGTACCTACTACAAGAGACGTCACCATTGGGTCCACTCAATCCAAGAAACACGTACCCCACGTCCTTAGCACTCTTGTTTTCTTCAGAATTCAGCAAGTGCAAGTCAGAAGTTGGGCCTGCGAATCCAGTCTCGGAAAGAACATACGTGGACCCAAGCTCGTACTTGGTGGTGCGAGCAAGTTTGAGGGCCACCTGCTCAGATGGACCGACAAAGTTGGCTATTTCATCGTCGGTGTAACCGGAAACCTTGAGTCTCTGCTTTAACGAGTACACCAATTTTCCACCAATGTAGAAGTTTGATGCACCAGGAACCGTGACAATGTACGCGGATAATAGACCTCCACAAGCAGCCTCAGAAATTGCAAGAGTCTGATTTCGGGACCTCAAGATCTCCGCAATTCTCGAAACTAATTGTTGAACGTCCTTGGGAGGAAATTCCATCGCAGTACTGGGGTAGTGGTGGATTTGATTTGAATCGCGGGGGTCGTGTGTTTTGTTCAAAATACAAATCGATTTGAGTGGCAAGTTCCCTACGAAAAACGTCCATAGTACGATCAACTGCATTCAATAAGATGTCGTCGAAGGTATTAAAGTTTAATGCTGGAAAGGTACAATACGATGAGAGTACCAAGCGCTGTACGCCATTGCGCTATAAGGGTGTTGTCACAATCAAGCCAAGCACAGAGGAGCCAGAATTCTTAGCGTTCAACTGGAAACCAAAAGGAGACTTCACAACAGGAGGTGCAACAATTGAAAGAGATGAGTTGTTGTTAATACCAGGAGATGTGAGCTTCAAGCACATCAAGTCATGTACCACAGGAAGAGTCTTTGCGTTGACCTTTTTGAGTTCGGGTGCAAAGCACTTGTACTGGTTACAAGATGTAGGTGACTTGGACCAACCAGACCTTTTGACAACAAAGGATTTGGACATTATGAAACAGATCAACGAATTGACGGCAATTAAGGACGATGATGATGAGGAAGAAGAGGAAGAGGAAGAGGAAGGCGATGACCAGACAACACCTGCGCCCAAATCGGAACCAAAGGAGTAAGTACACATTTTTTAGAGTTTGAGCATAAGTTCAATAAAAGCACGCGAGTATGGGAATTAACATCTAGTCATGTACCAGCACCAAACGTGCTGACTTCAAAAGCGCAAAGTCTGCTTTCGAACCTTCACATAGAATCTCTTTCGGACTTTTTAACGATCGAAGCCATCGAAAAACATTTGGATTCCTTGAGTACCGAGGAGCTTATCAAAATATACTCCCCCTTGTTACCACAATCAGTTGGACCAAACCCCACGAAACACGATGTTCTCGAGACCGTTAGAAGTGCGTTTTTCCAGCAAACAAGCCAGAAGTTGAGCCAACAGTTGGGCCAGGGTAAAGGTGCAGGATATTTACTTGCACAAAGCTTGAAGTTGAAGTATGAGAAAGAGGGTATAGCCTCGTTTCTACAAGGGTTACGAGATGCTTCGAAAGAGGACTCTGACAAGAATAATGAGAATGCGAAGTAAAGCAAACACGGCAACATAAACACAACGGGCTCATAATGCATTTTTTTATCTAGTCACACTTGCTGATGACGACATAACTTCTTATATAAGCGTAGTGAGTTCCCATTTAGTGCGGCACAGAATACAGTATTTAACATGGACAAGATAGAATTGATGACACAACCGTCCCCTCTGGCCTCTAATGACCATGATGACGACAGAAGCGCAATCATTCAGCAGACGTTGAAGAAGCTTCAAGATTTAGTTGATGAGAACCCTGTTTTAATCCCCACAGATTCAGATGACGGTACGAGCTCGGACACTTCTTCAAAAGAACACTCGAAGAAGAATGAAATCAAGTACGACCAGGACGGCTTTGAGATACCTCAAGGTAAGATCCCATTAGATGGCCACTTTTCAACCGAGGAGATACAAGAACTCGTGAAATTGGCCAAAGAAAGGGGTATACTATCCGAATCAGTTCAAGTCAATGTTGTTTCCGAAAACCACACCATTGGAGACACAGTGGAAATAACAGATGGAGAAAGCGACGAAGTAGAAGGTGAAGATAAGGATGAGAAGAATGAGGGAAATGATCAGAAGAAGGAGGGAAATGATCCGGAGAAGAAGGAGGGAAGTGGTCTGGATGAGAAGAAAGAAGATGGAGAACTGCATTGAGAAGCTAACTCGCCTCTAATGTCTCATTATTTATAAGAACTGTTTTGCAGATTGTGATTGTATAGAAGTATTTCAATGTCATAGAAGCATATTGTATCTTGTAGCTAAACGAAGTTCTGATACCTTATTTTTCAGGTTCAAAATTGATCTTAGCGAGAAACTAGGTCAAGCAGACAAACCAAAATAATGGGGTCTCTGCTGCTGCGAACGCTGAAATGGGTATCCCGATACTTACTACACACCTTAGTAGCACTAGGAGGAATCTTGGTAGCATTGACAGTGTTGGCGAGCACACGACAACCACAAGGACCCGATGAAGCGACATGTCGAATGGTATGGATGTCACCGTCGTACGCCAGGATAAAGTCATTTGACGAATCGCACACGAAGTTCGCGTCGAAATACTCGCTTTACCTTTACCGAGAGCAAGATCAAGACCCAGTACCTAACGACAATAACGAAGGTTTCACAATCTTAGATGGTATACCAGTATTGTTTATCCCAGGAAATGCAGGTAGCTATAGACAGGGAAGATCAATAGCCTCAGAAACTTCAAATTTGTACTATGAGGAGTACGTCCACCACAGGGAGGGCTTGAACTCAAATTCAAATAACTTCGATTTCTTCACCGCTGATTTCAACGAGGATTTCACAGCATTTCATGGGAGAACGTTGTTAGACCAAGCTGAATACTTGAACGAAGCAATTAAGTTCATTTTGGACTTGTATGCAAATAATGAATCACCTCCAAAATCCATTATCGTCTTGGCTCATTCTATGGGAGGTATTGTTGCTCGTACTATGATGACTCTTCCAAATTACCCCGAAGGAACAGTCAACACTATAATAAGTCTTGCATCACCTCACTCAGCTTCCCCCCTCACATTTGACGGAGACTTGCTAAAAATCTACGCTGCTGTAGACAAGTTCTGGGCCAATGGGTTTAATGACACTGGGTTCACTGATAATGACATCGCGGGATCCGAGGTTGCACAAATCGCATCGAAAAGACTTTCAGACGTATCGTTAATATCAATAACTGGTGGGTCTGTTGACAATACTTTGCCTGCTGATTACACAACCTTGGGATTTTTGGTTCCACCTTCTCATGGCTTCACAGTTTTCAGCACAGGAATGCCTCATGTGTGGACTACCATAGACCACTTGGCTATCGTTTGGTGCGCGCAATTGAGACGTTCAATTGCACGTACTTTGCTTGAAATTGGTGATAAGAACCTGCCCCAACGCACTTACAGCTTACAGAAGAGGATGTCTGTTTTCAAAAAGTACTACTTGAGTGGATTTGAGGATCAATCACTTCCTGAAAGTCCTTACGTCAAGGTCAGACTCGACAGTGAGAAGCTCAACCACTTTACTACTGACGGAGAAAGCACTTTGAAATTAGATAAAAATAAGCCGGGGCAGCACATGTTCAGTTTGTTCCAGAAATCAAAGAGTGAAAACAGGTTTAGCCTTCTCACTTCTAAAGCTATCGAAAAGCTTTCTAATGATAGCAACTTGTCTGTTTTACTATGCAATGGTCCAAACTTACCTGTTGATGTGCATGAGCATTTCGATTTCACAAATGAGAACGCCAACATTATAGAGCTCAATTGCTTGAACGCTCATGAAGAAGTCAAAGTTGTACCGAGATCTGCCGGGGGCTCGCACTCATCGTCATCTTTTGGCGGTGATCTGGAACCTTTCTATGCCTTGCAATTTGATGAAGCCGTTTTAAGCAAATTTGATGTGGTTTTAGTTAAAGCACATACTGGTGAATTTCTGGATGGCGAAACATTCTTACGAGCAGATATCGCAGAAGCTGAAACTTCTAAATTTGAGTTTGGTAAGAGTTTGTTCACTCTCTTCTCTAGCGGATCTACAATTACTCTACCAGCCCACCGCCCGCTTTCTAGCACGATCAAAATCCCAGGTGCTTGGAGCAGCATGTTGGCATATAGGCTTAACACTAAAGTGCATGCAACTGAAATTGAGGGCAGGCCATCATTTATGTCACTCGCACGTCAGTGGATCGGAGACCGTTATGAAAGCAAATGGTACATCAGCATGGATGCGGAGGAGCAGCCTTTGAGACTTTCTCTTCATGGCGTAGCACCATTTGTGCCGTTTTCGAGAGATTTATCTCATAATATTAACATTGATTTATGGAGCTCTGATTACTTCAACGATTCGCAATTGGATTTGAAGATCTCAGTGGATCTTTTTGAAAGTCTCAGATTGATAGTCTTGAGGTACAGATTGGCAATTGTTTCCATTACAACAATGATAGTCCTTTTAGTCATGATTGTTCAGCTTCATGAATACAATGCAACCTCAAAGTTTCCCAACTTTGCACTCTCCATGGCTCGTTTGAACTCACCGGTATTTCTTGGCTTCCTAGTTGGTATTTCCATCATCTTGAACATGGCATCTACCAATGAGCACTTTCAGACGTTATTGGGGTACCTTGATCCAGTTAGTGCACACATTCACGGTGAGCTCAATACTCTTGCTGGCAACTCAAAGTTCAAATTGAACAATTACTTCCTCGGGTTACAGGAGAAAGGTCTATGGTATTTGGCAGTAATACTCTATTTGATGTGCACATTCTTTATCTTTACTATTTACTACCTCGTTGTTGGAGGAGGACTCTTGATAACTCTGCTTGGAAACTTGGTTTGCGCACTTGCTGGATTTGCATCATCAAAGCTCAAGAGAGGTCCCACCGAAGCACCCAAAACTAAAACCGAAGGTAAATCTTATGGTGAAGAGAAGCCATCACAACCGTCATCGTCTGGGTTTAACCGCAAAGTTGCCGTCACGGTGTTGCTTATGGGAATGATTGCTTGGTATTTACCGTACCAAATTGCATATATAATAGCCTTGTTGATACAAGTCTTGACAGTTTTGAAGGTAATGAGACTGCCAAAAACAGATCACAGCACGCTCAATTTTCAGATCTCCATTCTCATGCTCATGATCGCAGTGTTACCAGTGAACGTACCCATAGTCATTGTGTTCGCTCACAATTTAATCGTGAGCTGGACTACACCTTTTTCATCCCACCACAACATCTTGTCAATATTGCCGATTTTACTCATGGTTCAGATGCAGAACAACAGGCTACAGAGTAAATTCAAGATGTCATACGTCCGCTTCTTGACGTGGTTCGCATACTACTTTGTCTTCTATTGCATTGTGTATGGAGTCAGACACACATTCTGGTTGCATCACCTTTTGAACGTGTTCAGCTGTTTATTTATTTTGAGCATGTGGGACGAGACGGAAGGCGAGCAGGCGGCTGAATTGACCACCTAAGCACGAATTGCAGAGAGCAATTACCCATAATTTAGAGCGAATTGTTAATAAAGAGGACTTTAAAAAAACCCCGGTTGTATCTTACATTAGGAAATTATCCAGATGCGAATTGAACTCTGTTCAGATTGCAGTTTATTCTGTTTCATTTCCAGTGTACACATACAATTCCTCATCATACGACTATTCATTAGACTAATATACACATATAAAACATTAACGGAAAAATAAAGTGAGAACTAAAGATTGTTGACCAGAGAGCATTACGCTTCCTTTCCGATGTGTTTAAAGTTTCTCTAAGAGGATGCAGAGGAGTACTTGGTAACAGCTCTGGTACCCTCAGAAACAGCGTGCTTAGCCAATTCACCTGGCAAGATCAATCTGACGGCAGTCTGGATCTCTCTAGCGGAGATAGTGGACTTCTTGTTGTAAGCAGCCAACTTGGAGGCCTCACCAGCGATTCTCTCGAAGATATCGTTAACGAAAGAGTTCATGATGGACATAGCCTTCTGGGAGATACCAGTGTCTGGGTGAGTCTGCTTCAAGACCTTGTAGATGTAAGAAGAGTAAGTCTCCTTTCTGGTCTTGGTTCTCTTCTTGGAGTCAGAAGAAGAGGAAGAAGAGGTCTTCTTAGCAGCTGGCTTCTTCTCAGCTGGGGCCTTAGAGGCTGGCTTCTTCTCGGCTTTGGTTGGTGGGGCCATTTTGTACTGTGATTAAATGAAAAATGTTTGTAAAAAAATCAAAGGGCAATAGTGAATATATTTATAATATTTATATTCTTTATGGGGATCTGAGTGATTTCTTTAGGGGCAAACAAATAAAGTAGACAAACCTTTGCGGCCGAGCGACTTTTTTTTGTTTTGTGCGTAGATTGCGCGCCATGGCGCTTCCACCAATTGGCCCAGGAGCGCGAGTGCTCTGTGCACAGGTTCGTAGTAAAGGGGCATTTTTGTTTTGGGTGTATAATTGCCTTTGAGGAGAGCGCGCGGTGCGCGAGGACAAGTACAAAATTTACACACCACAAATGGTAAATCTCAGAACAAAATTAACGCGTGAACTTTTGGGAACGACTAGGTAATTTTCCGCACTACGCGTTCCAGGAGCACAAAGGCAAGCAACACGGTGCACGGTGCGGTTCCCCAAGAGCGTATCTCGAGCTCCTGCGTAGGGAGGCGAACAATTGCAATCTCACCTCAATTGTAGGCAGGAAAAATATTGGCGACGGTACAAAGCAAAATTACCTTGTTCTCTTTGGGACACAACCAATCTGTATAAATAAATCGTGATTTCCCAACCACTTTTTTTCTTATAGATTTCTACATCTACTTAAATCAATAACTATAACTAATAATGTCTGGTGGTAAAGGTAAGGCCGGTTCTTCCGAAAAAGCTTCAAGCTCTAGATCTTCCAAGGCTGGATTGACTTTCCCAGTCGGTCGTGTTCACAGATTGTTGAGAAAGGGTAACTACGCTCAGAGAGTTGGTTCCGGTGCTCCAGTCTACTTGACCTCCGTCTTGGAGTACTTGGCTGCCGAAATCTTGGAATTGGCTGGTAACGCTGCTAGAGACAACAAGAAGTCCAGAATCATCCCAAGACACTTGCAGTTGGCTATCAGAAACGATGAGGAGTTGAACAAGTTGTTGGGTCACGTCACCATCGCTCAGGGTGGTGTCTTGCCAAACATCCACTCTTCCTTGTTGCCAGCCAAGAAGCCAAAGCCAGGTAAGGGTTCTCAGGAATTGTAAGTTTATGACGACGACAATCTTTAATTCAATGTCCATATCCAGGCACTTAGGCGCCATGGCCCGAAATTGATCGGGGGTAACGTTTTGTTTGCCACGCAAACTAGTGTATATTAGCAGCTAATTTATGAGGTAGTTTTAATTATATATGTTCTATTCGGAACGTATTGTATTATTATGAAATAGCGTAGAATCAGCGGAGTTCACTTTCGATTGGGCCATTGTGGCTCATAAGGCCGCCTTGCAAGAAGATGAGATAATAGGGAAACTATACTTCCCTAACACAGTTCCTCATTCTACCTTCTCCTTTACTACTCCCGTAGATGTCCAAAGCACTCCCGTCTGCGAATGATTTTTGTGGAGGTCTTGCCTGGTGTAATTTTCGACTTTTCCTCCTTTCATTCTTCGCCATGGAGAAATTTACCAACTGGAGAGACAAAGGTACCGGCATTTCGCCGTTTATGCCTATCAAGCCACCTTTATATGACAGTACGGGGCCTCTAAAGTATGGTCAATACGCTTTGAAGCTGTTGATATTTCTTGTTAAGTTACCCATCGCGGTCTTGTTACTTTCCATCTACTACCTCACTTCGATCAAGTCTTTGCTACAATTCGTCTTGCTAGTGGTGTTTGGGTTCAAGAATTATGACGTGCTAGCAGACGGAGTAAAGCGCTCCAATAAGGACAAGTTAACGCTGCTTTTGCCTCGTGCTGGCGACTTGGTTATCGCCAACTATTCTTCACCTTTAGACGGCTTCTTCTACGCATTGTGCGCTCAAACTTCGTGGAGAAGCGTTGCGATCTTGATTCCTCACTCTGATGGGTCCATTCATGAGTACAGCGTGTGGTCCTTGTTTAGCTTCACTTTCTCTGGAGTTCACTTTGGAAAGAAGGTAAACTTGAGCGATACAACCTTGAAGAAAAAGGCCTGCTTTTTGCTTTTGGAGGGAACTGCAACCAACGGAAAGGCAGTTTTGTCTTTGCAGAGCGTGTTGAGCCCTCCATCGGGATTCAACTTCAAATTGACTGTGGTCAAGTTCGCTCCACAGTTCTTGACTTTGCCAGTTCCTTACATTTCCAAAGCCAGGTACATTTTTGAGCTCCTTTCGATGTCAAACATACAGAAGAATTTCATAAAGGTAAAGGTCTACGATTTCGAAGGCAAGTATTCTGTCACTGAGATTAAGAAAGCGTTCGAATTGAATTCATTGACCGTTTTGGAGCCAAGATTGAACTCTACTGAAAAGCAGAAGTTCTGGGAGTACTACACTAATAAGAAAAACGTATGAGATTGAAGTAACTACGCAGATTTAATACAATAGGAATGTCTTGTAAACTTAGAATTATTGCATATCTTGTAAAGGGTCTCTAAAGTCGTCATCATTGTCGTTTTCATTATTCTTCATTGCCAAAAGAGGATCAGCAAAATCATCATCTTCTTTACTAGGTGAAACCAGATCGCTCTTCCTTTTACTAAGGGGGTCGATAAATTTGTCTTTCTTCATTTGTGCAAGTGGATCAGCAAAATCATCACTGTCCTTTTGTGCAAGAGGGTCAGCAAAATCATCACTGTCCTTTTGTGCAAGAGGGTCAGCAAAGTCATCACTGTCCTTCATTTGTGCAAGTGGATCAGCAAAGTCATCGCCGCCCTTCATTTGTGTTAGAGGATCAGCAAAATCGTCCTCTTGGCTCTTCTTTCCTGATGTTATCAACCTTTGCTTTCTAGGTGGCTCATCTTTCACATCGTACTCTATTATATTATCATCCTCACTTTCATTTGCTCTTACTTTGAAGTATGTGTGGTCAACTTTCAAGACCTTGTCGTACACTTTGATACCGTTGAAGTTATCAATTGCCAATACACAACTCCGGAAATTCCTATACTTCAAGAAACAAAAACCTCTGTTCTTCGTTTCATCGTTGGGGTCCTTCGGCATTTTGATATGGCTAGGCACTCCATACTGTGAAAATATTATGATCACATCCTTTTCTTTCAAGTCTTGGTGGAGGCCACCGATATGGATATAGGAAGTGTCCCTGTAGTCGTAGTGCCAGGAAGCTTCATATAGAGTCTTTGACTGGAGCTCTTTTTGATTTATCGTGGCAATTTTTCGTATAGCGTTCATCTTAACAATAAGGAAAGGGGAAAGACTTTGGCGGTGTAGTTCTTTTGGTGAACCAGGATCGTTATTTTGGTTATTTGATATCGCTACTTTTGATACTCCACGCACGTGACTTGATATTCAAGCAGAGCAGAGATGAGGTAGTTTTTTTTTCAGACAACCAAGTTACCTTCACGCAAAATGGCTAAGAAAGCAGCCGCTGTGGACAGTGTTTCGAGGAAAAGAAAGACCGAGGAAGTCACTGAGAGTGACAGCTCTTCAGATGACGATTTTCAAGTGGAAGGATTAATCGACGACGAAGCTTCCGAGGATGAAGACGATGAAGAAGAGGAAGATAACGAAGACGACGAAGAGGAAGACGAGGAGGCAGAGGACTCTGAAGCTGAGTTGAACGAGCTCTTGGGTGAAGAGGATGATGTGAGTGACGTTGATTCGGAGGATTTCTCTGACGAGCCAAAGGATGACTCTATGTCCATCACTGACAAGTTGTCAGGTGTGAAGATCAGAACCGTTTCTGATGCTTCTGAGCAGGAGGTTCACACCAAGTACTCCGATGGTAAGCCAAGAATTATCAAGCCAGAGATCGAGCCTGTGTATGACAGTGATGACAGTGATGCCGAGAACTTCAACACCATTGGTAACATTCCAATTTCTGCATACGAGGAGATGCCACACATTGGTTACGACATTAACGGTAAGAGAATCATGAGACCTGCCAAGGGTTCTGCATTGGACCAGTTGTTGGAGTCGATCGACTTGCCTGAAGGATGGACCGGTTTGCTCGATGAGAACACTGGTGAGGGATTGAAGTTGAACGATGAGGAGTTGGAGTTGATCAGAAAGATCCAAGCACAGGAAAGCACCACTGAGAATATCGATCCATATGAGCCATACATCGACTGGTTCACCTCAAAGCAGGAGATTATGCCATTGACTGCCGTTCCTGAACCTAAGCGTAGATTCGTCCCATCTAAGCACGAAGCAAAGAGAGTGATGAAGATCGTGAGAGCTATTAGAGAGGGTAAGATTATACCTCCTGATAAGGTTAAGGAGAAGGCTGAGGAGGAACAGTACGACTTCGACTTGTGGCAAGACGAAGTTCCACTCCCAGAGCATGTCATGAACTTGAGAGCACCAAAGTTACCTCCTCCATCTAACGAGGAGTCTTACAACCCTCCAGAGGAGTACTTGTTGACCGCTGAGGAGAAAGAGGAGTGGTTGAACAGTGAACCAGGTGACAGAGTTAGAAACTTTTTGCCTGAAAAATACGGTTCTTTGAGAAAGGTGCCTGGTTACAAGGAGAGTGTCAGGGAAAGATTCGAGAGATGTTTGGACTTGTACTTGGCTCCAAGAGTGAGACACCAGAAGTTGAACATTGACCCAGAGAGTTTGATTCCTGAGTTGCCATCACCAAAGGATTTGCGTCCATTCCCAATTAGATGCTCCACCACATACGACGGCCATACGGGCAAGATACGCACAATGTCCATTGACCCTCGTGGTTTGTGGTTGGCCACTGGTGCCGATGATGGTACTGTGAGAGTTTGGGAAGTTTTGACCGGAAGAGAGGTATACAAGGCTCAAATTGTCAAGTCGGACAATGAGGACGACCACATAGAATCTTTGGAGTGGAACCCAGACTCCAATGTTGGCATTTTGCTTGTGACTGCAGGTGAGTTCATCTACTTGGTTGTACCACCTATCTTTGGTTTCGATATTGAGAACATTTCCAAGTTGAGAATCGAGGCCGGTTGGGGTTACGGCAAGTTTGGTGTTAAGAACAACCGTAAGATCGAGGTTGGTAAGGAGGGTTCCAGCGGCAAGGCTGACGATGATGACGATGAGCCTAAAAAGGAGGTTGCCAAGTGGTACACTCCTAATGCAGCACAGACTCAGATGGGTGTTTCTGCCATTGTACAAACTCGTAAGACTGTGAAGAAGATTTCGTGGCATAGAAAGGGAGACTACTTCGTTTCTGTCTCCCCAGATAGCGGAAACACCGCAGTGTTGATCCACCAGTTGTCCAAGCACTTGTCTCAGTCTCCATTCAAGAAGTCCAAGGGTATCATCATGGACGCCAAATTCCACCCATCGAAGCCACAATTGTTTGTTGCATCACAGAGAACCATTAGAATATACGACTTGGCACAGCAGAAGTTGATCAAGAAGTTGTTACCTGGTGCCAGAATGTTATCTGCTATCGATGTGCATCCAAGAGGTGACAACTTGTTGGCATCTTCGTACGACAAGAGAGTCTTGTGGCATGACTTGGACTTGTCATCCACTCCATACAAGAACTTGAGATACCACGACAAGGCCGTGAGAAGTATCAAGTTCCACAAGGCCAACTTGCCTTTGTTTGCCTCTGCATCTGATGACGGCAGCATCCATGTCTTCCACGCAACGGTGTACGATGACTTCATGACTAACCCATTGTTGGTCCCATTGAAGAAGTTGACCGGACACAAGATTACAAGCAGTCTTGGTGTGTTGGACTTGGTATGGCATCCAAAGGAGGCTTGGTTGTTTAGTGCTGGTGCTGATGGACAGGCACGTCTTTGGACTACTTAGAGGTATAGAGTAATAACAGTTGTAAAAAGAGTCAGGGAATATTGTAAGCAAAGAAGCAAATGTCTCAAATGTACCTCTATTGTTAGCTCTATTCACATGGTAGCCGAAGGATCGCTAGCCGAAGAACTTGCAAGGATAACCTCAAAAAACGGCGTAAAAGACGCGTCTATCCATTCCACAGATGCTCTCGTATCTCAGCAGAAAGGGTACTCCTTGTTACTACCTTTTAAAAACTCAAAATGCGACACCTCCAGACCTTCGTACTTAGTTTTGTACACATCTGTTTCGTCTCCGTCGAACAAAGTGGGGAGTATATACTTCAAGTTGCTTGTGATGCCAAGGTTGTCTGGGTTCAATACCCAGTCAATTGCCTTCCAGTCGAGGATACCCTCTCCACAAGGCGAGTACTTGGGAGTAGTGAACAAGGTCATCTCCTCTTTAGTAACTTTAGCAGTGAACAAATAGAGGCCACTGTTGAGGTCGTTGGTACCAGTAATGGCAGAAGGGTTTGACAAATTCCACAATAGGATTCCTCTTCCTTGAAACAGGTCCACGTCTAGACCCGTTTCCTCTAGAGTTTCTCGCTTTATACAATCATACGGAGATTCTTCAGGGTCCAATTTGCCACCCACACCGTTCCACCTACCCATCCAAGGCTTTTTTTGCCTATTCAAAAGTAATACTTGTGACGTCTCCTCACAGTACACAAAGCCTAGAGTATACCTTAGGCGCATTTCGTCAGGAATTTTCAATGAATCTGCAATCGATTGTTCTTGCAAGTAGCGATCGTTATGAATCTGTGCAGGTAGACGACTCTCGCGAATCACATGATTTTGTGCCCGAGGAGTAGGTTTAAGAGAAGGCTTACGAGTTGCCACGGACCGAAAGCGGATACCGGCCGTCAATGCTACTTAGGGACTGCCATTGACGATTAAAACCTCATTCTACCTTGTGTTAGTCTTGCAGGTAATGGTTTCGCCTGTAAATGCGAAAACAAATCAAAATCTTAAAGTCTAAATCACATAGAAAAAATCTGTAGTGCATCGAAGACAGGTTGAGCACAGGAAAACCCCCATTGTTGCCACCATCCCACCACAGGACACATTAAATGTCCAAATCCACAACCTTGTTACCGGGGGCACTTGATTCAGCATCTGCCATGGGTTCAAAAGGTGCTGCGTCCACTGGCTTGCGCTGTTCTCCACAATGTGCTGCCTTGATTTACCCCTTACTACACGAGCAGCTCGATCTGATCATGTTCAAGAAGTCACTTAAGCTCAACGGTGTGCTCAACAGCTCCACAAATATACAGATTGCAGACGTGGTGGAGTGCGTTTACGAGTTCATTCGTTCCTACGACCCACCTTTGGAGATCGTAAAGCTTTCACTTCAAAGCAATCAGATTGTTGAATTACCAGACAACATCTCTCTCATCTCCAAGTCGGTGGTCTTCTTTGATTTGCATAAAAACCACCTTGTCAGCATACCCGAGTCAACATTCAACCACCATGATTTTGGCAGTTTGGAAATCTTGGATCTTTCCTGCAACAATTTGAGTACTTTGCCAAAGAATCTCGCAAGAATACAGACCTTGAAGGTTCTCAGTTTGAAGGACAATTACTTCAAGTATTTACCTCCGGTTTTAGCGGACTTGGCCAACCTCAACCTCATAGAGATCAACAACAACCCCTTGATCAATCCATCCTTGGACATAATAAAAGGATTCCAGCTGCTGAAAAACAACCAAGATTGGGTGGCAGAATTGAAAGCCTACTTGAGCAACAACAAGCTACTCCTCGAGCAGAAGATTGCTGAGCAGATCCAAAAGAGTACGAGTACTCACCACCTGCCTTCACAACCTCCACCAGCTCCTCCAGCATCGTCTCTTCCGTCATTACCGTCAACTAACCTCCCAATACCAATGGGTCCAATCCCTTCAGGGCCAACGTCGACGCCAGCACTCACGCGTTCAAAAAGCATTTCGGAAACTAAATCCAAGGCATCCAGAGCTGCTCGTCGCATGGGCCTCATCATCAAAAAGTCGGCAGAGGACGATATAAGCTCAACAAATGATCAATCATCCAACACTTCAGGTACTTCAACCATCTCGACTGTACCGGAGAGTACTGATGCGTATGAAAGTGATCGGTTTTCTAGTCTCCCTCATGCTCCATCATTCCGCGAACCCTCCTTCGGCAATGTAACATCGTCGACAAATGGAACTACCACAGTTTCTACAGCACCGACAACAACAATAGCATCTACACCTGCATCTCTTTCCAGCTCGCCGCTCTCAACTCCGGTATCTATTAAGGTGACGGAATCCGGGCCCTCCGCGAAAGTGAGACCTAGAGCAAATACTATGAAAGAAATTGACAAGATTCTTGAGAAGAATGATACACTGGATACTGAGCACAAGTCTGGAGCGTACTTCCGCAGATTATCCACCCTTCGTGAAAGTCCTACGGACGAAGCATTCAACTTTGGTGCGATGGGCGCCCCTCCAAAACAGCCTCTGAAACCTGCTACAACACAAAACCATGCTACCGAAAAGAGCGTGGATCCAAAGGTGTTGGCCGCAAGAGAACAAAGAAACTCAGTGGATCAAAAGCAAGCTGTGGATGCAAACCAAAAGGCTACCGAGGTCAAAAACGCTTCCAACAAGTATCATGACATATCGCCAACGAAGGTGTTGAACACCTCTAGAAAGTACAATTCAGCAACGCTCGTTAAAGTTTCGCGCAAAATATTGTTTGCATTCAGCGAGGTGCACTCTTCAATCAGAAGATTCACTGGATTTTGCATTGATAAGAAAGTGACCATTAAAATGGTATCGCATTTATATTCTACCAAGACGTTTATTGACTCATTGGTCGAGCATTTGGAAGTTATGGAAGAAAACAACGACAGTAGCGTTGGTGCCACAACCAATAGCATAGCTGTGGCATTACATTCTTGCATGGGTTCTTTCAGGTCTATGATGACGTTATTAAGCGACAACTACGTGAGTTTCATAGCCAAGATCGACGTCTGCTTCATAAGAATGCTCTACTTAACGTTGTATGGATCTCTCAACGAGTTATTGAACGCCTACAAACTCTTACAACCAAGTTTCAAGGCTCCTCCATTCAACCTTGCACAAGCAAACTCACACAACAACAGTATCAGCGGTCCTTCCAATATTTCAGGAATGCTGTCACAATCAAGCTTGGCTTCTGTGGCAACGAATGAGGGTAAACCGCAGAAGCTTTCGATCAACACGACCAGTACTTTCAATGCCGACGATGTGGATGAAAAACTCTACAGAGCTATTGATATCTCGACTACCAATGCCCAGGTGGTGTTTGGTGAAATCACAAAGGCAATCAATAAGAGTGCGATAGAAAGTGCCATGGCCAACTCAGGTAAGAGTGGCGCAGAAGGAACAGGGGTCTCCAACATTAATCATGCAGTGGCAACCAAGGTCAAAGAACTCACGAGCGTCTGTATGACGTCAATGGATGTGACTCGGATCTTGAAGACAAAGTTGATTACTATCAGGAATAACCCATCTCAAGCTACCAAAAAGATGTTTTGGGACGATATCAACTTATTCTTGAAAGCAATTATTCAAACTTTCTCTGCAGTTAAAGGTGTCATGAAAGATTTGCCTGTGTTGAATGACATTCGTTCATCCATGGCCAATTTGACCAAAACTACAAAAGACGTCACCATTTTGTTGGAAGTATCTTCTTATAAGTCTATGTCTGTTGAACCTCATTCAGGTGCTCTGTCTGTGGGAACTTCAGCATCGAACGTGCCTCCGGTTTTGCCTACGATCCCGAGTGTGTCCAATATTTTCACTCCACTTTCTGCTCAACCACCTCCGAGCAGCTTATCTAGCTTCACTTGGACACAAGCAAATTCTAGTACTTCCATGAGAGGACCAAACTCAGCAGTGACACAACCCACGCTCCTGTCCCTCAATACGGATGGCGTCAAGATTCCTGCTGGGCCTACATCCGCCGTCGCTCCATCGATCTCATCCAATGCTTTTGCAAGTCCTGCACAAAGCCCTGGAATAGCTGGTGTAGCAGGGACTGCGATGGCCACAGCTCCTGCGCAGTCTACAGGTCAATTCTTTGCAAAGAACGGAATGAACCCGTTCGATGGACTCATCATGGCAACCAGAGATAAAGAAGAGCACACAAAGGACACGAGAAGAGAATAAAATTTGAATGCCGTATAGATGGTGGGGTATAAAAAAACGTATAGATGAATAAAATCCGCTATGTGAGTCATCGTAACTCGAAACTCATTTCCAGCGGAAACTTCCAAACACAATTGCCTCGAGGCTCCCATACTAGTAAGCACTATATAAGGGGATCAATAAGTTTATGGCACAGTAGTATTTTTTCAGATTTTTATTAGCAACGGGTAGCCTATCCCATTAACGTTTAGATATTTTTTGTTGGTTAACTTTACGAAAAAATCATCTCCGCAGACATGGCAATCGAGCTTGAAGAGCCTCCACTCGAGGACAACGCCCAGGTCATCAAAGACTTGATCGGTGGTACCATGGGAGGTATCGCACAGGTTTTGGTCGGACAACCTTTCGATACCGTAAAGGTGAGGTTGCAGTCGGCTCCAGAGGGTACTTATAACGGAGCTCTCGATGTCATTAAAAAGCTCATCGCCAACGAGGGTCCAAAGGGCTTCTACAAGGGTACCTTGACGCCGTTGGTTGGTGTTGGAGCTTGTGTTTCTGTTCAGTTCTCGGTTAACGAGTACATGAAAAGATACTACGATGCTAAGTTGGGAGGTGCTCAGCTTTCTTTGCTTGATTTCTTCAACTGTGGTGCAGTTGCAGGTTTTGCCAACGGTTTCTTGGCTTCTCCAATTGAACACATCCGTATTAGATTGCAGACACAGACTGGTAACACCAAGCTGTTCAACGGCCCGATCGACTGTGCTAAGAAGATCTACCAGTCCGCTGGCTTGGGTGGAATTTACAAGGGTATTGTTCCAACCTTGTTCAGAGAGAGTGTTGGTTTGGGTATCTACTTCGCAACTTACGAAGCTCTTATTGCACGTGAGTTGGAGGGCACTTCGATCACGAGAAAGGACATCCCTGGCTGGAAACTTTGCTTGTTCGGAGGTCTCTCTGGTTACACCTTGTGGCTTGGTATTTACCCAGTTGACGTTATCAAGTCCAAGTTGCAAACTGACTCCTTGCAAAATCCAAAGTATAAGAACAGTATGTCCGTCATTAGAGACATTTCTGCCAAGAATGGTATCAAGGGCTTCTACAGAGGCTTCATTCCTACTATTTTGAGAGCTGCTCCAGCAAATGGTGCTACATTTGCTGTTTTCGAATTGACCATGAGAATGTTGGGTTAGTAATAGAAGATTAGATTAGAAAGCTGCCACATTGTTTACCGCGGGCAGCTGATATTAGATAATATAGACTTAATTTGATTCCTTTTGTGTATTCAACATTATTTTACCTTTATTAAAGTCCTTATCTATTAGCTCTATGAGTGTTCCTTGCGTATCAACCTGTGATCTCCGCTTGCGTACATTTCGTAATCGGAAGACTGTGCAACCACCTCCTCCATACCCAATGGTGGGTGGTACTCCCAGTATTCTTCTTCAAACATGTCGTTTTCTTGGTAGTCCTGAGGTCGTATGACTCTGATGAATTCCATGAAGTCAGCAGCAAACTCACTGTTGAACTCGTAGCTGTCAGATCCAAGTAGCTCAGCCTTTTCGTAGAAGCCGAGTCTATTCTGATCTGGCAGGCGAGGCGATTCCACGTTTTCGACACCATCGTTATCTGGGGAGTTCATTTGTCTCATGCGTCTGTTGAAGTCTTTGTCGATACGCAAGTGCAATCCAGGAACAATGTCAATCAAGTACAAGAAAAAGCAACTGAGAACAAAACAATAGGCGAAAGCAACCACACATCCCAATATCTGGTACCCAATCTGAACCCAGTGTCCTTCAACCCAACCTCCCTTCGAGGAGTAATCTTTTCTTGCAAAGATACCCGTGAGAATGGATCCCACAATTCCTGCAATGCCGTGGATCGCAAAAACGTCCAAGGCATCGTCCACACTAAAAAAGTACTTGAGCCTGGTGGCGAGGTTACATAACACAGCACCTACCACGCCAAAAACAACACCTTTCCAGAGGTCTGTGGGAGTCGAGACGTAGCCACCACCTGGTGTCATCACCACTAAACCTGTCATAGCACCAGATGAAAAGGAGATTATGGAAAGCTTGCGGCGGTCGACGAAGTTGGCTTTAGATTCGTGATAGTGCAGGTTGAGGAGAACACCTGTTTGTGAAACTCTGGGAACTAAGGGCTGCTCAGAAACCTCACTCTTATTTGCGTTGGTCTCATCAGTGCCTTCTAACGGAATCGACGAGTAAAAGTAATCAATCAGGGTCCAGATAATGGCACTCACGAACGAAGATATCAACGTGTTGAACGCAATAGAAAGGGACGATGTGGAAAACTTGAAGTCGCAACCTGCAACAAATCCAATCCATCCAAACATAACCATTGCCGTTCCAATAATGATATAGCCAGTGTTTGAGTTGCGGTAATGGTACAAGAGCTTTGGATTTCTAGGCCCTAAAATGTAGGAATAAGCAAATGTAGTAGCTCCACTCATGATATGAATACATGTCCCCCCTGCAAAATCAAGAACTGGAAGACTGGACTCCACTGAAAGCCAGCCGTTATCACTCCAAAACCAATAAGTTACTGGGTTATAGATTATGGCAGACCAGAAAAACAAGAACACCAACATAGGGAGGACTCTTCCTCTCTCTGCAATACACCCTGGGAACGTGAGTGCTGCGCAAATAACTTTGAAGAAACCGTTGAATAAGAAGTGGTTCATCACTAATATTTCTCCCCTTGAGTTGGTAAATACCCACTGATCAGGGTCCTTCAAGTGACGCAACACAACGTACTTCATGCTGCCGATGTACTTATTGGCAGTCAGTGCGTAGCATAGCGAATATCCCCATATGTACCAGTCAAGGAATATGAGTGGTGTAAGAAGGAATGGAAGAGCCAACATTGTCAACGAAGACCTTCTTTGAGTCAAACCTGAGTAGAAAAGCGCTATTCCCAATAACACAACAGGTAGTAGGGCCGTACAGAATATCATGTATAGCGAGTCCACGGTTATCTCGAGGCCCAAACGGGCCACTTGTGAGGACATTTCGCTCTTTGATGATGGTTTTCTTTTTGCAAAATTTATCAGAAAAAAATGGGGTAAAATTGGAGAGCGATAAAAACGTTTTTATATACGAGATTAAAGAACTTCATTCAAGAACGAGAGAATCCTGGAAACTCCAGGCATCTTCTTCCATACGGTAATGTCATTACCATAATCGTTGGACTCACCAAAGTGCCATCCGACATGAACTCCCTTCGGATCCATGAATACTCGATTGGAGTGGTTTGCAATATAATTTGTTTTGTTGAGGAAAGAAACAATTTCGTCATGAAGAATTTCACGTTCTCCGTAAATCATTAACATCCGCCCTTCTTTAATCAACGGGTTAGAAAGCCAATTAGGATCGAAGCTTTCGTTGATATTAACTAAGGGAGAAGACGCCAAGCTCTTGTCGTTACCGGTGTATAGTCCGCCTTGATAATGTAATGATTGTGTGGTGAAAACATCACAATAATTGAATTTATGATATGATCCCTTGTCCTCTTGTGGAAGTGTATCAAGCCACGGGGAAACTGGGATAATACCCTTTGGAATAACCGGTGATTTCAGCTCATGGACATGGTGTGCAAGAGTGACGGTGAGGTTTCCTCCAGCAGAATCACCAAGAACTGCAATATTTGTATTACCATCCGCTACCAACTTGTCGTAAACGCGATTGGTTTCGTCAACTTGTATTGGGAACCTCTTTTCTTTGAAAGTCAACGAGTAGTCCACCAACAATATAGAAATTTCCTTGTCTTGGTCCTTCTTCAAAACATTGTAGATGTTCTCAAGAGGGTCAAAGATGGCTGGATTCATTTGCATCGAAAACCCACCTCCATGAAGGTACAACAATACTGGGTCATGAACAGATCTACCGTCAACCTTTGAAAGCCATACCGAATCCGCACCATCTTCTTCTAATGTTGTATAAACCAACCCAATACCTGGTAAGTTCTTATTACATGCATCCAATTTGGACTTGATTGTATAATTTGCAACGCGCTCAATATCTTCGGCTCTGGCTCCTTTTCCCATATGTTGGACAAATCCGCACAATAACGTGCGTCTCAATGACTTTGCAATCACCTCATTACTGAAGGGGGTACCAACAGTGAAGTATTGGATAGTGAGGACACTTAATTTGAACGGCAAAGTTGCCAATTGGATAAGGAATGAAAGAGAAGGCATTGATATCTTAATCCCCCGCTATCGGATTTCTGAAGATCACCACAAACACGTGACTATAAAATGGCTGCAACAATATACGAGTTATTTTCAATTATTTGCAGAAAAATCCACAAATATCATTGAAACACATCGTTCAAATAGGTCAACATGATTGATGCTGTTGGCATGTATTTCCAAATACTAAGATAGTTTCCATAGACAGCTAATTCGCTAACCTTTCCATCAGGTATTATTAAGAGAGTACGGAAATATTTGACACCACAACGTGCTGCTGCATACGAGGCTATTCTACATTCATTAACTCGTAAACAGCTTCATTTCGTACAATCTATAAACACCACCGTTGCGGGGCCCATAAGAATTTATTCGTCCCTTACCACACCGTCTCTTTCCTAACAGTGCTTTTCTTGAAACAGAATGCTTGGAAACACCTCCTGCAAAAGCTCGGGATCGTGAATGTTGGATCCTCCAATGAAAGCTGGTCAAACTTTCTTTTCAAGATTGCACAATTTAAACATGTTGCAAATAATGTTGAGTTCCCAGAGGTGGCCAAATTAGCCCCACTTCTAAACATCCCATCTACCTCATCGTCAGTATAGCTCATTTGAAATGTCGACGTATTTGAATGAAAGTCGTAGTAAGAATTTGCACTGTATACTATTAGTGGAGGTAGCGAGGTGTGATTAGGCTGCTTGATTATTGGTGCAAACATCTCTGTACTACTTGTGCTGTTTAAAACATATTCGTTTGGAATTATTCGTCCATTGCCCAAGTGTCGACTAATCTCAGGGTAGTCTTCTTCAAGATCACATCCCAAAAATATAGGCGTCTGGAAAGCACCATGAAAGAAGTCTTCTCTGGACGGAACTTTAGGAAATTTTGACCTTATAGAAAAGCCCTGGGTTGAATTGGCACCACCTTTCGAAAGCGTAAAGTAAGGTACATCATATGATGGATTGACGTTGTGGTATCGCCTGCTAAGATGATACAATGTAGTACCATTGGGAAAGTTGTCCAAATCTGCAGTAAAGTCGTATGCAAATAGAATGTCAATATTTCGAGCACCAATCAAAAACGGCTGTACAGGTATATTTTCACCATCATCCCCTCCATCAACCAAAAACAAGTGCTTTCTTGAAGAAATGTCATTTTTTCCTTTATTTATCTCACCACAGTCTTTACAACCGTAAAATGGATTGGGTGAAAAGAGTGCATACTCAGGAAGACTCTGTGGGATTTCAGGAGACTTGTCGTTTTCACTGAGTCCAAATGGCCTCAACACAGTCGATATGGCTTCAGATGTATCAACTTGAATGCTGGAAATCAACTTATTTAGATGAAAGAATATGTGGTTGAACAATGACGACAGGGTTCCGGTGATGAAAGCTGCATTGTCATACCCACTCACACAGTATGAATTACTCCCGTTATTTGTGGATAATGTGGAGATCCCATCTTCCAAAGAAGACCCAAGGTACTTGACTGGTACGAAGGCATTCAAGTAAGAGTCCCATGATCCAAACTCGAAAGGCGTGAATTCAACTAGATGTGAAGCTGCATTTTTGCGTGCTATGGATGGTGACTTTTCAATCGCTCCAATAATTGGAAATGGCTGCGAAAAATTCAAAAACGATGGAAGCTTTGTGGCAGATGTCAAAGTTATTCCAGGTGACCTTGCAACATTAGTGAATATTCTACGTGCAAGCGCTCTACCCCAGTAGTCTGTGAATGATAGAGGAAACAGTGCAAGTTTTTTTGCTCTGACTTCGATGTGTAAATCTGTGTAGTAATCAATAATCTCCCTTAGTAGAGCTGGCTCCCATTCTGTGTCTTTTGCGGGGGTACCGTTATTCGAAGTTACTGGTTGGAAAATCGACTTAAACAGACTTGGACTTCTTTCAGTTTCCCTATCCAGATTAGATATTCTACCAAAGAAACTCTTGATACGTGCTAGAATTCCTTCGCTTTTCTGATGAGGCTCTTCCTCTTCAATCTCCGATAAGCTCTTTTGGGCTGCAATGGGATCAAAGTTGGGCACACCAGGCAAGAGTTGCTTATCCAACTTCCAAGACTTCTTTCTCAAATGGTCGATAGGTATATTATCCCCCAAGAAATTGCTCATGACAAGCCAAGAGCCTCCCGAAATACCACTGATACAGATCGACGATTGAAACAACCCCGACAAACAGGAGCTTTTAATTGTCCTTGAATCAAGTGCTTCAAGAACTCCAGCTCCAAGAAGCATAGCTCGGTATCCTCCTCCGCTGAAGGCAATACCAATTTGAATTTGACTCAGCAAATTGAATGTTCTTAAATCAAACCCAGGAATTTTGTTCCTTTTAAATAACTCGTCAATAGCTACTTGCGTGAGAAGACTCCGGTTGCCTATATAATAGCGTTCGTCCTTGCTTAAAAGATCGTTAGCAATTCTTATTAATGATTGAGATGGACATTGTACTTTATACGGCGCATATGTATCTGCGAGCGACTTGATAATACTGGACTTATTGAAAGCCAGGATCATTTGGGCGCCATCAATAAGAACTTTGGAAATGATCCGCGAAGCTGGCTTCCTAGGAAACCGCTCCAATGACTTGAGGAAGGTAGTTTCGTTTTTGAAGCCGCTGAAATTTGAGTAGATTGAATGGCTGATTGAGGTGAAGTTGAGATGTGCTCGAAAGAAATTCAGGTATTCATTCGTTAGTAACAGCTCAATCGTAATAGCAGAATAAACGAGGACACATAGACAGACATTCCAGTATATGTACTTCATTGAATTGATGCAGCGGTAAAATTCTACGCGGTATTAAAAAAGAATTAATTAACACAACACATTTATATATAGTTTATCAAATTTTATAAGAATATAAAAGTGTATAAATAAGAAGAGGGCTGATCAACAGCTGACGCCGAGAACTTAGAAGTCATCGTCGTCAGAGGAGACGTAAGCGTCACCCAATTCCTTCTTCTTCTTCATTCTCTCCTTCTTCTTCTTTCTCAACTCGGCAGAAGACAACTTCTTCTTCTTCTTAGCAGCGGCAATCTTGTTACCCATAGCATCGAACTTGTCTTCCTCGTCCTCCTTCTTCTCCAATCTTGGACCAGAACCCTGACCCTGGACCCAGTTGTGACCAGATGGAGTCATGACACCGTCAACGACAGCCCAGACTTCCTCAGTGATGTCCTTGGTGAACTCAGCAGAGTGAGTAATGATGACGATACCACCCTCGAAAGCCTTCAAAGCCTTGGACAAAGCTCCCAAAGAGTCTCTGTCCAAATAGTTAGTTGGCTCATCCAAGACGATCAAGTGAGGTCTCTGCCAGGTACAAGCAGCCAAGACCAACTTGACCTTCTGACCACCAGACAAACCTCTAATTCTGGAGTGGGAAACCAACTCGGCGTCCAAACCCAACATGGCACAGTGCTCCTCAATCTCCTTTCTGGTCAATGGTCTGAACTGACCGGAAGCGAGGGCCTCCTTCATGTCGACCTCAGCAACCAACTTGGCGTGGGTCTCCATCAACTCACCTCTTGGCAACCAGGTGTTGTCGACGGACATCATGTTAACCCATCTCTCGTTCTTCATGCCGACGTTCTCACCCAAAGCCCAGGAGATCTCGTACTCGTAAGAGTTCTTGAACTTTCTTCTGGCGTGGATACCAACAACTCTTCTTGGGGTACCCTCGACCTTGAAGATCTTGTTCATGTTCTGCTCGTCCTCCTCAGAGATCTGTCTGGAAGCTCTGTCCATGGTCTCTCTGTCCTCACCGGTCTGGAATCTCCACTGAATGTACTCAGATGGAGTTTTGTCCAAGTGGTTATCAATGTGGGCAAAAGCGTGCTGCTTAATGTAAGCAATACGACAGTTCTCGTGGACGTAAACCTCACCCTCAGTTGGCAACAACTCACCAGTCAAGACGTTAATCAAGGTGGACTTACCGGCACCGTTAGGACCAATGACGGCAATTCTAGAAGACAAAGAACACTGGAAGTTGATGTCTCTGATCTGTGGCTTGGTGGTACCTGGGTACTGGAAGGTCATGTTAGAGACCTTGACAATAGCCTTCTGCTTGGTCTTAACACCCTCCAAGAAACCTGGCTCTGGGAACTTGAACTCCAAGTCGGAGGCACCCAACTCGTAGTAAGACTGAGCAGATGGGCACTTCTTGACGAACTCAGACAAGTTACCCTTGTACTTTCTCAACTTGAAACCCTCGTAGTGGATAATGTACTGACAAACCTTGTCCAAGAAACCAGAGTCGTGGGAGACAATGATAGAGGTGATACCACAGGTCTGCAAGTAGTTGACCAACCAAGCAACGTTGACAGTGTCCAAATGGTTAGTTGGCTCATCCAACAACAAGATGTCGGCGTTCTTCAACACAGCTCTGGCCAAAGCCAACTTCATCTTCCAACCACCAGAAAGGGACTGGATTGGCATGGTGATCATCTCCTCAGAGAAGTTAAACTCTCTCAACTTGTTGGCGACGACCTCCTCGGTCAAACCAACCTCACCGTCCTCAATGACGAACTGAGTAACAGTGGTGTCGGCGTGGGTACCGTCAATGTCGTGCTCGACGTAGACAGTCTTACACTCCTCCTGGGTTGGGAAACCCTCGACCTGACCGTTAGCAATAGCTCTCATCAAGGTGGACTTACCAGCACCGTTAGGACCACACAAACCGTATCTTCTGTTTCTCTTCAATCTGAACTGGGTCTTGTTCAACAAGATCTTAGCACCGTAAGCCAAGGAGAACTCACAGTTACACAAGTCCTCACCCTCGTCCTCCTCGTCCTCGAAGGAAGGTGGCTCTGGGATGTTGTCGATAGCTCTCTTTCTGAACTCCTCGATGATCTCCTTAGCCTCCTTCTCGTGCAAGAAGATGGTGGCGAATGGCAAGATGTTCTGGATCCAGGAGTCTGGCTGGATGTCTCTCTCGTCAATCAAGTCACCGGCGATGGCAGCAATATAGTTCAAGGCGACGTCGAATCTAGCTGGGATCTTCTTGTCAGCAGTCAACTGCTTGAACTCGTTCAAGGTGACTGGGATGTCACCAGCGGTGGAGACCTCTGGGATAGAGTCATCAGCACCGACGGCACCAACTCTTCTCAAGGTGTTCAAGGCTCTGTTGGTAACCTCTCTAGCCTCTGGGTCGGCAATGGTGGAGAAGTTAGCCTTCAAAGCTGGCAACAACTTGTTCAAGAAAGGAGCAACAACCTGTGGGTCGTCGACCAACTTACACATGTTGTCAACAATGACAGCAGCCTTTCTCTTGATGGCGGTGTCACGCTCAGCCAAACCTCTGGACAACAATGGAGCCATGATGGACAAAGTAGCCATGGTGACCTCGGAAACGAAGGTGGTGGCACCCAAGACGTGGACAGTCTCTGGGACCTCAGTTGGCTTAGCGATACACTCAATCAACTTTGGAATAAACTTCTCGATATCCTTGTTGTCGATGGTCTCGGTACACTTGGTGATGGTGGCGGTGGCAGCCTCCTTGACCTCCTTCTTGGTGTCCCACATAGCCTCAGACAAGACTGGGATCAACTCAGGCATTCTCAAAGCGACCTGGGCCTTAGCGGTGTCAACCAACTGGGAGATAGCAGCCAAAACGGCAATCTTCTCGGTCCACTTGTTAGTGGTCTCCAAAGACTCAACCAACAATGGCAAGATGACCTTGACGGAGGTTGGAGTAATGGCGGTGGCAATAGCCAACAAAGCCTTGTCACCAGCGGCGGCGATGTCCTTGTTCTTGTCACCGGCGGCAGCAGAGACAACTGGAACCAACTCAACAACGTATGGCTCAACAGATGGAGACAAAGCGTTGGCGGAAGCGATGTGCTCGTAAGCGTTCAAGGCTGCGAGGACAATCTCAGTGTCCTTCTTGTTGGTCAATTGCTTCTTGAGGTCAGCAAAGAACTCAACTGGAACATCGTGCTCAACGATCGACGAGTTCAAGAAGGAAGCAACGTTGGCAGCGGCTTCATCCTTGTTATCAGCAACCTTCAAGGCGCCCAATAACTCGGAAAGCACTTCAGCAGAATATTTGGATTCTTTCGCAGCAGACATTTTCCAATGTTGTGGTAAAAGAGTAAAAAAATGAACAGCAGAAACTTTATATATATATGAAGCGTTTGAAAGGGAAAAATTTTCTCTACGATGAGATAAAAAATTTGCAGCATAGGAAAAAGAAAAGATCATTTTACGTCAGCAACGGCGTGGATGGGCCCACGAAGGGGGGCCGTTTTGTGGTGAGATCGAGGCAGCACACCACTCAATTGACTTGACGTCAGTAGCAATTGCCGCCCACATTTGTTTGCTGCTGTCTGAGAGAAACACCCGCCTTTTATAGTCATGTGAACGTGGCTCGCCACTAGTGGCACATGGGGCGGACTGATATTTACCTACCCTTGGTTAAAGTGCGACAAATCAGGAAAAAGAAATTTGCTGGGTCAGCACTTACCCGGATACATGAGATTGGAAATCCGAGCACGTGGTTATGATCCCGTGACAACTTAAGCGAGAAAAAGTGCCATTCCATGTCTGGCCTTTTATACTTTATCTCGTCATTTTTTCAGGTTCCCTGGGTGATTGATCAACGCGACCCTTACATACACGGCAGTTCTGTGCATAATCGGCGAGCGCAACATTCTCCATCAAAAACTCAATTACCTTCCATTCGTTCCCCATGGTTGACAAAGAATTAAAGTACGACAGGCAGTTGCGGTTGTGGGCATCCACAGGCCAAACCAACTTGGAACACTCTCACATATGTGTAATCAATGCCACAACCACAGGATCGGAAATCTTGAAGAACTTGATATTGCCCGGAATTGGTAAGTTCACTCTCATCGATGACCGAATCGTGAAGGAAGTTGATTTGTCAAGCAATTTCTTTTTGAAGAGGAGCGACTTGAACATGCCACTAGCAGATGCAGTATCACGCAACTTGCGTGAATTGAACCCTGAGGTACAAGGCTACGCAGTTGCACGGAAGGTGTCTGACTTGGGCCATGAGTTCTGGGATATCTTTAATGTCGTGATTATCTCGGAATATCTTCCGAACATGGCCGAGCTCATCGATATCTTATGGCAGAAGCAGATTCCTGTTCTTGTGGTCAATACTATTGGGATGTATGGGTCAATTAACTTGATATCACACGAAATCACTGTTGTCGAGACGCATGACCCTCTGCGCTTGTACGACTTGAGAATAGACCAACCTTGGCCAGAGTTGAGGGAATACGTCGATCTGGTTGATTTAGATCTGTTAGACACATATGAGCATGCGCATGTGCCATACATTGTCATTTTCATCAAGGCATTGAACCTCTGGAAGGAAAAATATGGCACCGATGCGCCATCTAACTACAAAGAAAAGGAATCGTTCCGCAAGTTGATTGAGTCAATGCTGTGGGATATCATGACGGAAGCCAATTTCGCAGAAGCGCTCACATCCTCGCACAGAGCCTTCCAAAAGACGCAGGTTCCACACACTATCTTGCTGTTATTCGAGAATCCCAAAATCGAAGATATGGACGGCTCCAACATGTTCTGGATATATTTGAGAGCGTTGCGCAGCTTTATAGAGAAAAACGGCGGACAGGTTCCTCTCTCTGGAAATCTCCCTGATATGGCTTCGCACACAGAAAACTATTTGAAGTTGAAGGAGATTTACTTGAATAAAGCCTCACACGACAGAAAACTCTTCACCGACGAAGTGGTGAAAATTTTGGAGTCTATCGGAAGATCTAGCGCAGACATCAACAACGAGTCAATAACTACATTTTGCAAGAATTCACAGTCGCTATTCGTAACACAAGGTACGAAACAACTTTCTTCCGACAAGTTGGTCAATCATTTGTATGGTGGTGAGAAGCACGAATTGTTGGCTATTTACTTCGCCATCCTCACCTACAACAAGTTCATTGACCAGTATTCATTCAAGCCCACAATCCAAGATTTAGACAAGTTCACCAAGATCTTTGAGAGCTTTTCGGGCTTACAAGCAGCGCCATCCGAATTTACCACCGCAAGTAAAGAATTGCTTTTGCACGACACGAACTCATACCACAACGTCAACAGCTTAATGGGTGGAATAGGCAGCCAGGAAGTGTTAAAATTAACTACTGGGCAGTACACTCCGTTGGATAACGTCTTTGTGTTTGATGGTGTGCACTCAGACAGCCATAAGTGGAAGATTTAGCATTGGTATGGTAGTTAATAGTAATATTAAATATAGCATGAGAGGTGTAGGTAGTAGAACTTGACAGAACATCAAAGATGGGTGTTTAGTAAGGATACTCATAAATTAGAATTATCTTGTAGTGTACCCACATAAATGCTTCATAATAAATCCGATTCTTCAATCCTTCTTACAAACGATTCTTCAATCCTTCTTACAAACGATTCTTCAATCCTTCTTACAAACGATTCTTCAATCCTTCTTACAAACGATTCTTCAATCCTTCTTACAAACGATTCTTCAATCCTTCTTACAAACGATTCTTCAATCCTTCTTACAAACGATTCTTCAATCCTTCTTACAAACGATTCTTCAATCCTTCTTAAAAACGATTCTTCAACCCTTCTTCCTTACAAACGATTCATCCTTCTTCACTTACAACAATTCCTCAATTCCTTTATTCCCATCATAATTCAGATACTATAAAGCAGACTTTAATCTTATCTTCTTACAAATCATCAAAACTACCCTGAACTGCAGCAGCCTTCTTCTTCTTTCTCTCTTGCTGGACCAAATCCTTCCAGTCTGTTTGAGGAGCCTCATCATCAGAAGGTTCTTCCATGAGTTTCTTTTCGATAGCCTCTCTCTTTCTCTTCATCTTTTCTCTTCTTGTACTTTTGGTTTCCTTAGTTTCGACCTTACTGGACCACGCAGCGTTTTTGGCCTTCAACTCCTTTCTTCTCTTTGCATTCCGTATCATCTGAGCCTTGTCATCCTCCAAAGTCTCCAAACGGCTCTTTTCGTGCTCTTCCTTCGCGTAAGCGTACTTATCCATATCGATTGGTTCTCCCAACCAGCCATCAACAGGCATATCCACCACGAAGCGCAGTTCGGGCATCTTAGGGAGTCTCAAAAGACCGTAAGCTCTCGCAGTACCCAAGTAGTCAAACGATTGGGGTCTGAAGATCGACTTTGTCATGTGCTTAGAGTAAGTTCTAACGAAAGCGACGTATGATTGCACTCCATTCTCATGACGGGCACGGTCCGCGAGTTGATATTCTCTAAATTTCCTTTGAAAGTCGTCATGGTTAGGCACAGATGGAGCTTGCACTTCGCTCATTTCAACTCCTTTGACATCCATGAATCCAATATAGTCTTCTTCGTTGGTATCTTTAGCCAACATTACTATTGCCTTACCAACTCTGTTTGCTCTTCCGGTTCTACCACATCTATGCAAAAACACATCTGGATCCGTTGGAGGGTCGATTTGAACGACGAGATCCACATCTGGAATGTCGATACCACGAGCAGCAACATCGGTTGTTAATAAGACGAACTTACTAAGCTTCGCATCACCACTGGAAAACGTATCCAACGTCTTCATACGTGCGTTAGTTGCGAGCTTTCCATGCAAAGACAAGATCTTGATATCCTCGAGATCGAGCAACTCGTGGAACACATCGTAAAAGTACTTGACGGAACGACATGTGGGCAAGTACACTATGCACTTCTTGAATTGGTACTTTTCGCAGATCTCAACAAGAGTGGTGATCTTATACTCAGGGTTGATGCGCATGTACGAAATTTGCAACGATGCTGGAGCCTGGGTAATTTGACCAGTGTTACCATTTGACTTCACAGTGACTTTGACTGGGTTGTTCATACCAGTCATGAAGATAGCATCACCAGCAGCGGAGATGGTTGCTGAGAATAAACCCGTACGACGCTGTTTTGGCAAACGCTTGAGAATGCTAGTAACATCGTGCTTGAAAGAATCATCCAACAACTTATCTGCCTCATCAAGAATAGCAATTTCTAACGAGTTGGTCTTGATGTACTGCGAAGAGCCGATGAAGTCAAGGATACGACCTGGGGTACCGATCAAAATATGAGGCTTATTCTCCAAGAACTCGTCCAAGTCCTCACGAACATTGTTACTTCCTCCAATGAAGAGCTGTGTCCTAATTTGGGGCAAGTTTTCAGGCAAGTATTCCAAGACAGTGTCAAACACCGACTGGATCTGACTTGCGAGTTCTCTAGTTGGCGACAAAACAATCGACAACATGTGACCTTTCTTCATTGGACCATCGGTTTCAAGAAGAGTCGTGACTTTCTGAAGAACAGGGATTGTAAATGCAAGCGTTTTACCTGAACCCGTGACAGCTTCCACTACCACGTCTTTATTTCCACTAAGAAGGGGGATGGTAGAGGCCTGAACGGGCGTCATTGTAGGGAAACCGAGGGAATTAATAGCATCCTTAAGCCAAGGGTGTAAGTCGAACTTCAAGTTCTCCCAATCCAAGGATCTTTTCTTGGTTTCCATTGTGGTGAGGATTTGTAGTTTGATTTGGTGAGATGCTCATCGAATTTTTTTCTGCATCAATGCTTCGAAGGTTAGCGAACAATTTGGGAGCCATGGTCAAACGCACATCTACAGCGGAAAACTCCGCAAAGTACTCCGATTGGACCCGAGAGCAGCTCGTGGAGAAGATCCTTCAGTTGGAGGGTTCAAAAGACCAACTGGAGAAGCCAAATCAAACCTCCACGCAAAACGGACAGTCCACAGATACTCAAAACATCCCGTCGAAGACCCTCTCCAATGTGAATTCCACAACGATCTCACGCCTGGAGACCCCGGAAAGCGAGTCTGCGCCGAAGAAGAAAAAGCAGAAAGTCTTTGACTTCAGCAAGTATTCCCAGAGATATGTGGCTATTAGATTCTCGTACTTGGGATGGAATTACTCTGGATTGGCGTACCAGCAGGAGCCAACACCACTTCCCACCATTGAGGAGGAAATCCTCAAGGTTTTGCACATGTCGAAATTGATTGAGAATCCACTGCCCGACTCATGTAAATTCAGCCGTTGTGGTAGAACCGACAAGGGTGTGAGTGCGATGAACCAGGTGATTGCGCTCAATTTGAGATCGTCAGTGCCCGTGGAAGAGCAGCATAAGGAAGAGAATGACGACAAGGAAATTCCATACATTACCATCATGAACTCGTTGTTGCCAGCGGATATACGAGTACACAGCATCTGCATGAGGCCTCCACCAGACTTTGATGCTCGTTTCAGCTGCAAATTCAGACACTACAAGTACTTGTTCAAAAAGGACGACCTAGACATCGACCTTATGCGTGAAGCCGCCAAAAACTACTTGGGATCCAACGACTTCCGTAACTTTTGCAAGATTGACGGATCGAAGGGAATCACCAACTACCGCAGGCAGGTCTACAGTGCTGACATCGAGCACTATAAGGATGAATTCTACGTCTTCAACTTGAAGGGAACCGCATTCTTGTGGCACCAAGTGCGGTGTATGATGGCAGTGATGTTCTTGGTTGGGCAAAAGTTGGAACTGCCCAACATTGTGCTTGACTTGCTCGATGTTGAAAAATACCCACGCAGACCCGTGTACGAGATGGCCAACGACACCCCATTGGTGTTGTACGATTGCTTGTACCCCGAGATGCAGTGGAAGACAGCGATTGACTTCAAGACTGGCTCCAACAAGATATCCAAGAGCTTTTCCACATTTAAGGGATTGCTCAATGAAGTCCAGGTCAAGTGTCTCATGGCAGAAATGTTAGAGACTTTCTTCATGAAGGACGCTGACAAGGTCAAGCAGTTTCCAGGGTCCGGTACCATGAATGTCGGCAACGGTTCGGGTAGAAACTTTTCCAAGTATATGCCACTCTCGAAGCGTGAGGTGCTCGAGACGTATGTGGTGATCAACGCCCGTCACAAGGAGAAGAAGGCATTGAGAAAGGAGAGGGAGAGATTAGAGAGAGAAAGAAGTGAGGGTGTGAGCGAGAGTGGAAATGAATAGAAGAGGAGAAGAAAGAAGTGATTGCAGAAGTGATTGCAGAAGTGATTGCAAGAAGTGATTGCAGAAGTGATTTGCAGCCAGAGCGGAATAGAAAAGTAGTGGAAATTAGAGATTGTATACTATTCATATATCGTGTCATCCTCTATAAACATCTATATGTTCTTATTATCTCGTGGTATTCATATTACCATGCATATTCACATTAGTCATCCTCTAAATTACTATTCATATCATGCCATTCTATAAAATATCGTGTAGTCTATCTTTTATCACCTTACCCTTTACTTTGATATCCATGATGGCTCCCAGTATAACCACTCCTTACGCTCGCCCTGCGAGTCTACCCACAACAACCCATCCATGATCATTTCGTCAATCACTGTTTTGCATCGCACGGCATCCCATTCGAAGTTGTCTGCGAGAAGCCTGTACGTCACATACCCACCCATGAACTCACAGAGGTCGTAGACCTTGCGCTGGTCGTTGGAGATGGAGTTGACTGGAGACGAGAACTTGAGCCATTTCTTGCTGTTTCTATTGTTGAACGAAAGCGAAGTGTAGCTGCTTTCTCCAAGGGTTGCTAGCACTGCGAGCGCATTGTCTATGTCCAGCTCCAGGATGGTCAAATCGATGTTGGAATTGCTTTCTAAGATGGAGATAAGCTCTTTGTACGAGATGAGACCTCCGTTTAAGTCCCGAGTTTCCTGGCAGATTTCGACTATTCGTACCGAAAGGCCAATGTAGAAGCTTTCTTTGTTTTTCGCAGAGCTGGAATTGAGGAGCAAGAGCTCGAGCGAGTCCACACCGACCAGTTGGCACATTTTGGTGAACTTCGCGCGAAACTCGCTATTCAGCTTGATTTCATCTTCGTACTTGGTGGCAAAGTTCACCAATACAGACTGAAAAACAGAGAGTTGTGTGGAGAGTTGATCAGTGTGTTTCTGGTCGAGGAGCTTCCCTAGCTGCAAATACGCATTTCTATCCATAGCGTCAATTGTTTCAATCACCTGTCCTTTGTAGTCCTTGATTGCTTTTTTTGATCGGCACACTTTTGTAAACCCGATCTAATGCGGAGTTCTTCAACTTCACGTGCTCGGCCCGATATGATGGCTCCACATAAAAATACGTATAAATACCGAGACCAATTCCTGCCCATAACTTATGGCAAACATGTCGAAATACACTGTTGAAGCCCCCAAAGAAATCGAAGTCACCTTCGGTAAGGGCCTAGTGGGTACCTTTGCCATTCCACATGGTGCAGATGAAGCAAATGCGTTTCATGAAGACCACGCCCCAGGTACCTACAAACTTGCCTTGATTCTTCATGGCCAAGGAGGTCACCGTGATTACTGCTACCAGAAGCAATTGGCACATAAGTTGGCTGCGGACTTGGGAGTCTACTCGTTGCGTATCGATTTCCGAGGATCTGGAGCGTCTGCAGACAATGCTGATGAAAAAGCAGGCCGTCTCATACTGCAGGATATTGAAGACATCCAGGCATGTGCTGAGTATGTGACAGATGGTGCTAAAAATGCGCTTGGGATTTCCTTCACTTTGCTGTCAATAATCGCACACTCTAGAGGTTCTGTTGCCATGTTCCTTTGGGCTATGGAACAAGATGCTGCGGCAAAGTCCAGTGGCCCCGCTGCAGCAAAGGCAATAATTGTCCCGAATCTCGTTAACTGCTCCTCAAGATTCACGTCATCTACTGTCCTCGGCCGTTATGAAGAGATTGCTGCTCTCGATAACATCTACTTGACAAGTTTGAGACACGGCAAGATGGTGCCAATTAAAGTGCCCATGGATGAAATCTTGTCGCTCAGTACCCCAGATCTTACCAAATTGTCAGGACTCTCCCGCGACTGGTCCGTGCTCAGTGTTTATGGATTGAAGGACACTATAATTCCTGTGGACGACTTTTCTAATTTCGCCAATGTGCTCAACAGAGGTTCAGGTTCTCACCACTTGAAGGTCCTCCCTCTTGCTGACCACAACTTTTACGGAGTGACAAGATATGAAGCTGGAAGTGAGGATGAAGAAGATGACAACCCTCTCAGACTTCCCCTCAATAAAAAGGGCTACATCAACTATAACTACCAAGTTGTCGACATCATTGTCGACTACTTGTCACCTGAAAACGAGTTGTATAGATTTGTGGACTCCTCGCTTCAGGTGGGTAAATTGCCACGTTGGAAGAGAATCGATGGTGTGAACAATTTCAGAGATGCTGGTGGCTGGCACATTAACCTGCCTCGTTTCCAGCTCACTCAAGAACCTGCACAATACTACGTGAAACCAAACACGATCTTCCGCTGTGCCAATATGGCGTCATTGACTCCCCAAGGCGCAGCCGAATTAGCCAAGCTTGGCGTCAAGACTATCTTTGACCTTCGTTCTGACGGAGAATGTGCACAAGATGGTATTGCAGGATACTTATCCGAAAATGGCATCAAGAGAATCCATGCCCCACTCTTCAAGCTGGACGACTACTCTCCACAATCCATTGCCATCAGATACTCTAACTTGATGTCAAGCTGGCACACTTATGTGAATGTGTACGAGAACATGTTGGACAATGGTGGAGAAGCTTTCAAGACCATTTTCGACTACATCCGTGACGACGGAGCTCCATTTGTATTCCACTGCACTGCTGGAAAGGACAGAACTGGAATGGTGTCGATGCTAATCTTGCTCTTGGCTGGTGTCGACAAGAGTTTAATTGGAAAGGAGTACGAATTGACCACTTTGGGCTTGAAGAAAGACCACCCTGTGATTAAACAGAAGTTCCTTGCAACTGTCGCCAAGTTGAAACAGAAGATGGGAGACAACAGCAACCAGATCGAGGAAATGATTGCTCGCGGCCGCAAAAACTTCAACGTTGAGGTCGATGGCTTCAACAACTTGATCAGCTCCCGTTATGAGGCCATGTTAGCCACCATCGATCTCTTCAACAAGAAGTTCGGCGGAGTTGAAAAGTACTTCAAGGAACACTTGGGTTACTCGGACGATGATATCCTCAAGATTTTCAAGAGGGTGGTGGTCTTGGGAGACGAGTTCAACTCTCCAAACCTCATCTATGACCACAGAAATTTCAAGGCCAGATTTTAGACAATGTATTTAGAGAATTAGAGTGATTATCTGATAATGGTAATGGACCCAAAAAATAATGACATTCTGTAGTGTGAAAAGATAGTGACTTACCTTCATCTCTTCAAAATTAGTGACCCCGTTCATCTCTTCAAAAAATTGCGACTTCTTCTTCTATTAATATACCTAAATCCTTGATACCTCCAGTCCATTTCTTCTATTACCTAACTATTTTACATTATTGGCAATGGTCTCTGATTAAAGACCAACTTATGTGTGATTATGTCCACCATGTCCATGTGTGGCTGACTTCCATCTCCAATCGGTACCTTCAATATTCCAAGTGGTGGTTGTAACGGTACGATCTTTCCCAATAGCCTTTGCGAGTTTGCAATGTACAAAGTCACCTTCGACGCGTCTGCCTCGCTGAATTCAAGCTTTCCACACTTCACGGCGTCGTATACATCGTCGATCTTCACGAACTGTGAGAGATACTCTTTGTTTGGGGTATCTGGAGGAGGAACCGTGCCTGGGAGGTTGAGATCACCCTGGATTTCCAACAACGAGAGTCCATAAGGCGTCGTTATCACCTGTTTCTTCAAATCTTCGTCCTGAAGTCGATCCAGTACTCTCGAATAATCTATTGTAGCAGTAGGCATGATATATAGTACGCGTAAGGTTTAAAATTCCACTCACTGAAAAAAGCGGATTACATAAGCAATCTGACCAAAGAGAGAGAAAGGATGTAATAAGGTTGGTAATGAGCCGTACACCGAGGTAGGTTAAGCCAACGATCCTAATAGGTCTAAATGAGTCAAAAGGGAATACCCGGAAGTTTCTTTTGGGATATCCGCAAAACTTTAACACGTGAATTCAAAATGTGTCAAGGAACCCTTTCCCCTTGGAAGCCTCGGCATAACGATCGAAAATTAAGGCCTAGAAAGGAAACCAATGCTGAGTAAAGTAAGGGTAGCGAATGCAACGAAGACACGGCGGAGGATTAGCAGATTGGTGTGTAGATCGTTCTTTTTGCAGCCTTCACAAGTGCTTGCTGTGGAGAACCCGAGGTTTCTTAAAAGCTTGGTTGGTCGACATGTTGACCATGCTGAAACAGCTCAGGGTTGAGCAAGCTCTTATCTTGAAGCTTATATTGGCCCGGAATCGAAGCCATGACCTGACATAAGCCAAAAGATACTTTCCTTTTCAGGAAGTTTTGATTCAGCGATTTCCTAAAGGGGAACCAAAAGTTTGGCAATTAAAGAAATTGGTCCTAATTAGGAAATCAAATTCTCATGCTTTTTGCAGACAAAAGTTCTTTGTGAAGCTATTATATATACCGATGAGGATAAGCGAACTTTTAAAGTAATCACGTACATATATTGAAAGACCTCCTTACTTAGTCGCTGTCAACTTGTCGATCGACTCCGAAAACCATGTCGTCTGATGATCCGTACACTGCAACCACAGGGCTAATGCAGCTCTTGCGGTACCAGAACAACTACCCTGCGTTGGGAACAGGAACCAAAGAGCTTGCTCAGCAAGCTACGAACTTGTTAGGCGGAATTCCACCAACCTTACAAGACTTCACCCAAGCCTACCAGAACAACTTGTTTGGAGACTACCCAACCGCCAACGACTTGGCACCATGTGTGGTGTTTGCCGTTCTTTTTGGAATCTTGGGCTTTATGCACTTGACCATCTATTTGATTAACGTTTCCAGACACCACTACTTTTACTTATCATGGTGCTGGGCCTTCTACTGTCTCATGAGATTCATTGGTTTCATCTTAAGAATCTTCTGGGGTAAAACAATTTCAAACGCACCATTGGGTATCACCACCGAGGTGTTTCTTATTGTGCCTTCCGTTTTTTTGGTGTCCTTCAACTTGATCTTGGCCCAACGTCTTTTCACATGGAGACACCCTGTGGGTGGTTCCAGAAAGTTGTTTTGGAGCACTATGATTTCGTTGTACGTCATCGTCGCGGGAATTGTGGGTATGACCATTGTCGCATCAGCTTGTCCACTTCTTTACTTTTTACTGGATAGTAACTACAATAACTACAAGCGTGTTGTGATGGCGTCTTCCGTTCTCGTTTTGCTTTACTCGTTGACCTCCGTCGCGTTGATTTCTTTGGCGTACTTTTTCAAGCCTACCAGAAAGGATGAAAATTTGTACACTTACCAGCCATGGTGGATCGAGTGCTTCAGCCCGTTTTACTTTGTAAAAAAGGGCGCCGTTCGCGAAGCAGAGGAGACCTTCATGAAGAGAAACCACAATCATCGTTACGCAGTGAGAGTCATTGCTGCTACTCACCACCACTACAATATGGTCGAGGGTCTCTCCAGAAACAGAGGTGACTTGAAGCACAATTACTCCATTATCATCATCTGTATCACTACCTTGTTCATCTTCATTGGTGCCCTTTTGAGATTGATCGTCACTTTCCAGGCTAACTACAAGAAGGACCAGGGTCCATTGTGCCATCCTATTGTGATGTACATTTGCTGGGGTGCTCTTGAGGTGATTATCAACCTCCTCTACATCTTTGGAAGAGTGGACTTGCGTTTCTACAGACCAGACAGATTGCCAAAGAAGGTCAGAGACATTATTACCGCAGAACAGACGGGAGTTCACACTGTTGCTCCTTCTGTTGCTCCATCTATCAACGAGTCCCACCAGGACTTCTACGACGACGAGTACAAATACGAGGACCCAGAAGACGATTATGACTTCTACAAGGCCCAGTCTTTGCGCTCAAGTCAACGGAGTCACAACGAAAAAGAGAAACAAGCACCTCCATACCCCGTTAAAGGTGACAACGATTCCGAGTTCCACTTTTAGTTCCCCCAAAAGATATCACGCATTGGCTTGCTTTTTTAAAACTTTCTCCCGTTTTTCCTTTTTAGCCCAATCGGCTTGTTTCAACCAATGATCGCCTTTATGGTATTTGGACGTTGTGTCCCTTTACTGATTCCTTTCAATTCACCTAATAGATGTGCATACGATAAATTTACTGTAGGTAATTAGTAGAGTCCATCACGTGACAACATCTATTTTTTCTGAGATGAGGTAACGAAACATTAACCGAATCAACATGTCTAGACCTGAAGAGATCGCACCTCCAGAGGTGTTCTACAATGATTCTGAATCCCACAAATACACCACGTCCACACGTGTTCAGCATATCCAGGCCAAAATGACGTTACGTGCTTTGGAGTTGTTGAATTTGGACCCTGAACTCCCACACTTTCTTCTTGACTTGGGATGTGGATCCGGGTTGAGTGGTGAGATCTTGACCGAAGAGGGTTACAACTGGATTGGTATGGACATTTCGCCTAGTATGCTTGCCACAGGTTTGGACCGTGAGGTTGAAGGTGACTTGTTTTTGGCTGACTTGGGTAACGGTATTCCCTTCAGAGCAGGTACCTTTGATGCGGCTATATCTATTTCTGCCATCCAGTGGTTGTGTAATGCCGACACTTCCAACGTGGACCCAAAGAAAAGACTCATGACATTTTTCAACACATTGTACGCATCTTTGAGGAGAGGAGGTAAGTTTGTTGCACAGTTCTACCCTATGAACGACACTCAAACTGAAGCTATATTAGGTGCCGCAAAAGTTGCTGGTTTTGGGGGTGGTTTGATCATCGATGACCCTGAATCCAAGAGGCACAAGAAATACTACTTGGTTTTGACCGCAGGTTCCGCAGACAGAAGCGTCAACTTGTCTGGAGCTACTATGGATGCCCCACAGAAGACCAAGAAGATCAACAGGAAGCTCCTTAAGAAGATGGAGTCGAGTAAGGACTACATCAACAGAAAGAAGGAGACCATGAGGAGGAGAGGAAAGGTTGTGGCGCTCGACTCCAAGTTCACTGCCAGAAAGAGACGTCCTCGCTTCTAGTCATTTTGCATATATTTACATTCATCGTTTAACATTAGATAATTTAGTGATTGTAGGAAGTCAAAAATGTTATCGAGCTGCTCTGGTTCTGCGAGTTACTGTGGTTCTCCAAACTCTACTCTGGCTCTCCAAACTCTGCTCTGGTTCTCCAAACTCTGCTCTGGTCCTCCATCTTTACAAGTCGTGCACTTTACAAAATATATACTGAAATTTTTTTTGGTGGAAGAAGCTCATAAATCAAGCATGTTTAGGCTCATAAGTTCGGTGTTGCCCAGAGCCACTTTGGCTGCGCGGACCTCGTTGGTGGCGTCCCCAGTTAGAACATTAGCCTCCACCACAGTATTTGAACCGTTACCTAGGAAAAGAAACGGTGAGCAGGTCTTGACATACTTGAACAAGCAGCTAGTGAGCAAATACGATCCTTCCGGAAAGAGACGTGCTTTGGTGCACCCACAGACTGGTTTGCGCGCTGGAGACGTGATCAAGGTGACTTACTTAGACAGAACCGAGGTTGTCGGAAGAGTTGTGGGAGTGAAGAGAAGTTTGAACACAGTTGGTACGAATGTGCTTATCAGAAATAAGATCAACAGAGTGGGATGTGAAGTCAGAATCCCAATCTTCAGCCCAAAGCTCAGAAATGTCGAGGTCATTTACAAACCAGAGTCTTACTTGCCAAGAGCCAAGCAGTACTACATTAGAGGTACTAAGTTAGACGTGGTTGACGACGTGGAGGCATTTGTCAAGCGCCAGCAGAAGAAGCAGGCCAAATAAATATTGTAAATAGGGTAACAGTCATAGTCATTATTTAGTTGTAGAGTAAGGTAATTGCTTGAATGCATTTATTGCTAGAATGCATTTATTGCTAGAATGCATTTATTTTTCATTCTATCAGATGTAGAGTAAGGTAATTTGCTTGAATGCTTTTATTTCTCGTAGAAGTAAGTGTAATCTTAATGCTTGGATTTTGTTAATGCTCTCGTTTATTCCTCCTCTGTTCCTAGTAACGCTGACAACTTCGACGACAATGTGCTGCTGAACCTTTGCTGGAATGGAGGGTACTCAGCCATCATAAGTGCCTCGAAAGTCTCGTAGGTTCTACCCTTAGGAACAACGTGCCAACCACCAATCTCAACGGACAATGTGAAACTCTTCTTGTCTTCAGTGACGATGTGAAGATAGTCACCTTCGACTCGACATTCATGAAAGAACGACCGGTATTCCAGGGCGATAGTGTGTAGCTCCTGGTTACGAGTGGATTGTTCCATTTGTGTGGGTATACGGATAGAAATTTCGAAACGATTACATAGAAAAAAGATTTAGTCACAACTGATTCCCAATGTTCCAAGTAGGTGTCAACATCAGGCGCCCAGAAACGTGCTCCACGAGGGTTGATCTACGCTTTTATTCACCATTGAACTCAACGAACAGCCTTCCCATAGAAAAAGTAGGCAGCTCAACTGTCATAGAGAGTGAATACGCGATGTCATAGAAAAAATTACTTTGGTGCAAATGGCTCTTATTTATAGAGGTTCCGCAAATCCGGGTAATCTATTGATTCCCGATCAATCTAGTACATTTTACCTTCTTCTAGTCACTAGATATTACCTCCATTCAAATGAACCCAGAAAAGCTAATGGGCTCCAGCTTGCGTATTAGACTCAAGGACTCGCGGGTGATAGATGGAACGTTGACGGTAATTGACCCATTCGGAAACTTATTACTTTCGAACAGTTTCGAATACTCGAACGACAAGTTGAACCCAGGGAAGGTGCACAAGAGGTCCATCGGATTGGTCAGTGTCCCTAAACCTGGCATTTCTACCATATCGATAGACAAGAAGAACCACCAGGCTGTTTTTCAACAGGATGAGGTCCTGGCATAACCTCAACTATAGACCCGCAAGTCTATGCCTGGGGTATCCATATACATTTGGAGGAAATTGTGCATTTTGCTGCGGTGATCCTCGTTGTTCTTGATGTTGAATAGATACGCGTCGTCCTTGTGAGGAACCAGGACGTGATCTGATTTGTGCTTCCTCGTATTCTGGACCAGTTACATCTTGTTCAGAGTATGAATTAGAATTGCCTTGTCCTTGGTAGTACCCATTGACACCAACATCTGCTCCGCTACGATCTGCAAATTGCTTTAGATTTCTCAGCCTCGTTTGCTCCTCATTCAGCGGAGCTTGTCGAGAGTACGCACTTTTTTGATAAGGTACACCTTCTTGGATGGATCCTTGAAATGGTACACCTTCTCTTGCCTTTTGACTTAAACCTACGTTTCCTGCAGAGTAAACGAGACCTTGCTGTGTCTGTTCATTGGCATGTGTCTCGGAGACCATGTATTGTTTGGGTCTCGGTTCCGAGATTTCCACGGAATGACCCTGGAACTCATTTTGTGCACTTTGTACACTGCTTCCACGAACGCTTGTGTCAACTACTGGAATGAACCGTGATGGTGGTGGGTAAGGGTTAGTTACAGTGGGTTTTCCGTGCTCTAAACAGGTACCCAAGTAGTGATCTCTCGCGCTCAAAAAGACGCCATAGGGACAGATGTCTACCAAGCACCCTATGAGGGAATCTTCTTTAGTACAGAGTGCCGTGAAGTCCATATGAGCACCTGGAGTGAAGTGAGCAAGTTCGTTCATGCAACTCAAAAAACATGCTGGCGGTGTAGCTATTGCCAACTGAATATAGATAAAGAATAGACTTAAGAAGATCATAGTTCGTAAAGTTGTTCTAGATTTTGTCACGTAGTATTTTTTTTCGCAACCGCCTTGGTAGCTGTTTTTTCCGGTGTTTGTGAACAACCTTAAAGTTCGGATCAACGGTGACGCGACCAAAATCGCCGCCCGATGTGTAAATCAGAGGGAGCCAAAAAAGCTTAAAAAAAGACGTGAAGGAGAAGTTCTAAGTTTAGCACCGTAAAGTATTATCCCGCTCGCTAAGTGATTGTACCGGTGTACGTTAGATTTCCGGGGATTTCGCGTTGTTTTTTTTCTGACCCACAAAAAGAGAGTGACTTGTTCAACTTTTTTGTCAAGTTTATTTCCAAACTCCACTTCATAACAGTAACCAATACTAAAGTGAAATGCAAGGAGCACACGGAAGTAATGGTCTCCCTAGACCATACTACATGAAACCTAGCAAAAGGAAGGGCCACTCTCCTTATGACAACTTGAACGGTTCTATGAATCTTTTCAATACCCCGCGCAGAAAGATTGTGGGCTACCTCATATTACTCGTTTTGTTTGGAACATGTATGTTCTGGGTATCACAGGAGTTGAGGCCTTCGCCTGAGGTCAGCTACGAAATCATCAAGGACAAGGACTTGTCAGCTGGTTTGGGTGAGAAGGCCCACGTCCAAGATAAAAAGAATGCCAACTTGAAGGACTCAGGAAAGGACAACTTGAACAACATCGTGAATTCAGTTGGGAAAGCAGACAAGGAAAAGGCAAACGCAGAGTTGGCTGATAACTTGGCCCAAGGTTCCAAGGGTGAGAAGGGAAAGGTGGTGTATGAGGCTCCTAAGGGAGGCATAGCAAACGAGGCTCCAGTTGTGGGGAGCGACGAAGATAAGCTTATAGGCACTGGAAAGAAGAGCAAGCAAAAGGGTGAGGCCAACGGAGAAAAACTGAAGAAGGGCTACAAGGCCGAAAAGAGCTCAGAAGTGGATACACCTGCCCCTAAGGATGCTTCTAAGATCAAGTTAAAGGATCGTGATGTTAAGGCATCCATGCAAGCTGTGAACTCAATCATTTGAGTAACAATCCATACAATTTAAGGATCTCCTCATGTCGATTTAAGGATCTCCATACTGATTCAAGTATCCCATACCATATTGATCCAAGGATCTACTGGAGGCTTCTTCCACAATACAGATTCAGGTTTCTGATTCTACGAGCACGCACAAGACGATACGATAGTTTTATTTCTTATAGACTTACAATCAAAGTGCGCCATCATGGCGCTCTTGTATATAAGACAACATATAATATAAATGTAATAGTATGAGAGAAATGTAAGGGCTTATCTATTTCACTCGTATAGTCCATTTCTAGTGCTATCATAATTTTATGGATTCTTGAAATGTATACTTGAACTATCAAATTTTTATGGATTCTAGAAATCTATACGTCTATCCACTAAATATCTATCACCATCCCTGAAACTCAGCCGCTTTCTCATATTATTTCACACTTTTCTCCGTTTCCTCTGAGCTGATCATATTTCTCTTTATCTCTTTCCTTCAACTTTTCCTTGACCTCTATAGGGAAGTACGTCTTCATAAGCTCCATGGTCTTCAAGTCCAAGTTTCCACCGTCCGCCTTCACGATTGCGTCTTTGTTTCTGCACATGGGGCAATCTGTCTTCGAATCTTGCTTCATTTTGACAAGACACCGCACACAGAACACATGCCCACATGCAAGTCTGATCGGCTTGAACGCAATGGACATACAAATGGGGCACGTGTAATCGTCAAGCTGAGGAATTAGAGTCAATACCGACGACTGGATCACGAAGCAAATGTTTTGAGCCATAGACCGACCAGTAGATACAAAAACGTGGTTTGTAGCCATGATCTGGGGGAATCTACTACTCACACCCAAAGCCGTCTGCTTATCGAATTTTTTCAAGATCTTACGGAAGGCCTCAGAGTTGATCTGTTGGAACTGACACACCTTGAGCAAATGGTAGTTCATGGCAACAAAGCTTTCAAAAATCAACTTGGAGTTCTTTGACCTGAATTTGGTCAAGATGCCGGACTTCTCCACATTCTTCAAAAACTCCCCTAAATTCGTTTTGATTTGCACACTATCACGCTCTCTTGACGATACGGTAGTCTCGTTATACTTGAAATAAACCTCCGAGTCCAAATAGATCTTGAAAAGTTCACGCCATTTATACAAGTCCGAATTCTTAAGCTTAACCTTCGGACTAGTAAGCTTTGATATCTGCTCACCAATGGCTTCGACTTCTGTGATTAACTTTTTCTCTTCGCCTTGTCTTAAAGTGTCCAAATTGTCCAACTCCTTATCGAGCATTCGGAAGAACTTCTTGTCAGAGTTCAAAGTGATCAAGATGTCGTTCTTCCTGTTGTTCAGGTTCGGGGTTATCGCGTGTGAGACAGATGGAGAGATTTCGTGGGAAGTTGTTGGAGATATCACCTTCAACTCATTACCCTGTTCCTTAAGCTCGATGATTTTCTCACTCTCGTCCGGCGAGGTTATACCGAAATCGTCCTCGGAGTCCAAAAGGCCCTCGATTTTCTTTTTTAAATCCATACCAAGCTCGTAGATGTGGTCGTCGGTGTAGTTTTCGTTGGAGTAGTCCAAGGTAATCTTCAACATGGGTTGTAATTTATGGTCTAACTTGTTTCCCTTGGTAAGGGAGTACTCAGCAATGACAGGGTTGGAAGCATTCGTCTCGTTTTGGTCTATTTCAATCACTTGAGCTTTGGATGGGTCCTGGAGCAAAAGTTTAAGGGTGTCTTGTTTTAACCCCAAAAACTCGAGCTCATTCACCACCTTTGTAATACACTTTTTCAACGCCTTGTACTGAATGGCTGCCGAAAGCCACTCTTCCGGGATGTCATCCTCGATTAATGTCTTCTCTAATACCTTTGCAAACTTCATATTGCCACCATGCTTGATTTTTTTGAGAGATAGCGCCTTTCCAAAACACTTAAACAATCAGAGATGACTTAGCACGTGTAGTAAGTTGGGGTTGAGAGATTAAAAAAAAAAAAAAAAGAAATCGTATCTCCAGAGGCGACTAGACATTCAATCTTTTTTATCAGACTTCACGTGTGAGTAAATGGCAACCCCCCGCCTTCATTCCATATTGGTAAATGTCCTTCTATGAAAGCGGAGATATAGATAGAGGCGTACCAGGTTAAGGATCGGAGTTGTTATCGATCATGCACAAGGGCAAATGTAGTATCTAGTACGCCATGTAACCAGAAGCTTCTGGAAGGTGAAAAAAACACGATTCAATAAAGCGACAAAAAAGTAAACCAGATAAAAGATTGTCTATACCGTGTACTTTTCAGCAACATGGAGTTTGAATTAGAGCCTACTTTGGAATCGGTTATCCAGCAGACTTCTTTGAAGTGGATCTTCGTTGGAGGTAAGGGTGGTGTTGGTAAGACTACCACTTCGTCGTCCATTGCCGTGCAGTTGGCACTCAACTACCCTGATGAACAGTTCTTGTTGATCTCCACAGACCCCGCGCACAACTTGTCGGACGCCTTTTGCCAGAAGTTCGGTAAGGATGCCAGAAAGGTGGAGGGATTGAGCAACTTGTCGTGTATGGAGATTGACCCAGAAGCTGCTATGAGTGACTTGCAACAGCAGACCCAGCAGTACAACAACGACCCCAACGACCCAATGAAGTCTATGATGAAAGACATGACTGGATCCATTCCAGGTATAGATGAAGCCTTGTCTTTCATGGAAGTTTTGAAGCACATCAAGAACCAGAACACCGATGACGAAGCTGCTGACGGCGAGAAGAAGATTGTGTACAAGACTATTATCTTTGACACCGCTCCAACCGGTCACACATTGCGTTTCTTACAATTACCATCCACCATGCAGAAGTTGTTGACCAAGTTCCAAGCCTTGAGTGGTAAGTTCGGTCCTATGATGAACATGTTGGGCATGGGCGGTGGTAACCAGCAGCAGGATATGTTCCAGAAGTTGAACGAGTTGCAAACGCAAGTGGCTGAGGTCAATGACCAGTTCACCAACCCTGACATGACCACATTTGTGTGTGTGTGTATCTCGGAGTTCTTGTCACTTTATGAAACCGAGAGAATGATCCAGGAGTTGATGTCGTACAACATGGATGTGAACTCCATTGTCGTGAACCAATTGTTGTTTGCCGACGACGACAAGAACAGTGGCTCCACCGAGTCGCAGTGTAAGAGATGTGTCAGCAGATGGAAGATGCAAAAGAAGTACTTGGACCAGATGGCGGAGTTGTACGAGGACTACCATGTGGTCAAGATGCCATTGTTGGGATGTGAGATTAGAGGTATAAATAACTTGAAGAAGTTCTCCAAGTTCTTGTTGAAGCCGTACGACCCGAAGGTTGACGGAAACATCATCACCGAGTTGGAGGAGAAGTAATATAGAGATGCATGAGAAAGAATAATACAGAATAGTAGGTGACAACAGCAGTAGGATAGTCAGATGTGAAGAGTATGAGGAAAAGCAATGTAAAGTAGGAACAGCAGTTATGCAGATTTTTGGAGCTGTGACAATTACTCCATATCTTCCGACAGTTGAAAATCTTAAGTTAGCCGTTATGCGTTCTTCCACCAGCAGGTCGTTATGGGGATAGTGTACCGAGGAAAGTTTGGGCAGTGCACCGAGGAGCTAAGGGATTGATGAATGAGCAATTCACTGATTGGTCTAGTATCACTTGGGATGCTCAAATACCTGAATTAGCATTTCTGAATTGCGTCTGAAGGCGATCAGTAAAACTGAACCTGGATACATCTGAAATCTGAAGGCATTTTATCCAGATACTCTGAATGCCTTTTATCTGGATACTTTTGAATATCTGAATGCCTTTTATCTGATACATTTGAATATCTGAATGCCTTTTATCTGGATACATTTGCATATCTGAATACATTTTATCTGGATACATTTGCATATCTGAATACATTTTATCTGGATACATTTGCAGATCTGCACATATTTTGAACTTTTGGCATGTCCCCTTTACAATAATTTACCAATCAACGGCCCTTCAATTGACATTCATCCCACTTAGAATGCAATTCTCCCAATGCCTTTTCAATCTCTCATCTATTCATCATGCAATATCACAAATTGCAATACATCGTTTGCCATCCCACCGCCTTTGTTTGTACTTAAGCGAGCACGGGAACAAGGAAGTCTGTTTTTGCCTGTGAAGATGTAGTGAAAAATCTGGACAGAAGAAGAATAGAAGAAGTTAACTATAATTGCATAGGGTTAGGAAAGTTCACTTGTTTTGGAAGTATCGTAAAGCATACAGACTTTAAGATTTCCTTGACGCCGCACCAAGCTAAGGTTGACGGTAAACGTAATTGGTTTCCCAGAAAAATAAGGCTCATGGATATATATGCGGAAAAAGAAAAACAATGAATGTGATTAACGTAGGATTTCTGCAGTAATCAGCAAAGCGCTTTTTCGCCGTTGCAACATTTTTTTTTTGATGTAGGATAGGACATAGGTGATGCGGATATAGGCATTGAAAAAAGGAGCCACCAATGGGTGAGTGGGCCTAGCGAAGGTAAGGCGTGCCGAAGGCAATGACAGGATAAGCACGACGAGTTAAATTTTTTGTAATTCATCGCTCGGCGACTCCTTCTATACGTGAAAAATAAATAAAGTTACCCAGTCACCGCCTACCGCGGAGTGATGAGCGTGACATGCAGACCGTTGCGAAGTAGCACATAACTTTTCGGAGCGGGCACTGGACCGATATAAAATGGGCACTATGTACAGAAAAAAATTCCACAGTTTTCACCAGATCAAAGAAGGCAATTTGACATCACGATGACCCGGGGAAATCAGAGAGACCTTGCCAGAGCAAAGAACATGAAGAAGCAATTAGAAGTGTCGAAAGGTCTGAAGAAGACTGGTGACCCAACCAAACGAATGGAGAGTGATGCGGAGAAGATGAGGAGAAAGCAGGCCGAACGTATGTTGAGATGATTTTGATCATCACCCAAAATAAATTAACTAACAAATTCTAGATGAAGCCAGGAAGACCCAACAAAAGCGGAAGTGACAACCCAATACAACACTGCTCCAATCCCTCATAGCGCTAGATGTGCTGGTAGGTCCGTTGCTTTGCCACGATCAATGGCATTTCGGAGAGAAAGGGTTGCCCCCCTTTGAGATCACTCCTTAACAACTCGGCAGGGCGGTTTTTAATTATTTGCATAGATCACTCGATCCACTCCTTTACTTCACACACATAATACATTTTGGGCAAGAAATTTGCCAACACTACCACGATGTAGAGGCGTATCCTTACGTTGGCCTGTAGTTTGTGCGTTTTTGCTTACCGGCAATTCGTCAAAGCGATGTTTTTCATTGGTGGTGTGAGTTGTCAATCGCTCCCTCTTGGAAATTTCAGTTGTCAACAACCCAAATTATCAACGGGGCTCGTGACAGAGAAATGAGCTTAAATTGTTCGGAGAAGAGATCAACGCAATTGCATCCACAGGTGAAGGGCAAACCTTAATTTCGCGAATTTCCATTTCTAGGAGACGTTGTGCTGATTGGGAATCTCGCGCGAACACATGCAAAGAGAGCCGAATTGGCAAATGTTATCGCCTGGCAAGCGATGCTGGAATTATGACAAGGCTGCAGCGAAAAAGCGCAATTGAAGGATTAACACCGATTATAACGCATGATTAGAGATAACAAAAAGATTGTCAGGTAGCGAACGGCTTGAAACAAAAGATTGTAATTAAAAACTTTGATAAAATACAAAAAACTTTACTGCCACTAAATCAAGTTTGTTACTAAAAACAAGATTGTTTCTAAAAACAAGACATGGATTGTCTTGAACTGCTTGGGTGAAAATGCCTCCGCTTCAAATTGCAAAATCCGAAATTTGAAAAGTTAATAATACTGCGCATACGGTTCATAACCACCCCGTATATCCTCCGCTTTTGCATCCCCTTTGATAAGGGAGCAAGCGAACCTCCACAGCACATACCCGAATGATTGAGGCGGGATGAGTACCTAAACAGAATTCCAACACAGATCCGGTAATTCTCCAACACCAACCCCAAACGGTAATCAGTCAATTCTAAATCCTGCAATTCTGAACCTTTGTTTTCTCCCTGAACTTACGAACATTGTGTTCTACACTACTGTTTAACTTTTTGTCAGACTAACCAACCATGCTCATTAAAGAATCCTACCATGATGTGAAGACGTCGTACGGCACGACAATGCGTCTCTACACGTTCCATCCACAGATTCCCAACTACCCCAATGCCCGTTTTCCAGGTGTGATTGTCTACAGTGAAATCTACCAAGTCACCGGACCCGTTGCTCGTTTTGCAAAGGACATTGCGGGACAGGGATACATTGTGGTTGCGCCATCGATCTACCATAACTTTGAGTCGCATGAACCATTGGCTTATGACGTCGAAGGCACCGACAAAGGTAATCTCTATAAGATTACTAAGGAGATCAAGTCTTATGACGAAGACAATTTGCTCTCGATTGACTACTTGCGTTCGCTTCCCACATGCAACGGCAAGTTAGGAGCCACAGGAATGTGTTTGGGTGGTCACTTAGCCTTCCGTGCTGCCCTCGACCCCAGAATTAGCGCAAGTGTTTGCTTTTTCCCAACCGATATTCACTCCCACTCTCTCGGTGCAGGTAAAAACGACGACTCTCTTGCGCGCTGTGCAGAAATAAAGGGCGAGACCATCTTGATCTTTGGCTGCAAGGACAACCACGTGCCATTGGAGGGACGTGATCTTATCAGGTCAAAGTTGCGAGAAGCAAACGTCGATATGACGTTTTTGGAGATTAACGATGCCCAGCATGCCTTTATTAGAGATGAACTCAGCAAGGGCAGATACGATCCTGCCATCACAAAGGCATGTATGGACTGGTTGTTTGAGCTTTTCGAGAGAAAGTTGAAGTTGGACTACGGTGACCATGATGGAAAGTCTCAGGTTATCGAGAATGTTTGTTAAGGAACTGAAGGATTAGGTACCAAAAACACTTACCATAGAGTAATGAGGAAGAGGATGCCTCAGAGGTTGTTGAATTCTGAGTAAAGTATTTCTGATATGAAAGTGAAGAACATCGGATGAACTCCAGGATTTTCCAAGTTACGGCTTTTCCAAGATTTTAGCAAGTTGTACCTCCAGGATCTTTCTTCCTTATCTAAACTTCCAGAAAATCTTGCTTCCTTATCTGAACTTCCAGAATATCTTACTTCCTTTCTCTAAACTTCCAGGATAATCTAGAAATTGAATCAGGTTCAACTGAGATCTTCTTGAAAACGCGGTATACTTCTCAAGTCCTTAGAATTCATCTTTGTATATACACTATCAAGTTGGTTTAACAAAATCAATGTCACATTTCACCATTAAATACTTCTTTCATACCACCTTACTTACCTACACCTTGTTCCAATGGCTCTGCTTGTCTTCATTCCTGACACATTTTGATCTCATCCCAAATTGAACATCACACGCACATAGAGAAAAATTTGGTGAAAAAAAAATTTGGCCAAAGTCAGAGCTTTAGAACACACAACATGAGACCAATCAAGTTGATGGGACACGAGCGTTCTTTAACGCAAGTGAAGTACAACAGAGAGGGAGACTTGCTCTTCTCTGTTGCTAAGGATAAATCTGCCTGTATTTGGTACTCTTCCAACGGTGAGAGATTGGGAACTTTAGAGGGACACAACGGTACCATTTGGTCCATCGATGTGGACCCTGAGACACACTTGTGTGTGACTGGTTCCGCTGACATGACCTTCAAGTTATGGAAGGTTCTGACTGGTGAGTGTCTCTACACTTGGGACTCTCCATCGCCGTGCAGAAGAGTTCAGTTTTCTTCCGATGGCTCTAAGATATTTGCTATTGCCGACCAGGTGATGGGCCACTGTGGTTCCATTTCCGTTTATAACATCAACCACGATGAGAACACCTTGCGTCAGCAGGACCCAAAGCCAATTTTGGTGATCGAGACTCCAAAGGGTGAAAGTAAGCCAACTGTTGCAGGATGGACCGCCGATGACAAATACATTATTGCAGGCTTGGAAAACGGATACGTTTCGAAGTACGACTCTACTACCGGCGAGAAGGTCGCCACTTTACAAGCACACGGCATTCACACTGAAGAAGAGAAGGTGGCGGTGACCGACATACAATTTGCACCTGAAGACAAGACTTACTTCCTTACCTCTTCTAAGGACAGATGTGCTGTCTTGGTTGACGTCGACACTTTCGAGATCTTGAAGGTCTACAAGGCAGATGCTCCTATGAACTCCGCCGCTATAACCTCTGTCAAGGACTTTGTCATCTTGGGAGGTGGTCAGGAAGCTAGAAACGTTACTACTACCGCTGAGTCGCAGGGTAAGTTCGAGGCTAGATTCTACCACAAGATCTTCGAAGACGAAATCGGTCGTGTCAAGGGTCATTTCGGTCCTTTGAACACTGTTGCTGTGCACCCAGATGGAACTGGTTACAGCAGTGGTGGTGAAGATGGTTTCATTAGAGTACACGCCTTCGACAAGTCCTACTTCGATTTCCTTTTGGATGCTGAGAGAACCGAGAAGGCCAACGCTTCGGGTAACATTTAGGGAGTACTAGAGAGACCAAAGATTTGCATCCACTAGACAATTTCCATCTTGTATACTAGTATTCTCAATAAAAGTTTGTGAGGGATATAATATAGACAGAGCAATGGAAATTAAGAGAGATAATCCAGTAGGCAAGATAGAATGGAGATATTCAATGAGTTCGTTAACCAATACGTAAACTCTGTACATAAATTCTATGGAAGGCTCTGGAAAAATAATGTTCCATTTGAAAATACGAACCTCAGAGAAAATCATAGAATTATAAAAGAGAACAGGGAAAACCACTAGTCAACACCACATGAGCTTCAATGCCACTTGGCACTTCTCTGGACCCTCTTAAACCCTCTTTAGTCCCTTCTTTTAGAGTACCCTCTCCAATTTCCAGAAGGTTCCTGCATATGACCCGAAGCTTCGAGCACTTTCCTGCATGTTCCAGCATTTGGGCTGCAAAAAGTTGATGCTTATAAATATGCAGTGGTCGCCACTTCCAAACAACCATCACAATTCAAAGAACTTAACATGATTGACTACCAACATTACTCTCCATACGCACAGCAGAACTTTTTCCTCGACAACATGTTCGGTGTTCCTGTTGCTTGCGAGCGCAGTCCTCGCGACTCCAGGTATGCCCACGCTCAAAGAGAACGGGCCAGACGTGAATACGAGGCAAGGCGTGAGTATGAAGCGAGACAGTACGAATATGAACAAGAAAGACAGCGCCAAATCGAGCTCGAGACCAGACGTCAATATGAGATTGAAAGAAAGCGTCAATATGAGTTGGAAAGAAAGCGTCAATATGAGTTGGAAAGAAAGCGTCAGTATGAGGTGGAAAGAAAGCGTCAGTATGAGGTGGAAAGAAAGCGTCAGCTTGCTGAAAGACAGCGCGAAGCAGCTTACCAGAATGAAGCTTACAGGACAGTTGTTGAGCAGGCCGAGAATGAAGACTCCTTCCAGATCCAACTCTTCAAGAGAAGAGGTAACTTTTCCAGTTACGAGGTGAGAGTACAGAAGAAAGAAGGGAAGGTTTTCCTCAAGATCGACTCGAAAGAAGACAATTTCTCCAAGGTCTACGAGTTAAACAAAGCTCTCGATGCAAGCAAGATCGACTGGAAGTGGTTTAAGAGCGAGAATGCCTTGATCATCAACATCCCAAAGATCAGGTCTAGAGACGTCAAGAAAGTTAACAAGGCAGCCAAGAAGCGTTCTCAGAAGGAAAAGAAGAAACAAGAAGCTGTTAAGCAGGAATTACAGAAGACACAAAAGGCAAACCTTATGAAGTCAGAAAGAAGCTCGCCTTCGAGTGCAGTATATTCTAGTGAAAGTGAGACGGAATTCGAAGTAATGTCGCCTACTGTGAAGGAGCACAGAAGGAAACCATCTATCGAGGAAGTCGAAGATGAGGAATACATCTTGTACCGCAAGCAGATGGCATCTCCAATTCCACGCTCAATCATTGAGTAATTTTTCACAGCATCAACGGACACGGCATAAATAGAAAAGCATAGAATAAAGGCGATTAAGAAACGAAGAATGTAGGAATAGACTTTAATGATCACGTTTATAGCAAATAGTTACCTTGAACATTTCACTTATGATGGCAAATGGTTACCTTGACATTTAAACCTCATCTCGCTGACAAATATGGTTAGCTCTTTTTTGCCACTATTTCCGTGCAGGTGATAACGGCTTCACGTGACAGCATCTCTATCGGGCAGCAATTAGATGCAAAAGTGAATAAATCAAGACTACGCGATAAGAATCTACCACGCGTTAGAACATGACCAACTCCATGAGCTCCAAAGAGAACCTGCCTGCCACGTGGGATAGGTCAAGTACTGGTACTGCTAATGAAGAGGAGGAAGGTGGAGGTTTTATAGTCGATGATCCACAGTATAAGAGTCGCAAGACACGTTCAAAGAACGTCAGTTATAAAGAAGAGTCCGACGATGATGTGATAGCTGCTGAAGATTTCATTGAGGTCAAGGCTCCTGTTAAGCGCAAACGAGCAGCTAAAGCGACAACTCTGCGTTCGAAGAAGACCAAGAAGGAGGACGCGGATTTCGAGGTGGAAGACGCGAATACTGAAGAAGATGATGCTATCGATGTAATTGAAGAAAGAGAGGCTACTCGAAATGGATCAACTTCCCTTCAAGCAATAGATGTATCTGACGATGAAGTCGAAGATGTGGAAAGCTTGACTGCCAAAGCAAAGGCTGCTAGTGGAAAGAAGAAACGAGCACCGCGTAAGAAGAAGGAACCCAAGGTCAAGGTACCATATTTTACAAGAACCACCAACAAGTTGTACGAGCAGCATCCGGAGTTGAAGGATGTTTTCCCTTACTTACAATCGTTACCTGGAATAGTTCCCGAGAGAGCAGAGCACCCTCCTGGAATGACGATCAGACTTTTACCATTTCAACTTGAAGGTCTCAACTGGTTGAAAAAGCAAGAAGATGGCGAGTTCCAAGGAGGAATCTTGGCAGATGAAATGGGTATGGGTAAAACTATTCAAACCATTGGTTTATTCATGAATGACCTCTCCAAGAGGCCGAATTTAGTCGTGGGACCAACGGTTGCTTTGATGCAATGGAAAAACGAGATCGAAAAGCACACAGAGGAAGGACTGCTCAAGGTTCTTCTTTTCCACGGAGCAAATCGTTCGAGTGATGTTAAGGAATTAGAGAAATACGATGTGGTCTTGACATCGTATTCTGTTCTTGAGTCGGTATACCGTAAGGAGCATTATGGTTTCAAGCGCAAAGGCGGTTTAGTGAAGGAAAAATCTCCACTTCATGAAATGCAGTTTTACCGTGTGATTCTTGATGAAGCTCACAATATCAAGGACAGAACGTCTGGTACTGCTAAAGCTGCCAATAACTTGAAGACACACAAACGGTGGTGTTTGACAGGTACGCCTTTACAGAACAGAATTGGAGAAATGTACTCGTTGATTAGGTACATGAAGATCGAACCATTCCATCACTATTTCTGTACAAAGTGTGATTGCAAAAATGACCAGTGGCAATTTTCAGATTGGAGGCATTGTGACCAATGTGGTCACTCACCGATGGTGCATACCAACTTCTTTAACCACTTCATGTTGAAGAACATTCAAAAACATGGTATTGAAGGTGACGGGCTCACCAGTTTCATGCATATTAGACTCTTATTGAACAACATCATGTTGCGACGCACAAAGATTGAGCGTGCAGATGATTTAGGTTTGCCACCAAGAGTCGTTGAAATCCGCAAGGATAGGTTCAACGAAGAGGAAAAAGATTTGTACACTTCGTTGTATAGCGACTCCAAGCGTAAGTTCAATGATTATGTCGCTGAGGGAGTTGTTCTCAACAATTATGCCAATATTTTCACATTGATCACACGTATGAGACAGTTGGCAGACCACCCTGACTTGGTGCTTAAACGTGTGGGCACCAATGCTATTTCCAATGAAATCGAAGGAGTGATCATCTGCCAACTTTGTGATGACGAATCGGAAGAACCTATCGAGTCTAAGTGCAGGCACCGTTTCTGCAGAATGTGTATCCAAGAGTACGTTGACTCATTTGGAGGTGAAACCAAGAATTTAGAGTGTCCTGTGTGTCACATCGGATTATCGATCGACTTGGAACAGCCTGCTCTTGAAGTAGATGAAGAAGAGTTTTCAAAGGCCTCCATTATCAACAGAATCACAAGAGGAGCACATGGCGGAGAATGGAGATCATCTACCAAGATCGAAGCATTAGTCGAGGAATTGTACAAACTCCGTTCCGATAGACACACAATCAAGTCCATTGTGTTCTCACAGTTCACATCTATGTTGGACCTCATAGAGTGGAGGCTCAAACGTGCTGGTTTCCAAACGGTCAAGTTGCAAGGTTCAATGTCGCCACAACAACGTGACAAGACCATCAAGTACTTCATGGAAAACACCGAAGTCGAGGTGTTTTTGGTGTCATTGAAAGCAGGTGGTGTGGCTTTGAACTTGTGTGAAGCTTCGCAGGTGTTCCTCATGGATCCGTGGTGGAACCCGAGTGTGGAGTGGCAGTCCATGGATAGAGTGCATAGAATTGGTCAAAAGCGACCGATTCGTATCACCAGATTCTGTATCGAAGACAGCATTGAACTGAAGATCATTGAATTGCAAGAAAAAAAGGCCAATATGATCCATGCTACAATTAACAGTGACGATGCAGCGGTGAGCAGGTTAACCCCGGACGATTTACAGTTTTTGTTCATGAATTAGTATTATAATATTGATCATAATGCATGTAGACTTATCTTGACATATTCACGTGAAGTGAATCCCGTGACCATGAACTATGACTAAGAGTACTTCACGTGAGGTTTATGACTCACACATCTTTGCCTTATCAGTGCCTTTCTGCAGGACTGAAAAATGCGAGTCACCGGTCCTGCACAGGCTCTGTTCCGGAACAGGTAGGTATATAAAACGAAAATTCCCCAATTGTTCACGCCAGCAACAACCATGTCGCAATTCTGGACTACATATTTGGACAACCCAACGTTATCGGTGTTTCCACACGACTTCCTCAAGCCCACCAACAACGAGTCGACTGAGGCTAAAGTCAAGGTTAGCACTAAGCAAGGCGACTTCGTGTTTGGGCTTGCGGTCTTTGCAGCTATAATCTACCGTTTGACTGGTGATGAAGATGTCGTCATCTTGACAGACGACACTAAGAATGAGTTCATAATAAGGTTGACATTGACCCCTACAATGAGCTTCACCGATTTGTTGGCCGGTATCACTGCTGAGTACAACAAGTGTTCTGCTGCTGTGGACTACTCCTCGGTGAGTGAACTCGCCGAAGGTATCAAGACCGCTAACAAGTTGGACAACTACCCGGGCTTATTCAGATTGTCTTACCAACATGCATCTTCTGCGGACAAGTTGACCACCACGGTGCCAGGATCCGTGCGTGACTTGGCCGTTTTCACATCGGGCAACGAGCTCACCATATTGTACAACTCCTTGTTGTACAGAGACGACAGAATTGCAATTTTGGGTGAACAGATCGTGCAATATGCTGATGCAGTTGCTGCTGACCCATCTGTTGCAATCACACACGTGAATTTGATCACTCCTACACAAACCTCGCAATTGCCAGACCCTGCCATTGACTTGGACTGGTCCGGTTACAGAGGTGCTATTCAAGATATCTTCATGGCTAACGCAGAGAAGCACCCAGACAGACCATGTGTCGTCGAAACCAAATCCTTCATGGACCCATCTACCAAGACTAGAACCTTCACCTACCAGCAGATCAACCAGGCATCCAACATTGTGGGTAACTACTTGAAAGAGACTGGTATTAAGAAGGGTGACATTGTGATGATCTACTCATACCGTGGAGTGGACTTGATGATCGCTGTCATGGGTATCTTGAAGGCTGGTGCCACTTTCTCTGTTATTGACCCAGCTTACCCTCCAGCTAGACAGAACATTTACCTCCAGGTCGCCAAACCACGCGGTTTGATTATCTTGGAGAAGGCCGGTACCTTGGACCAGCTTGTCAAGGACTACATTCGCGATGAGTTGGATGTGGTTTCTTTCATTCCACTGTTGAAGATTGAGGATGACGGTAAGATGATCGGTGGAGCTACTGAAGGAAGCTCTGACTGCTTTACTTCGTTCCAGTCGTACAAGGACACTTCTACTGGTGTAATTGTGGGACCTGACTCGAACCCTACCTTATCTTTCACATCTGGTTCGGAGGGTTTGCCAAAGGGTGTATTGGGTCGTCACTACTCGTTGGCATACTACTTCCCATGGATGGCAAGCAAGTTCGGTTTGTCTAGCAACGACAAGTTCACTATGTTGTCAGGAATTGCACACGATCCTATTCAGAGAGATATGTTCACACCATTGTTCTTGGGTGCCCAGCTCTTGGTTCCAACAGCTGATGATATTGGAACCCCAGGTAAATTAGCCGACTGGATGGCAGAGTATGGTGCCACTGTCACACACTTGACCCCGGCTATGGGTCAGCTTTTGAGTGCCCAGGCATCTACACCTATCCCAACCCTCCACCACGCATTCTTTGTTGGTGACATTTTGACCAAGAGAGACTGCTTGCGTTTGCAGACCTTGGCTGAGAACGTCTACATTGTCAACATGTACGGAACTACCGAAACACAGCGTTCGGTGTCTTACTTTGAGATCAAATCCAGAGCAGCGGACCCCAACTACTTGAAGGCATTGAAGGATGTCATGCCCGCTGGTACTGGTATGCAAAACGTCCAGTTGTTGGTTGTTAACCGTAATGACCGTACCCAGACCTGTGGTGTGGGTGAAGTTGGAGAGATTTACGTGCGTGCAGCTGGTTTGGCTGAGGGATACCGTGGTCTCCCTGACTTGAATGCTGAAAAGTTCATCACCAACTGGTTTGTGGATGCTTCCGAGTGGACTCGTAAGGATGAAGCCAAGGCATTGGTTACCGAGGAGTGGAGAAACCACGGATGGTTGGGTCCTCGTGATAGAATGTACAGAACCGGAGATTTGGGTCGTTACTTGCCTGACGGAAACGTTGAGTGCTGTGGCCGTGCTGACGACCAGGTCAAGATCAGAGGTTTCCGTATTGAATTGGGAGAAATCGACACCCACATGTCTCAGCATACCTTGGTGCGTGAGAACGTCACTTTGGTGCGTAAGGACAAGAACGGCGAGCCTACTTTGATCTCCTTCATTGTTCCAAAGCAGGGTGCAGAGTTGGAAGCGTTGACTTCTGACGTTGATGCTAGTGTTACCGACTCTGTTGTTTCTGGTCTTGTCAAGTACCAGCACTTGATTAAGGACATCCGTGGATACTTGAAGAAGCGTTTGGCTTCATATGCAATCCCAACCATCATTTTGCCAATGCCTTCCTTACCTTTGAACCCTAACGGTAAGGTTGACAAGCCTAAGTTACCATTCCCAACCCCAGAGCAATTAGCTCAAGTTTCCTCATTGAGTGGAAGTGGTGACGATGAGGAATTGACCGAGACTGAGACCAAGATCAGAGATTTGTGGTTCGATGTTTTACCAAACAGACCAGCTAGCATCGCTAAATGCGACTCATTCTTCGACTTGGGAGGCCACTCGATCCTTGGAACTCGTATGATTTTCGAATTGAGAAAGAAGTTGGGAGTCGATGTCCCATTGGGTGTCATCTTCAAGCACCCTACTCTTGAAGGATTTGCAAAGGAGGTTGAGAGATGCACCAGTGGAGATGCCTCTGCTGCTGGAGTTCTCACTGCAAACTCCACCAGTGAATATGCTGCTGATGCTAAGGCACTTACTGAGTCTGCTTTATTGACCAAATACCCATCCTTGGGCGAGCTCGATACCTCCAAGCCAGTGAACGTGTTCATTACCGGTGTTACTGGTTTCCTTGGTGCATTCCTTGTGCGTGATGTGTTGAGCGCAAGACCAAAGGTCCCATTCAAGGTGTACGCTCATGTTAGAGCTGCTTCTAAGGAGGCCGGTTTGGAGCGTATTCGCCGTGCTGGAGTTGCCTACGGTATCTGGGACGACAGTTGGGCCGAGCGCATTGAGGTTGTCTTGGGTGATTTGTCCAAGGAGCAGTTTGGAATGAGCAACGACGAGTGGACTAAGTTGGCCAATACTGTTGACGTGGTGATCCACAACGGTGCTTTGGTGCACTGGATTTACCCGTACTCCAAGTTGAGAGATGCCAACGTCATCGGTACTATTAACGTGTTGAACTTGTGTGGTACTGGTAAGGCCAAGTACTTTTCGTTTGTGTCGTCGACCTCTTCGATCGACACTCAGTACTTCTTTGACTTGTCTGATAAGCTTGTTGCTGAAGGAAAGGCTGGTGTTCCAGAGTCGGACGATTTGCAGGGATCTGCTGTTGGTTTGGGAACTGGATACGGTCAGTCTAAGTGGGCTGCTGAGTACATTATCAGACAGGCTGGTTTGAGAGGCTTGAGAGGTTGTATCACCAGACCTGGATATGTCACTGGTTTCAGTAAGACTGGAGCTTCCAACACCGATGACTTCCTTTTGCGTATGTTGAAGGGAGGTGTTGAAGTTGGTGCTTTCCCTAACATTACCAACAACGTGAACATGGTCCCTGTTGACCATGTTGCACGTGTTGTTGTTGCAACTGCCTTGCACCCACCTTCGAACACCGAATTGGCAGTTGCCCAAGTGACTGGCCACCCAAGAATCAAGTTTAACGACTTCTTGAACCTGGCCCAGTTCGGATACAAGGTTGAGCGCGAGGAGTATGCCCAGTGGAAGCAGCTGTTGGAAGCATATGTTACTGCTGGTAAGGATTCTGCGTTGTTCCCATTGTTGCACTACGTTTTGGATGACTTGCCTCAGGACACCAAGGCCCCAGAGTTGGACGACAGCAACGCTGCTAAGTCGTTGAAGGCCGACGCTGCGTGGACCGGCGAGGATGTCAGTGGGGGTAAGGGTGTGGACACCGAGCAGTTGGCAATCTACGTGAGCTACTTGGTAAAGACTGGTTTCTTGGAGGCTCCTAAGGGAGATGTGAAGTTGCCAGAAATTCATTTGAGCAAGGAGACTTTGGAGTTGATCAACAGTGGTGCTAGTGGAAGATCCTCTGCTGCATAAACATAACGAGTAATGAGAAGAATTAAAGATAGAGTGTAGGGAGAAAGGAGAGTAGGGAATGTAGATAGTGAAGAGTAAGACGAGAATAGAAAGCGATGAAATGTATAAAGGCGGGAGTGTACTGGATTTTTGCACATCCTGTAGTATGTATGAAAAAAGTGCGGCATAAAACCATTTGGACTATGATTTCTCCATCAGAGATACCAGAAGAGATGGCATCGAATTGAGCATTTTGATACCAGAAGAGTTGACCTAGTTGACATCGAATTGAGCATTTTGATACCAGAAGAGTTGACCTAGTTGACATTGAATGAACCAGTTAAAGAAGACTACGAACTGTTCTTAGGGTGGTGACATTTCCTAAATAAGAATTCCCATTTGAATGGATTATGAGCATAGATGTTGTCACTTGCATACAAATTCTAAATACCGAACTCTACGTCTTGAGAGCTCCTTCATCAGCATCACAACTCCTCTCTGATACCTCTCTATTATGTCATTGCCTCTTTTAAACAAATATCCTTCCCATTACTTCAAATCTCAGATCACTGGTTCTTGCTTGCATTTCCGCTCACGTGCCGAAATATGGGGAATACCAACTCATTAAAACCACAAAACAGAAAGGTACAGACGTTTACGAACTTTTGATGACGAGAAATTCGAAATGCACCAATTACCATGCTTCTTGACCTCCCTCGCGATATTCTCCACTTAATTGTGGACTATTTGCCTGATCAGACTGCACTTTTGCTTGTGGACTCCCCAATCATCGGAGACTACGCGTTCCAAAGCGTCTACTCGAATTGTGAAATTGCAAACTCCAACGACACAGGAGGTTGTGGCCCTCACGCGTTGACATATGAGGACCTCCTTGGACCTGAAACTCACGACGAGTTGAAAATGAGCCTGACTTCGAGGGGATTTGACGCAAGATGCTCTTACTTCAGCAGTGTGTATGGATTCCGCAGATTTCTTGAGCACAACAGACACAAGTTCGTTCCTGAAAAGCTTCTGTTCGAGCTGGTCCACGACTTGCTTGTAATCCATGATCTGTATCCGGAGGTTCTTGCGGCGGCTAAGGAAATTGACCTCTCTCATGAAGAAGATTATAATCACGATGGTGAACCTGAGCCAATGAATGAGTACATTGACAAAATTAATGAAGTGTTGAACTTGTCTTACAATATCACACGTCTCTATTTGGAATGTCTGCTAATGAACGAAGGGTCGTGGTTTGCTGATACGTTTGCTTTCCCTAAAGGTTTACGTGAGCTCAGGTTGAGCTTGCCAACGAGAGCAACTAGTGAGGCAGATTCCTTGAGACACCATGATTTTTTGCATTCTTTGGGCAAACTGAACTTGTCTCGACTTCGTATCAATCTGCATCTTCCTCTCGATTGGATGCAAGACTGCATTCCACGTCTGGTTACTAGCTTGAGTATTGGTCTGATTGAACTTCCTGTGGACTTCAAGTTAGCCGGCTTGGATAACTTGAAAAACCTCGATCTAACTGATACCGATCACAATCCTGACGCTACGTGCGATCTTAGTGAACTCCCTAACTTGCGCAAGGTCTCGTTGAATGAATTTGGGGTGAAATCACTCAACCAAGTCCATCTCCCACGTCTCATAGAGAATGTCAATATCTCGAAATTCGATGCCATTGAAGACATTGACGACTTGTCCGAGTTGCCTCACATCAAGAAGTTGTCTGTGTCGTACTGTAAAAACATTCAACGAGTGAAATTCCCTCAATTCTTGAAGGATTTGCATCTCGCTGACTACGGTTCACATAATTATTTCAATGGCGAGAAGAGCGAACCACACTTCATCTTAGATGAATCCGTGGTTCTCCCTCCACATTTGGTATCGTTCAAAGTTCAAGGACAAGGTTACAGAGTGTGTCCTAGTTTGGTGCTTCCTTCGTCGTTGCTCGATTTAAGCTTTGAATCGTGCGAGTGTGAGGGGCTCCCGGAACTTCCAGACTCCATTCAATATCTCAGGCTTCTGACAAGGGGCTTGATGACCGTTGACGGTGTGAAATGGCCATCGGAGCTCATCTCACTCTCGCTTTCTGATAAGTTGACGACGTTCTCGTGTGCCAGTCTTTTGAACTTGCCCAACTTGAAGAACTGTTTCCTTAACTTTAGCCATTCGAAGATCATGTCTGAAGTATTGGCAAAAGCGTTTTCAAGGCCCGTGGTTCTGCCTGCCCTGTTGCTTTACGATTTAGGGGTTTTGGATCTTAGAAAGTCGAAACAGGAGAAGAAGAAGAGGAAGAAGCTGAAGGAGAAAGAGGTGGACGGGAATGAGGAGAAGGATGAAGCCAAGTCAATCGATAATGGTTCATCTATAAATGATAGCATTCTATCAAACAGTTTACCATCCGTCCAACTTTTAAACGTTCTGGGATACAAGTTTGAATTCACTAATGGTGTGTTGAGTGAATTTTCTTATGAATACATGGAGAAATCTATCAACGTTCCCAATTCAGTGATCGGATTGCAACTGTACGCGAAGGAGTTACCAGGACTTCCACTGAACCTTAAAACTTTAGAGGGCCTGTGTAAAGACCCCGAAACAATCGAGAAATTAGACGAGCTCATTCCTCCTACGATAGATAAGCTCATTATGTGGGGACCGCGTAAACAACAGGTTGATGCTATTTCTTTGAATCTCCCAAACTTGACAAATTTACATCTCAGTGTACTACTCAAAGGGATAGATATCACTGGTTGCCCCAATCTCACGAATATTTCTCTTGTTGGTACTGCAATGAAAGAGTTAAAGTTCGAAACGTTTCCAAAAGGTCTCAAGGTCTTGGACATTCAAAAGGCTGGTTTGGAGAGGGTTCTGGGATCCTGGGATCATTTTGATAATTTGCAGGCCCTTGATTTGTCGCAGAATAAGGTCGCCAACTTTTTTGCAGAGACCAAGATCAAGTTACCTGAGTCTTTATTTTTGTTCGACCTCGCTCTGAATGGTCTTAAGACATTGGCAGGCATAGAAATTGGCAAAAATTTGGATGTCATTAACATACAGGGAAATTCGGAGCTTGATTGGCAGTCAATAAGCGCACTTTGTACACAAATGGAGAAGCGGCAAGGTGTGGTATATGGAGAGATTGAGCTGTTGGAGGAAGCAAATGATGAGACTGAAGGTGCTAGTGATGACGAAATCGTTGACAACTTTGAGAATCACGACAATTCTGGAAATAACGACACTGAAACTGCAAATGAAACGGTTGCAAATGTCAATGGTGTAAGCGATTTTGACAACATTAATGATGAACCCTTGTCTGGCGATGACGAAACGACACTCGATCTCTATGACCGCGCTTCTGAAGTACTGGAAGGTTCCGTTGATCTCGAAGACGATCTCATCGAGATTCCTACTCCAACAAGAACTCCCCATGATCGAGCAGCTCTTATTGAGAAGATCGAACGTTTGCAGCCATTCCTTGACAGCAAGGTTTTGAAGGTGAATGAAAATGAATATTAATACAATCATATTTGAATAAGTATAGAATCTAAGATTTGAAGTTGATAGAATATTATTTGATCGAGTTAATAGGTACCTACGCTTTATAAAAGTGTCTATTTGAATTTACTTGCAAGAACAACTCTAGAAAATATTATCAATATAAAACTTTAAAACTCAGGATCTCATGATTAACAGTATTCCTCAACTATTCGACAGAATCAGCAAGAAATAGGGAAGTCACTATGGGGGGGAAAAAACATCTTTAGATGTCCCTTCACTAACATCTTTAGATAACTATGTAGTCTCCAATAGAAAGAATCTATCAAAAAAAAGAACAGTGCACTGGAAGTACCAATTCACAAACTTCATTCAGTCGGGTTTCTACAGAGCTCCTCCAATTGAAGGAAACAAATTCACTATTGTACCTAATAGACCGTGTGTTTAGTATAGACGAATGTGGAAGCTGGATAAAGAACAACAAACACTCGAATATGAAAATATGGGGTAAATAAGAAGTTTTGGATTTCAGGAAGGCTCGAAATCTGAATTGGCCAAGATTATGCCTAGAGCCTTAACGCAGAACGATCATGGTCTTAGTCAGCGTCACCGCCACTCCTGCGGATATTCCCATTAAGGTTTATTTTGAATTTCTTGATAATATCACCAAGTGCTGAGGGAATGTGCTTCCGCTTGCACATATGGTAAGTTTTCTCAATTTACTGATGAGAAGTTCGATGACATGCTTGAAGTAGTGATTAAAGGTAGGTTTCTCACATAATCTCACTTGTATTTTATCTATCACTCTACGAGTGAGTTGAATAGCGACCACATTTCAGCAGAAGATGTTGTTTTCTCGCTCTTTTCCGTTCCTCCTTAAGTTGCCTTTACAACTAGATTGTGCCATCAAACCGAAATCGTAAATTTGATTTTCCACATGGAGGAACCACGGCAGATGGGGCTAGCCTCGGCCAAAAGCAGCACGGCGCCCTCGTTACCGCATCCAAAAACACACAATTCAAACTCCGAAGGAGTCAATTCGAACCCCAGAGACTCGGATGCTGCTGACGCCACTGCAGAATATGATATAAAGAGCGAGGTCAGCCCATACACGATCGCAGACATAACAAAGAACAAGAACAATTCTACCCAAAGTAACAATAGGCGTACAGACAGTGACCCGAGGGACGCCAAAACACATCCGAGGGATCCCACGACGAGCATAGACGAGCATAGTGGGTATTTACAAGACGAAAGTAACCCGTATACGTACAGCCACGAGGTTGTTCCCAAGGCTCATCTAGGAGAAGGAGCTCAATTAAACGACGACCAGAGTGATACGACTCGGCTGAATAAGGCGTATCTCAAGTCTGAAAAGTCTACTGAGCAGGGCAGTAAGGTTGATCACAGTTCGGGCGGTTCTAGGTCACAACTGAATGATAGCAACTACAGTACCAGTGCTGACCTAAATCAACACAGGCCTGATCATACCAATTACAGCAGTCATAGAAACGGCAATAACAACAGCCAGAGCAACCACAACGGTCAAAATAACAGCAACCATAACGGTCATCATAACGCTGATCTTAGTACCTTGAATCACAATTCCAAAAGGTACAGTTCTGAGTTCAACTACAACCATCAGAATCCTGATTCTGAAACACTCGACCACAATCCTGGCTCTAACTACGAATACTTTCCTACCGGACTCGAGGCAGAACCTGTTTCAGAGAAGCCTGACGTTTTTCCCATCAAGAGCGATTCAGTGGTTCCCATAGCCAAGGACATACAAGACAAAGTTGCCAACAAGTTTGGGTCACCAACTTCACCGAATTTACTTCCGTCTTTTCACGACGAGCCCGTGCGTTCCGTGCTTGACGAAACCTACACCCCATTCATGTCGCGCAATTCGTCCGGTACAAACCTCCTCGTGCACAGCGTGCTCGCGGGAAGCACGCCCAATGTTTCGGGCAATAATAACATATTTATGAGAAAAAGGCACCTGGGGCTGCAAGATGGCACAGCGAATCCGAAGACCCCCATCCGCGGAGTCTCCGCTCCTTTGAACAGCGCGTTGCCCAGCTTTCAGGCACAGCAGCGTAATTTGCTTACGTCTCCTGTAAAGTTGTTCCCCAACGCACCCACCAGCAGTGCACTGATGACGTCGCCAGGAATGGATATCACATCACCCAAGCCCAACTCTGCGCCGTCGACCGCGTTGCACTCGAACTCGAACTCCAGTGTGAATCTCGCGGGAAAACCAGACAACAAGCGGTTGGTGGACCAGTTTTTCAGCGCTTTGAACGACACTCCGGCGAACCGGTCGACCGTCAGCGATGTGCAGCAGGCACAATCCGTGGGTATGATGACGCCACAGGTTGAAAAGCGCGGGTTCCGTTTCGATGAGGAAGACGATAGTTTTGAAGACGAAACACACATCACCAAAGACTTGACGGAAGAGGAGTTCAACCGCATTGTTGACCTGGGAGGATTCAGTTTCAAGCCTGCGGAAGAGTTCGCCGACGACGAAGACTTGATTAATTACGCCTTGAATATTGACTCGATCACGGACGAAATGCACAAGACGCACAAGGAGGAGGGCATGCATATGTTGAGCGACGTAATGGGATCAATGGGCGCAAACTTGAAGCAGAAAGACATGCCTGCTGCACACGATACGCGGTCTCTTCAGGAACTCGATTTCCTTTCCAAGTACTTGGAGACCATGAATGCACAGACCAAAGAGTTGCGGGAGACATTGACGGAAAACCGTGAGACCATCAAAGTGAAGTACCGTGGCGAAATCAGCGACAACATTTCGCGGTTGAACGGGCTCTTGAAGGAGTTGAACGTGCTCGAGATGCGGTTGAACCAGACCAAGACAAGCATTGCCAAAGACAAGGGTATCATGTCGAAGGATATCATTGAGAAGTTGGAGTTGTTGGAGTATATCGACACGAAGTTCCAGGAGCACTCAAAGAAGGTGAAAAACAAGCGGTTTAAGCAGGTGAATATTACTCTCGCTATGTGTGTGGTGTTGATGAGTGTTTATTTTGTGTTCAGGTAGGAAGAAGAGAGAAGTGAGAAGGAGTGGGAAGTAGAATGAGGATAAGTGAGAAGGAGTGAGAAGTGGAATGAGGAGAAGTGATAAATATGAGAATGAGTGAACCGGGAAGGATTGAAAATGTTTGAAATGAGAACTGATAAGAATTGATAAGAATTGAGAATTTGTGACAATTATAGAGGACTTCATGAAATGAAATACGACAAACGAAACGAAAAGGATAGGGAAAACGGATATAGATAATAAACACTCGCTGGTACATCCAAAAAAACGGTCGTATGCATCAGTACTTGTAATGTTTAGGTCAAGTTGAAAAAGTCTGCTAAGTTAAAATGAAGGTTTTTTAAAAAGGAATTTTTGATGACAATGGTGATTCGATGTTCTAAAGAAGCATTAAGTAGTGGATTGAACTCAAAGTGAGGTTAATGAGTTTGTTCAGATAATTAGTTAATGAGTTTATTGATGTGGATAATGAGTTTGTTCAGATAAGGTAGTTAATGAGCTATTCATATGATGTGGAAAATGACGTGTTTCTCATTAGTGAGATTCGTGATTTTCTGTTTTTGTATTTTTTGATCGTGAAATCAACCTCGGTGATCGTCGAGCTACAAATTTCTACATAACAACTAGCTGACAAGATTTATTCTTATCTCCTACTCTCTGTTTTAGCCCAGCGCGCGCCCAAAGCACGCTGTGTTAAGCTCGTATTTAAAAAGATAGTGAAATCCAAGTGACATGACGTAATCCGGAGAAAAAGGTTCCTTACCGGAATAACTGAGAACAAGATCGTTTCAAGGCGGACAGCAACATCGAACACAAACCACTTGGTCTTTAGCGTGCATGAACGGCTATTCCGTGTACACTGAATCCCGGTTACATAGGCGAATGGTTGCGCAATCTGCCAGGGCGAGAAGCTCCATTCGGTTTAAAGTTGGCCAGCGGACTGTTGGCAGGGATCATAACTTGAGAGGAGAATGAAGACCTGGAGGGGTATGCTCTAGAATGAGGAAAGGGGGATGGGGAATGAGTGATTGAGAATTGGGCAGAAATTGTAGAAGATTTATGACAGTCTGCAATTTGTGAAGAATTTCTGGAGTCAAATTCTGGTAATTCCCTGAATTCTGTAAATTTCTGGAACTGATTTCTGGTAGTAAATTTCGGTGAATTTTAATGAGGAATTTGAGGAGACTCGATCTTTATTTGTGTCCTAACGGTAGTAATAGCCCTGCACGCATAATGTCTGGGGATGCCACAGGAAAAAGCAACCAACTTCAGCAAGAAAATGTACCTCGGACATCCTTCATATCTGACTGGGTGCTTGTGTGTCGTTGGTGCTAACTCCCGAAAGTGTGGTGAAGAAGAGTTTGTGCTTCTATACTGCGAAAAAGAAACAACGTTAACGGTTTTAGGATAAGCATGGCTTAGAGATAGGACAAGTAGATGCATTGAATTTGAGACTAGCCTCAAACGAATGGGATTGGGTGCACCGAGCTTCTGGTGCGGACCAAGTACTATGTTGATGCCTGGCCCAGTGTCGGGGAGCTGGATGGTCATTCGAACGTTTCAGCATTTTTTTTCTTTCTTTTGTCATCTCCTTACTTTTTGTGAGTTTTTTTCCATTCATAATACTCATAAAAAGTGGCTCTAGCAAAATCTACAATTTGTATCCAACTGTATTGAAACCTGTGAAACCTTCCGTAACCCACTTCGCTAGGTATACGAAGTTCAAACACATACATACCTTACTTATTGCACTGGCAACGGTATCGATTTAAGCATCCACACATCAAATCGCCCCTCCCGTCCACAAGGCCACAATGAGTGCGAGCACTACCGAAGTATTGACTGTAACTTCCACGGGCATCGACATCGGCGCCTTGCACTACGGTGCCAGCCGTGAGTTTGGCTCGTTTCCCGACTTGGTTGCATCGTTGTTCCAGCGCGGAAACACCGAGGAAGATACCAACCATCCAATCATCATCATCGTGGGGCTGATACAGTCGCCACGGACGAAACTCGACGCCTTGACCTTCGATGACAAGGCCTTGCTTCTCCGCTACTTCTTCAGCCAGTTGAACGTCATTGTGGTGAGTGAGGCCGAGCTCTCGCCAGCGTTGGTGGCCAGATTGAACAAAGCATCTCTGCGTATAAACGACTTGATTGCAAACAGAATATCGCGTGTCGAGATATGGACAGGCACCGCCCCTGATAACCTTTCCGACGTGTTTGCACGCTTCGAGCCCTTCTTACAGGCCATCCCTACCATGTCGCATGTCCTCTCAAGCAACACAAACAAGTCGTGCGCAACTACACAGCACTTGGTGCACCTCAAGGATCTCATTGTCGAGGAAATCGACTTCCAGCTGTTGTTGAGCAACCATTCACCAGCTCACTTGTCGACACTTGGCCATTTGGTGGGTCACTGGGCTTTCCCAGCGCACGAGTTGACCAACGACGACTTGGCCTACTGTGTGTTTCTCATGATCCAGTACGCCCTTAAACAGGTGCCCGAAGGCCTGTTAGACCCTCCGCTGTCCAACGAATTGTTGGCCTTTGTCTTCATGGTCAGAGACAGCTACAAGAACGGTAACCCGTTCCACAATTTCCGCCACGCAGTCGACGTTTTGCATGCCTGCTTCCACTTCTTGATCAGGCTCCTGTGCTTGCCGCCCTTCGTCCAGTTCGAGTCCGACACCGGTGCCGATGAGTTGCGCTACTTGCTCAACAAGCGCGCAACCTCTGCCCATGCAGACTTGGTCGCTGATACTACCAAGGTGGTGGAAAAAAGCGGTGAGGTCCCGCTCAGCGAGTTGCAAACCTTGGGTTTGTTAATCGCAGCATTGGGCCACGACGTCGGACACCCAGGTGTGACGAACGCCTTTATGATCAAGCACAGCGCACCCACTTCCGTAATCTACAACGAGCGCTCGGTCTTGGAACTGTACCACTCGTCGGTGTTCATCAACAAGCTTTTGGCAGTGAATTGGCCATCGTTATTGACTGCGTCTGCCGGGGACCTTCTGTTGAAGGACTTGATCATCACAAGCATCCTCGCTACCGACATGGCAGAGCATTTTGAGTACTTGAACCGTCTCAACATTTTGAACAAATACAGCGACCCTGCAGCACGCGTGAAGCTCATGTCATCGTTGCTCATCAAGTGTGCGGACATCTCGAACGTGAGCCGTCCACTTCGTGTGTCGTCGCAGTGGGCTATGATGTTGGCCCGCGAGTTCGAGGAGGTGAGTCTTTTGGAGGAGCGCATCGCACTGAAGGAGGCCATGGTGCACAAATTGAAGTACGGTCCCGTTCCACTCACTTTGGATGGGGTGTTAGAGGTGAACCCAAGCATTCACAAGGGCCAGATCTTCTTTATCAACACGTTCGCGGAGAAGTTGTTTTCCAACGTGGCGAACTCATTGCCGGAGTTGCAGTTTACGTGCGACATCATCCTGACCAACAAGGACTTTTGGCTCAAAAGAGCATCGCATTAGTGTATAATATTGCATGAGCATCCCAGGGTCGCTGAGGAGCTGAGTAAATCGGTCGATATAATGAAAAGTAAATCAGGGTTGTAGAAGAGGAACAAAAGTAAGGGAAAGACCATTAATTGGCCATTAGTGAAAGAGCAGAAGATGAAAGAAAAGATTATTAAGGGGAATATAGGAAAGTCTAGTAAGGGAAATATAGGAAAGTCTAGTAAGGGAAAGGGAAAACAAGAAAAGACCACTAAAAGAAGAAAAAGAAAGGAGAGCACAACTGACATAGTACGACAAATAATCATACCGTAAATTTTGTGAGCTTTGACCACCTTTTCTTTTTCTAATTTGTTCTTCTAGACTCACTCCACCCCTCCTAGCGTGTACATTTCTTTATATGTCTTTTCTTGCCCCTCCTCTCCCTTCTTTTGTACACTCCCTTGACTGTTATTAAGGTTTTGCGGAATTAGACGTCAATGTCATCTGCAAAAAAGGCACGCAAAGGAGAAACGATAAATGACGAAGTACCAAAACAAATTTGCGCGGAAGTGAGGGAAACTTTAGCAGAAATTTGTCGAGTCAACGTTGTGTCAAAGTATAGTGTCAATTTTCATTTTGTGTGTATTCTGTCTCATTTTAAATAGAATAGTCCTCTGGCAGCTGTATTTAGTACTATTTTGAATCAACTGTGCATTAACCATTCCACTTCCTCGTTCTATAGTTCTCAATTAGACCGTATATTCGAAAACTATTGTCTAATCTTCTTTAATCTCGTCCATTCTTCTCCACCCTTCTCTTGTACTCTTCTATTCTTCTATTCTTCAACAGTATTTCTCCATACTATTTCTCCTGCACACAGCCGAAAAATTCTCATCGCAAATTTCAGCGATTCCTGGGATCGAAAAAAAAATCAACTCCATCTCAACCTGGCCAGTTCCAAGTTAAGACACTTTCCTCACCTTTTTTTTGACGCTGGCTATCGACCACTCGTTAGGGAACTTCAATCATGGACAGACCCATCGTATTGTCACCGCCACCATTGGAACTGCAGCAGCCTCAATATGGCCAGCTGAACGCCCAGTACCAACAAGCACCCCAGGCTCAAAGCGCCCAATACTCGCAGCAAGGAAAACTGCAGCAGCAGGTGCTCCAAGCGCCTCAGGCGCTCCATGCACCGCAGCCACAGGTTTCTGAACAGTCTTCGCAGGCTTCGCAGCAGCAACAGCAACCCTATGGTTTTGGCCAGCAAACCGCCTTGCAATCGCAGTTCGGAAACCCCTTCCCAAACAACGCATCGGGCGCCGTTGGACACAGCGAACGTCAGCAGAGCGTGGGCTACAACTTGCAGCACGAGTTCGAGACACTCACGGCGGATTTGGACTTGGATTTGATGCACCGGCAGTCGGTGGATGCAAACTACCAGGGAACACCAGGAAGCCAGGGATTGTCTCAGAACAAGGCATCCAACTACCTGAACCAGGGTGTTGCGTACCAGGGGCCATTCCAGGGTCAGAACTACCAGAAAAGCGAGACGATGCCGAGTTTGCTCGCACCATCTGCGGCCAAGTACGGAGGCTTTGCTACGGACCTCCTTGGATCTGCATCCAATGGATCTGTGTCGTTGTTGAAGGATCACACGATCTCACCTATGCCAGTGGGAGGAGAAACCAGTGGGCTTGCGTCGTTGTTGGGTAAGAAGTCTTTCTTGCCGTTGAGCAACGCCCCAAGCAGACCACAGTCTGTGAACGACTTCTCCAACTTCTTCAACCGCCTGGATGAGAGCAACGCCAACTTTGAGAAGGGCAACTTTGAAAAGCCTTTTGAAAAAGGCACGTTCGAGGGCAACAACTTCGAAAAGAGCAACTTCGAGGGCAAGCAGGCTAACTTTTTCCTGGACATGCTAGTGTTTTGCAACTGGATTGAAAACTTGAGTCCTCAGGATACCATCACCATGATCGAGTACTTGTGCAGCAACTTGCCTTTGGACATTCTCCTCACGTTCAAGACCAAGTTGGACGGCCACTTGACTCACCACGCGCAGCTGAAACAGGCGCAGTCCTCGCAACAGCCTCAGCAGAGCTTGTACGGCATGATGTCTCCGTACAACACCTACTCTCAACCTGAGTTGTACACTGACATGGAGAACTTGAACTTGAACAAGTCCGTGGGTAACTTGCCTGGCCAGCCACAGTTGCACCAGCCTAAGCCCAAGCAGAACACATACAAGAACAACATCACAAACAGCCCCTACTTGTTTGTGGATCCCAAGACACAGAGGCCAAAGTCTGCGGAACCAAACTTGAACAAGTTGCAGAACCAGGGCCAGGTACCACCTCAGGCACCTTCTTCTCAGGCATCAGCACAGACCCAAGGCGCAGGTCTGCAGCAACAGCAACAGCAGCAACAGCAACAGTTTGAGAGATCACGCTCGCCAACCTCGCACTTGTTTGAAAAGACAAGCTTCTTGCAGTTGGCAGCTGCAAACAACTCTCCTGCTCAGTATTATGCACCAAATGCGCCTTCTGCTACTGGACTCGCACAGAGCAAGAGCACTGGCCAGCAGGGCGAGTCAATGGACTTGACTGCCCACACCGCGTTGAAGTTGGGAGCTTTGGCGACGATCAACTCGCGTGTTGCTTTGGACTCCAACAGAAAACACCCACACACCATCAGCAACGGCAATAGACTTGCCGCCACGTACGAGGAGTCGATCAACAGGGCTGGTAACTCGAGCTCGGTGCCACTTCCACGCAACACTGCGTTGAATGCCAAGTCGCCACCAACTGCGCTGCAGTTGAAGTACAAGAAGTTGAGCGGATCTCCAGAGTCGCAGAAACACGATATGTTGGGCAGCATGCAGTCGTCCAACTCCAGCAGTACGTCGCTCTCGTCGGCGTCGAACTCGTCTATGCCTGCGGATGTCAGCAACATCGAACTCCTCAACAACATCCCAGCCTGGTTGAAGTTGTTGCGCTTGCACAAGTACACCGAGTGCCTCAAGGATATTCCATGGAGAGAGTTGGTGGAGTTGAGCAACGAGGAGTTGGAGTCGAGAGGAGTGATTGCGTTGGGTGCAAGAAGAAAATTGCTCAAGGCATTCCAGGTGGTGAAGAAGAGCGCTGAGTGATACTCAGATATCTGTATTGCTTAAAAGACTACGATAGAGCGTGCTATTTGATATAACACGAGTAAATAGAGTCATAAATATCAAAGAAGATGGCGTAGGATCCGTTTTGAGAAGTGTAAATGAATAGGTTGGGATTGGGGGTAATGGATTTGATGATGATGAGGTAATGGGCTCATGTACTTGAGCTGATGATGATGAGCCAACTTTGATACTGAGGTTGATTCCTTAAGTTCCTCTTATCTCCTTCTATACTCTACTCATTCTATACTCTACTCCTTCTATACTCTACTCCTTCTATACTCTACTCCTTCTATACTCTACTCCTTCTATACTCTACTCCTTTCTGTACTTCCTCTTTCGATTTCTACACCCTGTTACCGTTCTTATATTCTACTAAACAATCACACAGCACGAGTTTGTCTTCTTGGCCTGCTTGTAGAACATTCTAGACGAGCTCGACAACGCCTCCGACTTGTCGACCAACAGGTCCAATTTCTCACCTCTCTGCAAGACACTTTCAATGGTCTTGTGCAAAACGATCTTGGTCTCGTCCAACTCCTGCTGAACACGCATGATGGAGTCGGCCTGCGATGGGTCCTGGTACTTCTTGATGTACTGCTCCAAGGTGTCGTAATTTAAACTTGGCGATGTTGCGGTCACGTTCTTCCACTCGCTTGCTGGGTGCAATGACAAGTACTCCTCCAAAATCTTGTTAATCAAAGTGTATGCTGGTCTCACAGGGTACTCCTTGTCTGTGATGATGACACAGGCCAAGCCCTCTGATCTTGTGTATGTGTGTCCGATGTAGTTGCCCTCCTCGATGCTCTGTCTTTGGCCAGCTGCGGTTCTCTGTGCAACAGTCTCACTGAAAAAGGTCATGAACTGTGAGACACCAGTTCTCTCGAAGAACGAGAACTGTGACAAGTCGCGCGCAGATGTGAGCTCAAGGGTCTTTTCGCCTGTTCTCAAGATACCAATGTAGTATACCTTCATGTTGCTATGTGCGGCGTAAAAAAAATTGTTGTTGAATCAGCTCGTTTACTCCCAAATGTTTTTGTCTGCCTTTTTTCCTTAGTGCGCACCGTGAATGATCAGCCCCAGGGGGGAATTACACTCCGAGAACTCATCCAACCACTGGGGAAACATGTCTGGGGGCTCTGTACCACCGCCAACCATCAAGGTGGTGTTACTCGGCGACCTGGGAGTAGGTAAAACCTGTCTTCGCACACAATTTGTGCATCACGTCTTCACCAACGCGTATAAGGCCACTATCGGTGGTGACTACTTGACGACAACAGTCAATGTGAATAGGCTGCGAGATGACGACGCTGAAGGTAACGATGTCCCAGAACCTCAATCGGTCAATTTGCAAATATGGGACACTGCCGGACAAGAGCGCTTCAACTCCATATCACAGGCATTCTATCGTGGAGCCGATGTATGTGTGCTCGTCTACGACATAACCAACTACGAGTCGGTGTTAAGCGTCCGCGACTGGTTTGCGCGCTTCATGGAACATTGCCATGTCGACAGCCCAGGTGTGGTGATTGTGGGCAACAAGGCCGATCGTAAACTGGAGCGGGCAGTGGTACTATCGGAGATACAGGACATCCTCTGTGATGAGAGGTACGGCCAGAATACATTCAAACAGCTGCGCGCACAGATCGGAGATCATGTGCTGGAATGGCTGAGTGACTTGATGGAGGTGAGCTCAAAAGATCTTGCACTGGTGAAAGAGGTATTTCTCCGTGTGGCCCAGATTGGAGTAGACAACATAGATGGCGCGCCGCCTGCGCGCCAGATCCAGGGATTCGATAGCATAGACTTGAGTGACAACCTCATCGCACAGCCTGGATGTGCGTGTTAGGATTAATAAATAATTAAGAGAGTATAAGTTGGAGATTGACTACTTTGTAAGTAGGAGTTTGACGTAAGTTGGAGTGTTGTAATAGTTGGAGTGTTGACTTGGAGTGTTGACTACTTTTTAGTGTGAGTACTTACTGTATCGGTAACTGTGAACTCTGGTAGAATTTGTTAGCAGTATTTCATCCCATACTGGTGGTTAGTTGAGTATCATTTGGTGTACGTTTGTGAAGAGGTTCAAATTCTACTTTTCCTCTTTTCCCACAATACTTCTTCAATTGAGTATTTCTATTGCTTGTAATATGTATTTCTATCAAGCTATTGAGTATTTCGTTGCTTCTATTGAGTGTTTCTATTGCTTCTAATTTCTACCAAGCATTGATTAATCTATATTCGCAACCGTTTCCTCTTTAGGAATTACAATCTGACTCTCGTTTGGTCAAGTCATAAAGGATGAAACTGTCGTGGTAAACAAAGTCCGATATGCCAAGGCTCTTCGATTACATGTTATCAAATAGTCTTTACACAGTTAGTAAGGTCACTGGGGAAGGAACCCTTACTTTTAGTTAATTAAAGACCACTTCGAATGAACGAATGACGACTCCTATACCCCGACTATCACTAAACTCGTGGTTTCCCCTAACTTGAATGCTTTGCCACTTCGCCACCTTCTATAATTAACTCCATATTTAAACTTTTGTCATGCATGCTATTATCTAAATAGTTCGTAAACTTAGCTAATCCCGTAAAAATGTGCAAGAATAAGCTGTCGTCCTATCAACCTCCTACCAATCAAATTAAACCGTAATGGTCATCAATGTTTGACAATGGTTGACCAGTCAATTAGACGAGCTGTATTAGATTTCATGTCTCAAATAGAATGTAATCAGTAGTCTCTAATACTTAAGTAGATAACAATTAAGTAGACTCTAGTAATTAGTCTCTAATAATTAGAAGTCTCTAACAGTTAAGGTCCCTTCTTTACGTATCTACGAGTTTACTTCCACATTGTGTATACATCTTGATGTCACTTTATCTGTACAAGTTTTTCATCCTAGTTCTTGATCACTTGGGCTCTACTCCATATATTAGTTCTAGCTCCGCGGAGTCTCCGATATAACTTCACAGGTCAGCGTTTCGATCGCGGACGCCTTCCCTCAGTGATTCTGAATCATTCACGCCTCTATCAGCCGTGCCTCGTCATGACGTCATGTCACAGCTCGTATTTCGAAGGTTAAAGCGCGTTATAAATGAGGGTCGTTTCTCCAGTAGATGGCTTCCACAATGGCAACGTACATTAAAAACCCGACAAATAACAACGATGCACGGTGGGTTTTCACCATTGATAGCGTCAAACGAGAGCTTGAGACATACAGGTTGAATAACGCCGTAAAAAGCGAGTATACCAAGGAAATACCCAATTTTGCACAACTACTTCGAGATGCACCAGACCACCAATTTGCAACGTCCACAATTAAGCTGGGCCTTTTGCTTGTGGGGGATCGGTGCGAAAAGCGCCTTCCTACGGTTGAGGAGACAGTTGCACACTTGAAATTGTTGAAGGCTTTTGAAGTGATGAAAAATAAGGTAACCAAGTCAGATGATCCAGAATACAACGCAAAGTCGTGGCAGGTCTTCGTTACAAACGCTGTTCGGCGTTTTGTTGTTTTTGTATCTTGCTTACGGATTCTGATGGTGCATCAAAACGAGTATGATCGCAGTACCTGGTATGGCGAGGCACTAGCACTAGAAAATTGTATACTAGACTTTGATGCGGACTACTTCGCAGATTGTTTGCCGCCACTTGATGTTCTCATGGTTTGGCATGCGATACTACTTAATCCACGGCAATGCTACGATGCCTTCATGAGGGTTCAGTTTTTTGAGTTTGCAAGTTATCCATTTCCTTTAAAAGAGGTTGCAAATGCAATTGATGACTATACTTTTGTGTACAACCCTTCCGATGAAATGGTAACAAGTTACTTCACACGCATCAGCACGTTCATCAAGACCAATAATCACAAGCGTGTCGGGGATTTGTACCGTTTCCACGTTTTTGAAGACTTCCAGATGTACTCATACTTAGTTGATATCCGGTGCCCAATGTGCAACTTGAACTTAGTTACGGGGGTACCATATACCAATGACTCCAAAACCGGATTTGCTGATCCCGGCTTCAACGCACAGAAAAATGGAAACTGTACTTGCGGAATTCAAACGACTGTCAATCATAAAAGCTTGCAACGGTACCAACTTTTTGCAGACTATCTAAAGTCCACCTACTGCGCCAGGGTTTTGAGATATTTCTCGCAGGTTTTGGTGGAAGGAAAGCTTGAAAAGACATATGCAAAGGAACGGGAAGTGGGGGATGAAATCTCGAAATTGGCACTCGATATTTTTATTAAGTACTCGACATATCCTCTTACCCAACTGTGTGAGCAAGCTCTTAAAAAGTCGACAACGAAGCTCAAGTACTATAAAAGCATGCCAAGGTTGATGCGAATTTACATGGAGCTGAACTTGATACACTTAAGTGTCGACATGGGAGTTAATAACTCGAGAGTCATGGAATTCCACCTGGATCTCGTTGGATGTGTTCTCAGACAAGGTAACTTTGTGGAAAAAATGAACTCATTGGACTTGTTGCACACTCTTGACGTGAAGGATATCACCGAGTGCATTATAACCAGATATGACCAATTCTTCAGCTTGATTACAAAGAGCAAGAATATGTTGGTGCCCACGTTGGATATCGATCTTGCGTGGCATACTCACCAGCTCACAGCCAATTACTATTTCCAATCATGCTGGAAAGAAGGCAAAATTATAGACCACGATGATAAAATAGACCTGAGTCGTTTGGATGATGGGTTTGAGTATACCTCTCGCTTGTACCGCAAGGAATTCAAAGAAGACTACCTGATTTGCCTTTGTTGGTACTGCCTAACACATCGTGTGAGGTCAAAGGGCAAGTTTGCCAAGATAGTCAACTCTAAAAGTGCTGCTATGAACAGTAAAACCTCTACAGCTGGAGAATTGACTCACATGAGCACACACAACGCTATTGAGCTTCCTTCGAAGATGGCTCAGAGAAAGAAGAGAAAAATGAGCCTGGCTTATGGTAAAGATCCAGAAGACTTACCCTGGCGAAGAGACAACAGGTATTGTGGGTACCCTGAATTTTATGTGATGCCTCCATATACACCTATTCCACCTGAACATAGTCCATACTACCCCGGAACATGCTGTACGTTGGTTAGGGGTGGTTGTGGAAGCGGTGGAGGTGGAGGTGGAGGCTGTGGATCGAGCAGCATGGGAGGCTGTGGTAGTGGAGGCGGAGATGGCGGTGGCGGTGGCAGCAGTGGAGGATGTGGTGGTGGAGGAGGTTGTGGTGGAGGATGTGGTGGTGGAGGTGGATAATAGTGTTCTTTAGAAAATATAATTAAATTTTGCACCCAAATGTAGCACGTGATGTACAGTAAATACTTGAGAATTTGAAATTCCTCAAGCTTCAGAACAACCTTCGAAGATGCTAACTGAAATTACTCTATATTGAGCACTTTTCGATTACATTTAAGCATATTTGGGTTTTCAAGCATCTTTGGGTTACTCAATTTTAAGCATATTTGGACTACTCAATTTGGGTACAATTTAGCACCTTGGAAAATGCCATGTTTTAACCTCCTCAAATATCATACCTCCTCTACACTCATTGACTCTTTTCTATATTTACAAGTCTACTCTTTAGTGTCTTTGGTGTCGACCTCAGCAGCAGATTCGACAGCCTTTTCCTCCTCAGCATCCTCGTACAACTCGTCCTTGTAGTGCTCTGGGTGCTCTCTGAAGCAGTTTCTCATGTTCTCAAACTTCTTGATACAGTCGATACCCTTTGGCTCCAGCTCAGAGTAGATGAAGCACGAGAAAGCCTCCTTGAACTCCTCTCCACATGGACCATGGGCCATACCTCCCAAACATGGGCAGTCCCAGTTGATCTCTCCGGTCTCGGGGTTGTAGGCAGCAGCCTGGGATTCGCCTTCAACAGCATCAGTCTCCTTCTTCTCTTCCTTCTCTTCCTTTGGCTCTTCCTTCTCTTCCTTCTCCTCCTCCTTCTTCTCCTCCTTCTCCTCCTTCTTCTCCTCCTCGTTATCTCTAGTCTCCTCTACAGCCTCGGTAGCCTCGTCCTTGGCGTCCAACTCCGACTCTTCGTCCTCTGCTTTAGCGGTCTCTTCCGGCACCTCATCCTCAGACTCTTCCGGCTTCTCTTCGGCCTCCTCTTCCTCGTCTTCCTCTTCCTCGTCTTCATCCTCGTCATCGCCTTCCTCGTCGTCTCCGCCGGAGTAGTCGTAACCGAGCTTCACCTTGTTGATCACGAATTCCGGTTCGGGTTCCTTCTTTCTGAGCAAGATGGCGACAGAAGCAACTGGCACAATTGCAGCAGCAACAAACTTAAATCTGTTGTTAAGGCCATCGCTCTTGAATGGGCCGTTGCTGTAGCCTCTGGACGATCTTGGTGCTTTGCGGAGGGTGCGGGTAGCCCTGGTGATGTTTCTGAACATGATGCTTGGAATTTGTAAGCTCAAATTTTCAGCGCTTTTTTTAGTGGCCGATCGAAATCGGATTATCGGCATGAGCAATCCTGGGGTCTGGAATGATAGCAAACATTTCAAAGGGATCTGAACAAACACAACCCCTGAATATGGTTCGAGGTCCGGAAACTCAATTGAAACTCAATTGGTGTGGTTTCTGATTACTTGCCATCTAATACTCCCTACTAATACTCACTACTAGTACCATGGTTTCTGTTTCTTCTTCTTTTATCTATTTACATGCTCTCAGTGCTCTACTTCCACTGCCTCACATCTTTGGTCAAGTCCATATCAGCTACGGTCTCTTCAACAGGTTCGATCAAAGTGCTGCTGTAAGCGATCGACGCTAGCACAACAAAGATCGAGAACACTCCTGTTCTCCTCACGTACTTGAGTGTCTTCTTGGAGATGTCGGTCTTTTCATCTGCAACAGTATCCACCACCTTCTTAGCATTCTGGAGCTTTGCTTTGATGGAGTACGATCTGTTTGCTATGAGCCTGTGGCTGTATCTTATCGATGGTCCGATCATGGTAATCTGGAGAATCTGAAAAATTAAGATTATTTTTCATGGCCATACCCACTTTATTATCTTCTATATTGACCGATATTCTATCTATTCTCAGAACTTAGTTCATATCGTTCATCTTCTATACATTTATACTCAGAATAGATCGTATTCATCTTCTATACATTTATACTCAGAATAGATCGTATTCATCTTCTATACATTTATACTCAGAATAGATCGTATTCATCTTCTATACATTTATACTCAGAATAGATCGTATTCATCTTCTATACATTTATACTCAGAATAGATCGTATTCATCTTCTATACATTTATACTCAGAATAGATCGTATTCATCTTCTATACATTTATACTCAGAATAGATCGTATCGTTCATCTTCTATGTATTTTTCTATCACCTTCTCTCCAAATCCGAAAGCCTCGTTGGCGTATACTCTCCAGCCAGCTCTTTGGATATCCACAACACATCCTGGTGAATATACGCATACATCTTCTCTCCGCTTGCAAACTGCATCCTGCTCAAAGGATAACCCTTTGTCGGATGAGCCTCGCCTGCAGACTGGAACAATATCCCATGCTGATTGCAATGCTCCGATACGACATCCTTGAACGATGTGAGAAGCTGGTAGCTTGGAATCCCAAAAACATTGACTCTTCCTGAGCTCAGGCTCAAAAACTTGACCGCCTGGTCAGGAGTCGGTCTATTAGTACCGTATAATGAAGGCAAGTCATATTCTGTGCCATTGAGGTACGCAATGATGAAGTCAAAATACCACTTGATCAAGTCCTCGTTGGATCCCAATTGGTTTCTCCAGAATCCAACGAGTTCAGTCACATACGGCCTCATTTTTTCCTTGTCCAACCCCTTCAAGTACTCAACGCATGGGTTCCATATGAAGAATTGATAGATAAGTGCCTGCTCATGCTTTCCAAGGAGTTCCAGTTCCAAAACGGCAAGCGCAGGTTTGAGTGTGTCCAATGATTTGAACGATGCATTATAGTGAAGGTACTCAACACAAGAGTTGTATAAGGTTGATGTCAATTTTTGACATGTGGAAACTCCTAGGAACTGTTTGAATGCAATCATCCACACCGACTTTAACTTTGCAAGTGCTGGCATGAATGTAGGACTGGCCCACAACGAATCTTGTTCGCCATACTTCAAAAAGGCTTCATATTTCCTGTGTATCGCTTTGAAGGAATCCTCAAACGGTCCTGGGCCATTTGGTGATAAAAGAAGAACATAGTCGACTAAAAGTGTAGGGTCCGACTCTTCGTCACTTCCTGGGTTCCATTCTAGCTTGTTAAAGTACGGGACAATGACTTGAGTAGATAATTTTTCCTCGAACGCCTTCAAATCCGTAAATATCGGCAACTCAATCCACTCTTCAATGATTGAAATGTCTCGTGATGGTGAAAACATCTTACAGAAGTTCTCAAAAACAAGGGAGTCGAAGTAACTCAACTGCTCTTCTTCAGGTCCCTCGATTGAAAGGTACATACCCCTCCATCTTGTAAGATTTTCAGTGAGAACATAACTTTCTTTCCCATAATGCTCCTCGAACTGACTAGCCATGGGTTTTCTGAGAACACTCACAAATGATTGCCGAGCAAATGCGTTTCCTTGCAACGCAGTCAACTTTTCAAGAGCAGGCTCAAACAGCGAATCACTGGATTCCTGGTTGAGTAAGACAAGAATTTCTTTCGTTGCATCAAGTTTTTCTTGAGCTTCTCTAATGTTCTTTTCTGCTTCTTCAAACTGGTACTTTGCAAAGGTTTCTCGTTGATTCAATGCCGTGAGTTTGACATTCAATACACTCAACTTCTCAAAAGCTGCCCGCATTTCTGTCTCTGTTCCTGGGTTATCAGATAGTTGTTTATAGTGCTGAGGAACATTGACTTTCTTCTCCTCCAAATCACGTATCACTTCAAACAACGAGTACAGCTTCTGAACTTCCCCTTCATCTTCACTGGAATCCATGTCTATAACCATCTCCTCATTCTTTTCTACCTTTTCTTTCACGCCTCCCACTCCTAGACCTTGTGGACGTAGCTTGGTCTCGATTGGATTCACAATACCTGTCTGTCGTACTCCGAGACCAGTACCTTCTTTGTATCCCATCTTAAACATAAGCTGGGCACCTATTCCGTACTTTTGCATGTTCGACGGGAGGTTCACTGGTTCTTGCTTGAAGAAGCTGTGCATGTTATCTTGTTTTGGTTGAGGTTGTGAGGACTCATCTACCTCTTCTTCAATCTGTTCTTCATCCTCTAAATCGGAATATCCGTCATTCATAGCCAGGGCCAAGCTACTCATGCTCTGGGCATTCCCAGTACCTTGAGAGGCACTGGAGGGTTGTCCTGCGGGAATCCACAATGGCATCCTCACCACTTTTTGCAATTGTATTTTGCAGATCAAATGAAAAGAATAAAACTAGAAAAACAGTAAGAGAACAAGAAATGGATATAAGGAATACAAAGAATAAACGATACAAAAGAATGGGTATATTCAACTCATGAGTGCTATATTAGAAAAGACATCTCTTTTATTTAATGCTATATTCTTATATCTTTTATTCAATGCTATATTCTACTTCACGTTGTCATCTCTCGCAAAAGCTTGGTCAACTGCTTCTCTTCCTTCTCGTTATCCTCCACATGCTCGAGTCCCTCGGTGATCACCTCCGAAATCACTGGAAAGCTCTTCTCTCCAGGTAGAGACAATTCGCGAGGTATGAAATTACCGTATTCTGCAAGCCACTTCTTTCTCCTGTCGATCTCATTCACTTGCATGGAGTTCAACTCTTCGTTTAAAAATGAGTTGAGCTTTTCGAGAAACTTCCGTGGGTAGACATAACGCTCGTAGTAGAGCTCTTTGAGGTATTCCTTGTTGTAAACATCGACGAATTGAGTGTAATGGTACGTCAACAGCTTTACTGAATCAAGGTACTCTGCTAGGTTCATCTCGCCTGCGAGAAGCTCTTTGAAATGCGAAACGACTTCAAAGAGCTCAGGGATACGCTTTGTCTTGGTGGTTCTCAAAGTCTCGGATAGTTGTTGTGCATTTTTGATCATCAAATCCATAGTCTTCACCTCCATATTGGTGATCTTGTCAGACCTCGTTTCATTGTTGAATATGATATCACAAACGGTGTGGAGTTCTTTCAACACCTCTGGGAGTTCTAAAGTATCCGTGTATAGGATTTCCAAATTCTCTTGTGACGACTCGTTGAAGTGTTGCACAGCTTGATTGCATTGGTCGTAGTGATTCGTGAGCATTTCTAGAATTGAAATGAGCTCGTTTTCCAAAGAAACGTTCTCTTTCAAGATACGGTTGAGCGCAGAGTCGTTTGAATTCAACTGAACGTTTAACGGGACGACAGAATCTGTAAATTGCTTCAGAATCTTATTGCCCTGTTTCGCAACCTCATGAACCGATGCGAGAAAGTCATTGAACCTTTCTTCAATAAATTCGTCTATTATCACATGGTTAGACTTGTAAGTCGTAAAATTGCGCTTTAGCATGGTAATGGAGTCGATGGAAATGAAGTCTGCGAGCACTCTCTGACCACTGCCAGCATTATTGAGAACATATGAAGGAACTTTGATTTCATGCAACTTGTTGATTATAGCATCTAGTTCATTAAGTGACTCTTCGACTGTCGTTACGTCACTGGAATTTGCTCTTAAAGCGTTTGCTTCTGCCCTAATCGACTCGGCAATTTTGCGGGTCCTTCCTATCAGACCCTTTAACCCTTCAATCAACGCTTGTAAATGGTCTATGTTGTTGGGAAGGTGCACCATGAGGTCATCAGACGTTTTGTTTAGCAGATGCTGTGCATTTGAGCACAAGTTCTGTGCTAATTCAAGTGTTTTCTGTGCCTGTGCCTTCCATTCTCGAACACTAGACTGTGTAAATCTCATATCATGCCTTCGTGTAATAGGGGTAGTATGCTGTAATTGCCGTAGTCTTTTGTGATCTCAGCGTTAATAATCCTTCCCTGTCGATCAAATTATACAATTGTGGTCTTGTGGCAGTAGCAGTAACTCGTAATTGAGTGTTCCACCAATGCTAACTTGTATGTGACCTCCACGATTACGTTATCTTTGCGACATCCAGTGTCGTATCAAAGATGTCGTTTGCATGTCGTATCAAAGATGTCGCTTGCATGCTGATGTCGTCCTTTGTATGTCGCGACGAATGTCGCTTGTGTGCTGAAAAAAAAATCAACAAGTGGGTAGGCAAACCAGACCACGATCATGAGCGGGTTGTCACCAATCAAGGCATTGCATAAAACCACCACCAGTAATGAGCCTATAACCTTTTACACAGGTGGAGATGGTAATGCGAATGCGGAGGCTGGTTCTGCCGATTCAAACATAGAAGTGGACTCCATCAAGGACGCAACGCATGTCAAGTTTGGCAACAACGACCAGTTGTATGACTTATCTGCAAAGACCAACTTCTACAATGAAGATGAAGCTCAGACCTTGAAGGCTGTGATATTCTCCTGGTTGCATGACAAATCGTCGATTGTTGACTACAAGAATCAGTGTGCAGAGTTCGGTATCCCAGATTTCAAGTTTTTGGTCAAGACAGAACTTAACACATGGCTCAGTGGAAACTCCGACAGTTGTAAGTTTCTTAAGGACTCTGCAGAAACTAACGGCTCTGATAAAACCGCTGCTGCTGCTTCAGGTGCAGCTGCTTCCACCACCAACGGTTCCCTCTCAACTGGTGGAGATCTCGATCCTGAGATGGAAAAGATTTTGAAGCAAGAAAGAAACTCATTGAACCATAACGCAGCTTTGCGCGGATCCAAAAACTTGGACTTTGGGTACTTGGTTTCTGATGCTAAGAAATTCATCAACCAATTGAAGCGCTCGTCTTCGAACTCCAAGGGTTCCTCCAGTCGCCCACTGTCACTGTCAAAGACTGCTCCAAAGAAACAACCTATAATAATCGTATCACCAGCATCGACTGCTTTGCTTTCCTTGTCCAACATCAAAGATTTCTTGGAAGGTGGAAGGTACACCGAGCCTAATCAGCAGAACAGACCTTCCAACGGTCTCACCATATTAAATCACCCCTCCGATAGAGTTTTGCCAATAGCACAGAAAATTATGGTGGTGGATAATGTCGAAATGTTCAATAAGCCAGAGTACTGGGACAGAGTCATAGCTATTTTCACAAGTGGACAGGAATGGCAGTTCGCCAAGTACAAGTACTCGAAACCAGAGATTTTGTTCCAGAACTTCCATGGCTTCTTCTTGAGCTACAATGGAGACCCCACCCCTGCAAAAATCAAGGACTGGAACGTGTCGGAAATCAAGGTTGATAGAGGAGACAAGAGATTTAGAGACAAAATGATCGTAAAGGACTTTTGGGCTGAAATCGACAAATTGCTCGTTGCCAAGGGCTACGGTGCATAAAAATGGAGTAGGGAAGCGGAATTCTGTAATATATGATATGGGAGTCGTATGAAGTATGTAATAAAAGGTGAGCCGTTATATGAAGAGGAGCATAAAGTAGTTTTCGAGGAATGTAAAGATGTTCATCATTTTTGAAGTAGCATATGTATCCTTTGTCAACTTTACATCACTATCGCTTCTATTCTATTTACAAGATGCAATTACTTATAACTCTTCTCCAACTCAATGAACTTTGCATAAACCTCCTTGGATGTCAAGTTGGATATCTTTCTATCATCTCTTGATCTAATTGCAACGGTTCCTGCTGCAATATCCTTATCGCCAATCATCAAGATGTAAGAGTAACCCTTCAGGACAGCATCCTTGATACGACTTCCCACGGTTTCTTTTCTCTGGTCAATATCTACATGGAAGTTGTACCCTGTGATAGGAGAAATCTCAACGTCCTCGTTGACGATGTCTCCACTGATTTCCTGCTTCAACTTCTCTGCGTGTGCAACGTGCGAGTCGTTCACTGGAATGATCACCGCTTGACGTGGGTTGATCCAGAACGGCCACTTACCTTGATAGTGATCCAATAAGATGGCAAAGAATCTTTCCAACGAGCCAAATACCGCTCTGTGGATCATAATTGGCTGATGGTTCCGGTCGCCGTCTTCCAGCACGTACTTCAACTCAAAACGAGCAGGAAGTTGGAAGTCAAGTTGAATAGTTCCCACTTGGTGCTTTTTGTCGAAAGCATCGGTCAATAAGACGTCGATTTTTGGACCATAGAAAGCACCATCACCTTCTCTAATCTGCCATTTTCCTTCACCAGCAGTGGCATCCAACACAGTTTTTAACTGATCCTCGGCACTATTCCAAGTTTCTATCTCTCCAATGAACTTGTCTTCTGGACGAGTAGAGAGAAAGAACTCGATTTCCGACTCCTTGATTCCAAATGTCTGGTATGTGCTCTTGATCATGCTGATGGTATTGTTGATTTCCTGCTGAATCTGTTCCATAGTGCAAAAGATGTGACCGTCATCCTGGTGGAAACGACGTACTCTCGTGAGTCCGGAAAGTGCTCCACTAGCCTCGTTACGGTGTAATGATGAGAAGTCGGAGTATCTCACAGGAAGCTCATTGTATGAACGGTCAAACTTAGCATAAATAATACAATGACCAGGACAGTTCATAGGCTTAAGACCATACTCATGCTCTTCAGAATGCTCTGAGTGCGAGTGTTCGTCAACTTCTTCCTTAGACAAATCATTACCAACTACCTTAAACATATCATCTTTGTAGTTGTCCCAATGGCCCGACTTCTTCCACAAGGCATTTTTATAGATCAACGGTGTAATAACCTCTTGAAATCCAAATCTGATCTGCTGGTTCTTCATGAACTGAACGAGCTTGTTGAATATACGAGTACCATGTGGTAAGAAGAAGATTGAGCCTGGGGTAAGTGGGTCTGTAGTATACAACTGCTGTTGCGTAGAAACCTTTTGGTTGGCCTGGGTTGAAGATTCAGGAGTAACTGTCTTCGTCTGTTTGGCAGCAGAGTACGCCCTTTTCAGGAAGCAGCTACCTAACAACACACTTGTTGCTGGAAATCGCACTAAGCACCTGCCTTGAGTGAATGCTAGCATGGTGTGAAAATTAGTTTTTCAGATCTGGTAGAATGAATAGAGTTGTAGAAAACGTGGATAAGAACCAATGATTGAGAAGAAGTCTAGATGATTGAGAAGTAGTTAGTTAGGATGAGTAAGTTGATAAAGAATTCGTTTGGTCAATTGATAAAGAATGCGTTCTTGATGAACTTTCTGATTAGAGCGCTGACTATATGACTGAATCTCTTTGAAATTTTACAAGTATTCAACCAATAATTGGAAATATCACATCTATTACCAGCAAATCACTCGCGGATTCTTACTTGCACATCCTACTTCTTCTCCATCCTACTCCTTCTCCATCCCCCTACTAACAGTCTACACGTACTCAAACCAATTTCTTTCTATTTGTTTCCGTTTCATCTCTATATCTCAAGCAACCACCGGGGCCTTCTCCACTTTGACTTCGGTCTTGACCTCACCCTTCTTCTTACCACTCTTTCTAGCTATCTCAGATGGAGTCATCGGGGCGTACGACATATAAGTAGCCTTAAAACCGCTGAATGTCTTAAACAGCCGCGTCTTCTTGTGCCATTTCTTAGTTGGGTTACCTGACTTGTCAAGGTTGTTGTAGCCATTACCCACGTTGTTCAATGTTAAACCTGCAGTAGACATTTCTTTCACTCCCGAGTTGATTTTTGAGTTGTTGACCATGTGGTTGCTCGATAAGTGACTTGTGTTGGTTCCATCTGGTGTTGGAGACGATACTTTTGAACTGTTCGCTGTGGATGCAGAACCTCCTCTCTTGAAGTTCAAACTCAACTTTGGCTTCCCAAAGCTTGGAAGCTTCCCAAGAAAGGCTTTCGGTAATCCGAGCGTCACCGGATATGTTTTCTTCACTGCCATTGTGGTGGATCGTAAAAAAAAGCGACCAAGGATAATTGAGATTGTACTTTTCCACACTTTCTTGCGATCTGGTATCGTTTGAATGAACACATACTTGAGTACGAGTATACTACAGGAGCTGGTCAAGATCGTACTACAGTAGCTGGTTAATACCATACCATCTGTCACACTTCACATGTCTGAAGAACCACCATTTTTAAAACAACGACTTCCGTCAAGGATCGACGGGTTTCCTAGTGGTTTACAACTTGATGTCAGAGCACATCAAAGAACGTACGAAGGAGCTTATACACGCTCATCACTTGGTTGTCTCACGTTTGCACTTTTGTTGATCAAGCTCTTTTCCATAGAGTTTCTCCCGTTGGGTATCGTGTACACCGTCTACGGCTGTCTCCTTTATTTTATCGGGGTTTACAAGTCGTCAGTTGTGGACTTCTTCTACAATCCAGAGAAGGATAAGCATATGTACAAGACTAGTGGAGATACTGTGTTGTTGTTGTTCGGTATCAGTTTGGTAAGTTATGTGGTGTTGTTGGTGTTGATATTACGAATGTAAGAGGCTGGTCCAAATAATTTAGTAATGCATTTTAATATAGTATCTGATGAAATACCTAAATCTATGATCTCATGTTAATGCTCCCAAACCAAAGACAATCACCTGGAAAATCAACTGGATCGACCAGAATCCAATCTTTTTCATGCGGAACAACCTCGCTTCTTCATCGGCAACATAGTCCACGAAGTTATCGTAGACTTCTTCAGAAATATCGTCCATGAGCAAAGAGTCATAAATCGTCCATGACCCGCTAAAATCATCGATGTTCTTAACGATACGATTGGAGATCTCGATAAAGGTGTTTTTCGAGTTGATATATGCCACAATTGGCCTGATGAGGGCGTAGTTGATGTAGCTCAATTCGGGAGCTTGGAAAGGCAATGTTGCTCTAACATTGTTCAAGCGAATTGTGAGGTCGAGGACAAAGTACTTCAGAATGTCATTGTAGTCGCTGCTGGTCAAACGTGTATGATGATCTGAATGCTGTTGGTTCAGAGAGTCCGTGATCTTATATCTCTTCCCCACTCTTGCAATAGAATCAGCTATGATGGCGACGATTTCTGTCATGTTTGGCAGACCGTTTTCCTGTGGCACCATCAAATCTCCTATCATGTCAACCTTTCCACTAGTGATCCACCCAAATGGTCCCTCGAGTCCGGTGTTTAAATGGTCTAAGCTAAGCGAATCGCATCTAAGGCGAGTGACACGCTGTGCAAGTTTTGATAAGTTCTGATTTCCGTCTTCGGCAGTACCGAAATCGTCAAACCGCTGCTTTTTGTGAATGGTAAAGAGCGAGTTATCGTAGGAGCCACTCATGAAGTTAGCATTGAGAAAGTCATAAAAGAGCCAATGCTGGCGCATTTTGGACAACTCGCAATTGTAAAAGGCAACATCAAACGGCCGGAACCCATTTGGTTGATAAAGTGTAAAAAGAACATCCTCCATCTTGAAGTCATCGATTTCAAAATCTCCTGGCTTTGCGATATTCTTGTAATTTCTTGCATCATCATCTGGATTCCACCTCACATGTGTACGATCCACGACTCCTCGCATTCCCTTGATGTCCATCTTGTCGATTGCACCGCGGCCGTTGATCCATTTGTTGAATGATAACGATATGTTCACTTCTTCTATGGTGAAATCAAACTGTGTGTAATTCCCGTCATCATATGGTTCATCTTCTTTTGGCAATGACCTCACACTGCCATCCTTGAGACTAGCCTCGTATGCTGCAGTTTGCGACCCTTGAATGAACTTTCGTTCATTCTTTGGACGGCGACTAACAAAGCACTTCCTGAAACTAATCTTACCATCTGACCATCCCGGCACAATGGCATGCTCAAAAGTCACGGTCAATTTCGAATTCTTCGTTATGAACTCTCCTAACTTCCGCGCAACAAACTCCTGTGCAAACACTGTGTTCAAGGTGAAGAGCACGAGCGAGAAGAACGTGGTGGTAGCTACGAAAAAGAGAATCACATTTCCCATGACTAACCATGAGAAAAGTGCTGAATAGTCGTCGGTGTTAAAAGGACGATTTGATCTCTTCAAGAGCCATTTTAATCTGATCCGCAACCTCTGGAACAAATTGGTCGCCTTCGAGAGTAGAAGATCCTTGTGTTCGCGGTTCCTTTGTAGAAAGTCGGTATACTTATTCGTGGTTGAAGAGTTGTTGTTCGACTTTGGACTTGGTAGCAGTTCATGGTTCAAAGGTTTTGGTAGCTCTTCTCTATGAATAGGGCTAGGGAGCTCATATTGGTGTGGCGGACTGGGGAGTTCTTCCTTAGGCTTTGAGGTAGTTGATGATGATCCTAAGCTTGACTTTGGAATTGTTTCGTTCTTGTTTGAATCCGAATCCGGGGCTTCTCCGTGTTCGCCATCGTGGTGTTGCTTGCTCTTGGAGAAATCGTTAGGAAATTTCGAGTAGTACCGCGGAAGTAGCAATTTCACCGGAGAACGATGAATAGGAGCTGTTAGCTGTACGGTTCTGTGAACCACCTTACTTAACCGCACTATTCGTGGCAACATGGTGCAATTGTGATGTTATATTGAGCAGCACGAGGTGGGTACTGTGAAGAAAAAGTAACTTTGTGGGGACAATCGATCTACACAGTACAAAGCCACAAAGCGATCACATTAATATAAAAACAGTATCGAAATGATACAGCTACCACTGTCTAGATGCTTGAAGAGATGTAACCGGAAGTTGTTAGATCTGACAATAATCGTTAAAATCTGTTCATCTAATTCTGCTTGAATACACAAATTATGCTGGATATAATGTTACCTGAACATATATACTATGTTGAATTGAATATTTACAACCTCGTGTGGATAATCCTAACACGAAGTTTGACATCGACACTTTGTCCGTTCGAAAGCAGGATCGTGACTTTAATATGATAAAACCTGCCCAAATGACACATTTGAAATTCCGGGATAAGATTGTACCGGTCGTACGCCTTGACGTCTCCTTTAGATTTGCCAGTGTACTTTAAGCGCGCAGATGTTAAATCAACACTGACATTGACGTTTCTTTTCAAGACGTTCGCGGATTTCACCCAATCTTGATCGCCTGTTGTTGAAACCTGCGGTACCTCCAATTTTATATATTTTGACCTGAGGGCCGCAAGTGCTTTGATGCTGTGAGCTAGCTTCCGTTCTACCAAGAACTCGAGCCCTTCTACCTGCAACCGTTTAGTAATCTCGAACAACTTCATGTTTCCTTCTTTAAGTGGTGCAACAACGTTGTACATCACGTCATCCTTATCAAAAGGTTGTTCTTTGGAGGCTTCTTGTACTTTATTGTACATCAGATCGTGGTGTAACTCAATTGGTATGCGGAATGTGGGAGATGCAACAGTCACCACCACAAATTCAGCAGTGATAGATTTGATCCCAACTTCCTTATTCCCCCCTCCCATCTGAATTGACAACTCCAAAGGAATATCAAGCTTCCACGACGCTTCCTTCTTGGGGTCAATCTGTAAGCGACCAGCTCCGCATTGAGGAATATAGTCTATTACGAAAGGATTCTTAGGAGCCTTCACGTTGATAGTATTGAGGTGCTGCTTCTTAAGGAGTGACGTCTTGTAAAGCGGAAACACTAGGTCATAAACGCTTGGGTTCCGTTTTGAAGCACCTTGATTGCGCAGTGATTGCACAACACGTTTTTGCTCTTGCAAAAGATCCATCAGTCTCTGAGCTGAAAGGAGTGGATCTTCAACATCAACCTTCTGTTTAAGGAGTTGCTGGCCTTCTTTGATCCTTTCCTTCATTGAGTCAACTATGAAATCATAGTCTGCTGAGTGAGTCGAGTGTGCTGAAATGTCATAGTCTAATGATGGCAAAACACGAAATTCCTGTCTTAAAGACTTGAGCACAACATACTCACTACACTCTGGGGACGGTGTAGATACATATCTTGACTGCTTTCCAACAAATCTGGACCAAACCGAATACTTGATCGAAGTGTTCACAAAACCCAAATCTTTAATCTCTTGTCCTGCTGAAGTTGTAGCTTCACCCATAGATGGTGGCACTTGAACATGAAATCCTAGATTGTGGTCATCGCATGCTGAATCAAGAAGCTTGTCAGGAATCCTAAAGCAAAAGAATCTCTTGTACGTCGTCCCTGGCATAACAAGTCGCGAAGTATGGAAACAACCAACGGTCTTATCCATAGGATCATATATTGCAGACTGGTTTTCAAATACCTTCCGAAGAGGTGGATTTGCCTTGTTAATGTATCTAATGCTGTCTATGTCAGCCTCGTTGTAGCTGGCATAGAAGTCGAACATCTGTAAAAACGTATGCACTTTTCCTCCAGCCCGTTCAAGATTCTCTTTGATCTCAAACTGGCCCTCGAAAACCGTGTAGAACATATCGAATGGAATCGCCTGTGTTCCTGTATTCGTTATCAACACATACCCGTGTATGTAGTCACCTTGACAGTACTCAAAGTCTTTTGGGTCGACAAACTCTGGTTTCATATTGTACTGTCCAGGGTCCTTGGTGAAGTGAATAGACATCTTGATGGCTTTAGCCATATCGTTTTTTGAGTCAGACAAGTCCTTGAGTTTGTGGATGTTGTCAACCAAGTTTTCCTTGATATGATTGTGTTCGAAAGTGTTATCAACAACGGGACCAGTTTCGAGAACAGATGTTGTAGGCGTGACAATCCCTTCATTCACTCGTGCTCCAGAAAGGTTCCTGGAAGACATTGTGGAGTTCGCGGAAGACTCCGTAGACACTATACTTGAGTTGCGCGCATATATTGGTGGGTCCTGTACTTCCTTAATATCAGCGTTTATGGTGTTGGAGTACATATAATATGAAGGTAAAATTGTCCAGTGTGGATTTCCACTTTCATCACCATCGTCATTCATATCCTGTACTAAATGTTCCAGAACAACCGCGCACTCCTCATCCGAAGCGCGTGTTCCGTCCTTAACTTCCAACTCCGAAATTAAACCCGCAGTCTCATCAGCCAAAGTGCAACAGTAATCTTCGTTGGTATTGCATTTATCTGTGCTACTTGTTGGGCTTCCGCTTGGTGGAGACTTCGCCTGAGTTGACGTAAACATTAATGTCAATGCTTCATGTCATGGTGGATTTTGATCTATATATACAGAATCTGTGTCACAATCCGAAAAAAGGGTTTGCCATTTCTCGTAAGTGCCGTCCGCAAAATCCGGGGAAACCATAAATTTACCAACCACGTGAATCGTCCCGGATTACGTTACAGTAGCCAGTCCAGCTACATAATTGCACTGTAACATATTCCTCTCAATAAGACTAATTGCTTTTATCATGAGCAACCACTCTGACCAAGAGAAATTGCTTTCAAAGTGGTTCTAGCTTCGGAGCCACAGGTGGGATTAGCTTTTACGTTTTGGGAAATTGATTAATAATCGCTAATGCTGGCCCGACTCACAACCGCGTGATAACATCTGCAACGGTGCTCTTGTAAGCAGCTATTGGCTGCATGCACGGGCGGCTGTATACTAGAGATGCGGCGTTACGCCACTCGCATTTTTATCTAAACCTCTGTTTCTCCGATAACCATTGCTTTCAAGATTTTGGCGATTACTAAGTGTTTCATGACGTCGTTTGCCACCACTCCTTACCTTAAACGTGTCTCTTTTAGCCGTGGAGAGCGGTATTTTCTAAGCCCTCTCATGTTTTGTACTCACTGTAACACGGTGATCAGCCGCACATCTTTTTTTGGCTGAAAATGAAATTGCCTAGACCATTCTTTTTCACAAAAGTTGGTTTCCCGGATTAATGTTGTAAACTCTTTACTTTATCTTTGAATTGAATATGTTCTAATTATTTCATTGCTTTGTGTGGATAATTCTCACACGCAGCTTGACGTTGACAGTTTGCCCATTAGAAAGGAGTATCATGACCTTTACATGATACACCCTTGTCAAGTGACAAATCTGAAATCCTGGAACGAGATTATATCTATCATAAGCTTTCAAATCACTGTGCATCTTTGAAAGGCTTTTCAAACGCGCCGATGCCAAATCAACTGACACCGTGATATCCCTCTTTAAAGTAGACCCTGACTTCACCCACTCCTTGTCTCCGCTTGTAGAAACGTCAGGGATCTCCAAGTTGATACTCTTAGATCTGAGCGAGGTAAGTGCCTTAATGTCTTCCAGAAGCTTTTTCTCAATCGTAAGCTCCAAGCCCGCAGATGAGAGCCTTCTTGAAATTGCATAGAGTTTGGTGCTAGCCTCTCTAACTGGCTTCACGAGGTTGTTGATGACATCGTCCGAGTCAAAAGGCTCGTTCTTAATTGCCTTCTGTACCTTATTGTACATCATATCGTGGTGCAATTCCACAGGAATACGATAACTTGGAGATGCGATCGTCACCACCACAAAATCAGCACTGATCGACTTGATACCCACTTCTTTGTTGCCTCCTCCTGCTTGGATGGACAACTCCAAAGGAATATCAAGCTTCCATGAAGATGCCTTCTTATTCTCAACGGTCCAACGACCAAGACCGCATTGCGGAATGTAGTCAATGGTATATGGCTGTTTTGGAAACTTCACATTGAGGGTGTTGAGATGTTGAGTTCCAAGAATAGAAGACTTGTAAAGTGGAAATACAAGGTCGTAAAGGTCCCTGTTCTTCTTTTTGCAACCTTGTCCCTGCTGCGGAGCCAATGTTACCCTTTTCTGTTCTTCCATCAGCTCCTTCAGTCTTTGGGAGCAAAGCTCAACTTCAATGTTAGGGTTGACTTCCTGCTTGAGGAGCTCCGTGCCCTCTTTGATCTTTTCCTGTAGTGACTCCATGATGAAATCATAGTCTGCGGTGTACCTCAGGAAAGCAGTAATGTCGTATGTCAAAGCTGGCAAAATACGGAAGTCCTGGCCCAAGGCCTTGAGAACAACATAATCCTGGCTCTCTTCACATGGTTTTGTAATGTACCTAGAGTGTCTTCCAACAAATCCTGCCCAGACAGTGTACTTGACGGAAGTGTTGATGAAGCCAAAATCCTTGATCTCCTTACCTTCATTGGTGGCTCCATGGCCCATTGATGGTGGGACCTGAACGTGAAAACCAAGGTTGTGGTCGCCACATACCGAATCAAGAAGCTTCTCAGGGATTCTGAAGGAGAAGAACCGCTTGTACTTGGTGTGGGGCATTATCAATCGCGAAGGGTGGAAACAGCCAATAGTTCCATCAAGAGGATCGTAAATTGCAGGTTTGTTAGCAATTATACGCTTTTCAGGAGGACATGCTGGGTTAATGTGTCTGTTGTTATCAATGTCAGCCTCGTTATAACTGGCATAAAAGTCGAACATCTGTAAGAAAGTGTGTACTGTGCTGCCCGCTTGATCAAGGCCATTTTTAATTCTAAACTGGCCCTCTAGCACAGTATAGAACATATCGAAAGGAATTGATAATGCACTCTTGTTTTCAATCAAGACATGGCCATGAATATAGTCACCCTGACAATACTCGAAATCCTTAGGGTCCACGAGTTCTTGCTTCACATTGAACTTGCCTGGCTCCTTCGTAAACACAATTGACATCTCAATTGCTTTGGCCATTTCGTTTTTCGAGTTTGTCAAATCCTTGAGCCTGTGGATGTTATCCACAAGGTTATCCTTTATATGGTTGTGCTCATACAAATCTTCCGACGAACCCAAATCGTTGATTGTGGTTGTGGGAGTCACAGCAGCGTCGTTTGTGAGTGAGATAGAAGTGTTGCGCGAGGTCAACGTTGAACTCTCAGCAGAAATCACTGAATGAGTACTGGAGTGACGCTCATAGATAGGAGGATCAGTTGAATTTTCATGAATGCCTGCATTGATTGTGTTGGAGTACATGTAATAAGACGGCAATATCGTGTAGATCTGACTGTCTTGAGGGTCAATTTCATCTTGTTTCGAAGTCCCCTCATGACTTAACTTGGGGCCTTCATTGCTTAGCACTTCAGTTATCATATGGTGCGAATCATCGCTCACTGTAGCCGTACCCGATCTAGTCGACTGGGGAGAAACGCTCGAGTCGCTAAACAAAATATCGTTAGCTGATAAACCCATGGACTGTTAATGACCAAGACATATCGAGATAGCGGAGAATATATAGGATTTAAGAATAGAAAAATGAGTCAAATTGCAAAAAAAAATATTACATTACATGGAAACGGGCGTAGTAACCTTTTTCGTACTGTTTGACTCAGTAACACAAAATCCGGGGAAAACAGACCTTAACCGTTCATATGTACGGCGAGTAGGTCACAAAATACCCTTGTTTTTGCAGCTATACATCGATAGGAAATATCTAACTTGTAGGCGAAAGCCTCCATATTTCGAGATCATTCCTACTCCAACCCGCCAAGGTGTGTGACGATGATCACGTATTAATGTGCCTAGGGGCCGCTAACAAAAGATCCTTTAAACTGTGGGTGCGAATATTTTTCAACTCCTCATTTCGTTTTCGGAAATTGATTAATAATCGCAAGTATGTTGGTATGACTCAATGTTCGGCTAGCTTCCGACTCTATTCTTGGTGGTTTCTAACCAATGATTCAGCCTCGCGTTTGGATTTTTCCCCGCCCAGCCTTGCGATAAGGTGCGCACGATCCAAGAGTTTTTGCTTTCAATGCTTCTTCAACCTTCTATTTTGTTCTCCCGAAATTGCTCTCAATATTTGCAGCAAGTAATTTCACAAAGAAAGTATTAAAGTATTGATGGAGGAGATAGTGACAAAGTATTGATGGAAGGAGAAAGTAATCAGTGGAAGCATGAAAGGAGTACTAAGTATTCAAAGTATTGAAAGCAAAAAAGGGTCTCTTATCCAAGCACCTTGAATTTGATAACGCTTCTGCTCACACGCATTTCATGTTTATTTCCGCATCTCGCCGATTTTATCGGTCAATAACCTTCCTTTAGTTCGTAAAATTGCTTGCAATGTATTGCGCCACCAGTGTCAACCAATGGATTAAGTGTCGGATCGGCCCGTTTGCCGTCGATCCACACCGCCGAGCACTGAGCATAGATTTACGAGCTCTGGAAAAACAGTCATAAATAAAGAGGGTCTTGCGCGTTGGTCTTTTTAACCTCTCCCACACATGGGCAGTCTATTGCGTGCTTGCATGTGGTACCAGAGTCAATTTTGATATCCGCTAAAGTACTTTTCTCCTCATGGCAACTGCCTATTCGGTCTTAGTTACCATATACAAGGTTATTTCACTTCACTCCCCGACTCTTCCCCTCTGCCAGAACCGTACCCAAAAACAGAGTGCAAAATTGGAAGAAATTGAGTACAATTCATGGAAATTGTCAATGTCCATTATTGAATTGCCCATTATTCAATTGCTTATTCTCAATCTCATTCTCAATTAATTCTCAATTGCTGATTCTCAATTGCTGATTCTCAATTGCTCATTCTCAATTGCTGTTTGTTTTCCGTCCGGACTTATTTTGTCTGGACTATTCTGTCTGGACCTTCTTTGTTCTTTCGCTATATTAACTTTCATTCAACTTTATCTATTATTTCCATTCATCACGATTCTCACCACAAACTTTCATCCTTCTACCATCAATTCCGGCTGTCGTTTTATCGCTCCTCCGTTCTATTCCCCTCATTTTCTTTTTCTTTTTTACTTGTTTATTTAACCTATCCATTAACGCTTAATCAAACTTCTAAAAATTACACTGGTTTGGGTACTTTCTGTCGTTGAAAGGCTGTGGGAATGAGCCCGCAGCAATCAACTTCTTCATGTCCCAGTCGATGGCATTCTCAGTCTTCCAGTTCCAGAAGACCCAACCACCGGTTTGCTCAAAGGCATCCAATTGTGCCTCGATGTATCTTCTCACATCCTCCTTGTGCTGATCCGACCAGTTTTCAACGTACTGGTATCCGCTACAAGATCCAATGTGTGGGGAGTTGTCGTAGTCGCCCGACCAGCGCGCACCGCGATTCACACCGTTCAACCAGCGTGCACAGTCAGTCAAGGCTGCAGACCATTCACCAGCAACATTCCAGTGGGATTCCTTCTTAGCAGAGCGTCCCCAGTCACAGGCAATCTGGATGTGTTCGTCGATGGACTTCTGCAACTGGTCGGCAGCGAAGACCTGGTAGTGGTGGTGATCCACAACAACATTCCAGTTCTTGTTGCTCACCGAAAGCACATTGTCCCAGTATCCAGTGTCTTGCATGAATGCGTCATGAATGACAACAGGTGTAACAGAGTTAAGCTTACGCAAGTTGTTGTAGGCAGTGTTGTAGAACTGCTTGATCTTGTCGATGCTGAGAGCTGGGCCCAATGGCTCGTTAACCAACTCAATGCCGATAACAACGTCGTGGTACGACCACTCGCCGTACTTCTGGAAAATGAGCTGCAAGACGTCCAAGGTGGTCTGCACGTTGTTGCCGTTTTGCCAGTTCAACACATCACGTTGGCCAGAGTTGTCAAAGCCATTCTGGGAGCCTGGAGCTCCGTGCAAATCCACCCACACCTTCAAGTTGTATTTGCGCGCCCACTCAATGGCCTGGTCCAAGTACTTCACCTGGCCCTGCACATATGGGTCGTTGTCGAGCAACTTGAATGCCCAGTATCCAACTGGTATACGCACAAAGTTCAAGCCTGCATCTTGCATCTTTTGGAAGTCGTCCTCCTGGTACCATGTGTTCCAGTGGTGCTCAAGCAATGTTGTGGCGGCATCACGGCCGAGTTTCTTTGACAAGTTGTACTCATCCACGGGCACCTGAGAGTCATCTCCAGGTTTGCTCCATGTGTCAAAGAGGGAAGGAGTGATGTAAGCCTCGAGCACCAACCAACCTCCAAGGTTGACACCCCAAATCTTGTCTTTGTCGTAGTTCCAGTCAAAGCCCTGTGGAGCACGGCGGTTGAGGAGGTTTTTCGACTCATCAAGAGGCTTTGCCATCATTGGAGCGGCAGGAGCCGCAGTCACTGTGATCACAGCCTGTGCTAAAAGCAAGCACGAAGAAAGGTTGAAGCGCATGGCTAATCAAAGTGTGGTTGTTTGTGAAAAGTGTCAAAAAGTTAGTGGCAGAGGCTGACTTTATAAACTTTCCGAGCCCTTCGTGTTTACTGTAATGCAGACAGGGCACCTTTCCACACGGGCTTCTAAATATATTCCTTATTGGGACCTCCTTTGTGCGAAATTGAGCTGGATTAACGCGTAGGACCTTGTTTTTTCTTTTTGTGGCTGTCCCGAAAAATTGCAGGGGCATAAGCAAGCGCCGTTTGTGTCAGTTCTCTGCCGAAAGAAACTTCACTAAAACCAGCATTTTTCCCTATTGACGTAGAATGTTGAAATGTGGAAACGTACAAATGCGCCAAGTCGCAGCGCCATGCAATTTGCTTCGTCGTGGCGCGACGACCTGGAACTTCCTCTGCCAATTTCCTCTCCCCAGTACCCCCAGCGCCTTATCTTGGACTTTCCTCCCGGCCTCCTTCTTGTTGTCATGTTTATCCCTCCGCCCAAAAATAGCACCGAGGCCGGATTATTAGAGGAAAAAAAAAAAGAAAAGCGAGGTTGTAGGAACGTGCGAAGGGGTTGTATTGTCATATGGGCCAAGCAGCCAAGAGCTCACCAGTACCAGCATAGGAAGTTTTTTTATGTGGGGTACGAAGATCATGACCAAGAGGAGAAAGGAAAATAAGAAGGGGAGAGTAACAATGGGCATGTCTAATGCACCAGTAACGGAGCTATAAGCGAGATTCCCGGGAAATCTCACACACCTCTCTGACAAATTGCTTGGGCCGCGAGTGTTTCAAAACTTCTGGGCTTGACACGAAGTCCTCACTCTGGCTTGAGGTCGCAATCTTGTACTGGTTGTTTGTTTGTTTGTTCAGCTATTGTTTCATGTTTCTGGCTGCGTTGTAACAAAACCAAGAGCATACATTGTAAGGTCATTGGTCACTGTATGTCACTTTGTACTGTTATTATAAGGAGGTACAACAGTTATTGTAAGGGGGTACACTTAGTACGCTACACTTTGTGAATACTTTGTGGCAGACATCGTACGGCTACAGGGGACAAATTATGTTCCATTTTGATTATTCATCATGGTTCACCTCTCTTGCTTTCTGTCTTGCTTTCTAAACCTCTTGCTTTCTCTACATTGCTTCCTATTGTCTTGAATTGAGCACCTACTGATCTTGAGCTCTACTCTAAATGTGGCCCCGATGAGGCTCATCAACCTTACCACCCCAAGATTGCACTATAGTTCCGCTATCTATTGTTCAGGGTGAAAAATGGTGCCATTCCCACAGAAAAAAATTCGGGGCAATGTGTTGCGGGAGTGCTTGCCCCGGCTGCGGATCTCCTCTACACTCGCTAAATATTGGCCATTCTGATCCTCGCTGGCTCGAGGAAAATCTTGGTCTGCCTCGTTTTTTGCGTGGTCTTTGCAACCAGGGGTTGCCACAAAAACCTAAGCCTCAACGGCAATGTTCACAAAAATTGCCTGCGATAAAGGAGGTTTGAAAAATTACAAATTATTGTTGCGCTGAAACGGCACTCCCACAATTGCTACACAGTGAGTCTAGTGCCTGCCATCGCCTAGGCGATCGTGTCGTTAGACTGATCGCATCGTACGTGAAACGCAAATGGAATCAGGAGGGAACACAAAGATCGTGCGGAATCAGGAGTCGTCACACAAAACACAAGAAATAAATCAGTTGAAATTTAGCTCAACCGTCGTCACCACAAGGAATTGAAGTTTGAATTGCAATCAACCGAAAGTCTAAATCGTTAAATTACATCCTCTCCCTATCTTTACCCCCGGCAATTAAACGTCAATCGTTTTGACATATATCGCCCATTATTAGATCGAATCTACCCAGTACCAACGCATGGTACCATTTGGGTAATATTGCTACGATCAAATTCGATTCGATGCAGAATAATTTCCACAAACCCCTTGCCAACTCTCACACCTCTCAAGAATGGAATCATCGGACGATCCAAGCCTTGGTTCTCGCTACTTTAAAACAGGAGCGCGACAACGCTTTAGACGATGGTGTAGCTATGTTGAAAAACAAACTTCAAGAATTGCATTGACAAAAAATTGCATAGACAAATAGTGATATTATGAGCTCAGAATATTCAACCAAAACAGTTTCTCGTCAAGAAACTAACTTGCAAAATGCTACGAGGTCGCGGAACGAAATGTGGGAACGCAGAACGCGCAATTCTCTTCTCTGAAACTGTCATCAACTTCTTCAGCACGTCGGGAAAAACTTTACTTACCGGATAATCTGTCATGCACGTGAGTCGACACGTGTTCGGGGACCTTGCTGGTTCTCCCCTCTTACATGTGGAACCACAATTTCCAAAAGTGGATAGATCAAGAGTTGCCGTTAATGGCAGCGGCCCCACATCAACATTTCCTTGTTGAGGAACGTAGTCTTGTGACCAAACGGTCATCAACGCTGGTGATGCAACCTAAATCCTCGCCCCGCATTGTGTGTGAGCAGGCACCAAAGAGGGGAAGTTCAAGACATCTATTTTAAACTGTCATTGTTGTTCTATTTACTTGTGGTTATTTATGTCAAAGTTAAGAAAAGATATCTATCTATATCTCTGTTTATCTGTCTGCATCACTGTTTACTTTGGGGTCTATTTATATTTCGTTCTCAATTTACGATCAGATTACGTCCCACGTTATTCATACACCTAGTTTTCCAGAAAGATTTATACGCTGAATATTTTATTTCAACTTTCCTTCAAGTGACATCAAGAATACTCCAATTTACCATCCTGTTTATCCCCACTAATTACTCATCAATTTACCCAAACAAACCACTAGCCAACTTACCCTAGAACTTGCCCTAATCTATGCTAATCAACTTACTAAAATCAACCTACCCTAAACTTACCCTAATCAATCCACCCCAATCAACCTACCCTAATCAATCCACCCCAATCAACCTACCCTAATCAATCCACCCCAATCAACCTACCCTAATCAATCCACCCCAATCAACCTACCCTAATCAACTTACACTAATCCTACACAATCTCTCCACTTTACTTCTATCCCTATTCATTCACCACACTCTTTTCTATCTCTACCTTTTTATCCAGATCTAGTCTAAATCTTTCAACAATCAAATAGCCTACTTTACGATCTTATTTTTTGACTAGTCAGGTACACTACTTTACCACTCAGTGTGGTAGCATGCGGCTCCCCAGTACCGAACACAATCCGCTGTGCTTTCCCCACTCGTACTCTGGCCACCCTCTCGATAAGATGGCGATGCGTTCCGTCACCATCCCGCGTTCCTCCTCGCAAAAGCGCCTTCTATGTCCCGTTTGGGATATAAATTCGGCTAGGATTTTTCTGTCAAGTTTCTTTTTTTCTGTCAGAGGGCATTCTCAGCAATTCAGTAGTGGATGTTATCGCGGCTCGCGGTTTAATTTTGCACTATCTTCGTGGGGTTAGTGAGCGCGGTTTCTCTTTTCTCCCTGTGTCCGCGCGAGGCTTTGATTGCGGGCGCACTACTAAGATACCCCGACGACCTTATCAGCTAAAATGACCATTTCTGGATCGCAAAAATCGATACGATAATCCCGTTGAGATAATGCACAATCCAGATAAATACCCTGCACTTCCAGAGGGCTCCAAATTCAACCGTTCTTCAGGCCAAGACCAAAGCCAAGGTCACATAATAAGCGAACTTCCTAACTACTACTATGGGTGAAGATATAAAGCTTCGGGCAACTGACACTAACACCGACTTGAATGATCGTTACAGTGATGACTTCATTCCGGGAACATTCAACATCTACACCAACGTCGCACCTGCTGGACAAGAAGACTCTGGTGATGACTCCGAGAAGGTCAAGTTAAAGGGTAATATTATCTTGATGCCTCAGCCGTGTGATTCATGCAACGATCCCTTGAACTGGTCTACTGCAAGAAAGCTTGTCAACTTTGCTATCTTGGCAGTGATTACCGGATTCACTGCTGCAACTTCCAACGATGCAGGAGCCGCACAGGATGCGCTTAACGAAGAATACGGCATCTCGTATGACTCGATGAACGTCGGTGCTGGTGTACTTTTCGCTGGTATCGCGTGCGGAACTTTCATCTTGACTCCGTTGGCTTCCATCTACGGCCGCAAAATTTGCTACGTTCTCTGTATCTTGCTAGGATTAGGAGGTGCACTTTGGTTCGGCAAGTCGGATAAAGTCACTGACACCATTTGGTCTCAACTATTCGTGGGACTTTCCGAATGCTGTGCCGAAGCACAGGTTCAGTTGAGTTTGGGTGATTTGTACTATCAGCATCAACTTGGTTCGGTTTTGACTGTTTATATCTTGGCCACTTCCGTCGGTACTTTCCTTGGGCCTATGTTTGCAGGTTTCATCAGCTCTGGAGTTGGGTTCCGGTGGATTGGTTGGTTTGGTGCTATCTTTTCTGGTGGTCTCCTCATCATTATTATTTTTGGCTTGGATGAAACTTACTTTGACCGTTCCTTGTTTAACAAGACGTTGCGCGCAACTCTTTCTCACAGTAAGAGTGTGATTCTCTCCGAGAAGAACTCGGTTATAGACCAAGCATTTGACCAGAAAAGCCCGCTGCATATGAGTGCAGAAGCCATGAGTATTGACACTTATGGTGCAAGTGACACTCCTAAACCATACTGGAAGAGAATCGCACTTATCACACCAGCTACAAATATTCAGGGAACGGGCTTTTTACAATACTTGAAACAATTGCGCATGCTTACCAAGGTCTTCCTTTATCCTCCTGTGATCTTCTCGGGTTTAGTCTGGGGTATTCAAGACGCTTTGCTTACTTTTTACATTACCGTCGAAGATGACACCTACTCAGACACTCCATACAACTGGGGAGATAACAGGATTGCAATTATGAATGTGCCGACTTTGATTGGTGCTGTCATAGGATGTGTATACGCTGGTGTCCTTAGTGACCACTTCTGTATTTGGATGGCTAAACGTAACAAAGGTATCCAGGAAGCAGAATACCGTCTTGTCTTCCTTATTTTGCCTGCTATAATATGTCCAATTGGGCTTGTGCTTTTTGCCATTGGTACAGACAGGCAGTGGGACTGGGTACCCAACTACATTTGCTTAGGCTTGGTTGGTTTCGGGTTTGGTAGTTCTGGTGATGTCAGTATGGGATATTTGATGGACGCTTACCCCGATATGGTTATCGAAATGATGTGTGGTGTCGCTGTCATTAATAATTTGTGCGGATGTATATTCACGTTTGCGTGCTCTCCAATGTTGGATGCTCTTGGAAACTCGAAGGCTTTTGGTATCATGGCTGCTATTGAGTTCGTCATCATGATGTCTGCGATCCCAATGATGTATTACGGAAAGAGAACAAGAATATGGACAAAGGAATGGTACTTGGAGTTCTGTACCTTACGTGATGCTATATAGTTACATGTGCTTTTAAAGAAGAACAATTAGGATGCAAGTAGACTGTATAATAAGCATGATAGAGGAGAGATTATTAGGTAGTCTTGAAAGAGGTGAAGACATTTAATAACAAAGTCTTGAAGTATATCCGAGTATAATAATAGGTGGTAACTTATAACGCAGTCTTGAAAGCGGTCAAATACTTCTACCTTATACATCTTCCATACATCTTGGTTGCAAATAATTTCCTAATCGAGACCTCGCGTGATATGAGGGCTTCTGCCCTATTATCCTGTACATAATGTTTCGCGCTACCAAATGGAAAATTCTGCGGTTTGCAGTAGCATCCCAGACGCAAAAAAATTAACATCTCGAAACCTGTATTATTCTTCACCAACTAAGAAATAGTCTGCCCTTTTCAGGAACGCTTAAATCGATTACTTCTAGTTAACATATACATCAATAATGTCTGTTGAATCTGCTTTGTCCTACGCTGCCTTGATCTTGGCTGACTCCGACGTCGAGATCTCTGCTGACAAGCTCGCCACCTTGGTCGCTAAGGCCAACATCGAGGTTGAGTCCATCTGGACCGACCTCTTCGCCAAGGCCTTGGACGGTAAGGACTTGAAGGACTTGTTCTTCAACGTTTCTTCTGGCCCAGCCGCCGGTTCTGCTCCAGCTGCTGCTGGTGCTGCTGGTTCCGCCGCCGCTGAGGAGGCTGTTGAGGAGAAGGAAGAGGAGAAGGAGGAGTCCGACGACGACATGGGTATGGGTTTGTTCGATTAAGTTAATTAGTGTACTTACTACGTTCGTGCACTGGCCTAACGCAAACTCTTGTTCAAAAATTGGTTATTTTGGGCTTTATTTAAGCTTAGGTTTATAAATTAATTTAATGATTCATGTTGGATTGCACGTAGTCAAAGAATGTAGATGTTGGGTGAATCAACAAGAGCGTAAAAGGTGAGTCTTCGGAGAATAATGGTTGAGGGTTTGAGTGATGGGTGAAAACCCCAAAGCATCAAGACTCTCCACCAAAGATGTGAAAAAATTTCTTCAATGCCTACAATCAATCGACTCAGTGTTTAGCTTGTTCTCTATTTTCAAAGTATATGTATATATTAGCTAGTATATATTCATACGGATAAACCTAATACTAAAACAGGGGAAGGGGGTTGTGAAATGATGTGGATGGGAGAAGAATTTACTTCTTCTTCTTTTCAGCCTCAGCCTCAGCCTTCTCCTTAGCTCTCTTCTCTCTGATACCCTTGTACTTCTTCTCGTTTCTGGCCTTTCTCAAGGTAGCGTAAGCAGTAGCATCCTGCTGCTCAACGGCTCTTGGGGCAGACTCAAGAGTTGGCTGAACAACTGGGAAGACAGCAGCGGTGTCGATCTGCTTGTTAGCAGCAGCGAACTCGGAAGCCTTGGTCTTCTTGTCGAAGATAACCAACTTAGACTGGTACTCCTTCAATCTCTGGACGTTGGCGTCGAAGGTCTCCTGAGACTTGTTCTGTCTTCTGTGGTCGACGGCAATACCAACAGATCTGGCGTACTTGGCGGACAAACCGACAGCCTTGATCTCGGCCAAGGTGAAACCTCTACCGGCTCTGACCTTTCTGTTGTACTTGATAGTTGGGGCTCTGACGACTGGTCTCAAAGCGTCCAATGGCTTTGGAGCAATCTTGGCAGCCTTGGTCAATCTGGCGTGTCTTCTGGAAGCCTTCTTACCGGCCTGGTCGAAGTGAACCTTGACTCTCTCCTGCCAGTGCTTTCTGAAGTGGTTCTTCAATAATGGTAAGTTCTTGGAGATGGCCATCTTAACTTAAAGGGTAAATCACAGTAAGAGAAATTATAAAAATTTTTGATTACTGAATTTTCAATGAAAGTTTTGCAGGGAAAAAAATTCTCAGCGTACTGGGAGTGTATGGAAGCTCAGTTGTGTATACGTCGCACTGAAAATGTCGTAATGGGTGCGGACGACTTTTTTGTTAGGTAATAAATTCAATAACGCAGTCACAACATGCACGGGACTCAGTGCGTATATTTTCTTATTAAGCGTAATTTTCAGTACCACGAAAAAAGATTGTCCATGTCTGTGCTACACAAAAGACGACACAAAGCTCGTACCTCTCGTGCCAATACCTAACAAAAATGTCGTTTTTTCTGTACACAAATGTCGCAAATTGTAATGTCGCCCTCTGTACACAGGAAAATTGAAGGAAGAATTCTCGCTGCCCTGGCAGGAAAAATTTTAAAGAAAAAACTATTCAGGTTTTTGAAAAAAAAAAATTTGTATAGACTGTTAGTACCAGCACAAGATGTCCACTCCACAATCTGTCCAAGTATGTACAAGCAGACGAAGTACGTGATCGAGGAAGTCTACTCGAAGCCTCAATACGAACCAACCGCAGAACAACAACTTTAAAGGCATTTCCTTCTACCACGATGATCCCATACCAGGATGAAAATTTTTAGACCTCGAGGGCTCCCCGATCACAACCAAATGAAACCCATGAATATTTGTACTAACAACATTTCTAGACTTTTGGTAAAAAGAGAACTGCTACTGCCGTTGCCCACGTTAAGGCCGGTAAGGGTTTGATCAAGGTTAACGGTTCTCCAATCACCTTGGTCCAGCCAGAGATCTTGAGATTCAAGGTCTACGAGCCATTGACTTTGGTCGGCCTCGACAAGTTCCAGAACATCGACATCAGAGTTAAGGTCACCGGTGGTGGTCACGTCTCTCAAGTCTACGCTATCAGACAGGCTATTGCCAAGGGTTTGATTGCCTACTACCAGAAATACGTCGACGAGGCTTCTAAGAACGAATTGAAGAAGATCTTCGCTTCTTACGACAAGACCTTGTTGGTTGCTGACTCCAGAAGAATGGAGCCAAAGAAGTTCGGTGGTCGTGGTGCCAGAGCAAGATTCCAGAAGTCTTACCGTTAAGAAAGTTTGTCAAATATTTTACTTGCTCATATATATATAACATCAATCAGGGTTGTTATCAGATATGTCATAATGTAATATCATGTCCATTAGTATACTATTTTATAACTTTTTTAATACACCAAATCAAGTGAAATTGTGAAAAAGTTATCATCAGTGAAGTGCTTGACTGATGATGCAGTATGGTATTAAAATCAAATACCTTCCCATAGAAGTCCGGACATTTCGTCAAGTGTGAAGTTAGAAGAGCTTATCATCTAGTCAATACAGTAGTAGAGCATCTCAAGAGCAGTTTGGCTATTGACGGGCTCATCAAAAAAAAAAAAAGAAGGGGCATACTGGGAATTGAACCCAGGGCCTCTCGCACCCAAAGCGAGAATCATACCACTAGACCACACGCCCTTTTTCTTATTGTTTTGGATTAGAGTAGTTTACTCTACTTGTTAATAAAGTATTGTTGATCTTCCGCCAAAAGTGAATTGCAACTAAATTATCGCCAACGCATGGTATTTATTGAATCGAGTCCGCATTTGCAAGTTGCACTCCCTCTGAGAATAGCAGAGGGGGAAGACAAATACATTGATTTCACATGGATACCGAACTCTTCTGTTTTGGCTGTCCTAACAGAAGATAGCGTTCTCTTGTATAACAAGACGACGTTTTTACCTGTTGGTTCACACCAAAGATCGCATGATTCAATCGAGTCACATGGCAAAAATGCAGCATTAACTACGAAGTACTTTGACTACTCCACTACAGATAGAGAGTTTCGTCATCTCAACTTGTTTATCCAAACCGATGCGAGCTTCTTGATTATCTATCAAATACGCGTTAGCGACGAGGCTGCGATCTACCAAGTCCACGATCACTCAGACGATCGACTCATACAATCGACTGAGCCATTCCTTACGAAGAAGTTTAAATTGTCGTTAACCACCTTAATCAAGTCAGCCGGAAACATCATTGCAGCTAGCTCCAACTTCATATTGCCCAACTTGATCAATCCAGAGCATATCAATAATGCCTTCCTCATGGACAATAATTTATGTCCCGACATGCCGTTAGTAAAGAAGTTCAACATTTTCAAAATGCTCAAGTTGGACTTCGAAGAATTGGACCTTTGGTTCATGACAGACTCTCATGAAGTCTTGGCCCTCAACAAAAACAACGCTGGGAGTGAAAACTTCCAGGTTGTCAACGTCAAAACATTTGAAAGCAGAATCTTCGGGCTCATACATTGTGATTGGTATGATAGTACCCCGCAGATCAAGTTCATGACATATAATAAGTTTGAGGACTTTTTCGTGTTCATTAATGATTTAGACGAGGTATGGGTTTATGACTTTAAGGAAGGTACTGGTTTCAAAGTCTTCTCTTTTGAAACTGATTTTGAAGTTGAAGATATTGCATTTAATCCTCAGAACGATCTTGTGGTGGTCAACCTGCATTCACAGGTTCGACTCTTTAGACTTTCCTTCAAGGAGAAAACTATGGCCGACTTGAAGGAAATCGCTGTTTTAAGTAACGGTGGTAAATGTGAGTGGGCACCCTCTGGACGGTTTTTTGTCCTCTTGGACCATTCTCAATCAGTATGGCATCTATACTCACAATTCGGTGTTAAACAGTTTAGCAGCGATTTGATAACGAAGTTCAGGTTTGCTAGAGCATCGAGCATAAAGATAAGTGAAAACTCAATGTTCCTTCACATTGTTAGCAAGGAAGGTACTGAGATATTCAGTTTGAAGCTTCGAAGAAAGCTCACAAATGGAATTTGTTACAGTATCGATTACATCAATGTTCTCAACGGGAAATCTTTCATGAATTTCCCGATACTATCGAATTTCAAAGCATCTATTGAGCGTGATTCAAGTGACGTATGCATTACCAGAAATAACCTGCATCAGATTACCATATCGCATAAAAACAACATTAGCATCTCAACCCCTGTCTTTTCTGACAGCGCAAATCACCCACTCTGGTTCATGTTTAATAATACGTCCAGTGATCCATTGACGATCAAACTGCATTTCTGGTACAATGACTACTTGATTTTTGTGAATAGAGTAACCAAGGGTAAAAAAGATAAGACTACCCAATACGATGAGATTCGCATAATCAACGCAAAGAAAACCAAGCTTGGTCATGGTGGAGAAGTCTTCAACTTTGATAATGAATCGATAATATGGAATTACAATTTCCATAAAACGAGGTTCGTTGACGTCCAATTCGTGAAGAACTCGACTCCTGGCAGAGGAAATTTGATCATTGTTACCGAAGATATGAAGTTGATCATCTTGGAATTTTCAAACACTACCTTAAATGAAGATATTGGTAACCTCAAAACCTATGACTTATTCATTGAAATCTTCAAGGTAATTCATATGGAACCAATGAGCAAGGTACTCTCGACAGACAAAATAGTGCAAACGACAATGATTGCAAAAAAGCACTTTGTGTTTTTATTGCGCACCGGAGAATTGTACGTTATGAAGAATACTACAACAGTCGACAACAAGTCCAATTATAACTTGGTGCAATTGGGAGAGCAGATTGAAAGATTCGACATTCTAGAAGCGTCAGGTATGGAGTACTTGTATTTTAGATCTAAATTTGGTGACTTAAGAGTTTATGAACTACAGGCTTTACTGGAGCCAAACCCGGCTCCAATAGTAATCCCGTTCGACCAAAGCTATCAAGTTATTCGCATTTCAGAGTCTTTTGAGGTAGTCTATCTTGAATCAAAAGTGTCGGATGATGCATTCGTCACACAGAAGGTTTCGCGTGAGATGGTACTTAACAGGTTCATTGAGCACTACTTGATTCAAGACGAATCTAAAATCAAGAGCTTCCAAAATCAGAATTACTATGATTATGCGTTGGAATTGCTACTCTTTACGTATCTCAGTGAAGACCAAAACCAATTGTTGCGCAAATTGGTTAACGTTATCAATGGAAACAAAGACATCTTAATCAGGTGCTTCCGGAAGATAGAATTGGACCACTGGGAGAAATATTTCGAGGTCTTAGAAACAGATCTGACGGCTTTGATGACGGAGTTAATTTCTGAGGGAACTGTGGAGCAATGTTACCACTTCCTCATTATCTACTTGAACACCAAAGCAGAAGAAGACGAAGAAAAGGGAACCTTGACCCCCAAGGACTATGAGTTCGTATCGAAAATCATAGACATGCTTGCAGCAGAACAGAAGTGGGATTGGTGCTTTGAATTGTGCCGTTTTGTGAAAGTGTTGGAGCCTAATGGCACCTTCCTTAGAACGATTGAAAAATCGTTAACTGTATAGTTATGTGTATTTGGTAGCGCGATATAATTCCTGCATGAAAACCAGCCAACCAAATGGCTTGATTTATTAAACATCCTAAAAATTCTAGCGACAAAAATTCAGTCAAACATAAAGGCCTTTTGAAATAACGACGAAATGACGTTAGCTACAGAGTTCGCAGAGACCACCCGCCGTTCAGTGACAAACGCTGACATGCAGAGAAGAGTTTTGCACTTGTACCGCAAGTACATGAGATACTCCCATGAATTTTGCGACTTGTACGAATTAGACATGCCTGTGGCCAACGTGAAGACTAAGATCAGACAAGAATTCGAAAGACAGAGATATGTCACCGACTTGGGTGTTAGAAACGTCTTGGTCATGAAGGGCCAGATGGAATTCCAGGAGTTGATCAACTTTTGGAAGCAGCAGTGTCACGTCATGAGATACTTCGATGACCAAAGCTCCTACAACGTTGTTGACAAGAACGATTTCATTAAGAACTTCTTGAGAGGAAACTAGACGAATGGTGAACGAGAGAAAGGCTGGAAACGGGGCTTTTTACTGCATGATACTTTGAAAGTAACCAAGTGTATCTTGTATCTAAAGGATGCATAAACAATAAAAGATTTAATAACGATCAAGGGGTAGATTCATTTGTAACCTGTAGTAAGTAGGTTCATCACTGTACGATTACAATCTACAATTCGTTCAAAAAGACTGATTTTATTATCACTCAGGGTATAAACATTAAGAAGCAAGCAGAACTAAACGCGAGTAAGGGGGACATTGGAGTGTCGTTGTTAGAGAATAAAGGTTTGAGAGTAGGTGGTCAAATTTATTCCAAGTGGTCGTCCAATGGGGCATCCTCAGGGTAGGCGCCTTCAATGTCGTCATCCTCGTCAATGCTAGCTTCCTGGTACTGCTGGTATTCGCTGACCAAATCGTTCATATTCGATTCAGCCTCAGTGAATTCCATCTCGTCCATACCTTCCGAGGTGTACCAGTGCAAGAAAGCCTTTCTTCTGAACATAGCGCTAAATTGGTCACCAACTCTCTTGAACAATTCTTGGATAGAAGTGGAGTTACCGATGAAGGTGGCAGACATGTCCAAGTCCTTTGGAGCAACAGAACAAACGGCAGTCTGCACGTTGTTTGGAATCCATTCGACGAAGTAAGAAGCGTTTCTGGTCTGAACCTTGTGCATTTCATCCTCGACTTCCTTCACGGACACCTTACCTCTGAAGAAGGCAGCGACAGTCAAGTATCTACCGTTCTTTGGGTCAGAAGCAGCCATCATGTTCTTAGAGTCGAACATCTGCTGGGTCAACTCAGGAACAGTCAAGGATCTGAAGGACTTCGAGCCAAGGGAAGTCAATGGAGCGTAACCAACCATGAAGAAGTGCAATCTTGGGAATGGGACCAAGTTAACGGCCAATTTTCTCAAGTCAGAGTTCAATTGACCTGGGTAACGCAAGGAGGTGGTCACACCAGACATAACAGAGGAGACCAAGTTGTTCAACTCGGCGTAAGAAGGCTGTGGCAACTTCAAAGTCTTCTGACAGATGTTGTACAATGCTTCGTTGTCAATACAGAAAGTCTCGTCAGAGTTCTCGACCAACTGGTGAACAGACAAAGTGGCGTTGTATGGCTCAATAACAGTGTCGGAAACCTTTGGAGATGGGACGACAGAGAAGGTAGCCATCATTCTGTCTGGGAACTCCTCTCTGATCTTAGAAATCAACAAGGTACCCATACCAGAACCGGTACCACCACCAAGAGAGTGGGTAATTTGGAAACCCTGCAAGGAGTCACATCCTTCAGCTTCTCTTCTAACTACTTCCAAAACGGAATCCACCAACTCAGCACCTTCTGTGTAGTGACCCTTGGCCCAAACGTTACCAGCAGAGGACTGGCCGAAAATGAAGTTGTCTGGTCTGAACAAGTTACCGATGTGAGAGTTCTTGACGCCATCAATGGTACCTGGCTCCAAATCAACAAGGACAGCACGAGGAACATACTTACCCGAGGAAGCTTCGTTAAAGTAAACGTTCAACTTCGATCTCTGGATTTCATCGGTTCCGTGGTAGTTACCGTTGTCATCTAAACCGTGCTCACCGCAGATAGTTTCCCAAAAGGCAGCACCCTAGTATTGTTAGTATATGAGGTATTATATTTTTCATCATCAGCTTAACACCACGAATTGAAACTGATCTGAGACTTGTGAGCATCATTTCGTGCTCTTGGTTTCGTTAATACATACGATCTGGTTACCACACTGGCCTGTAGACAAATGGATCTAAATGTTGTTAGTATAATGTTGGCAAGGAACTGCAAGCAATGCTGCCGCTTAAGCGCGTCATTTCGACCAGTAGCATTGACAAATCATCACGACGAAAGGGACGTACGATTTCTCTCATTGTAGATGTGCTTTGTTAGAGTGGGTATAGCGTTTAACTGCACTTCAATAGATGATCTAAGGAAGAGTATAAAAAGCTAATTAAAATACTCGAAACAAAAAAAAATGAGTTGGCTCGTAGCGTTTGTTGTTTTGATAAATTTTGGCTTCCAAATTTTTGCAGGTTGAAAGCCGCGCAGCTCATAAAGTGTAGTGATCTTTTCCTAATTTTTACAGGTTGAGGACGCCTTCGTCAATATAAATCGTGATTAATCCCTTTTTGGAAGTAAGTAAACAATAGTTAACCGTGTTATTTTGTGCAGGCACGATATGGAGTAGATTACAAGGAAGGAACCTAAAACGACAATAGATTAATTGAAGAAAATGTCACAACTCTCCCCTCCATTACAGTGGGTGAGAAATGCTTTGCATGTAATTAGAAACACGTTTCGCAGCCGGGGTGGAATTTGAATTTCGTAATGTTTTTAGCAATATCTCACCAAAACAAGGAAAAATTTTTGAGTACACGACAGTTTAGCGGGTGCATCTCGAAGTTAATCGAGGAATAGCCTTAACCTGCAAATCTACTGACGTTTATCGCAGCAACACGAATGAACTCAATTTGCTCCGCTCGGCCCGACGACAGGGAATGCAAATACTGGCGGCCCACAAGCCAATTTTTCCTGGTAGCGCGTCGACTGGTAGCGCGCGTGTGCTTAGTTTGAAAGGCGCAGAAAAAGTACATGTGTTGTGTTCTTCTGACAAGTGAAATAAAATAGCAGATATAAACCACGAATGTCGGCTAGCATCAAGAACAGAACCTTTGAGTTCCAACAATGTGTTCAGTCGTTCGACAAAATAAACAAGAAGAATAAACAGCAACAACCACAGCGGTCTACGCAAGGTCCAGCAAAGAAATCGCAATTCAGCCAACATGCCAGCGTTATCGCGAAGGACATCACACGCGTGACAGACATGTTGAGCAAGTTGGCACTCCTTGCCAAGAGGAAGCCTTTGTTTGATGACAAGCCTGTTGAGATCGGCGAGTTGACATACGTGATAAAACAAGACATTTTCAAGATTGAACAGAACATCCAAAACTTGCAGAAGTTCATGAAGGGCGACACGTCCATCCAAATAGACTCACAGACGTCTCAGTTCTCGAAAAACGTCGTGACATTACTCAACTCCAAGATGAAAAACGTCAGTGGTGAGTTTAAGAACGTCTTGGAGACTAGACAGAAGAATGAGATCTTGAATAAGAATAGAACAGAGAACTTCTTGTCGTCCACCAATGCTCACCACCAACAACAGAATGGCGGTGATATTGGACGCACAAAGTCGCCTTTGACTGATGGTTTGGCCACCAACGAAAACCCGTTCCTCATGAGTTCGCCATCTCCTAATCAATATACCCAAGATGAGATAAACGGCGCTAACTCGGGCAACCCATACGCGAACGACTACCTCTCTATTCCTAACCAAACGCAGCAGCTTTTGCTCATGGAGGAGCAGTCGAGCGAGTACTTGCAACTGAGAAACAGAGCGGTCGAGACAATTGAGTCCACCATCAACGAAGTTGGTAACCTTTTCCTGCAGTTGGCCACTATGGTTTCGGAACAAGGAGAGCAGATCCAAAGAATAGACGAAAACGTGGAGGACATAAGTATAAACATTACTGGAGCACAGAGGGAGTTGTTGAAGTACTACGCACACATATCGAGCAACAGATGGTTGTTTCTCAAGATCTTCGGAGTCTTGATATTGTTCTTCTTCTTGTGGGTCATGGTTAGTTAGAGATGTTAATGGTATGGCCGAGAAATAGCATAATAAGAGCACACCGGCATGTTTAGAGAATACACTTGTAGATAACAGCCTTTTTGTTGCTAGCCAAAGCGTGATTCCAAGTCGTGCGCCTACCAAAATTGCCTCCGATTGTGATAAAATTGTGCGAACGGGATAACGAAAACGCTAAGGGATACAAGGGAAACGAGTGTGGTATACTGAAGCTCTCATAGATTCGTTCACACATAATACTAGCACATACCACTTTACCCACCAGTGTGATATAGAAGGAAATCTCTGCCATGTGGAACTATTTTTTTGGCGGACAGAAGCAGCAGCAAAAGAAGGAGCTTCCCAAGAAGGCCATTGTGGAGTTGCGCGAGCACATCCAGACCTTGAATAAGAAGCGCAATCACTTGGAGCTGCAGATAGCGGACCAGGATGCACTTGCACGTAAACACATATCTACGAACAAGACCCTTGCGAAGAATGCGTTGAAGAGAAAGAAGACGTACGAGGGCAACTTGCTCAAGATTGAGAACCAAATCGAGTCGTTGGAGTCGCAGTTGACTGCTATCGAAGGCGCCAACTTGAACTTGGAAACGATGAAGGCAATGAAGCAGGGCTCCAATGCCTTGAAGCACTTGCATGGAGAGTACGACATTGATAAGGTTGAGGAGACCATGGATGACATTAGAGAGCAGGTTGAGCTTGCTGACGAGATCTCCGAAGCTATATCGAGACCTGTGGCGAACGACTATGTTGACGAGGATGAGCTCGATGAGGAGTTGGCCCAATTGCAGGAAGAAGCTGAGCAGCAGAAGCAGCCTGCTCAGAAGGCAGCGCCACAGAAAGAGCACAAGGAAGAGTTGCCCACCTTCCCTACCGTCAACAGGACGAAGCCACAGGCTACCAAGGAAGATGATGAGGACGAGGAAGCTTTGAAGGCATTACAGGCTGAGATGGGATTGTAGGAGCCAAACGAGCACAGGTCTGAGAAGAGAGCTTATAAGATATGGAATACTACCATTGATAATTTATCTTTAAACGGAATATACTAGCACTAATGAAGACGTAGGGACGGTCAGAGAATTGTATAGCACTGATTGAGAAAAGAAATTCATTAAGCATACAATTTTTGTAGATCTTCGCAGATAATTCATAAAAAACATGTGAGTGGATCAATTGAAAGGAGCTTTACCAAAACAATGTTTGTATTTTCAACAGTAGTTGGGAAAATAAACATATGGTTTCTAAATGTCATAATTGATAGTAGAAAGTCAAAGTCGGTACGGCTTTGGTGATAGACAGGAGTGTGCACATTCTTATCATTGGCAAGTATCAAACCGCGGATTTTTCCCTTTCTTTCAGCTATTCTCTCTAGCTATTCTCTAAAGCATCCCTTTCTTCATCTCTTCTCTATCGTCTCTGTCATTCTCTCCCTTCTCCACCTCTCTCTTCTCTCTTCTCTACCTCCCTCCTCTCTCTTCTCCTTTCCTTTATCATTTCTTTTGATTACCAAGCAATTTGTCATCAACCGATGGCGCAGAGCGATTTAATAAATTTTTCATAGCTCACACTACACACCAGGTCACAAGATGTTACAGGCTGTGGCTAGGAGAAACTTCGCACAGCATGCCGAGAGACGGCTTGCATTGATGAGGTCCATCAGTGGGACGTCGAAGAGTGCAAAACCCACTGTGGCCACACCAATACCACAACAGGATTATTTTCTGTACAAAACACTTCTTGATGACCTCCACACTCGCGAGGTCGGCAACAAGAAGCCGGTACTGGCACACCTTCGTTCGTTCAAAGACATCAATGAAAACACATTCAAGAACGTTTCCGAGAGAGAACGCAAAGAAGTAGCGTGGTCGTCACTGTATGACCCAGTGACCCGTTCTCCGTTTGCCAAGGACGTGGTACACTTGCACTCATTGCTCGATGCCCTTTTGGCAAGCAAGAACTATGACCGTGCTGAGCGCATTTTGCGCGCGATTTTCCCGCTTCTTGCAAACCCAGAGCTGTATGTGTTCACATTCAACGAGTACTTCCAGTCGTGGGCACTTCAGGAGACTGTCACCCTTGACGAAGCAATGCAGTTCAAGTCATCGTTTGGGGCACAGTACAGCACGGTCAAGTTTAACGACCGGACACACGCTATTCTCTTAGCGAAGCATTTGACGACAAACACGCCGCACAACAAGTTCCTTGCCCAGTTCAATGTCAAGCAGTCGCGCAAGATCTTTACACACATCGATGTGATAGGCGCAGATGGCTTGATGGAGGTTTTCAAAGGTGAAGGAATCACTGAGGCTCATGTCCCAGAAGACTTCAAGCATTTGTTCAAGCAGGTGCACGAACAGGACGAAGAGGACGAGACCCCCTTGTACTTTAGCGAGAACGAGCAGGTTCCCACCGTGGAAAAGGATACCGAAAACTTGCGTGCAGTGGACTCGTTTGGTCTCAAGGTCATCAGGCACACACTTCTCGGTCTCAAGGAAGAGACTGGTAGTGAAGAATTAGAAAAGATCGTGAAAGAGATCGAAATGGAGTTGAGTGGCATTACGGAGCAGCCATCTGAGTACTCTTCAGAGCTCAGTAAGCGCGATTTCCACAGCATTTACAACAGTCTTCAAACCAACGAGCAGAAATTGCGGTTCAACGAGGCACTCGACATGTTCAATGAGGCTCGTCAGCGCCAGCTTGAGCTCCGTGGAGTGGATGGAGCCAAGGAGAAATGGAAGCACGAGTTCGACGAGATGCAGCGCCGTGGTGCGCTCAACGTGAACAGGGGCCTCAATGCCCAGTTGTTCAAGTGGTACTCTGAATTCTTGCCATACGTCGAGGAAGAAGTGAAACAATGTAAGAAGATATTAGCAGGTGAGACTCCAACAAAGGAAAAGTTATCTGCTCAAGAGGCTCAAATCGTGAAGGACCGTGAGTACTACGCCCCATACTTAGCACTTGTCCCACCACAGAAGATGTGTGTGGTGACGATTTTGGAGTTGTTGAAGTTGACATCCACTGGAGGTATCGACAACGGTATGCGTGCTGCACGTGCTCTTCTTTCTGTGGGACGTGCCATTGAGCTCGAGTACAGATCGCAGAGTTTTGTCGACACAGAGAAGAAGGTACACCTGAGCAGAGTACGTACTACGAGTCAGTGGAAGAAACTTCTTCGTGTAAAGAAACAGGACACTGTTGCTCCCGACACACAGTGTGAGAATGAGTGGAACAATGCAGTTTCAGCCAAGGTCGGTGCGGTTCTCATCTCGCTTCTCAAGCACGTCGCAAAAGTGCCTGTGAAGGGTGTTGACCCCACTACTGGCAAACAGGTGACTGGTGTGCAACCAGCGATCCACCACACTTACAAGTACTCGAACGGTCAGAAGCTCGGAGTGTTCTTGATTCACAAGGAGGTTGTGAGACAGTTGGCTGGTAAATCTTTCAGCAACTGTGTGCAACCACAATTGCTTCCTATGTTGGTGCCACCACGTCCATGGTCCACGCACAACGACGGAGGATACTTGTTTTCGCGTAACTCATTGGTGCGTAGTAAGGACTCTGCCGAGATTTCGGCATACTTGAGAGCTGCTTCGGATGCAGGCAACTTGGATGAAATCTACGAGGGCTTGAATGTGTTGGGTAACACTGCATGGACAGTGAACAGACGCGTGCTTGAAGTCATCATCAAGTACTGGAACACTGGTGACAAATTTTTGGACATTCCACCAATCATTGACGAGCCCATCTTGCCCACTCCGGTTGCAGTGGACGCCGAGCCTCTGGCCAAGTACGAATACCAGAAGCGTGTGAGACAAGCCGTGAATGATGCGCTGCTGGCCAAGTCACAGAGATGTGACACTAATTACAAGTTAGAGATTGCGCGTGGTTTCGTTGGTGAGAAGATTTTCTTCCCTCACAACGTCGATTTCCGTGGCCGTGCATACCCATTATCTCCCCACTTCAACCACTTGGGTAACGATATGACCAGATCGCTTTTCTTGTTCTGGGAGGGTAAGGCACTCGGTGAGAGCGGAATGCGTTGGCTCAAGATCCACTTAGCCAACGTGTTTGGTATCGACAAGGCTCCTTTGGAGGAGCGTGTGCAGTTTGTGGACTCGAACTTGGAGAACATCTTCGAGTCTGCACGCAACCCATACGCCAAGGACGCATGGTGGCAGAAGGGTGAGAAGCCATGGCAAGTGCTCAGTTGTTGCATGGAGTTGAACGAAGCATACAAGATGGAAAACCCATACGATTTTGTCTCGCACATTCCTGTTCACCAGGATGGTTCATGTAACGGTTTGCAGCACTACGCTGCACTTGGTGGAGATTTTGAAGGTGCTCGCCAGGTTAACTTGGTGCCGCTGAGCAGACCACAGGACGTGTACGCTCACGTCGCAGGGTTGGTCAAGGAGCGTGTGGACAAGGAGGTGCTCGATGGTAACAAGTACGCTATTTTCTTGCAGGACAAGATCACTCGTAAGGTTGTCAAGCAAACAGTGATGACCAACGTGTACGGAGTGACCTTTGTGGGAGCTGCTGCACAGATCAAGAAGCAGTTGGACAAGTACTTTGACAAGGACAGCACTGAGGACAAAACTGAGTATGCCCGTTATCTTACCACACACGTTTTTGCGCTGGTTCGTCAGCTTTTCGAGGGTGCACACGACATCCAGGACTGGTTGGGTGAGAGTGCCCGCAGAATCAGCAAGTCTGTTCGTATTGATTACGACGAGCAGCCTGTTGCGACTTCTGCAGCGGGTGGAGTGGATGCTAAGAAGCCGAACCACATGTCTTCGGTGATCTGGACCACACCTCTTGGTCTTCCATGTGTCCAGCCTTACCGTATTTCGAAGAGCCAGCTTGTGAAAACGAACCTCCAGGACATTTCGATCTCGGATCCATTTGGTGCATCACAGGTTGACTCACGTAAGCAATTGACTGCGTTCCCACCAAACTTTGTTCACTCTTTGGATGCAACTCACATGTTGATGACATCGCGTGCATGTGGACGTAAGAACATGTCCTTTGCAGCGGTGCACGACTCGTACTGGACACATGCGCTGGATGTCGATGACATGAACGCGGAAATTCGTAACCAGTTTGTGGACTTGCACAAGAGCAACTTGATCAGCCAGATCAAGGACGAGTTTGAGAAGCGTTACAACGGATGCTTGCAGGTGATCCTCATCCCAAGCACCCACCCTGTGGCACAGCGTGTGAAGGAGGTGAGAAGAGATATTGTGAAGAGTTTGGGTAGAGCTCTCACAGTTGCAGATGAGATCTACTTGGAGAAGAAGCGTTTGCAGTTGCTTTCGTCACTGAACCCAAATAACGTCAAGATGGGACAAGAGATGTTGACCACGGTCAGTGTGACCGAGGGTCACGACTTGAACGAGATTGCGGTGTCGTCTTCGCTGTCAAAGGCAGTGCAAGTTTTGGCTCCGTTGCAGTTCCCTGCCATCCCCGAGAGAGGTGGCTTTGACGTGGAGGTGGTGAAGGACTCAACCTACTTCTTCGCATAAAGAGGAGCATAGCTCCCTGCATTAATGCATAGGCATTGTATATATTGGGCGTGTAAATAGAATAGCATGGATAGGTGAGAAATACTAGGAATTGAAATAGTGAAGAAGTCACAAAATATTAGTAAACCGAATCATTCCGTTATATCAAAAGCACATCAGTAGCCTAATCTGGCTGTTTTCTTCTCCATGTTCTCTCATATTCATATTCTATTTCATCTTTAGTCTACTTTAATCTTCTTCGTTATTCTTTATTTCTTTAATCCCTCTTTATTCTTCTTTATTCTTTATTTCCTAAACTATGTCTTCCTATTCCCTATATAATCTTCCCCTGAAGCTCAAAATTCTCTATCAAAGGCAAGAGCGGCTCCAACTCGCTCCTGTCAATCAAGTTGTACTCCTTTGCGAAACTCACAAAGTGCGCAAAGAACGAATTCCAGTGCGCTTCCAACGACAAGTGTACAATCTTGTCAAAGTGGTTGTGGTATATGTGTGCAAAGATGCGGAACATCTGCCTGGTGATGTTCTTACAATCCTTCATGAAGTTGGGTGGGAATGCACCTCCGTTTTTGGTTGGGAATACCGACTGGTCGTTCAACTTACTGGAGATCCAGGTCAACACGTACTCGATATATTGCCCGGCAGGTAAGTTCACCGCAGGACCGTTACCGTCGATCCACAAGTAGTTTGTGTTGGGCCCGGCGTTCATCGTCGGGTATGCCTCTGGTGTCATGTAGTCATCAAACACACCATAAAATTGATTCAAGTTGTTGAAGATCTCAAAGATGTTGAGCGCAATCCACTCGCCGTAGTCCACATACTTTGGAAGCTGCACAATAGTCTTGAAGGATCCCTTCACAAGAGCAGTCTTCACAAACGGCTCGCACATGAACAACGGAAGCTCCCCTGAGTCCTTGTTACCATTGCTGCTCACAGATTGTCTCTTGGGCAGTGCCTGCAGTGCTTGACCTTGAGAGGAGCCGGTGCCTGCGCGACTTCGTCTCGTTGGTGATGTTGACTGTGCAAAATGTATCTGGTTTCCGCCCCGGACTTGCTTGGAAGGCGACATCTTGTTTGGCGAGTGTGGACGTCTCATTGGAGAGGTCTGGGAATGATTGGAATGCGCATAGAACGAATCGGCCGTGTCAAGGTCTTTCTTGTTCTTCTTGGAGTTGCGTCCAAACCCCCTGATAGTGTTGAGGAAAGACATGTGCTAAGGAGTGTGTTGGAGGTCGTTTTGATTTCGTGTGCTTTCAACAATGCAGTTTTTCACTTCACGCGTTTGGTCACGGGAATAATGGCACGTGAACGTCAAAAGGGGGAAAAACAGAAAGAGCAGGTAGAAGTTACAGGCTCTTTGGGAATATACATCGGCACCTTCCATCTCTATTGCTAATACTTGGCTCCTTATTTTCATTTCTTCTCTCTCTCTACAATTTTTTCCCATTACTTTTATTATTAGACAAACGCACCCAAAGACTGCCCCATCTTGATCTTCTGTCCTGGGCTCAAGTCGAACTTGAAGTTCGATGGAGCCTCAAACACCAACACCACTGTGGATCCCAACTTGAATCCACCAACCTCCTGACCCTTGGTCAAAGGGTACCCTCCAAGTAATCTGCTGGCCTTGGAGTATGTAGCCTCGTAAACAGTGTTCTTTTTCAATCTCTTCTTCTCCACCTTCGCTGCCGCAGCCTCAGATAATGTCGTCGACTCCGAAACCGTCAGCTCATCGTCCTGTAACAATGGTATGGTCTCGCTGTCGCCAACTGCAGGCTTCTTACTCGAGTAAACCTCATGCTCATATCTCTCGTTTGTCTTCAAGTCCTTGTCAAAGTTCACAATGATACTGCCCACGTTCGTGGCACCCACTGGGATCATCAGGAAAAAGCCGTACTTCCAGTAGCCCAACATGGCCACACGCTCGTTCAACACAAAGAGGCCCTGGAGAGTCTTCTGGAAGAAAGGAGCCACAGAGAATAACTCACCGATGAAGTGACGTCTCAAAGTGGTCACCCAGTTCACTGGCGAATGATAACGGTGGTAGTCACCTGGAGCAAGGTAGATCACTGCGAAGAACAACTCATTCTTGCTGCTAGTGTTTCCTCCAAGTAAGTTCTGAACTGAAGATGGAGTGAGGTCTCTTGCCACAGTCAACTCCTTTGAGAGATCGGTGCTACGTGCAGTCTTGTCACCATCGTCCTTGTACTCCAATTCGTTCAAGCGGTAAGTCGAGTCGCTCATGCCGTGGATTTTGGCGAACTCTTCGTGGTGCTTGTCATCATCATCGGAGGACGAGTCTGCAAAGTCGAGCGATTGACTTGGAGCTGCCAACTTCTGCGTGTTGAGACCCAACAACGCGTCGATCGAGTATGTCATACCCTTGACCTGTTCGATCTCGCCATTTTCCACCACACCAAAGCCCAAGACCTTTCCGTCAGAGGGCGAGACGATCTCGGAGTCAGCCAACGGCCTCACGCCAGGACGCAATTTACGGTAGAAAAAGTCCGACAAGTTCGAGTACTTGGTCAAATCCGGCTCATCCATCTCATCCAAATGCACACCAAAAAGAGCAGAGTAAAGTCTATACAGTGGGCTACGGAGCCACACTGGCAAGTCGATAGAGTTGACCTGTCCCCACAAACGCGAGATACTCTTCAATGGCAATGTAGAGTAAGCGTACAACAGCCATGACTGCGGCTTGATTTGGTAAGGGTTTGTAGTGACAATTCCCTCCTCTTCGTCGTACTCGCCCCTATCATAGCGGATCTTCGCAGCCACACCGGTGATCACCACCACCAACGAGGTCAAGGTCCACCAGCGGATGAAGCGCCGGCGCTGCTGGCGTCTCGTGCGGGCCTCCTGTGAAAAGAAACGCTTGTGCAAGTTTTTCGTCTTGGTCTTCAATTTCTGGTTGGCACTTGAAAGATGGCGCGTTGGGATCCGCAACTGTGGCAAGCGCTTGTTCAAGCCCACGCTGGGCCAGCTGGAGTAGTACAAGACATTTCTTCTTGGTCTTGGGATCTTAGGGAAACGATAGTAGTAAGAACTCAACCCGTAAGCGTACGAGCTTTTGTTCCTCTTCTGCTGAAGAGTGTGCTGTTCAACTGCAATTTCCGCCGCGATGGAGTTTGCACGCGACAAAGGCTGGTTGATGTCCATCCTCTGGGGACCGTACAAGGAAGGAGTGTACTTCATGGCCAGTTTCGCGCCTGGGGCCATACGAGGGGATCTATACACCATGGTGACGGAAAGAAGAACAACAATAAATATACAAAAAAAAATACCGCGAAAGTGCACACGATGGATAGGTGCGTTGGTGCTTTGTCCTATCGGAGTGCTGCACACAGCGGTTCTACAGGTTCATAACGGATCAGAGGGACCTAGGAGAGCGGGGGTGACCTGCGCACGCCTCACTGTGTCAGGATGTCTCCACAAGGCTTCCAAACCAGGTAAGAAGGAAACGTCCAAAAGGGAAATTTTTCGTGTGCAAAGAAGGGATTTTACTCAAGGAATAATCTGTTTTTAAGGAGGAGAACAAAAGTGAATTAATGGGCTTTTGAGGAGGAGAACCAATGAGCGTTCAAGGGGTAGAATTTTGAGCTCCTCGAGAGGAGAATTTTGAGCTCTCAGAATGTGACGTTTGTGTTGTGAAGGAGGAAAATTACGGAGACAATTGAGGGATATTTAGGAGGAATAATTAACGGGAACTGTATTGCAGTCTAATTTTAATCGTCCTACAAAAGACAAACACCTTTTGTTACTGAATTGGAGGCTTACTTTGACATTCTTTGTATATGGTGGCTGAGGCGAACAAAAAGAAAACCTAAACAGCGAATAAGAACCTTTAAAACTACAATGGACTTGTTTCAACTTCCACCTCTTCTAGACTGAAAAATCGATTTAGACCTCCCACGACTTGGCGTACGACCGGATCTTAAAATTGCATGTGAGATTTTTCAACAACACTAACAAAGTCCGAAACTGGCCCCTCGATCCACATTCTCACGTGAACCAAGTACTTAACTTAAAGCCAAGGGTGCGTCTCGTAAAACTTTTTTCTGATTGTGTAACTGCGTAATTGGCTATGCAATTAAATGAGCACGCAATATGGTCACAAAAGTGTTCCCCATGGATATTTTGTTCAGCGATCTTGATGTTGTCTATACTTTTATGAGGTCTCGTAAACTCTGTACCTTTCAAAACCTCTCGTTTTCCCCATAAACTCCTCGTTATAATAATTCGTCTTTAGTTGTTCCGTATGTTCCTTTAGTTGTTCCGTAAATTCCGCATAACCAGTCCCTTAACCGTTACCTCGTAATATCCTTACTTTTCTTAGTCTCTACCTACATTCTCACTAGTATCTTCTATACCTCATATTATTCGTCATTATCTACCTTTCTCACTCCATGCTCAAACTAAATATCATCTGCTTCAACCTCTCCACAAACTCAACCCCGATGTAATGCAAATCTCCTCCCAATACTCTGTCCGTGTACGAAAACACCAACCGGAGGTTCCACAAGTCTTCGGCCCCCCGTGGGTTCCGCGCCATGGCCCTCAACTCGAGCCGGTCGTCCACGATCTCGTCCACACTGCTCGGCGCCACTTCTTCCTCTCCTCTCTTACTCGCGTTCTCCAACAAGAGCAACCGCTGCTCATGTGACTCAGCTCCAAAAACATCCATGCCCATAATCTCCTCCAAGTCCCGCCCCACGTCAATCTCTCCGTTGGCAATCTGCAACGCCTTGTTTTCGTTGCTCAACAAGACACTCACAGAAGCCCGGAGACTCTCGTAGTTCTTCTTGCGGTAAACGAAAAGAGTCAACGACCGTTTGAAGATGTCCAAGTACTCACTGTGCAACTCAAAGTCGATGTTCACAGTAAAGTGGTCGCTCGACATGGTCACAACCGACAAAAGCGTGTCGAGCGGCGGCAAGAGACACGGTGCAAGTGTCTCCCGCATAGTGCCATCCTTCAACTGCATACGAACGGGAATCTTACATGGCTTACCAGTACTCACGTCACGAACAACAAGACAACGCGGCTCCACCAGTAACGCCCACAAGTGCCTGAGCGCTTGTAAGTGTACCTCGTGATCTGCGTTCCCGTTGGGCGAGATTGGGTACATCGATGTCACCAAACATGCAATCGCAAAGTTGCTGCTGCCTAATGCATACTGCCCTCCACTCAAAAACAAGAACCCAAGTGCTAAGTTGATCGCCATGTAGTTACCGTACCCCATATCTTTGCCTGTGTTATGGTGCAAAATACGCAAACGCCGGAACGTATCCAAGTCACCACTACCTGCCATAACAACAGAAAGCGAAAGTGCTAGCAAATTCTGGATGTTGATTGCGCTGTGCCGCGCTATGCGCTGGTCGTAGTTTCCCGCAGGTTTCTCACTCACAGCCATTATCATATCCAAGTACCGCAACAACGTGCGCTTGGCTTGCACATCGTGACTCAGTGCATACTTTACTGCAATAGACATACACGTTCCTCCTAATATGTTGAAGAATGACAACTGATCGCTGTCGAGGCTGCTCTCCGCGCGGTGGCAGTTCCGGTATTTGCTCAAGACAGCTGCAGGAATTTCCAGTTCTACCCACTCCACTGTCTTCCCAACCTGGTCCCACGTTATTAAATTCTTTGCTACGCACCGAAGGAATAGAAAGTCAGGGCGAACATAGTCGAGGAGCTGCTCAAGCTCCGGTACTCTCAACTTCGAGGCGATCGCAGCATTTCCTGTGCGCATGTATATGAATCCAAGCGCCAAGATGGCTCCACAGCACGACTTGTCCAATTCTTGCACGGGTTGGAAGTCCTTCATCGACGTCGCCAAAGATAGGAGCTTATCCACGAGAGGAGTATCATTGAGTCCCCGCAAATCGTCACCTTTACCCAAGTTTACAAACCCGAGTGCAATACCCGCAGCAAGTCTATACCCTTCGTGGATTTGCGCACAATCACCTTGGTACACCACCAGAGTGAGCTGCGATAAGAGAATCTCACTCATACGTCTGTGCTGACTCTCTAGATAAAGCAAACCGATACCAATCAACCCTGCAGTTTGTACCATCACAGAAACGTTCAAGTCGTTAGCTCCTTGTGGTAGAAGTGCTACCGCATGAACCGAGAGAACCTTTGTAAGCTTATTGTCCATGGAACCACGCGCACTCGCAGCCATACCAATCAACAATCCCACACTGGTTAACGGGTGCTTTGGACCCAAATAATTGTAAATGTGCCACTCTTCCAAGCGAGTCAAATGGCCATTCAAGCCAAGTCCCATGAGAAAACCGGCGTGTTGCGCATTGAGTTCTTGTGGCTTATTGAAGATAATCCAGCTTCCAGAAATACCCTGCGCTGCACGATCGATACTGAGGCCCAGAGCTACACCGTTGTGAAATGAACCCCACTCGTGAAGACTTGCGTTGAGCGAGCCTTCCGAGAGAATGATATTAGTTAGCATGGGCGCAATCAACGTATTCAAGTTGAACTTGGGGATTGGGAACTTTTCCGTGAGCAATGGCCGACGGCCAGAAAAGAACAATGCCGCTCGCCCAATAGGAATCGTAAGCGTGCGCAATGCCACAAGCGATGCCAACTCTCTTTGCATCACAACCAAGTCATATTCACTCAAGTCATCGCGAACATCAGTCAAGGTCGCTGTTTGTGTCTTTGTCTGGTGAAGCAAAGTGGTGATCTCGTAGTACCGCCTGTCTGCATCAAAGATCAACTTGGTGATGCCGATACGGTCGGCCTCACTTTGTCCATCCCACGGAGAAATGGTTTCATTATGGTCTATGATGTTTGAGAGAACCAGTGCTATCAGCTTGTGATGCTGATCTTGAAGCGGGGCTTCTTTTGCTGTCACGGATTCTTCAGAAAGGAACATGCTCAAATCGCGCCTCCCCACCAACTCCAAAGCACGGCCCGTCCACTCAAAGGCTGGGTTTTCCTGACACACCAGAATCGTCTCCTTGAGAGGAAAGCGAACACCTGGTGGATATGTCTCCAAGTCTCCCTGGGTGATATTGTACTCGCACATCAAGTCAATTACAGCATTGGGGCCATAATGTGGTGATACCACAACCTCGAAAAGTTTCAACACGTGGTGGGTGCGAGGAGTAATCAATAAGTCCACCGAGTCAGCTTCCTCTACAAGCTGCGAGAATGTAACATACTGGATGATCTTATCCGTGAACAAACTCGCCAATGATTCCAACAAATTTGGAGGTGTTTCCAAAATGACAGTCGAAAGGAAGAGCACGCGTGAGTCAACAAACGAAGTATCAACCTCATAGTACTGTGTCCAGGTTTCGGGCCAGCCCATCCACGTGGTGACTTGCACCAATAGCATGCTCATATTCTCCAACTGCAGTCGTGCCATAGTGTCAAGGCGGAGATCTTCACGCAAAATGTGTAAGGAAAGTGTGATATAAGGAATGAGGTCCGCCAACAGGTAATTAATGCTGTAAGCTTCGTGGAGGTCGCGCGCTTTCGATAGAAACTTCGCAAGTCCTTCACTATTGACTTGAGCACTGGAGTCGAAAGGATACACGATCGAAAGAAGTGCAATGACAAACGCGTTCCATTCGTCTTGATTTTCATCCAACGCGAGTGCTGCTCTCCAGAGAATCCACACGGTCTCGTTGATCTTCGATCCTGAAAGGTACTTGAAACATCCCAAGCATCGACGAACAAAGTTGTTCATTGGTTCAAGAACAAGAACCAGCGAGTGAAGGTTACCCTCCTGGTCCTTCAATACTATGTGCTCTTCAAAAGATCCCACAATTCCTGTAGCCCTATAATCGGCGATGGTAACACGAGGCGAAACGATGTCTAGAAATGGGTTGACTAAGTAGAGCGCGTTATCTCGCAAAACAACAAGCATGCCGTTGAATCGCGGGTGGTATAATGGCTCGCAGTCAGTGCAGCGTATATTGTAACTCGATTGCGAGCTCGAAGTTTCAGGGTTGTATATGTATACTCGGCACTCCCCACGCAGCTTGTTGAAAACAACCACTGCTTCCTGGTCTTCGTAGTTTAGCCCGCAAATCTTTATCTTGCGAGGGTCCTTTTCCAGAACCAGATGCGTATCCACACGTGTGAGAATCATCTCCTTCTTGAGCGCAGGGAACTCTGCTTTCGTTGTATGCTGTTCAAACCCCGAGTCGGTGCTCATTCGTGCAATGGACGAGATATCGGAAAGGAGCGTACTCGTGCGCTTCTTCTCCATATTTACAGAGTGTATGTTTTGATGTGTTTGCGCAGTAGCTGAACTCCCAGGGTTTGTATTTGAGGTGTTTGCATTAGCGTTCCCCGTATAACTGTTGTTGTATTGGTTATTGTAGCTGTTATTGAAATGACTTTGGTTGGGATTAAAGTGGCCTCCGTACATGTTTTGGTTATTGGAATCTATTAACAGCTCGTCCTCGAGGATACGAGACTGGTTCGGGGTGTATGCCAAAGATTGTTTGCGCTTATATTTCGTGTTGCTGTGGAGTCGCTTGTTATTTCTAGTTGCAGCTCTAATATGGTACATGGTCACAGTAGACTCGTGGGAGTTGAATGTTGCACACAACGAGTTAGTCTTATTCACCCCTCGTCTGGGGAAGTATAGCAAGGTCTCGTGCCTCGAAATCACTGACGTAGAAGAGGTAGTCACCACCCTAAACTCACCAATCGGCCCCACTAACGTGAGCAACGTCGACGAGTTCAATTGAGGTGGGTACAAAGATCCAGACACCTGCTGACTCTGATCTCTTTCCATGAGCACTCCTGCTTCTACAGGATACGCGCTTTTCAATGTGAATGGTAGACTCACAACGTAGACACGGCTATCGGGGTAGTAGATATGTGCGGCTTTCTTCAAACACACAACAAGAGAGTCTGGACGGGGTTCATTGTGTTTGTTTATTGCTTGTGGGTCAGTTGTCTGGGCACCAAATGCTGTGAACATAGCAGTCACCACATCTTCATCGAAAGTGAGCTTCTTGAATATGGTCGAGCCTTTGAGAATAACCACTTCCCTCTTGGAGATCAAGAGCTGGCGGTCCTCACTGAACAACTTGGTCTCGTGAAATCGCACGCCAGACGAGTGCGGACTCCGAAGCTCGTGTTTGAGTTCAAACACAGGCAACGTGAGGCTTTCGATCATGGCGGTTAAGAAAAACACAGATCAAATAAATGGAGATGAAATAGGAAAAATCAATAAAGTTATCAATGGCGATAAAAAAGGATTCAGAGGCAATGGTGATCTTACTACCATTGATGACTTCAAAACACTTTTTATTCATACCATTTCATTCCTACAACCAAATACGATAAAGTCTTATCACTATTTACAGACACCAAAACTTATTTACTCGAGGATTCTGGTGATCAAACCGGTACCAACGGTCTTACCACCCTCTCTGATGTTGAAACGCTGGTTGACTTCGATTGGGACGGCCTTGATCAACTCAGCCTCCATCTCGATGTTGTCACCTGGCATAACCATCTGGGAGTGGTCGACACCCTCACCAGCTGGGAACTTGAAGGAAGCAGTGACGTCGGAGGTTCTGAAGAAGACCTGTGGCTTGTAGTTCTCACCGAAAGGAGAGTGACGGCCACCCTCCTCAGTGGACAAGATGTACATGGAGGCCAAGAACTTCTTGTGGGAAGTGACGGTGTTTGGCTTAGCCAAGACCATACCTCTCTTGATCTCGTCTCTCTTGACACCTCTCAACAAGATACCACAGTTGTCACCAGCCATGGCGGAGTCCAACTCCTTCTTGAACATCTCAATACCAGTGACGGTAGACTTGAACTGCTTGTCGAAGTTACCAACAATCTCGATTTCCTCACCCTTTTTCAAGACACCTCTCTCGACTCTACCGGTGACGACGGTACCTCTACCGGAGATAGAGAAGACGTCCTCAACTGGCAACAAGAATGGCTGCTCCAAGTCACGGGTTGGGGTTGGGATGTGCTCATCAACGGCATCCAACAACTTCAAGATGGCCTGCTCACCGATTTCTGGCTCTCTGCTCTCCAAAGCGCACAAAGCAGAACCCATGACAACAGGAGTGTTGTCACCGTCGAAACCGTAAGTAGACAACAACTCTCTCATTTCCATCTCAACCAATTCCAACATCTCTGGGTCCTCAATGGTGTCGACCTTGTTGACGAAGACAACCAAGTCCTGGACACCAACCTGTCTGGCCAACAACAAGTGCTCTCTGGTCTGAGGCATCTGACCGTCAGTGGCAGCAACAACAATGATAGCACCGTCCATCTGGGCGGCACCAGTGATCATGTTCTTGATGTAATCAGCGTGACCTGGACAGTCAACGTGGGCATAGTGTCTGTTGTCAGTCTCGTACTCAACGTGGGCAGTGGAAATGGTGATACCTCTGGCTCTCTCTTCTGGGGCTCTGTCGATAGAACCGTAGTCCAAGAAAGAAGCACCTCCCTTGGCAGCCAAAACCTTGGTAATGGCAGCGGTCAAGGTGGTCTTACCGTGGTCGACGTGACCAATGGTACCAATGTTGACGTGGGGCTTGGTACGGCTGAACGCAGCGTAGGATCTGTTAAAGAACACGCGCGAGGCCGAGCTCACACCACTCAATCTAAGAGTTCTGGCGAAGGTCGTAGTAATCATCTTTGACGTGAGTGATAAACTGAAAGACTAAACTTTTTTTTTCTCGAACGATTGGGTGAAAAATTTTCCATGCTTAGGTAAGCAAACATAGAAGCTAAGAGTTGAATGAGTTGTAGGCGAGAGAATCACGGAAGAGAAGGAACGAGTAGCTGGTACCCTGCCAGTACTGTCATTTGAGAGGTGGGTGAAGTGTATAGATTATGCCATCAAAGTGTGTTAGCTCAATTATTTTAGTTGTTCAATAAGAGCGCAAATGGTTTAGTGGTAAAATCCAACGTTGCCATCGTTGGGCCCCCGGTTCGATTCCGGGTTTGCGCATTTTTTTGAATGTTGAAGCCTTACTTTCGAGGAATAGAATTAACCTGTGTCTCACTTCCTCCTACGTTTTAAATCTTGCAATTCAACTTCAAACCTTATTCTTTACCATTTATCTTCATACCTAATTCGTCATCATTCATCTTCATACCTTATTCTTTACCATTCAATACCTAATTCTTCATCATTCTACATTGATTCTCCTCAAGCCTACCCTTTCTCTCTCTATTCTACTCCCTCCTAATCAATCTCCTTTATTCCTATTTTTATCCTAGCTCCTGTCTACCTGAGACTCAAGTGCGGGATCCTCTTCAACGAGTGGCGACTCTTCGCTGACGTTTTCCTGGATGATTCTTTCAAGTGCACGTCTCTCCGAGATCTCTGCAGCGAGACCGTCATCCTTAAAGTACTCATAGTACGTACACAAGCCTAACAACGTTCCCTGGAGGCAGACGGCAACAAAGTAGGAGAACCAAGAGCTCCAGTGCGAGCCCTTACTGAGGAAAAGCGTAAGGGCAAAAATTGCACCTCCAGGAGTCTGGATTCTCATCATACCCACCGACAACGTACCAGGGTGCTTCAACTTGTACGTGGTGTAGATCTGGGGAACGTACTTGATCACAGTCAAGAGCGTTGACAACAAACCGTTTGCGTTGGCAATTGAGAAGAGAGTTGCTTTTGAGCCCTCCAAGCCCCATACCAATTGACAGAGCGAGAGTGTAGCATGGACTGCCACGAGTTTGCCGACATTTTCAATCTTGCGGAACTCAATCTTGTCCTGCTTGATGGAGTTCTTGGTAAAGACGAGAACGAGCACCAATATCAAGATGGCACTGACACTCTGGACGGAGATCTGGATGAGGTTGAGCTGTGAGTTGAGACAGTTGAACGAGCTCAATTCGCCCGAATAGCAACATGTTCTAGCACGCAGACTCACGAGGATGATGTTGGTCAAGGTGAAGAGTGAGGAGCACGAACCCAACAAAAGGAAGTTGGTTGATAAGCCTTCGGAAGTCCGCTTGATGATGATGCGTCGGTACTGTGGAACATAACTTATGAAGATACCAAAGGTGATGACCACCAGGAGAATGAAATTGGCGGTCAGAGCACCTTCGTAGATGGAGCAATCGTCACTCACACTGAACGCGTCAAAGTGGCCCATGTGTGTGATTAAATTGTTTGGTCATTATGGGAAATATGCAGGAGTACCAGATAAGAAGGAAATGAACAGGTTAAAAACCTGAAGACAGACGACAGTCAATCAGAGCGAATGGAAGGTGTTTACCATTTTATCATGACTTTTATACGTAGCACAGTATTTTTATACCGGCATTACTTATCATAACATTTTATTCGTAGCACATTATTCTACCTCTCTATGTATACTGGCACCTTGACACTTACACTCTCGCTCGCAAACTTCACGACGACATTGGCAAAGTACATTCTGCCCATGATACAACTCTGGGCGTTTGGAACGAGGGCAAGGTCGTCGTTCATGTCCTTGAATCTCAAGTCTAACGAGAGCAGCATATTCTTCGTGAACTTTTGAGAGGTGCCTGAGGGCCACTGAAGAACAGGGGTCTCCTTCAGTTCAATTTTCATGCAAGCGAAGCGGAGTGGGACAACCTTGACCTGTAACTTGGCCAAAGCCTTCATATCCATGACGAGCTGGGTCTCCGCGCGGATAGTTTCACTACCGAACCTTGTCATATGATCAGACAACTCGGATAGCTTCTTTTTCATGGGCTTGATGACGTGGGCCTCTAATCCGTCATCCTCCTCACGAGGCTCGTTCGTGTACATCAAGTCGCTGGTGATTTCAATTGGGATCGGGTACTTCTTTGAGCGGTACGTCACCACCAACAAGTCAACATGCACGGACTTAATCTCAGGAGGCTTTACTCCTGCAGTAGCGGCATTGTAGATGAGTTCTATAGGGATTCTCAACTTGTCGGTTGGCTTGCGGCCCTTGAGGAAGGCTTCCAGGGGGATATATGGCATTCTAATGCTCTTCAAAGGGGTCAGAATGCCCACCATTCCCACAATTTTTGGGCCACCAGTGAGCGTCTTTTTCTTATATGGGAACCATGCTTCATTTTTGTCTTTGACCTGGGCGTGGTGGACTTGATTCTGCTCGTTTCTCTTCATGCGGGTGGTTGTATTTGGGGTTTTACCTTCAATGAGATCGCGACCAACGGCCAACTTCTCATTGACTCTGTCCATGAAGTTCTTGTAGATCAGCCTGGCCTCGGAAGCGTATTCCGCGGAGCCAAAATCAAGCCGCTGCCGTGGCACAATCCTAAGGAAACAGCTCGAGTTCTGCACAATCACAAACTCTTCGTGCTCAGCAAGTGACTTGTGCTTACGATTAGTAAGCTGCCAGTAGTCTGTAGACTTTCCAACCACACGAACCTCAATACTGTAGCTCACCGCAGAGTCCGCAAAGCAAAAGTCCTTGATTCGAGGTTGCAAAAACCCGGTGGGCTTACGTTTTCCATGGACTTCCGCCAACTCTTGCACAAAGCTGCTATTTGACGAAACCATAAAGGACGAGTTTGGATTCTTAACACCTCCAGTAGCTTTGGCAACAGTTGAAACCTTTTTCTTTTCTTCACCCTTTGCTGTTTCTGATCTCATCATACGCAGGTTCTGCAAAAACTCCTCTCTAGTCATTCCAATAGTCGAGAACATCTCGCAATGCAGAGCCAAGTCGTGGGTTTCGCACGCACAATCAAGGAGCTTTTCCGGAAGTGTGAAGTTGAAGAACTTCTTGTAAGTGACACCTGGTGCAAAGAACTTCTCCATGGGAAATGACAACGTAGTCTTGTCCAACGGGTCAAAAACGTCATCAGAATCGTCAACCTGAGCAGGCGTCCACAGCGCGTTGTAGTCAAACATGTTGAGGAACTTGTAAAAAAGCAGGGGTCGTTTTGGGTCAGCACTGTCTCCAACAACAGTGACCTTTCCTTCAAGAACCACCGACAACATGTCAAATGGAAGTGGCGCGGAAAACTTGTTCAAAGCGGTGATATACCCGGTAATGGAATCTCCTTGTTGAAACTCAATCGTGCGATGGTTAAGTGGGATGGGCTTGACACCCTTCCTCAACGAATTCTTCGTGATGAAGATCCTAACCTCTAACTGATCGGCCATTGACGAGTCAATCTCCTGAAGTCTCTTGAGACGGTGGGTGTTGCCCAAAATGGAGTTTTCCCACCGATTGGCCTGGTGTTCTTGTTCCTGGATCTGGTCTGGGGTGGGGAAATAACTGTCCAGAGCACCTTGGATAGGAGGCGAAGCTAAAGGAGACGTTGGCTCGTAGCATGGAGGGTCAAAACGAGGATCCTCGATCGTGGGGGACATGCTCTTGGAAAAGGTCGACTCGTAGAGTTGGTACGAGGGAAGGATGTTCCACATCGGGACATCTTCGTAAGCAGGGGACGTGAGGGGCTGCAAAGGCAAGTGTGGCATTGAAGATGAAGACTCCAGTACTGGAGCCATGAATGGTTGTCCACTTACCATAGGTATTGTGCCTGTTTTTTTTGCACTACCAGCACCGCCAGGTTGAAGTTGCAGATCTGTTGGCCTCAAATTGCCTACAATTATTACCAAAAATTACGAGATGGATTTGTGCGACACGCCCCACGACATGACACACCGTGGGGCTTATTTGACGACATTAGTGTGGAGAAGAGGTGATTTGGAGGTCAGCTTCGAGGTATTTCGAACAATGCGGTTCGTGTACAAGCGAGCACTTAGTGGCATGACCCCCATGCCCATGTGCTTATATGTGGCCTAAGGCAAGGCTTTTCCAGTGCAGAAAGCCTCGTAAATAAAGCTTTGTGAAACGCGACATCCCGAAGTTGGAGCGACATGACCATTTCCGACGCGACATTCTGTATTTTGTTTGCACAACGCGTTAGATGCTCAATCTGAAGCATTGGTCGGTGACGGCGACCAAAAAGAAGAACGACCTTGTTCCGGGCTCATCGAAGTGGGTAGCGAATGAGCTATCGGAGATCAACAACATTGTACTCGATAAAAGCGAGGGAATATGTATGGACTTGCGCAGCGGGTTGGATCTGATCGATCTCTTCATGAAGCGAGTACTATCTGGCAAAGAAGAGGTGGAAGAGAGCCCAGAACAGAAGTTGTCGTATTCAGTGGGCAACTACCTGACGACTAGAGTACCACAACTGTCTCCAGTTAGAAGGTATAATGAGAAGGATGACAAGGAAGAATATGTTTCGAGTGGGAAGAAGTCATTGGAGTACGACAATAATAAGAAAGAACATGACTATAATAAGAAAGACCATGACAACAGAAAGGAACTACATAAACCACTTGATGACAGAAAGGAACTACATAAATTACTGGTTGACAGAAAGGAATTACATAAATCACTGGATGACAGAAAGGAACGACCGCACAAAGAGGAAACATTGAAGAAACCAGAGAATGTCAGATCTATTGAACCTAAGAACAATACCAACAACCCAATAAAATTCAATAATGAATCTAGTGATTCTTCATTTGGCCCCGTCAAGTCAGCGTCAGTTCCTCTCAAGAACTCCTCTCCATTTAAGAAGTCCAGTGCCAATGACTTTTCATTCATTCCCATTGCGATGACTTTGCAGAATAGTCTGCCACACAGAAGCCCAAACAACTCATTCCAGGCTATAAGCACTGCCATCCGCAAGAGCATAGCTAAGAAGCGACTCACAGAGGGCCTCATCGACTCAAACTTTTTGCTGATAGATTCAGGTAATAGAGAGAGGTATGAAGGTGAGAGTAAGGTTGATTCTGGAATATTGGGGTTGGAGAGGTTCGACGAGCCGGATTTTGAAGGTGTTGAGAGCAGTAAGCAGAATCACGAGAAACAGGAAGATATACCAGTTGAGAAGCTTAATTTCCAAAAATTCGATGAGAGCAAAGATGATAGTCTAGAGTCGGTTCCGGCAATAACCCCAGTCCGGAAAAGTATGCCTAGTTTTGACTTCACACCAGCCCCGACTTGGAACAGCAACAGAAACGTTTTTGAAGATCCGTCTCCGAGTGGAATACAGCATGAATCGACTCCAACAATGCATCCACGGTTGAATAATGAAGAGAACGGTGATATGTACACCAATAAGTCCAGAAATGAACTCGCTCACTCTGTTGCAAGTGCACCATACTCTGGAGTCTCCAGTGGAAACGTCTACGATCCAGAACAATCTAGAGCAGATGGATCCCCGGAATTCAAGTTCAGATCGTCCACATACCACTCTATAAAGGCAGCTCAAAAAGCACAGTTGAAACCTCCACATCATTCCACGGTTCTACCAACCACACAGTACGAGGACCGTGAATCGAACCAGTCACTGGAAGAGGGTATGTCCAGGTATTCAAAGACACCAAACAGAGTTTTGCGCAGCTCAATATATGTACGGTTGCCTTCACGCGAACCCATCACAATTGCATCATCGAGGAAGACGAGCAAGATATCCAAGGGCCGTTCTCTGGGAGTAGAGCCGGCACTTCGTGGTATGCAACTTTCCCCAATTCCAATTCCTAGAGAGCACAATTTCCCGTATACCTCGAAAGTATTGGGATTTTCGAGCCCAGACAAAGTGCCTAAGCTCACGCACATTCCAGCTTTGGGGGCCAATGGAGACGAAGAACCAGAGCCACTCACATCCAGCTCAAACACCACTGTTCGTATAGCAGCTTCGAGCCCATCCATTGATGAAATGTCTCCGACTAGATTAACGAAGGATGCCGAGGATGAGATCCCGTCGTATATGCGGATGACGGCGAGTCGTGCAAGCTCGTCGCCACTACGCAAACCCAGTGTTAGCCCATCGAAATCAAGATCAATGCGCGAGCTAGTTTCGAAGTCGATTCTGCGTTCAATCAGCAAAAAGACTCTGCCAGTTAAGGGAACTAGACAGGAAAAAATTCTGGTTAAGGGTAAGAGGTCAGGGAAAGAAGCCAATGAAGGTGAAGTCAACAGGGAAGATGGTGACACTCTGACTAGAAATACATTCAATAGAGGATCTCGCCCAAACACGCTTGCACCACCCAAGTCTAAGTCACCTACAAGATCACCAGCACGTGAGGCCGATTTGCTCAATAGACTCACGGCACCTACGTCGTCAAGTATTGCGAAAGTTAAGAAGGAGCCTAAATTGAAGAACCGGTTCTTAACAGCCACGCTCACACCTAGCAACACCCAGTTCACTCAGAAAGCGCCTCCTCTTGCCAACTATTCAGTATCGACAAAGTTGCCGTCGCCAATGAAGCGTCCTTTGGATGAGATTGAACGTCCACGCCTTGAAGGTATTCCTTCTCTCAAGAAGAAGTCAATGATGGCAGAACACACTCCTAAGCCAAAAATAGTGTTATCACACAAGGTACAACGGGAGAAAGTCAAGGAATTTGGCAAGAAGAGCAAAGCTAGCGATAGGCTCACACAACCTGCAAAGTTTAGCTTATTTTCGGACCCACAAACACCGTCTAGGGCCACCATCAGTGCAGGTAATCTTCCCGAGATCCACACAGATGACGAGGGCGACAACAAGCACAAGGTGCTCCAGCAATGGGGAAACACACCTGAGCTACAGAGATTGTGCTTACAGAATAAGAATGTGGACCCATCCACGGTTTTTGGCGAGGTTCCGAAACTTAATATCGAAGAGATTTTTGAGTCCCTGGCACTGCGTATGAGAGGAAACCAATCACCGCAGATATCGCCTGACGAGAGGCAGCGCAAGAGGGAAGAGAGGCAGTATGCCATTCAGATGGGATATAAATAAAACAAGAATGGTTAGGAAAATTGTAGGTCAATATACTTGAAGTCTTCAATTCAAACACCTTTACCTTTCTACTAACAAATATCTAAACATCTTTCAACATCTTGACAATTTCCACATTTCAACATCTTTACACATCTTAACATTTTCTATCATACATCTTACTTCCTCTATTACCCTAATCAGCATTTCTTTGAGCTAATGCTGCAGCCTTGTTCCAACCCTTCAACCACTCTGGTGCATCGACCTTTGGTACCGCGTACATACGCAAGGAGTTGTCGAACAATGGAGCCTTAGGCTTCTCGTTCATCAACACGTTATTGATGGCCATCTTCTTACCGACCTTGATCAATCCTCCAGAGTCAGTCTCCATGTAACACTCGAGCTTCTTGACAGAGAAGTCCTTGTGCTTGGGGTCCGCAAACCACTCCTGTGGTCTATGCAACACCATCTCCAAGATCTCCAAAGGCGTTGCCAACTCACTGATCTCGGCAATGAAATCGAACTCGTCTGTGGTTGGATACAAGATCATAGCAGGGAAAATCAACTGAGACTGATAGTCCTTAGGATCCTCTAATCGTATCTTTGCGTCCTCCAACATCTCTGCTGGTTGTGGTGTTTTAATGATTTCAAAGTGTCTCAACTTGATGGAGTTTTCCAACACTATTTTGGCAAGTCTCTTCTCCTCTGCTTCACGTTCCTTCTTCTTGATAGCCTCATCCACACGTCTCTGTTTGTCCAAAACCTGCTTCAAAACATCCTTAATGGAAGCATTTTCAGGGTCGACGACCAATCCGTACTCCAAAATACCCTTGGCCTCTTCGAATCTATTGATTGCGAAGAATGCCTTACCAGAACGGTAGCATGCCTTGACGTTCTTGTCGTCAATGAGTAACACCTTCTTACAATCCTCAATGCACAGTCTGTAGTTCTTCAACTCAAGCTGACAAGCGGCTCTGTTGGAGTACAATGCGCTGTTAATGGCATCCACTCCACAGTCCACTTCCAAACCTTTGGTATAGTAATCCACAGCATTCTTGTACTGCTTAGCCTTGTAACAGTCGTTACCTTGGTTCTTGAAATTGGTTGCAATCTCATCAGGGTCACCTTCATAGGCCAAAGATCTAAGTGCTTCCAAGTTGCTGTTCTCTCCACCATCTCCATCGGTCTCATCCAACTCCGTCATGAAAAATGGTAATCGGTTCAACTCCTTCATCACATCTTCGGTGCTCTTTTCAGCAAGCTCAGCAAGCTGTGGTGGGAGCTCAGGTTCACCGGGCTTGGGGACATACCGTCTTCTCTCCCACTCGGAGATGACCTGGTCCATTTTGTCGTCTACCTCATCGATCTTCATGCTGAAAAAAGAGAAAGATCTAGAAAAGTAAAATAATGACTGCAAAAATATAAAAGAAGATAAAAAGAGGTTAAATGAACAATTACTGAGCTTTTATAATTAAGATAAAAAAAAACTGCAACAACTCTGATTCAGAGATAATTGGCGGTATTTATCTCTCTAACTATCCTTAAATTCTTCACTAAATATCCTTACTAAAATTCTCAACTACCAAATGTCTTACCAAAATTCTAACCAAAACTACTAAAGTCCTTACCAAAATTCTTACCAAAACTACCAATATCCTTACCATTTCTATAAATCAACTTCTTACCAAATGTCCTTTATCTATCTCTATAACCTCTCTATTGTCAACGGAACATTCACCAACAAAGCCTCGCCATTCAGCAACTTCACCGTGATCTTGATGAAGTACAACCGTGCCATGTGGCAAGTCTGGAAGCTCGGCACGAGTGTGATGAAGTCGAATCCCTTCTTGTGCTTGTTCTCAACACCCTTGAGGTGGCACTCATTCAAGTCAAATACCAAGTCAAACTTCTTGGAGTATAAACGGCCGGTTGTATCATTAGGTTCTGGTTCCCAAGGAATGGTCTTCACCGAAGCATGTGTTCCCGCACCCAGACTCGACTGTGTCACAAACTTCATATCGGACTCCAGTACCAGTAAGTTGATATACTTCGTTTGGAGGTTCGCAAGACACTTGATATCCTTGTACATCTGGGTCTCGAACTTGATGACGTCGTTTCCAAGCAGCTGGATGAGCTCGGTGGTTTCAGCGAAGAACTTTTGAAACTGCTTAATGACAATAGTATCAAAATTATCCAACTCCTTGAGCTTAGTATCCACCTCTTTGTCCCGAAAGCACATATCGTGGTTGATTTCCACAGGAATGTTATACTTGCGCGACTTGATTGTGAGCACCACCAACTCCGTACTAAGAGATTTGACCTCTGGCAACTTGCTACCCATTGATTCCATATAGTAGGAGAGCTCCAAAGGAACCAGCAATCCTGAGATTTTCGACTGTTCGGCTCCCCAGTCTTCAGTGCGGAACATCGGTGGTGGAATATAGAATGACCGGTACTCTTCACGAGGAGTAGAAAACGATAAGATACCCAAAACCTTGGAGCTTCCTGTTAACGACTTCTTCTTCACCGGGATAAGACACTGGAATGAGTGCTCTTCATCAATTGCCTTACCACGCGATGCCTTGATGTTTTTAGTGATGGTACTGCTGGCTACCGAGTACAATTGTCGCAATTTACCCTGCTGTCCCTGGTTGTTCGAAGCCACAGGCAGAATGCCCCCGAATCCGTTCAACATTGCACGAGAATCTTCGAGTTTTTGCTTGATGCTGCTCACAAATGCAGTGTAGAACAACTTGGACTCACGGAGAATCAGCGCACGATCGTAGTAATACTCAGGGTTAGGCATGGGAATCACTCTAATTGGGCATGTTGCAGAAGCTGCTATCACATATTGATCTGGACCTGCAACATCTTTATGGTTATAATCCAGAGCCTTTCCAATGACTCTGGCATCCACACTGTAAGTTATAGCAGCGTCGATGAATGACAAATCACGTACCTGAGTGTCTTGGTTCGTGAGCACCATCGAAGGTGCAGTCACCGCGCGAGAGGTTCCAAGACTCGGGGGTATCTCGGTGTGACGGCACAAGTTGTGCTCCTCACATGCACTATCCAAGAGCTTTTCCGGCACTCGGAACGAAAAGAACCGCTTGTAGGTCTTTCCCGGCTGGAAGGTGCGGTGTACGTCGATGGAAAGAAGGGTATTATCGTAAGGGTCAGTTTCACCGTCGCACCAGTCTGTAGGATCTCCGTCATCGGTTACCAAACGCGAGATATTGGCGTACGACCACAGGGCAAAGAGGTCGAGCATGCTGAGGAACTTTATCACGCGCTGCGAACGCGGCTTATCGTTATAGTTCCGCGAATTGTCCACGGTTTCGTACGAACCTTCGAAAACCACATATACCATATCGAAAGTCACGGGCTTGTCGCTCGTATTGGTCATTGTCACGTATCCGTGGATGAAATCGCCTTGTTTGAACTCGAGATTGGACGTGTCCACCACCGTGGGGGCCACGCCAACTCTGCACACCTTCTCGGTGACATGCATCTGGATCTCCAAATCCTGGTTGATTTTGTTGTTAGTCTTGGTGAGGTCGGGCAACTTGTGAGCGTTTGCCAAAATGGTATTCTCCCAAAGGGCCGCGTGCTGCTCATCGAACGTGTTCTCATCCTGGACCGATGCTCGTGCTATCGCCGCTGTGAGGAATGGATACTCGTCTTCGCCAGCATGGGCATCGACTGGACTACCCACGAGGGATGGGAGGTTTGTAACAGCAGGAGATGGCGATGGGCTTAATTCGTACCCGGGAGGCGCACCGTGAAAGTTTTCTGTAGAAGGTGTCATTGGCTTCAGCACTGTCAGCTGGTACATGTGGTAAGATGGAAGAATGTTGCTGATCAAGCCACCATCTTCATTCAGTGAGGTGATGGGGGCAGGTGAAGTAGTATGAGACCGGAGTGCCTGGAGATTGACTGCAGAATTGGAGTTGGAAGTGATGGGCGTGACACCAGCACTACTGGAAGTGCCTGACCGGTGGGGCCATATGGGGTTGCTGCGATCCATGGAAGTGGTTTCAAGATTTCTGGAGAAAATCGCGATGGAAAAATAATGGTACGACAAATAGTACGGGTGAAGGGAGACGAAGGGTAAGATGGTCACAGTAAAAAGGTGGGGAATGTAAGGCAAATCGATGAAGTTCTTAAACCTCTTAATCAATACTAACTATTGTCATGAAATAAATACTAAGATCATGAATATACTTGGATTACCAAATCTTTGCAATAGACCTTGACCTTTAGTAAATTTAGACCGTCTAGATGTTTGTACTACTTGACCATTTTCATACTATGTTCTCATGAACACTTTGTGTGGTGGTACAAAGCTGTTTAAGGCGTTTGGGTTGTTTTTGCCCAGGAGATGTCTCGGATTTTTAACAAACTTCTGGAACATTTGCGTTTGAACCCTGGGGACGTTGAATTCTGTTGGTTGATGCAGCAATTAGCAAGAAAAGAACACCAACAGTAGAAAACAATTATACACAAGTAGCACCAAATACACAGGTATACACCAAATACACAGGTGTGCACCAAATACACAGGTAAAAGATGACCAGTAGCACTATACAATGAGTAAAAATGATCATCTCCAGATACCAAACCAATGGGTTACAGTGGAAACTGTTCTACTACTGGAATAAATTCTTTAGTAGCAAACTTTTGATCCAAAAACAATCACCTGGTAGATGAACCACACAGCTGATGTATGTTCAATGACATTTTAAAATCTCGCTTCTCTAGGTGATCTTCATACAAGAATTTTAAATCGTGTATGAGCATTTTCATAAGCATCTATGTTTTCAGTATCAATGATCGTCATAATACATGAGATGCTCATTGATATATCAACACTCACACTACCACTCTTTTTTTTATTGTCACCATTTTTATCTGTCATTTCTTATCTTCTCCACCATTTTCTTTTTTCGGTATTCTACCCACTTCTCCATTGCTTCAATTACTAACCCAAGATGAGTGCGAAGACGCCACCCGTGATACTCGCGCTCCTAGCTCTCTGCTTGGTGGCCCTTCATTGGCGTACCACCGACAACTTTGCCTTGGACCACGTCGATGTCTCTCATCCATACTTCAGAGGCGAACACTACAGCCACAGTGAACCACACGATCCACAGCTCACCGTCTTCCAAAGAATAACTGACAACCTCTCCCAACTGCCACTCCTGATCCCGTTTCAGATCGCTCAGTTGCTCGGCAAGTTCCCTCAGTTGACGTTGTCCCATGGAGACTCCGACCACCTGTACGGCACTACCGATCCTTATCAGTCGCACGGCAATAGTATTACTAATGACCATTCCAACGTTGTTGCATCCTCCGACCCTTTGGCAGAGATTGGAGTACCTACGGTCGAGCCATCAGCAGACCACCAGCATAACGGATCGCATGCTATGGTCGCGTGCGATGTTCCGCTCTGCTCTCGCTTCGGAACTGACATCTTGCGCAAAGGCGGAAACGCCGCTGATGCCGCAATCACCGTTGCCCTTTGCATCGGATCCGTCAACTCCCACAGCTCTGGTATCGGTGGTGGAGGTTTCATTTTGAGCCGTAACAACGGTCGTGTGATCAGTATCGATGCCCGTGAAACGGCCCCGGATCTCGCCTTCAAGGACATGTACACCAACAACACTGTGCTCTCCAAGATCGGTGGCTTGGCAGTTGGAATCCCAGGAGAATTGGCAGGTTTGTACGAGCTTTATGTTCGCCATGGCCTGGGAAACATCCTGTGGGCACAGCTATTCGAGCCCGTGATCGAGCTCAACAGAAACGGCTTTGTCGCAGGACCAGTGTTATCTTCCGCAATGAAGCAAGCGAATGACCGCGTGTTATCACAGGTCCCACAGTTGCGCCAGAACTTCGGCTTCTTGTACCCACACGGCCGCATTGTCCAACCAGGAAACGTTGTGAAGCGTCCGGAGTTCGCTGCGACACTAGAATTGATTGCACGCAATGGCTCCAGCGCAGTGTTCTACGATCCTAATGGACCTATAGTCCCACACTTGGTGAGCTCCATTCAAAAGTACTTGGGAGTGGCCTCCGCTCAAGACTTTGCAGACTACAATGTAAATGTCGATGAACCACTCGAACTTAAGTTGGATATAGATGGTCATGAATACACCGTCTACAGTACAAGCGGAACATCGTGTGGATTAGCTCTCATCGGTGGCCTCAACTTCTTCAGTCGTGTATCACGTGCGACGGATTCCGCTGTCCTTCAGTTACACAAGCTCATTGAGAGTTTCAAGTGGCTTGCGCTGATCCGGACGAACTTGGGCGACCTTAACACCGATATCGCTGAAGTCCGCGCGAAATACGCGGCTACGGAATGGATAGACGACGTTTTGCGCAGCGGAAACTACTCAGACGCCCAAACGTTCAACTACACCAACTACGACCCCAAGTTCGAGGCTGCACACAACAAGGGAACCTCGCACTTTTCGGTGGTTGATCAAGATGGAAATGCTGTGGGAATGACCACCACTGTGAACTTGTTCTTTGGCCTGATGGTGTTGGACCCGCACACCGGAGTGATTTTGAACAACCAGATGGATGACTTTTCGATTCCAAGGTCTTCCAACTCCTTCAACTTGAACCCGTCCATCTTCAACTGGGTTGCTCCACACAAGAGACCGCTCTCGTCGACTGCACCCACGATAATCGTAGACAGTCACGGTCAAGTGCGTACTGTGATTGGAGCTGCGGGAGGGTCGAGAATCCCCACTGCGATTTTGCAGGCCATTGTACGTATGTACTACCAAGGGCACCTGTTACTTGAACTGATTGCGTTCCCACGGTTGCATCACCAGCTTGTTCCCGAGAACTTGATGGTGGAGAATGCCACGGTGCTTGAGCAGGAGCATCCTGGTGCGTTGGCAGAATTGGGTGCTTTGGGGCACACATTTGTGGAGACTGGTTCGATGACTGCAATGAACGGTATCGGTAGAGCCAAGGGAGTCTGGGAGGGTGTGAGTGACTATTGGAGAAAGAGAGGAGAGGCTGATGGGTATTGAATGGATAGAAGTAGAAAAAGAGACAGATTTAAAGCAACATGTAGAGTAGTGACGGTAAACAGGATTTAAGCAAGTATTAAACAGGATTTAAGCAAGTACTGAGTTTGACAAAGAGGATGACAAAGATAAGCTAAATTTTAGATAACAGTAATGGACTTTCGAACAAAAATTTCTTTATCTCCAGAGCAATTTTTATTGCTTCCGCTGCTCCTATTGATCCGGGTATCCAGAAAACAAGGTCCGTCGGATTCTTTATCAGCCGTATATGTCAAACAATGTGTTTTGACTCTGAACGGACAAAAACACTGACTCCAGTCTTTAAGAATAGCTTCAGACAAAATAATAAACACAGTTAAAGAGAGTAACTCCAGTTTTAAAGATTATTGAAGAAAAGTCTAATTGAATAACTCTAAAAAAATCACCACAGACCAAAAAACTATGTAAAGTATTGACGAGCACTTCTAGTGGCCTCAAAAATCCTTTGATCCTCTACCTTGCACCCGGCAATACTCAACCCAAAGTAACATCCATCTCGTTGTTACATTTCAATTTCTCTAACTGAATATCCTGCATCTACACCATCGTCCCACATAACGGATGAGCGGCATTTATGCGCTACGAACGTCACCGTGTGGAGTCCCTAACAACCACTAGACCAAGCTCTAAACCAACCACTAGCGGTATATTACCATTGGCAGCGGTTTGTCCGGTGCCCCACATTTCCACAGAATACTTGGACAGTAAACTTACACAAAGTACCGTTTTTGCCGGAGTCTATATCCACGGAGACAACACAAGAAAAGGAAACATCTCCTGGAAGATCTTAAGAATGGATTGCCGGAAGGTACTCCGGTTGTCCTGACGTCATTTTCGTCACGAACTTTAAGTAGATGCTAGGAAAGTGAACATGGGATTTCACATTGGTGAACTTTCAATAGGTTTACCATAAATCATCGTGCCTGTTTAATGGGTTGCTTTACTGTGCCATTTTATCTCGCTGTTTTATCTTGTCATCACATCATTTTACGTGGGGCTTTGTGGGGGCAGATCTGCAGTTTGTCCCCACAGAAAATTCGGACTTTGGCAACTTCCAGGGATACAAAAAAAAATCAGGCAAATATATATAAAGCGCTTAGGCGACGATCTGCACCTCAGCAAACCATGACCTTCCAATACCAATCAACTCTCAAGAAGTTACCAATCCCAGATCTAGAGGAGACATGTTCAAACTACCTCAGTGCGCTCAAGCCCTTGCAAACCGAGGCAGAGCATAAAGATACCATCGATGCTGTTGAACAGTTCATCAAGAGCGGAACAGGAAATTACCTCGACACTGAACTTCGTCAGTATGCCAGCACCCGCAACTCTTACATTGAACAATTCTGGTACGACAGTTACCTCAATTACGATAATCCAGTTGTGCTTAACCTCAACCCTTTCTTTTTGCTTGAGGATGATCCATTCAACAACACCTCCAATAACCCACAAGTGAAGCGTGCCACCACGCTTACCTTGCTGTCACTCAAGTTCATCCAGGCGCTCAAGCGCGAGACTTTGCCTCCAGACTTGCTCAAAAATGGCCAGGCACTTTGCATGTACCAATACGGCAAGTTGTTCGGCTCCCTGCGTATACCCACCTCCGACGGATGTATGATGCAAAGTGACGGCAATGCTACACACATCGTGGTGTTGAGCAGATCGCAGTTCTATTGGTTCGACGTCATGGATAACGATGCAAACCTTATTTTGCTGGAGCTGGAGCTCATGATCAATTACACCTCCATTGTGCAGGATGCTCTTGAGACCAGTGCCATGGACGTGGCCAAGTCATCTTTTGGTGTTTTGACCACTGAGAACAGAAGAACGTGGCTGAGTGTGCGTGCTGGTATGCTGCGTAATGCCACCAATGCAGAGATCCTCAACATTATCGACTCTGCTCTCTTTGTCATGTGTCTCGACGACATCGAATGCGATGACTTGTCACTCCTCTCTAAGAACATGTTGTGTGGACTCCTGGTCTTGGAGAAGGGTATCCAAGTTGGTACTTGTACCAACAGATGGTACGATAAGTTGCAGATCATCATCACTAAGAACGGTAAGGCTGGTATCAACTTTGAGCACACTGGTGTTGATGGCCATACTGTCTTGAGATTCGTCTCTGATGTGTACACCGATTCCATTCTTGCTTTTGCTCAGCTGATCAACGGTAACACGCCTTCTCTTTGGAAGGACTCGTCTCTGAAGCAGACCACTGCAACTGATAAAATTACTATTCCACGTAAGTTGGAATGGGACTTGACCCCAGACTTGTCGTTGGCGCTTCGTTTCAGTGAGACTAGGCTCTCGGACTTGATCAACCAGAACGAGTTTAAGCATTTGGAGTTCAAGTCTTACGGTTCAACACTGATCAAAAAGTGGAAGTTCTCACCAGATGCCTTTGTTCAGATGGCATTCCAAGCAACGTACTACGCATTGTACGGTAAGGTCGAGTGTACTTACGAGCCTGCTATGACCAAGAACTTTTTCCACGGTAGAACCGAAGCCATCCGTACTGTGTCGCAGGAATCCAACTTGTTTGTGCGCAAGTTCTTCGATGCAACTGTTGGCGCTCAGGAGAAAATGGACCTTTTACTGGAGGCTTGTAAGAAGCACTCCGAACAGACACGCCGCTGCTCGCAGGGTAGGGGTGTAGACAGACACTTGTTTGCGCTTTTCAGCATTTGGAAGAGATACTTCCCAGAGAAGCACGACGGATCTGATCTGGAATCAGACAAAACAGTCGTGGGTGGAGGTGTCTCGAACAAGCAGTACTTCCAGCAGTTGCCTGAGATCTTCGCTGATGGTGGTTGGGATAAGTTGAACAACACCATTCTTTCGACCAGTAACTGTGGTAACCCTGCTCTCCGTCTCTTTGGTTTCGGTCCAGTGAGTAGTAACGGTTTCGGTATCGGTTACATCATTAAGGACGATTCGATCTCCATTTGTGCGCTGTCTAAGCACAGACAGACCCAGAGATTCTTGGTGACTTTGGAGAGCTACTTGTTGGAGATTGAGAAGATTATGGACGACATCAAGAAGCTCAGCAAGAGACAGGAGCAGGTCCAGAACGTCAAGGCATTCACACACACGCTCTTGCAGCCTTCTGTGAGACAGCCATCTCCAAGGCAACCATCTCCAAACACTCCAAGCGCAACCAGCTTGTTGTTGGGAGGATACGGATACTTTGACATGGGTGAGGACGACATCAAGTCGCGTGGCCAGCTGCCAGAGCCGCCTTTCCTCAGCAGAAACGACTCGACCTTTTCCATTAGGGAGATTGGCAAGAAGTTGCGTTTGTCGGAGTACTGATTATTTATTACGCATGTTGATGCATTATTTATTGTACACGAGTTATGAAAGAGTGTAGAAAGTAGGATGGAGAGTATTTCGGCGTCAGTCAATTCACAAGTACATCTCTTATTAGCATTTAAAGTGAACCAACATCAAGTTTTTTATTTATTAATTTTGTTTGAATTACTCAACACCTATGCTGGATCTTGATTAGTTTACTCATACTCTCTACAATCATTTCTTCCTTCCTCGTATTACAATATCCTCTATATACCAAAACTGTTCTGGTTAAAGGCCGCACGGAGATTGGCCTTGTTCTGGGTCTTGTTCTTGTTGTGCTTGTTCGCAGCAGGCATTCCGCTCATAGCTACGTCAGCCGTGCTAGGCTTTGGTGCATTCTGGCGAGGACCATATGGGTACCCGTGAGGTGGTGGTGGATAATATCCCTGCGGCGGTGGGTAGTATCCCTGAGGAGGTGGGTAGTACCCTTGCGGTGGAGGATAATATCCCTGTGGTGGGGGATAATAGCCCTGTGGAGGGTATCCCTGTCCATATGGTGCAGGTGGTCTTGCTTGGTTCGGTCTTCCTTGATGTGGCTGACCTTGTGCAGGGTTTGGTGGTGGGTGCTGTTGGTTTGGGTTGGGAGATTGCGTAGCGTTCTGGGGCTGCTGAGCAGGTTGGGGTGGTCCACCTCTAACAGGTTGTGGGGCACTGTTATTATGAGGTTGGCTGTGAGGGGCTTGTGGTAGTTGACTGTGAGGCGCCTGTTGTGGAGGTGCTTGTTGTGGGAGTTGACTATGCTGTGCTGGTTTTGGTGAGTTATTCAACGTGGACTTCAATTTTGATGATGGGTGGATGTGTTGGCGGAACTCCTCCGGTAATGGCTGTGCGGGTTTCTTTTGGGGAGGGTTTGGAGATGACTGGTATTGTGAAACAGGTGGTTGAGGTGGCTGTGATTGATATTGCTCGTGTTGTTGCTGCTGCTGATACTGTTGATTTGGAACATTTACTCCAGGGATCACCGACATTACCCCGTTCTGCTTCGTCTTGGGTGACTTTTCAATAGGTGGTGGAGGTTGATCACGCACTGGTGACACCAGCTGCGACAGAGGACCGCTGTTATATCCAGGCTGCAAGTTCACAGGGCTGCGGCGATCCGGTGCAAGTGTGGGCTGTTGTAAAAGAGCAGGCGATGGGTTTGGCTGAACATGGACTGGTTGAGATTGAAGTTGTGTTTGTTGATATTGTTGGGGTTGTTGAGGTTGCTGCTGAACTTGTTGAACTGGCTGCACTTGCTGAACCTGTTGTGGGGCTGGCTGAGCCTGTTGCTGCATTTGCTGTTGAACATACTGAACTGGCTGTTGCTGGATTGGCTGCTGGATTGGCTGCTGAACTGGCTGTTGCTGAACTGGCTGTTGCTGGATTGGCTGTTGCTGAACTGGCTGCTGCACTGGCTGCTGCTGAACCTGTTGCACTTGTTGTGGAACCTGCTGCTGCATCTGTTGTTGCACTGGCTGTTGCACTGGTTGCTGCATCTGTTGTACTGGCTGCTGCACTGGCTGCTGCATTTGTTGTGCTGGCTGCTGCACTGGTTGCTGCTGTATTGGCTGCTGGACCTGTTGTGGTTGCAGCTCTAATGATGTTCCAGAAAACTGCTGCTGCAACTGCTGCAATTGCAAGTTCGGAACCAAATGTGTAAGGCTCTGTGTTGCTGCCGGGATCGCATTGACTGCCACCGGCGACTGCTGCTGTGGCGATTGCGAGTCATCTCCCAGTCTCTCCACCACGCTCTTCCTCTTATCGTCCTTCTTTTTCTTCTTCTTTTTCTTAGGTGAGTCCAAAGGAAAGAAAAGTGGTGGTGGAGGAATGGCTGGTGTCATTCCATCCAATAATGGCTGGTCGTCACCATATCCATACGCACCTGCGGCTCTTGCTGCCTCGGCCAACTCCTCCTCCATGCGCTTTTGCTCACGCTCCTGCTGCTTTTTCTTCTCGTGTCTCTTCTTCCTCCGCTCTTCCTTCAACCGCTTGGCTTCCTCGTCCTCTGGAGACGGCAATTCTGGCAGCGGCGTAGGGTTCACAGAGTTCGAAAGAGAGTTGGTAGGTAACTGCAACGAAGGGTCCTGCATAAGTGCCGGTTGTATTTGACCTGGTTGGAGAGGCTGAACATGAACCGGTTGAACTTGCTGGATTTGTTGAACTGGTTGACCTTGAATTGGTTGACCTTGAACTGGTTGACTTTGCTGAACTTGTTGAATTGGTTGCACTTGCTGCGCTTGCTGTACCTGCTGAATTGGTTGTGGCTGCAAACTTTGTGCTGGAACAGGGGAAACACTTTGTGAAACGCCCACCTGGTAGTTTTCGAAAGGTTCAGCGCTCTTTGCGGTCTCAGTTCCCGGTAAATACGTCTCAAAAGGCTCCTGGAACCCGCCGTTCAGTGGAGAAGCTGCCGTTGGTGTGAGATACTGTCCGTCGCTGTTTGGCAGCGTAGCCAAAGCAGTTGGTCCTGTGTGCTCGAGAGTAGGAACCGTACCTAACGACAGCGGTGCAAGTGTATTGGAGTAAGCAGGTTGAGCTGGCGCAGTCTGCACGGGTTGGTTTTGTTGGTATTGATTGTCCTGTTGATTTTGATACTGGTTGTTCTGGTACTGGTTGTTCTGATTGTTCGGATATTGATTGTTCTGGTTGTTCTGGTACTGGGTGTTTTGATTATATTGGTTATTCTGATTGTTCTGATATTGGTTGTTTTGGTTATATTGGTTGTTCTCATTGTTCTGGTATTGGTTGTTCTGATTGTTCTGATTGTTCTGGTATTGCGTATTCTGATTCTGCTGATACTGATTTTGATAATTATCCTGTTCAAGTGGAGGTGGTGGTTTTCTGCTGGTATTACCGTGAGACCCCCTCGACTGCTCCGACCGAACATCGTCCAAGCCCGCGAGATACTTCTGGTAGTCCGTCACATGGCCAGTATTATCGTCTATGTCGAGTTTCAAGCTCGCATCCTCCTCTGTGAATCTGATATTTGGAAGAAGCCCATCGTCATCTTTGGGTGGTAGTTCAGGTGGAGGAGGTGCCGGCTGCTCCTTGTTCTTGTAGTTATCACTCAGTGCGAGTCTCGTCGTCAACCTCAACTTGTCAGTGTCCGCCAGTCCTGTCACACTGAATGTTGCCAAGTACGTCTCTGCGCTCATTGTCTGTTCAGTTACAATGAGCCACTTCTGGAACCCCTTCAAGCCAGCCTCCACCACAAGTGAGCGCCCAAAGAGGTTCTTGAGTGGCGCAGGTTGATCGGAACCAAGCGACAGGAGCCATGTCCATATATAATAGTCTTGGAGAGAAACGTTGGAGATGCTGATGGCCAGGAAAAGTGGGATGTCTGGGTCGTAATCAACCTCATCACGCCGTGTCCACCCTGGGTACAAGTCGAATGCAGACTGAATAGGTTCTGCCGTGAGTCTGTTCAAGACACGCCGCAGCTCCTCTGTGAGCGTGCTGATGATCTCGCTGGTGGAGTTTTTCTGGAAGATGTTCTTAAGAATTGTATAGTTCTCTGTAGAAAGAAACGAGTCCTTCTTGTCAAAACGAAGCGTGTGCCGCACTTTACTGAGCAACTCGTATGGATTCTCTGACAGTCGCGTAGACCGAACCAGCACACATGGGATAGTTATGACACTTTTGATCAGTTCCGTGTGATCTTGAGGTGGGTACAGGTTCGTGATGAGCAACGACTGGAGTGTTTTCGGAAGCTTGAGGGTATCCAGCTCGTTATCTGGGAGCATTGCACGAAGAAACGAGAGGAGAAGGTGGAAAAGGGCGTGAGAACACGACTTCCAAGCGTCTAAACCCTCGGAAAAGCTGAGTTCCTTACTCAATGTGGCATCGTAGAATGGCGACTTGCGCAACTTGGCAACACTGTTAAACGCCCACATGCTCGCCATCTTGGAGATCTTGCGGCCGCTCAAATAGTTGTATTGTGAGTTGGAAGTCAACCCGATGAGGAGATCGAGAAAGTCATACACGATCGAAGCATGTGCTGGGGACAGAAGACACTTGGGCATAATGCTCAAAAATGCCAGCTTGGGATACCCAGCCTCCTTCTCTCGCCTCTTGTACTCTAAATACACGCTCCAGCCGATGATCTCATTATTGGGCAATCTGCTCCATAAGTACTTCATAGCACATATTAAGGTGAACTCGTCCTTGTTGGAGATGACCTTGCGCAAGCGATCCTCGTCGGTCAAAAGCCTGCCGTTGGGGAACACCTCGCGCAAGAAGTTCTCGAGCTTCGTGTCGTCGACTTTGGAACGAAATGGGAGGAAAACATGTGGAGTCTTGGTACCTCGTTGCTTGAGTTCACCTGTGATCGCGTGCAAAACGCCCTTCAATTTCTTACGTGTGAACTGCTCTTGTGCAATTACACCGTGGCCACCCGAACGCAGTGGTCCCAGCGGAATCAGAGGAAGCTCGATGTCCATGGGTGCCGTGGTTTGTATGGGGTTATCTTTGGTCTGTTTGGTTAACTATGTTTTTTTTTGTTTTGATCTGTTACGAGCTCTGCATCAGGCGAAGTTAATTGAGACACCGACGTGGTGGAGGAAAGCGAGAGGGGGCGGCAGAAGATGTCAACGGGAACGCGTCCGGATTCGTGACTTAATCCGAGAGTTCCGAGTTTATATACGCGTACCTGCAAGAATCCGAGCTAGTACTGAAAAGATCTCTTACGGAATGTGAAAAAAGGTACTAAAAGGTACGATTTAAGTTTCGGTGAAATGGTCATGTGAGGATACAATGGGACTACTACTATACAATAGTTTCAGCCATTAGGCTGTTCTTTGAGACGTTACAGGCAGTGATTGTTATCTACAGCGTGACCCTTTTGCTCTTTCTACTAGTATTGATGACCCGATTCTTCACTTTTGTACTATGCTCGTATAAAAATACACAAATGAGAGGAACTTCTAAATGAAACTTTTCCAATGACTAAATGAAACTTGGAAACTTTTCAAATGAACTAAATGAAAATGAATTTTCGAAAAAATGATCCTTCTTCCAAACATTTCCAGTTCAACTTTTCTAAGCTTCTCCTACATTTTTCATTACTGACTCTATTCTAAGTCCTAGAGACTCGGTCCATTCGCATTAATCTATCCTTTTATTCATCCTGTTGCATCTCCTACTTCCATCCTCCTCGACGTCTTCATTCATCAACACCTTCCTCTTCAATACCTTCTTCCACCTTCTTCCACCTTCTTCCACCTTCTTCCACCTTCTTCCTAACATCCCTCACTCATCCTCCCATCCCTATGTTATCAACTTGGCCGCTCCGTGCCTAGGCGCCTGCTCAAACTGCCCCTGGTAACTCTGCAAGTCCACCATGCTACTCGCGTTGCGCATCTGGAACCCGTTCATTTGTTGAACTGGGGGCTGTTGTACCTGCTGCTGCATCCCTGCGATATTCGACATGCTATGGATTGTCCTCAACTCTCCGTTGCTCTCAACACCCTGTACCCCAGGAGGAAGATCCTGGAGCTGGTGTCCTTCCATCGTCTCCTCATACACAGCGGGATATTGTCGCTGCATATGTGGCACCTGCTGTTGCATTGGTTGCCCTCCTTGTTGAATAGGCTGCTGCAATTGTTGCTGTGGCATTGCTTGCACGGGTTGCTGTACAGACTGTGCCGGAACTGACGGTAACGTAGTCGGCACTGTACTTGGTATAGAAGTCACGCTCCCCAGGTTAGACGCATCGAGAACGAACCGACACTGCTCCATCAACATCTGCGGAATCGAATCCTTGTGTGGCTCCACGGCATGGAGAAGGCCCTGTAACGCGTCTCGTAACTGTGCTGCTTGTGCCAGAAGTTCGCGGTACCCCGTCAGGTAGAACGTGAGCTCGTCCTCCATTTTTTGTATGAGCTGCTTCTTCCTCTGTCTACACTTTGATGCTGCCACACGATTGCGCTCGAGGAAATTCTTCCTCTTCTCCGCCTCCAGCCTTGGTGCTGAGCCGTCGTCAGGAGACTCTGACTCTTGTTCTGGCGACTCCGACTCGGCCTTCACCTTCCTCTGTTTTGCTTTGCGCTTCGCAGGCTCCGCCTTACGCTTCTTCTCTGGCTCCGGCTTGTCTGGCTCGCTCGACGACTTGGATGCTGCGCGCTTGGGTTTTTCCTTCACCTCAGGCAGACCTGCAGGTACCGACTTTGAAACAGGCGGTGGAGGTGGCTGTAAACCTCGGTTTTGTTGATTGGGTTGTGGGCGAATCTGTTGGTTAGGAATCTGTTGGTTGTTTGGTTGATTTGCATGATGTGCCTGGTTACTTCCCCCTTGGTTCGGCACTTGCAAATGCTCAGGGTGGTGATGCAGATCGATTCCCAACAAACTCAGTAATCCGGGCGTCATGGGCGAGTTCAACAACCCACCAGGAGTCGTCAAACCAGGGAGTTGTGCAAACGGAAACCCTCCTGGTGTTAGCCCCGAGCGCAAGTTCAGCTCGTTGGGCGTAAGGCCTGTTTTACGAAGGGTGTTCACAAACAGCCCAAAATGTCCTCCTGGTGCGCCCTCTTCAACTCCATTTCCACCCGTGGTCGCATGGCCACTGGCGTGGTTGGGAGCCGGTGCGCTACTGCCGTTATTGGTGACGTTCAACAAACTATTCCACAAATTCGATCCTGGAGTGCCAGGATTCGACATGTGGCCTGGCAGGAGCCCGAGTGGGTGCAACCGGCGTCCTCCCGGAGTGAAAATCGGCGGTGTTATTCTGGGTAACTTCCCACTTCCGTTACTTCCATGTTGTGAAGTGTGTGCCGTCAGGCCCTCTTTTTGCGACAGAACTGCTGCCTGCTCGCCCACCGAGCCTGCTTGCAGGTCTTCCAGCTGCTGGTGGCCATGGATCGTGGCATTCTGCTGTTGTTCATGTGGCTGCGCGTCCTGTGTTTGGGGATGGTCTTGTTGGCCGTTGGGCTGCTCTTTGGTTGCAAACGACCGTTCAAAAGGATTCGACTCGAGGTCAAACGACGTGGGGTTAGACTGCGGGTTAGTATCGGCGTGACATGAAGGTGTCTGCTCACTTACATCTCCAGACATGGCGGAGTCCTTGTCTATGTTGTTAATAATCTGCCGTACAAAAAAAAAATCAGAAAGATTATGTAAGGGAATTACGTCACAAAAATATTCGCAATAGAGGGGGGACCTAAGTGTGGTTTGGCGTGTGGCCGATCTACGTTTACGGACGGTGAGACACCGGTTATGTCGATAAAAATTTTAGGGAGGGTTCAACAGGGTCCACAATATGTTTAGACAGGATTAGTAAGAATGATTAGCAATCTAAATAAATCGGGACAATAAAAAAAATAGAGGGATAAATTGAACCGAATAAACGGAAGAGAACGAGGTGAATAGAATGGACTCAGAATGGAAATCAACTGAAAATGACAACTGCAATATAACAACGGAAGCTGGAAATAACGAGAGCTGGAAATAACGGAAGTTGGAAACATCGACAGCTAGAAATGGTAGTATTGGTTGAATAAACTGTAAATTAATAGGAATAGAGTTTGAGACAGGGAACTGGAATCAATAGAGGCTTAAAGAGGCCTCAGAAACGGTTATTGACAGTAGAAAAAAGGTTGATAGGTTTGTATCATTAGGGAGGTACTTTGACGACTACTTGGAGGACTATCGGGACTTCCTACGTGGAGGAACATCGAGGAGTATATGTTTGAGACCTTTTTGCCATTAGGAGCACAAAAAAAGTTAATTAACGAAGACCCGTTTGATTTAAAGCATTTGATTGCTCCACAAAGCCTTTATCCGATTCAAAAGGAATGTGACCGATTGAAAGACCGATTCAAAAGGAATATGACTGATTCAAAAGGAATATGACCGATTCAAAAGGAATATGACCGATTCAAAGAGGATATGGCCGTTTCAAAAACCCCTTAGCATGTTAAAAAAATCTGACGGAATCGAGGAATCTGATCCGAAAATAAAGAGTGTTAAAATCACTTATTTATCATATGTCAATCACCTACATCACTATTTATCATATTTTTAACATATTTTCAACACATCTCTTCAACACTTCCTCATCATCTCACTTCCCCCATCATCTCACTTCCTCCCTACTTCTCTAAATCCTTCAACATCTTGTCCAACTTCTCCTGGGTCTCCTTCTTGTCATCCTTGGCCAACTCCGGGTTTTTTCTCACCTCCTCCTTCATCTCCTCGTCCACAGGCTTGTCCACCGGCTGAGCCTCGGGGATCTTCTGCGGGGCCTTACCGACTGGCTGCTCCATCGTGGCCTTTTTACCATCGTGCTTGCTCTTACGCTTCCAGTTTGTCTTCAACGTGTCTGTCAAGTCGAAACGAGGGAATGGATGTGCCTCAGTGTTGAACACGTACTGGTCCAACGGAATCTTGTTGTCGTCGTCAAACAAGAGGTACAAGTACTTCAACGTCTCTGCGAACCAGAACAGCTCGGCATTGTCGCGCATCTTGGGTGGAATCTTGGTCACATCATCCAACGAAGTGTATGCTTTTTCGCCATTAGCATTCACAATGGCACTGTGCTTCACAAACGACTGGAAAATCTCGTAACCCCACTTTCTGTACTTCACATCGCCCGTGAGTCTGTACAAGTAGAACAATGATTCCACGGTCTCAGGACGCTGCAAGTTGTGTCTGTCCAAAGGCTTGATGTGGAAGTCCTCGGTCAGGTCTGCACCTTGGTTGAACACCACAATCTCGGGCGACAATCCTGTCTTCACGTCGGAATACATCTTGTAACAAGTGTAGGTCAACTCCTCGGCCAACTTGAAGTCTTCTTCGTTTTCGGCGGTCCATGACTTCTGCTTACGTGCCTCCTGGACCGGGACACCGTTGGTGGCACCCAATGCCAACAAACCACCATAGAAACACACGAGATGGTCCATCTTAGGGCTCAAGGCACCGCCAACACCACGGTCCAATTCTCCAATGAACGTGAGGCCGTTTGGCTTCGACTTGCCCACCATGTGCTTCTTGACACCGTTCACAGACTCACGGTACATTTCGTCATAGACCTTCTCCTGGCGGTTGGTCTGCAAGTACTGCTTCAACAAGTACTCGTAGTACGAGTCACCACGCAGGCCCATGCGGATCAATGAACCTTGGTACTTACCAGAATCAGGCTGGACGTAGATAGGAACCAATCCATCAACAGGATCGTTGTTGGTGTCCAAAACCTCCATGACTTTCTCGGCCAACTCCCAGTACATTGCCTCGCCAGTGAGCTTGGCCAAGTACTTGAACTCAAGCTGAAGAGTAGCCACCTCGGCAGTCAGAGAAGCTCCATTGTCCACATGGTTCTTAATACCCTCGCCAGACATCAAGTTGACCAGCGAGTATGGTACACCTGTGGTACTCTTGAAACCACCTTCGAGCGCGTTGGCCAAGTCTACAGCTTGGTCCAAGTACACGTCATCATTGGTGAAGTGGAATGCGGAAAGAAGACCACCAAGCATACGAATAGTGGTCTCGAAGACATTAACATTGTAGTCGAAACGGTAGTCCAAGTCCTCCTTGACCCATTTACGTGCACGCTTCAATTCATCCTGCGCGTCCATGATGGCCAAGGTGTCCAAGGTGTCAACAATCATCCAACCCAATGGCTTGGGGCCCATGTTCTCGCCTGTTTCAGAGATGGGATGGAACACGTCCTTTCCCCAGCCATACTTTTCGTAATGATGCCACGAGTCCAAAAACACGTTGCGGACCTCTTTCTGTGCCGTGGCCCAATTTTGCAGTCCGATGCTGACGGGCAGTCCAGACAGTGCAAAGTAGTACACGGCGTAAAGGACAAGGGAAGCAATGAATCCTTTGATCAACATGGCGAGTTTGCTACTGTTTGATTGACCAGAGGGCTTGTCTTTGTAGTAGAGGGGAAGTGCTGGTTTGCTCGATTTCGCTTTCCAATGGTTGCCCCGTGATATGTTGCCAGGGCTGAAGGAGAAGCTCATGTTGAATCGTGTTAAATTGGTCACGTGAGAGAGATCGAAGTAGAGAAAATGTGAGTAAAGGCTGCAAAGAGGAAAGAAAATGAAGTTGAGTAGAAAAGGGTAAGTAAGTAAAGGCTGAACAAAAGGAGTAGTAGTTGAAGGTTGAACAATAGGGGTAGTAGTTGAAGGTTGGACAAAAGGAGTATTAATTGAAGGTTGAAAAAATGGAGGAGTAAGTTAGTGAAGGATGAACAAGATGGGTAAAACGTTGAAGATTGAAAAGTTGAAGGATGACACAATTGGGGGTATTGTGAATATGTGTTATTGAATGATAATTGGAATTCTTATTAAAGTGTCATTTAATTTGAAGTGTAATGGGGTAATGAGTTGTGTGTTAATTAGAAGTGCTGTTATTGAAACTGGTTGAATTCCAACAATATTCAATCAACTACTTTGATTTCGTGAACTTCTTTGATTTCCTTCCTTGATCTCAATGACCTCCTTTGGATTCATTTAATCACTACTCAATAAAGAATGATACTTTAAAACATAATTTCGCTTGTTTATCAGCCATTCTCCCATGTATATCGTTTATCCTATAAACCATCCTGCATAACCGTTTGACAACGGGGTGTTTTTTGGGGTCCTGGAATTTCATTTACGATAAAGTTCAACTCCGGATCATGTCTTGAGCAGCTCGGAGCTCCTACTTCGATATGAATGACTCAAATCTACTTTATCCTTGAAGTTATGCTTATTTTCCATATCCAAATTTTCCTATTCACTTTACTCTCCCACCCATCATCACTCCACTTTCCACACCACGCATACCTTGTCCCCATTCTAGACCCACGGTAGCCTCGGATTTGCCAATAGCCGTTTGGGGCTTAGGAATACGAGCACTTGGGTGCCCCAGTTTTCGCCATCCCGGAGAAACCTAACCATGTGGAGTATTGCGAGTGTATAGGGGAGAGTAATGTGAAGACTAGGGCGGATAATGCAATAGTTGCAAATACCCGCGAATTATAGCTGCGGAATAATTGTCCTTAGTTCCCCACCTTTAAATTGCTGCCCAAGGCGTAAAAATAGAAGTGGGCGATGAAACGGGCAGATTCAGGTCGATGCAAGGAAAGCGAATACGCATGAACTTCCAAAGAACAATGTGAACGTGAAAGAGAAAAATTCACAGGTGCCATGCATGAGCAAACCAAACTATGAGGAATATACGAGGATAAAAGAAAACTCCAAATTTTTATCAAAAAGAAGGCTTCAAAACATTTCATTTTTATTGCCGATCCCTTAACTGTAGTTAGCACTCATTTCTCTTTATATACATCGAATGTGCTCCTTCCCTCCATTTCCCCCCACTTTTTCATACTACGCATGATTACGATTTCGACCACATGTACGTTTCCCTTATTGTGTTTTGCTGCCCTAACCTTTTGCACTATTTTCTTTTGGTCCTCACATATTTTCTTTTATTCTTTTCTATCCGAGGCAACGAAGCAATAACCCACCACAGATGAGACAAGACGCAGGCTCATCCATGAAGCGGGACTCTGTCGCGTCTGGGAACAAGTCCAGGTCGACTCGCCGTCCAGTTGCATGTAAAAGCTGCCACTCCCTCAAAGTGAAATGTACTCCTTCAGACCCCACAGACCCTTCGAAACCCTGCGTGCGCTGTGTGAACGCCAAACGCCAGTGTGAAATCGACGTCAACCACACTCGCAAGCGCCGTAAAAAGGCCGAGATCTTGCGTGAGCGGGAGAACCAGGCGCAAAGCTCCAAGTTCTCGTCCAGGGCTTCTCCGCTCCCACAGCCCAACACCGAAGCGGATGGCGACTCAGATGATAGTGATCAAGAAGTCACAGCACTCAAAATGAGAGTCAGACAACTAGAGGAAACCGTTCGCAGGCAACACGAAGAAATGACAAGAGCGGCACAACCCCTGCGTGCCCCGGTCTCAGAGGCGGATTCGCCTCCGTTTGTACTGAAAACTGACTTGGCCCACGAGTTAAGTTCCATAAACTCCATGAAATTGCGCTTGGCTGAACTCACAAATACTCTCAAGTCGGTCGCAGACAAACGTACTACCTTGCTCAAAAACAGTGGCATGGACGTGGATATCGTGTCAAAGGGTATCCTCACTGTGGAACAGGCTACTGAGCGCTTACACTTATACCGCACAGCCATCTATGCCAGTCACCCGTTGATCGAGGTGCCTGAGCACCTCACCGTGGACGACTTGCGCCGTGAACAGCCCCACTTGCTTAATGCCATCATGTCCGTCACTAATCTGGTAATGAATGAAGAGCCGGGCTCAGATCTCTCGCTAATGATTGACAATTTTGCTATCCAGGCTCTTACCTTTGAGATCATGGCGCTTGGCACAAAGAGTGCAGAACTCATCAAGTGCTTGATATTGCTCTGTCTCTGGTACAACACTCCAGAACTCTTCCGTCATAGACGCTACCACATGCTCAACACTATCAGTGTGACGATGTTGCACGACTTGGGCGTGGTTTCCCGGCCCACCTTCCAAATTAAAAACGACCACGAAGGTGTTTCGGTGAGGCTTGCACGCTCAAAGGACCGTGCAAATACAGCGAACTTCAAGGAAAATGGGACTATAAACCCAAACCGCGCACAAGCCCCCAACTCAGCACAAACCAATCCTGCAAATGGTGCCCATGGTCCTACCTCGTTCAACAGACGTCCGATGGATATTAACAGCATTAACAACCGCAACCCTACGAACATGAACAACGGTAACCCAAGTAACGTCAACATCAACTTTGGAGGTCCAGCACCGGTACCACCTAGTGCATCCTCCACACACTCGAGAAATTCGAGTAACGCGCCTTCTGGTTATGCTAGCTCTTCAACTTCCTACACAAACGGCATGCACACTCCAGCAAAGAGCTCTGTGTCCTCGCTGGAGGTGAGTGCACAAGACGAAGACTCGCCAATTCTCCCGTGCATGTTATCTTCAGAGAAGGAAGCTAATGGAACTCCAAACCTTGAGTACAGCAGTTTGATTTTGATTATCTACTTCACCACCGTGAGTATCTGTTTGATCTTACGTCGTACCATCTATGTCAAGTGGACTTCATATGTCGAAGAGTGCTGTGTGCAGTTGGAGAACCTGGGGGTTCAGAGATACTTGGACATTGCGCTCTTTTCGCGTCTCAGTTGTTTATTGGAGAGAATCCACCATATCGTGCACTCTTCCGACACTCCAGAGAGACGTCCTGCAACAACTCGTTTCGTCGTCAGTGAGTTCCAGAAGCTGCTTAACTCCATCAAGGAGAAGATCAGACCCGGAGAGCATGGACAGTTGGCATTTTATTATTCAGTGGAAGCGTACCTTCACGAGCCATGCCTACAGAACGTGTTCATGAAAGACCGCACTGGAGGTCAGGATATGACGAGGTTAACAGACCAATCGGTTGACATCGTTTCAAACTGTACAGACTCCTGTATGAATGCACTCGAAGAGTTCAACAGCTTGACTCCTGAGGAAATCGCTAAGGTACCGCTGTTCTTAGTCTCACGTGCAACCTACACTGCAGGTATGCTTCTCAGATTGCGCTACCTAGTTTTGACGCTTCCTTCACACGTTGACAAGGATTTGGTTCCTCGTGAAGCTCTTCTTGCTATCGAAAAATCAAGTAAGTTGGTCGACCAGGCCCTGAAGATGAACACCGCAAACCACAGTCTTATGAAAACACGCTTTGTGTTCCAACTTTTCATCCAGACCTACTCGACACAGATCCAATTGCTTATCAAGAAGAAAAACACCAGTGGTAACGAAGTTGCTTTGTGGAGTCGTCCTGAAATGGGCCGCTATGCTCATCTTTTTGCTCCTCGTCCGTATGATACGAAGTCATTGACGAATGATAATCTCGAGAACTCTATGCTGTTGGAGATCCTTTCTTTTGCAGCCACCACAGTGAATGAAGGTAACAAAGATAAAGACAGCACGGACACGAAAACACAGCCAAAGGGAGAGTTCAAAGCTCCATCTGGATACTCGCCGCAAGCTGGCTCTCCAGGTGCACAATTCCCACAAGGAGAGAAGCGCCCGCTTGGATCAGTTGCTGGTCCATTGCCACAAACACCAGGTGTTTACGGTCCCCGTCCAGGAGTAGAGCAAGGGCCAGTGCACGGTCATCCAAGACAGTCCTTCAACAACCTCTATACCGATAACTTGCCAGGGCACCGTTCTTCGGAACTGTTCAATCTGCCGAACGGAAGCTCCGATGGTTCAGGGGTGGCACGTCAAGACTTGGAGAACCTGTACTTTGCGGTAAACGATGAGTTCTGGGCCGATCTTCTCAGTTCAGACCTGGACAGGATCAATTTCTCCAATAACAACAACGCAGGTGTTCAGATGAATGAGGAGGTGTTTTTCATGAGATAAATGCCATGGAGAAGCGGTTCTTTGCTTTACAGTGATAATTGTGAGGGGTGTGTGCTGTATGTAAAATATAAGGGTATCGGAATATGTATTTAAGAGAACAAGAGAAGGTGTATGTGGAAAAATGCAGAAGTTAGTTGTCTTCTAAAGTAGAATATTAAATTCCTGATTTTTCTACATTTCTTAATTTTCTCATGAGTCGCTTCAGTATACTAGATGCTATACGCGTGCTTGGAGGCATCCTCTTCTTTAATGCCATCTTCTCATGGTGGTTCACAGGAACGTCGACTTGGGGCTACAACGGCAAGTACATAGATGCCAATTTCTACAAGTTTCACATCCTCCAATCGCAGGTCCTTCTCTCAGATGACCAGCTCGCGTTGTACAATGGTACTGATTCCAATCTCCCTATTTACGTTGCTGTTAACGGAAGCGTCTACGACGTGAGCAGATCGCGCAGAGTTTACGGTCCAAAGGGCAGCTATCACAAATTGAGCGGTCGCGACTGTGCTCGAGTCTATGTCACTGGATGTCTTAGAAACGAAGCCCAATACACACACGATCTTCGTGGTTTAGACGAGGATGAGGCTCGCCGCGATATAATACGATGGCAGCAGTTCTTTGCCGGTAATAGCAAGTACTGGTACGTTGGTGAGGTCCTTCATGAGCCTCTAGTCGGAGAACCTCCAGAAAAATGTGAGCATGTCAAGTGGCCTGGAAGTAGATGAGAACAGGACTTAAAATTTTGCATGAAGTGAAAGGTTCTGCTCAAGACCATTGATCTTCAATTATCTATATTCTACATTTAATCAACTTTTATCTATAACATTCTATGAATGCGCCGCATCCAAACTCTTTTGTAAGATGGACAACAATTCCTCAGGTTCCTCCAATCCCACACTGATTCTCACCAAGTTGCGGTCCACTCCGTACTTGGCAATCTCGTCCAACTCTCCGTAGTGCGCCAAAATCGAGTATGGACAGGCCAAGGTGAAGTTTGTTCCTAAAGAAGGGCCTTTGTGCAAGTCCATGGCATCGAAAAAGGCAATGGCGTGGCTGGGTTCCTTGAACAAGCACGAAATAAGGCCACCGTATCCTCCGTTAGGTGTTTTTATAGCGTCATAATACTTCTGCGATTCGCTTCCCTTCGGGTAGTACACGGTGGAAACCAATGGAGACTTCTCCAAGAGGTCCACAACGAGCAACGACGTAGCATCGATCTTACTACTACGGTCGACGAAATCACGGGAGTTACGCTCCAAGTACAACGCATCCTCTGCCCAGAAGTTGTCCTCATACTCTTCGTCAAAGTACTTCTTCAACGTCTCGTAGTGCTTTGACAGAGGGTTCAAAATAAGCGAACCTGCCATCACATTGGAGTCACCGCTGAAAACCTTGGTCAACAGCGAACACACAATGTCCGCAAATGGCATGACGTGGATGTTCAAGAAGTTTCCAACGGTTTCGTCCACAACAATCGCAAATCCGTACTTATCAGCAAGCTTTCTAAGACGTGCGAGATCGGGTGTCTTCAATAACGGATTCAGAGGACATTCACAGAAAAGTGCCATCACGTCCACCTCGCCAGACTCCAAGCCCTTCTCCAACTCATCCAAAGCACCATCGTCTCCCATACCGTAAAACAACATGCCGGGGCCGAACTTGGTGAGAATGTTGCGAGTGTCAACATATGGGAACCCAAAACACACACTCTTCTTGGGCTCACGAGTCTTCAACAACGCATGGTGTGCATGGAAAATCGACGCCATACCAGATGGGTAGAAGTAAACGTCAGTTTCGCTCAAATTCTTTCCACGTCTCAGCTTCTCCATCTCCTCCTGTTGGTTATGGGACTTGTCGACCTTACCACAAATACGTCTTCTCAAAGCATTCTTGGCTTGTTTGGCAAACTTCAAATCCAAAACTCTTCCAAACTTCTGCTCAACAAACTTCTTGTACTCTAAGTCCGGGTCCTCGATGGCCACCTCCGGAGTTGCCTCTCTCTGCAGTCCGAAGAGCTCCCGCAAAACGTACTCGCCCATTCGGGAACTGATTCCTTCTCCACTGTGCTGCCAGTAGCTCTTTGCTATAGGAAATGCTGATGCTGGGAAGAAAACAGCGCAAATGTTGGACTCAATCATGGTCGATGCTTCATAATCATTTTCCGGAGCTCTGGTGCTCAATTGCAAAAGTCTAATTGAACGCACTGAAATGCCGCTCTTCTCGCTAATGAACTCTCTGCAACGCTTACCTGCCTTGTTGGATGGGAAAAGCATCGCAGACTCGCCCTCGCGGCCGTACTTGTCCTCGATTTTCTTCGCAAGCTTTTGAATGACAGAATGGATGAAGAAGCGCGGATAACCTGACGTTATCTTCTTCACAACCCAGTCTTCGCCTTCTTCATATGCTACCGTCGCTTCCCATGTAGGGAGTGTAACCGAAACTGCATGGGGAATGTTGGGGATAGGTAATCCCACCTCTTGCTTCAGCATGTTTGTAGTTATTCTTTTTCCGGCTTGATGACTCCTTTTGCAATTTCGATCTGGGGAACTTTGCAAGAAAACGTGATCTCGGAGAATGTGACTACAAGTAATCTCATTGTCCACATTGGCAACTGGCCCTATAAATAGCAGCACAGTTGAGTCTCCTACTCAACACAAGCATGTTTCTAATGCTCTATGAATACGCCCTTATCGTTATCTACTCTCTCCTTGTGACCTTTATCTATTAATGCAAGAAAGAAACTATACAATTTTGACTTTTCAGTTCTAGGACTTGATGCAGTTGACAGCACCTTCTTTGAGACGCTCCAAGTCCTTTGCACTTCCGTTGGTACCGTTCGCACTGCCGTTGGCAATTGGAGCAGCAGCTCCCTTGGCAGGGGCATTACGGTTGTGCGCCATGTGCGCCTGCACCAAGTGTCCGGCAGCCAACGCAGAACAAAGGGAAAGCTCAGCAGCCAACACTGCAGATGCAACAACACGAGCCAATTGTCTCGCATTCTCACCTGGCAGGGTAGGGTGTGGTCCTCTCACACCCAACAACTCCAACATAGCAGACTGAGGCTCCAAAACAGTACCTCCTCCAATCGTTCCAACCTCAATCGATGGCATCGAGACACTGATGGCCAAGCTTCCATCAGGGAGCTTGTTCATCAAGGTCATACAGTTGGACGACTCAACGTTCTGGGCAGGATCCTGTCCACACGCGAGGAAAACAGCAGTAACCAAGTTAGCGGCATGTGCGTTGAATCCACCGACAGAGCCCGCCATGGCAGATCCCACCAAGTTCTTGGAAATGTTCAACTCAACCAAAGCATCAACATCCGACTTGAGAACCTTCTTCACAACATCGGCAGGAATACGTGCTTCGGCAACGATAGACTTACCTCTACCTTCGATCCAGTTAATGGCAGCTGGCTTCTTGTCGGTACAGTAGTTACCAGACACAGAAATAACATTCATGTCAGACCAGCCAGCCTCTTCCATCATGTACTTAAGCGAAAACTCGACACCCTTAGAAATCATATTCATTCCCATGGCGTCACCAGTAGTGGTTCTGAAACGGATGAACAACAAAGTACCAGCCAAGGCAGTCTGGATGTGCTGCAAACGAGCAAATCTCGAAGTACTGTTAAATGCCTTCTTGATGGTACGTTGGCCTTCCTCAGAGTCAAGCCAGATCTTAGCAGCACCGGCACGCTTCAAAGTAGGGAAAGAAACACATGGACCTCTAGTCATACCGTCCTGAGTCAAGACAGTCTCAACACCACCACCGGCGTTGATGGCCTTACATCCTCTCATAGTGGAAGCAACAAGACATCCCTCGGTCGTAGCCATAGGAATGTGGTATGGCTTGTCGTCAATAATCAAAGGGCCGGCAACACCAACGGGCAAAGGCATGTAACCAATAACGTTCTCACAACAAGCTCCAAAAACGCGATCGTAATCGTAGTGCTTGAATGGCAAGCGCGAAGTCTCCAACACAGGGGCGTTAGCAAGCTTGGCAATCGCCTTACGACGAACGGCAACAGCTCTGGTGTTGTCTGCCAATTGCTTCTCCAAAGCATACAATGGTAAGTTACCAGCAGAAACAAGAGAGGCAACTTCGTCGTCAGTCAAAGTCTTCACATTGCCTTCCTTGAAAATCTTAACACATTCTTCAATAGGCAATTGTTGTCTCTCGGTCTTAATCTCTAACTCAAAAGACGATGAGTCGGAGTCAGAGCTGGAAGTAGTAAAGGTAGGCTTCTTTGCCTCAGGGGCCTTCTGAGCAACCTTCACTGGGTTCACGGAAGCACGTCTAGAAGTAGAGGTCTTCTTTGCTTTTGCGTCGGCAATCTTCTCGTGAATCAAAATGTTGGTGGTGGAAGTTTGGCGTCTAGAAGAGTTCAAAAAGTAAGCATTGGTCGTGACAGAAATGGCAAAACCAAACAACAAGAACTTGGAAATAATGTTGTCCTTAATAGCATGGCTAATTTGCTCCAAGATGAACAAGATGGAGTCTTCCAATTGCACCAACACACCCTGTGGCATGTAGATAATAGGTGGTAAAACAGTGACAATGGTACCCTTAGAGCCGACCTTGATGTGCTTGGCCGCCACCTGAGAAAGATTTGGTGGGATAGACAACAACAGCGCAGCGGAGTCCTTAGCGTCTGCAGTGCTGTACAACCACGAAGATCCAAGCCAGAGAGCGTGGAATCCAAAGAACACAGCGAGCATTGCAACCTTGAACGAGATGAAAGAAGTGGTCTCTTCTTGTTTACGAGACTTTGCAGTCTTGCTGCCAATGGAGGACTGCTTAGCAACGTCAGCGGCAACCAAAGAGGAGATTCCCTCTTCTTCCAAGACCTTCTTTAAGTCCTCTGTACGACGAGCTCTGTTGATCTCCACCTTCAATGCCAAAACTGCAGAGTAGAAAGTGTACACCAAGAGCAAGTCGAAAGTCAAGATCAATGCCGATAAGATGCAGAAGTTGGCCAAGCCGGCCAAGTGGGAAGCATAGAGACTAATTGAAACAAGCGCACCAACCACGACAAAGTGGTCTCTCAACAAACTCACGGTGTGAGCTGAAATGGCCTCGGAAACAATTTCCTTAACGTCTCTTGGTTGCTCCGAGGACGAAGATGGGTATGCCAACAGCATAACGTAGCCTGCAATCGAGACCTTGTGCTTGAAACCGATGATGGCGACCAAGAATGGGATACCCTCGGAGAGCGACAACAATGGGACCTTACGGTCCAAGAACTTGGAGGTGGCTGTCAAGGCAAAAAGGAAGGCGAAACTCGAGGAAACCAAGGTACAGAAGGCCAACCAGAATTTAGAACCGATTGCTCTCATGTCAAAGAAAACTTTCACCAATGTGTACCACATGGCGATGTATGCACTAGTGATCAAGATGATGTCGAAGGATTCTGCGCCCTTGATCAAGCGCTGGAGTTTCTGGATGGATTGACGAGCGTAGTCGATATATCTGGAGACCTTGTTGTTGTGTCTGGCCTTCCAAACTGTCGAATCACTCGAGACCTTGTCGATGTCGTGTAACTTGGACTCCAAATCCGATGGAGCGACGATCAAGACACGCAGGTTCGAGGACAAGCCCGGGAAAGTATCCACAATGTCGGGTATCACGTTGTTGTACAGTCTTCTGAAGCGCAATGGAACGACGCAAACCTGCTCGGCATCAGGGAAGCTGGAAATATCAGAGGTCTGCACCCAATCAGACTTACCTGGCGCGTGGTAGTAGTGGACACCTGTCTGGGAGTTTCTGAAGCTCTCAGGGATGTACTCGTCGACCTCGCTTAAGTAACATATGGAGCCCAACAATGCAGTGAACAAGATGAAGTGGAGCGGGTGCTGAGCAGAGGTGCTCGCGACGGCGCTAGTCGCCTTTTTGATGAACGCAATCATGAATGAAAGCTAGAGCAAAAGCGATATGCTAGATAAAGGAGTGACTCTCGTGGCGAGAATGAGTTATACGTGCTAGTTGCTTTGTTGGCAATTTTACACCGCTCTTTTCCTTTGTGTGTTGAGGTCGTCTCTGCTCGAGGTGAAGTTTTGGCTGTAAAAATCTTGCATAAAAAAAATTTTGTTTATGGCGAAATTGTCCTCGTTCCCTTTGTGGGACTTATACGACGAGACGTGTATATTCAAACTGCACACCAACTAATTGAATGACAAAGACCGTTGTAGATAAGGCATTTGCGGGGAAAATGAGCCCCTGTCAAGCACATGGACACAGCCCTCTACTGTGCTCATTTGCAAGAGCATGACGCGCCAATTCCCATTGAGGAAACGCGTCATCCGTGGCAAAACTACGATCTGGCCGTTCCATAGCCAAGAGCACGGCAGAAGATTTGTAAGCAGGTAACTGAACGCAGTTGGTAAAACAATGTACGCAATTTGCTGGAAGAAAGGGGCATTAAAGCCAATTTGGGAAGCAAAGTGAAAAGAGTTCGCGGCCAACAAATTTCTAGAAGGCAATCTGAGGCGGAAACTAGATCTACGGGGTGTGATGCGATGAGAAATAAAGTTCTAAGAAAAAACTTTGAGAGTAGTTGTAACTGAACCAACTCTCGTTCAATGGAATGTACTTCCCTGGCTGTATTACGTGGATAGGGATGAAACGTGGGGCGGAATTTCATTTTTGAACTTTTCTGTCAATTTACTCCAAAATTTGATATTTTCGGAAACCACCAAAGAAATCCATCAAACTTTCCATGATGTCAAGTCATTATTGAAGTGTTTGTTTTTGAATAGTCTTTACGTTTTCCAATCTGTTTTATTGTTTCGCAATCAATGCCGATCTATTGATTACGTTTTGCTGCAACCTTACATATTCGAAGTAGTAGCAAATTCTTGCCCAATATTCAACTTCTGGTCTGTTCTAGAATAATCGTACCATCGCTACAATTTTTATTTGCTGTCACTGTCACGAACTTTCACTTTTTACACATCCCCTATTTGCATGTTTACTTGATGTTGACCAACTTGATGTCAAAGGTCAACTCAGAGTTGGCTGGAATACCCGGCAACGCCTGCGAACCGTAACCCATCTTGGCAGGAATAATGACTCTTCTCTCACCACCAACAGCCATACCGGCCACACCCAAGTCAAAACCCTTGATACACTCACCCTTACCCAAAGCAAAGGAAAATGGCTTACCAGAGGTGTTCTTGTCGAAAACCTTACCGTTCTTCAACTTACCAATGTATCTGATACCAACCTTGTTACCGGACTTGGCAGTAGAACCCTTACCAACCTTTCTGTCCTCAGTAACAACACCACCGAGCAAAGTGTTGGTTGGGAACTTCTTGTCCTTTGGCTCCTCCTTGGCCTCAGTGTCCTTCTTAGCGTCCTTCTTCTTGGACTCCTTCTTGTCCTTCTTGGACTCCTTCTTCTCCTCCTCAGCCTTGTAGGTGGAACCAGTTGGACCCTGCTCCAACTCCTTGGAGAACTGAACAGACTTCTTACCGTCCTTCTTGGACTTCTTGGATGGCTTCTCCTCCTCAGAAGCAGATCTCTTCTTGTTGTTCTTCTTCTCCTCCTCAACCAACTCCTCGATCTTGTTCTCAATGTCAGAGGCGTCCTCCAAGTCCTCCAAGTCGTAGACATCGCCCTCAGTTCCGTAGATCTCATCCTCATCTGGGGACAAGTCGTACTCATCAGAGTCGTACTCGTCATCCTCAGAGTCATCCTCGTCAGCTGGGTGCTCAACGTAGTTACCAGACAAGTGGATTGGGTAAGAACCAGTGACAACGAAGTAAACCTCCTCATCTGGGGTGATGGTCAACTCGATGGTCTGCTGGTACTGAGACTTTGGTCCCAAAGTACAGAGAACAAACTCCTCAACACCATCGTCCTCCTCATCGTCATCCTCCTCATCATCTTCCTCATCATCCTCCTCATCATCCTCCTCATCGTCCTTCTTGGACTTCTTGGTCTCTGGCTCATCGTCCAATTCGTCCTCCTCATCTTCGTCGTCCTCAGAGTCACCCTCCTCAAAGTCCTCCTCATCAGAGTCGTCGATGAATGGGGTTCTCTTCAACATTCTCAAGGTAGATGGCTCCTCCTTGTCGTCAGTGGCCTCAGGGTCCAAAGCAGCCAAAGTGATTCTGATGGTGACTGGGTAGTCATCCTCCACAGCTGGGACAGGGCTGAATGGCTGAAGGGCCAAGTTGTAAGTGGAAATAGGAAGTAAACCGGACATTCTTGCTTAAGAAAGAGATATATGGTACTGATTTTTTTTTGAGGAGATGAGATGAGCCTGAAAAAAGCTCTGGATTTGCCCACGAGTTGCATACATACTTACATGGCTGGCAAAGAATAGAATGGTCACGACAACCGTATATTACCCTATACACCTATTATTGACAACTTGCATCTTACTTTATTCTCCTATCTACATCTTTTCCATGTTACAAATTAAAAATCATATTCATATACCGATTTCTAATACATTAAAACTTCAACAAGTGTGGCTTGTCACCGTTCTTCAAGCTGAAAGAGGCGGACAAGTACTGCTTCAACAATGGGGTCTTCTTAATCTCAGCCAACAAAGCAGCGTCGACAGACTTCTGGTCAGCAACTCTCTCGGCCTTGACTTCTCTTGGGGAGGTGGACTCCTCGAAGAAAGAAGCCTCAGACTTCTGTTCTCTGGTTGGCTTCTCTCTGGCGAAGTATGCGACGTTGTACTTGGAGGTGTCGACACCAGAGACGGTGATCTTGGTGGAGGTGGCAATGACGTAACGAGAGTTGACTCTTCTCAATGGAACACCGTTGACCTTGAATGGACCGGAAACCAACAAGGTGCCGTCCTCAAGAGACTTCAAGTAGACGACTCTCTTACCTCTGAATCTACCGGCCAACAAAATCAAAACGGTACCTGGAACCAAGGAGGCACGCAATTTCTGTGGACGAGCAACGTGTCTGTTTTGCTTTGGGACTGGAGCGTCTTCAGACTTGTACCACTTTTGAGGCTAAACTAGTTAGTATTTCATTCTTCGCTTTTATCTTCTGTTGTTTGGTGTGACTCTTGAACACTATTGAAAAATTTTCTTTGCTGGACATAGGTCCACCACAGCAACTTCCCACAAGTATCTCTTGGTTGGCGTATGGTTGGCGGTCGTCGCCTGCTCTCCATATCTAGTCTCACCACAACATGGTTGGATTATCTCAACATACAATTTGGGTCATTTTTGATCTGATGAATTGGTGATATAGAAAGGTGAAAAAGTCTTTTCTATAATTTTTTTTGTTCCTCGTGGACGGGAACCAGATTTTTTTTTTCGCTTGTATGAAAACTCTGTTGCGACATTTTTCGCAGTCACTCTACTATATGCACAACCTTTTCACAGCCAAATTGCGCGACTTTCCCTGCTCACGTGAACTAAACACAAAAAAGTGTGCACGCAAGCGCGACATTTAGTCATGCATATAGCGCAAGTGCTCTGAAATTCGTACATCGTGCGAGAATATGCCAGAAAAGCAGTCACAATCACGTGTTGAATTCCCGTTCGCAGCCAAAAGCCCCAACACACAATTTCCCTAAGTGGTATGACAACACAGTTGTAACTCCTACAAACAATCTCTTGTCTGTCAACTACGTAATCCAACCTAAAGTCATCTATTTACCTTCTTTGCTTACGTTTACTTATCTTCTACAGATTTCCTTAATAATGTACACTCAAAAACAATCAGACATACTAATATTAGCTTTTGTTCAACCAAGCCAGTGTTCACGGCATGTACTTCACATTAACAACCAAATGTCCGTGTCCTGCGTTTAAGATAATGTTATCCGCCTTGTGTGCGGCCTCGCTCAACGGAATAGCAGCATGGGCAACCTCGATATCCTTACCAAAGGTGTGGTGTTCCTTGACATAGAAATGCAATTCACCAGAAATGGCGGCCTTGAACGGCACAGATTCGTTCCACTTGTATGCAGAAGTCTCCTTGTCCATCTTTGTAGCCCTAGTCTTGTACAACTCTTTCTCTTTCGAGCTGGTCTTCAAGACCACCTTAACTCCCAATGGACTACCATTCGAGAAGTTGTCACCAGAAACAATGCTAATTCTACCTGCAACTGCTTCAGCACCGTGTGTCAGTGGGGCAAAGCTCAGCACATCGGTGACTGCCAGAGGTGTACGGGCGTGTCCCATAAAGGTCTGGTTACCGTTCAACTGTCCTTGTTGACCCATGTAGACCAGACCAGCGGCGTTAGGACGTTGTGGAGGAGGCAATTCGTCAATGTTGATGTTAGGGATACCAACCACTGGACCACCATTGCGGTGTCTACCGAACTTACCGTGTCTGCTACTACCACCTCCGATGGAAGATGCACTGTCCATAGTGGTGTCCTGTGGTCCAAGAGACTCACCACCATCAAAATCATCACCTTCAGTTGGTGCACGAGAGGAGGTGTCATCTTCCTCGCCTTCACGGAGACCACCCAACTGTTCTTGCTGCTGGGCCTTCTTTTTCTTCTGGGTCTTAGACTTCTTGTTTAAGCCCTTGAAGAAGTTAGTACCCTTAGTGACTGAGTCGGCAGCAGCACCCACACTGTTACCAACAACATTACCAGCCACATCACCAACACCAGAAACAGCCTTCAATGGCATTCCTGAGACTGCACCCAAATCAAGGTTCAATCCAGAAACTCCAAACTTTGGTCTAACAAATTGTGGCTTGAAGCTTGCACGCAAGTTGACAGTACCCTGAGTATCTAACTGGACAGTGAAAGGTGTCGAGTCATTTGGTGCAAGACCAGTCAAGTCCAAACGAACCTTTCCGATCAATTCGTCATCGTGGGTCAAGTCCCAGTCGTAAACTTCCAACACGAGCAAATCGGTCGATCTAGATCCAATAGGGAACTCGACTTCCTCATTCCAAACTGGGTTCAAAGTTCTGCGCTTCTTATCCGTCTTGAAAACTTCCACACCATCGATCTTGATCACGACAAGTGGGTCAGATTTACCATTGGAGTCAACAGACCTCAAGTTCTCAGCACTCAAAATGTCCAATCTAACAAGACCAACATCCAAGACAGTATCCATAGGAGCCAACACAACCTCAATTGGAACAAAGTCGACCTGGACCTTGACCCAGTTCTTATTGTCAATCTTGAGGGTGATTGGAGCGTTCTTAGCCTTCTTCAAAATATCGAGAGTGTTGAAAGTCTTCTCGGCAATAATTTGCTTCTCGGTGACAACTTCCATCTTGTTCAGGACTCTCAAGACCATCATAGAGTGGTCCAAGTCACGAACAAAACCTTCACCACGACTGACAACATCAAGAATCTTACCATCACTCTTTGGTGAAATACCGCATGGATATGCGCTGTCATCGAACAAAGTGTGCACGTAAACATCAGTTTTCTCAAAGTGGCCCAGTTCAACGGTAACGGTCATAATACCAGCTTTGTACTCCAATAACTTGGATAATGGAATCTCACGCTTGGGTGGCACTGGAAGGTCATCCTTATCGGTAGTGACCCACTCGTACTCATTTGGCTTTTCCTTGAACAACTTCTCTTCGCGTTCTCTCTGCTTGGCCTCTCTCTCCTCAGCATCTCTCAAAGACTTCTCGTACTTGTCTCTGTAGAGCAACTGGTTGTTGGTGAACACAGGCACAGCAGGAATAAACACAACAGAGTAAGTCATAGTACCGTGCTCCTTGGTGTCGAGAATAATTGGTTGTTCAATAATCTCGTTCAGACCGTCGTAAGCTTGGTAGTATCCATTAGCATCCTTCTTCAAGAAATCGTGGACTGCAACTGCAGCAGTACCCAAAGTTCTGTCTCTAGTCTCTTCTTCCTCATCCATAACCTCAAGCAAGTAGTGCTGGTGCTCGTTGGTAACTGGAAGATAAAAGTTTCTGTCCCAGTTTGGTTCCAAAGAGTTTGCAATAGTAGGGGTTTTACCTTGAACCTTACCGTCGAGAATAACACGCACATATGGGTCGACCTTTCCAACAGACTCCAAGTTCTTGAGACCAGTAGCACCTCTGACGAATAATCTCAAACCACCAATTGGTGCAGGAGTGAAGTTCAGAACACCAGATTCTTCCAGCATACTCAATGCCTTCCAGCCAGCAGTGATACGGAATCTTGGAGCTGGAGTACCTGGCTTGGCATCTTCAGCAGGTCTCAGTGTAATCCATTGCTGGCCACGGCTCGACTCAAAAACAAGGTCTTGTAAGTTAACATCCAATTGTCCAACAATGTTGTTATCAACAGCGTCCTTAACATAAACTTGAACTCTGGTTTCAGCCTTCTGAGTGATCAAAGTCTCAAACGACTGCTCCCACAGTGGTTCGTTAGTCTGGCGCAAGCGACGACAACTTTTAACCAATTCGTAATTCACAAAGATTTCGGCGTAAGGGTTCAACAATCCGAGAGCAGACTGGGAAATGTCCAAATCGCGAGCTTCGTGAAGGTTGAGCTTCAAAATACCAACCTCAGAATCAGTCACAGGCTCCTTGGTACCGTCCTCCAATTCAATTGGAGGCAATTCACTGAACCATCTAAGATCAAATTCAATCTTACCAACAACCTTACCACCCTCGGTGATATTCTTAACAAGGCCGGTCTGGTGCGAGTCCTGGAGCAAATCTGCGAGCGGGAAGTCAAAGTTACCAATCAACTGATCCTCAGCTTTATCCTTCAAGAGGTTGAAAACGTTGAGCTGAAGGTGGTTATTTTCCAATTGGTTAACCAAGAGAAACTTGGTCTCAAGGAAAATCGGGTCGTTGACGAGCTTCTTAACGTTAGTGTTCTCCACCAACTCAGCGTTGCTAGAAATCTTGAGTTGAACGTAAGGGTTGATACTGTTGGGAGGTGTAGGGTTACCAATCTTAAGACTAGTACATCTCTTGATAGTAACAGCCAAGACACCATTCAGGTCATTAGATTGCGAGGCCATGAGGGCTTCAACGTCGACATCCAAAGAGTTTGGAGCATACATCATAGGACGCAAGTTGGAGTGGATCAAACTGTTAACGAACTTACTCAAACCTGGAATGAACGACATGATATCAAGACCGAAAGTGTCACCACCAACTGGCTTCAAAGCGTAGTCAATGGTTGGTGCTTCCAAGAATTGAACGGAAACCATCTTGACGTGAGGGAAGTTCTGCATCAATTTCAACTTAATGTTCATTCTACCAGTGAAAGACATGTCTTCCACGAGAATAGGTAAACTCTTCAGGATGAAAGCCTTACCAACAGTCACACCAAGCGCGACTTTCGGGTTGATCTTCTTCTTGATCTCGTTCTTAGTCATGTCATCGGTGTCGTTAGGGGTGAACAGGAAGTTCCAGTCCATTTCAATGTGGTCATGGCCCTTCTTAGTGTAACTCTTGATAGAGTTAACACGCGGAGCCTTACTACCAAGAGTAAACTCATCCAAGGAAATTGCCTCGATACCGAAACCTGGGGCCTGGTCCTTCAACACCTCGTTGGCCTGGAACATGACCATCTCAGAAAATGCGGGCATGTAAATTACCCAGAACTTGTCCATAAACGAGTTAAGCCATTCCATTGTCTCCAATTCAGATTCCAATCTGTTGGAAGCGTTTACACGAGCCATGTCATCACGAATGTTACGGTTGAATCTGCGCAATTCGGTTCTGTACACCGAGTTGGTGAACAAAAGCACCACACCAAAGCCCAAGATACCCCAGCCAAGTCTTCCCATAAGCCACGAGAAAAAACACGTGCCGACCATCAAGGAACAGTTCCAGTACCAATCAGAGTAGAAGTGCTCAAGCACGTAAGTCTCCACCATTTTGGCGACTTGCAACACCTTCAATTTACTCTCATTTGAATTGTCATCCCAGTATCCGACACGGTTCCAACTGAACGTGTAACGATCACGATGGTGGCCACGATCTTTGGGTTTTTCCAGTTCGGCATTCTTCTTGGTTTCGTGGTTGCTGCCATCGATTGGCACATTCAGGCGGTTCAAATCACTTCGAACTTGGGCATTGTAGTCCTGGACATCAGAGATGTTGGTCCCTGCCTTGGTTTCCTTCTTTGAGGAGTCCTCCTTTTGGTCCTGTTTGTTAGTTTGCTTTGCTAAATTCGCCTCCCAGGCGCTACAACAATGGTTCCAATGTGATCTGGACACCATTCAGTAAACCGGGAGTCTCACAGTACTTACCGCTGCCATACTTTCGTCAATTGGGTACGACAACAAGGAAAGAGGGGTTGTGTGTGGATAATTAACACTCGAGTGTTTTTTTAGGTATTTTTTGTTCAAGCCGAGCCTACTAACTGAAATTTTGCAGGTTGCTATCTTCGATAGAAGGTTCACAACCTGCAAATCCGCTTTGCGCCTCAAAATTGGAAAGTACAGAGCAACTGGGTGTAAACTGCAAGGCTCAGTTCCCGCTGGGCGTTGCTTTGTCGGTTCTTCGTATACAAAAGCCGTGGCATACATAGGGGTGCAGGGGTGAAGAGAACTCTGAAGGTTACTGGCCGTTCTATTGTTAGCCCCAGCATAAAGCAACTAAGCCGTCGAAATTACAGTTTACATGGTAATAGTTTCATCAAAATGCAAGTTAATCGTCTCAAAAAGAACTCTGATGCAAGGTAACGAACTTTGATGTAATGGTTTCAAAAAGAGCTTTGGTGAGTTGTGAACGTGTTGGCGTCTGGAATTTTATCGTTCCTGAATACTGACGTAATCGACTATAAGGCAGCGCTCGCAACTACATAATCAAAGAAATGAGACTTCTCAATATTGCCACACGGAAAGTAGAACAGCCCCGTTGGTAATTCCGTGAAATTAAATGTAAATTCCTACAAAAATATGCAGATAAAAGGGGAGGATCTCAAAACGAACAAAGCCTCTATAATATGAAAAATGCGTGTTAGCAACAATTAACCGTCATTCAAGGCAATCCAAAATAAACCACCTAATTATATAATCTCTAAATTTAGCCTCAGGTACATATGACATGGTGATAAGTGAAGTTGCAAAGAGGTACTGATCAATGGGTCGATAGGCATTTAGCTACGTGTAGATTGTTATACTGTGCCACAAAAGTCAAAAAAACACTCAATTCGACTACACGCGTTTTAGATTTTTAGAGGCTGTTGAAAATACCTAACGTTAATGAACGAGATGAGTGAAAGTATAGCAATGAGATTAAGTGTAGCACTAAGAAAGCTGTAGTGAAATTCTGACAATTGAGGTGGTAGAGTCATTGACACTTGGTTTTTCGATTGCGTATTGCCGCTTCGTACAGTGACGAGTGATCAGTAAGTCGCAGAATGTAAAAGAGATCACCAGTAGGTCGCAGAATGTAAAAGAGATCAAAAGTGGGTGGAGAATGTAAAAGAGATCAAACGTGGGTGTAGAATGCAAAAAAGAGATCAACAGTGATCAATAGTAAGTGAATGTGGTTAATCACTAGGTGATTTACAGTAATTGGGGAATGACAGCATACAGGACACATTCAATCGAGCTGCGAACATTCATGATAATGCTAATCAACAGTAATTGATAACTTCTTCTTTCTTTTCCTACATTTTAATCAGTTCTACTTTTTTTATATTATAGACATGCATCCAAGACTTAGACAGCCTCCAAAACAACGTCCTTGAAGCCGGCAGAGCCAACCTTCTTGCCCTTGTCGTTGACAGCGGACTCACCGTGCAAAGCCAACAAAGCACCCAAGTCGAACTTAGGCTGCTTCAACAACTTGACCTTTCTGATGTGGATGTTCTGCAAAGGCAAGATGGACTGGGTGTTCTTCTCGATCTCACGGCTGATGACCTCTGGGATCAACTTGGTGGTCAACTGAGCCAAGGTACAGTTAGAGACCTCTCTCTGCATGATCTCGATCATCTTCTTTCTGACCTCTCTCAACTTGGAGGACTGAGCGTAGGTGGTCTTCTTAACCTGGTTGGCCTGTCTCTTGGTGAAGGCAATGGCGAAAACTCTCAAGACGTAGTCGTCAGAGGTCTTAACAGTAACGTTAGCCTCAACCAAAGATTGCCACTTTCTGACGAGAGATCTGATCTTGTCAGAGGTGAAGTCCAAACCGTGGAAGTTGGTCAACAAGTTCTTACCCTGCACCTCGTCAACTCTCAACTTGATCTTTCTGTGAGAGTGGTCCTCGGAACCCTGCAAGTCAGCGAGGGAGATCTCGACGACACGACCCTTCAAACCATCAGCGGCGTTCTTCAAACCGGTGGATCTGTTGATGACGGTCTTACCGACATCTCTGTGCTCGAAGGTGGTTGGGGCCTTGATGTCAAACCACTCCTTTCTGGTGAATGGGTCGACGACCTTCTTCTTCAAACCCTTCTTACCCTTGGATAATCTCTTGTTCTTTCCAACAGCCATGTTCGATATCGGATTTTCAGTGGAAGAGTTGAAAAACTGGTTGACAAAAACTTTTGGTTAAAAAAATCCACCCTAGGATGCCTGAAAATTTTTTTGCAAAATGGCTCGCACTACATAATTTTGTATGTGCACATTAAATCGGATCACGTGTATTTGTTTTTTCGGGGGTTGTAGCCCTCCACTTTGTCCGAAAAAGTAAAAGTAATTGGGAATCTTATGTAAGCACTCTGATTACAAAGACTTTTGTGAATATTACTTAATCCTTGTTTGGTTCATTTTTGCAGTTTACGAGCATTAACCTGCAGCGACTTGTTTACGTTTTGTTTCCGTTACCAAGCTGGCTATTAAAAACAGGACTCACTCAACGAGATCATCAGACAACCGTTTTCCTAGAATTAACAAGCAAATTTCACCTGCTTAAGTTACAATACACCTCCGTCATATCACCTGCTTAGATCATCCTTATACCCAGCTGCAACAGCATCCCATTAGCATTTATAGAAATTAGGAGATCAGAATGGAGGAACAACAGGATCAAAACAACAACCAGTACGTATATCTTGCCATTATTGAAAAAGATTGATTTTTTACTAACGATCCGCAGGGTTGCTCTCAAGATTGGGCTCATAGGTGACTCCCAGATAGGGAAAACCTCCCTCATGGTCAAGTACGTAGAGGGATCGTTCGACGAAGACTACATTCAAACACTCGGAGTGAACTTTATGGACAAGAAGATACAGATTAGAAACACAACCATCACATTCTCGATATGGGACTTGGGTGGACAAAAGGAATTCATCAACATGTTACCATTGGTGTCAAATGACGCGGTGGCCATACTATTTATGTTTGATTTGACGCGTAAATCCACACTCAACTCGATAAAAGAGTGGTATAGACAAGTGAGGGGTTTCAACAAAACGGCAATTCCATTCTTGATCGGAACAAAGTACGATCTGTTTATCGACTTACTGTACCACGACCAATTGGAAATCACTCAACAGGCAAAGAAATTCGGTGTGGCCATGAAAGCACCTGTGATCTTCTGTTCCACAAGCCACTCAATCAACGTCCAGAAGATCTTCAAGATCATCATCCTGAAGGCCTTTGACTTGAAACTCAACCTTGATGAGATTGTGAACGTGGGTGAACCTTTACTTATTTACAAGTAGAAGGATGCATACGGAAACGCTTTACGAATAAATGATGACATAGAAGAATGTAGAATATTAGAGTGTAGAATGTTAAGACGTAGAAGAGATGGTATGCAAAAAGTAATAGTTAGCATTACTGAAGATTTTAATTGATTTTACTGAAGATTTTGATAAGGTATTTGGTCCTTGTATATTTGGTTCTAAGACTTTCTGAAATTTCCTGATTGAACTCCTGTATATAATTTCCACTATATCAACAGAGAATGCCCAAACCCTTGGTTGGCTGGCTGTATGAGCTCCATGAAGGTGAAAAGAGGAGGCGAAGCAGACGCGGGAAGAGCGATTCTGATGGGAGCATCACCATAAAACGCGACAGTGACCTGTTGGAGGTGAACGTTGGAGATGCCATTTTGGTACACGACAAGAAGTCTAAATCTCCAGAAATTGCCTTGATCAAGGACATACAGCTCGGAGTAGGAGTTAAAGTGATTGACATTAGCGTCGTGTGGTTTGTGAAGGCTTCAGAATTGCAACAACAGAACCCAAATGAGTTGATGTTGACTGCGACAATGAGTGAAATTGATGAGCAGGATATCATAGAAAAGGTTACAGTTCTTTCAAAAGACAATTCCAACGACAATGCCAACTACGTGACTTATAGAGGCTACGATAGTGCTATCGAAAAAGTAGTCTCTAAGGAGTATGATTTTACTGAATTGATCGAAGTGCTCAAACACGATAAGCTGAAATTCCTCCAAAGAGTCAAAGATTTGACAGCTGAGGAAAAGACTCCTGCGGCAGAGTCTCCGCGAAAGAGGCGCTCGGCAACACCAGCGTCCATGGATTATAAGAAGGAGGATGAAAAGGGAGGTGGTGATGAAAAGGAGGATGACAACAAAAACAATAAGATAGTTCATAAGAAAGATGATAATGATGTCGACTATAACATGGAAGACGCGAATACTTCTGATGACGACAATTACGAGGTAAAAGAAGAAGTTGATGAGGATCCTACCACCGATGAAGAATTACACTCTGATGACTCGTTTGAAGGTAGTCCTAGTAAAAAGAGAAAGAAGAGGAAGCAATTGAGCAAGAGTCCAACCAAAACGCCCAAGAAACTGCCTAGAAAGGATCTGAAGATTAAGATGATGACAGATGTCTTGTCACCACTCAACAAGAGCTTCAAGATCAAGCCAATAGTGGCAGGTCCGTCGTTGGCATCACTTTCTCCCAAAAAGAAAGGCAAATTGGACTTGCAAAACATGTCCAACACTTCGCAGGCTTTCAAGGAGCTCAAATCCAAATTGCACACCTCCGCGAAGTTACACTCTCTTCCAGGTAGAGAAGAAGAGTCGTTCCAGCTCTTGGATAAGATATCAACAGCCATTGAAACTGAGACCGGTAGCTGTGTTTACGTGAGTGGTACCCCAGGACTCGGTAAAACAGCGACCATTCGTGTTGTAATCTCGCAATTACAGGAGTTGGTTGGATACGGGGACTTTAAAGACTTTGATTTTCTCGAAATCAACGGATTGAAGCTTCTCACTCCTAATGTTGCGTACGAGATGATGTGGACCAAAGTCAGTGGGTTCAAAGTGAGTGCATCGAATGCAGCAATTCTTCTTGAGAAGCATTTTAGTACACCTGACGCCAACCGCAAACCATTGGTGGTGTTGATGGATGAATTGGACCAAATTGTCACCAAGAACCAAAATGTCATGTACAACTTTTTCAACTGGCCAACGTATGAACATTCCAAGTTGGTAGTGATTGCAGTTGCAAACACCATGGATCTTCCTGAGAGAGTTCTCTCCAACAAGATCTCTTCACGTCTTGGTCTTAATAGAATTCAGTTCATCGGGTACACTTTTGCGCAATTGGGTGATATCATCAAGCACCGGTTGGAAATGATCACCAAATCCAACAGGCGTAAGGTGGTGTTGGAGCCTGACGCTGTTGGATTCGCGCTGAGAAAAGTTGCGAGTGTCAGCGGAGATGCTCGTAGAGCATTAACGATTTGCCGGCGTGCGGTAGAGATTGCAGAAAAGGAGTATTTGGACGATCTAGATGCTAACGAGAAGGAAAAGGATGAAGAAGAGCAAACGTTCCATGTTAAAATCACACACATTTCAAAAGCGATCTTGGAGCTGGTGAACTCACCAACTGCACAGTTTCTCAACTCGTTGCTGTTTGCGTCGAAATTGTTACTCCAGGCCGTACTTCTGAGAAAGAGGCGGTCAGGACTCGCTGAAAATAGCTTGGGAGATGTCATTGACGAAATGAAGAACTCATTGACAATGATGTCGACCAAACAGGGTTCGCGCGCATTGGGCGGATTGGACCTGAAAATCACTCTCATGGACTTACTTTACGGTTCGGGGCTCTTTGACGGGAATGGAAAGGTCAACATCCGCGTTCTCAAGTTCAAACAGATTGTTAACGAGTTGGTGGAGAATGGAATTCTTCTCCAGCAGAACGTCGCAGGTGAAAGATATAGAATGATCCACTTGAATGTGCTGGAGGAGGAGGTTGCTCAAGTTTTAGAAAAGGATGAGGTATTGGGGAGGTAATAGATTAATATACGATGTAATAATATGGGAGAACCTCACAATTAGTTTTCAACCGTAGTGGTATTGGCAGTCGAATACTTTTATATCATTTAGACATTCTATCAAATTTGGAATCCTATCAACTTAGTCATTCTATCACCTTAGTCATACCATCACCTTGGACTTCTCTATCACCATAAGATATATACCGTATGTACTTCTATCCATTTCCCCATCACCATTTAAATCTTTTCTTATCGAAAAAAGACCTCATCGCATCATGAGTGCTATTGACCCCACCGATTACGTTGAAGCCGAAGGACCATTGAAGTTTGGCGACGAGAAGCAGCAGGCCAAGTTTGAGCTTGGTGTCTGCATGGCCGTTTACAAATGGGAGGAGTTGACCACCGCTGTTGATAACTTGTGGGGTGGTCCAAACTCTGCTGAGAAGAGAGACTGGATGAGTGGATTGGTGGTTGATCTTTTTGAGGAGAAGGTTGTCGACATTCAGTTGATTGAGGAGACTTTGCTTTATGCCATGTTCGACGAGTTTGAGGCGAATGTGGACAACGACTCTGCTCTCGAGATCGGTGCTTTGGTTTTGAAGATTTACAAGCAGGTTGCTGAGAAGAACTACACATTGATCGACCTGATGTACGAAAAATGGAACGCTAGAGAGGCAACTAGAACAAAGACCCAGGTTACTGTCACGGAAGACCCACAGAACCCAGACCTGTCTGATGATGAGGATGAGGAAGAGGAAGTTCACACACACACTCACGAGGCCCACAACGACGCTATGGAGGTTGATGAGCCACAGGGCCCAATTGTTGACGATGACGGCTTCGAGTTGGTGCAGAAGAAGGGTAGAAGACGCTAGGGAATTTGATAGATATGGTTAATAAAAAACGGAATATAGTGAATAATTCTAGTAAATGATGTATTTTAATCTATGAGTTGCTGCGTTTTCTTCTATGACCTACTCTCCACCTCGCTTATACTATTACGAGGAGTGTTGCTCCTGGACCTGTTCAAAGTGTTCAAGCTGTGAAGTGATACGATGGAGTTGCGGTTTGGGAAGCGCATCTCCTTTTCCTCGACTGGTGTTGAAGGAACACTTCCACGAGTGCTCAACCTGCTGAACCTCCTCACCAAGTCCGGGTTTCCAAACTTATTTCCAAAGAAACCTGAGCCTGATGCTTCCACCTTGAACAAACGCACATTCAGACCCGTCCATTGATTCACCGTCGTCAAGACATCATTTGCAGCATCCAAGTGGCCATTGATCACCTGCTGTTGCTCCTGATCCTTCTTCTGGTCAGTTCCTTTGATGAAACTTGTCCAGCTCAGAGTGAACTTGGAGACTTGAGCAATGGAGGTTGTTATATTGCTCATAATACGACTGTTGCTCGTGAACACTTTCACATTTTGACCCGCTCTGTACACCTCTGCATAAATGAACGACAAGTACATCCCCAAAGATTGTGGGTTCCAGTTCAATGTAAGAAGACAAAGCGGTGTATCGGGCAAAAAGTCGTAGTTGATGCTACTTGATGCCACAAGCAGCTCGAAATCACTATCTTCAATGATTTTGATGGCATCATAACTGCTCTCCAAATTCAATGCACGCACAGTCTTCTTCAAATACGGAATTATAACATGGAGAATAATGCGAAGGGAATCGGCGCCTGCCCAACTGCGGTTGATAGAACTCTCCATAGGGAGTTTCTCACGAGCATTATCCGACATACCCGTGAGTGGCACCGGCCTGAACACAATTTCCAGGGAATCAGGTTCGTGGTTTGTAATCTCAGCCTCACTAGGTTTCGGTACTTCCAGATTGAGCGACGTAAAACTCGACACAGTACTGACTCTTGAGAGTGAGCCTATAGACTCGTCGTCTCTTTCATCCAATGGGTCAATAGCTTCCACGATCTCTCCACATTTCTTAAGTGCATTACCATCGAAAAACTCTCCATCAAGAGAAGCCACCACTTGCTCCAAACGCTCGTATAGCTTCTCATACTTCAAGGTCAGGAACAAGAGCATACGTGATGGACGGGGGTACTTGACCATAGCGGTGCACACTGCACGCACCAAAAGCGCTAGAAAGTCGCTATTTTCTGCCTTTTCAAGGAGAAAGGCGCGCGTGCCCCACTTGGTGAGTAGATGCGTGTGGATCGCATGGCACAGTGCATACGAAAGACCTCCTCCAGGGTTACTATTTGCCAACTTCTTCTCTGGTACGTCTTCTTCCCAGATATCGCTCTTGATGACCACGATTGCATTGTACAAAATGTCCATCCACGTACTCGCTAGTGGATCAGTCTTTGCAGAAGTACATAACCAGCACAAGTGCGTGACTACGAAGTCTCTTGTAGTGATTGGTTGTGGGTTGGTCTTGAACCAGTTGGGGAGCAGTTCAAATAACTCCTGGTCTATGGGTTCGAGTGCTGGCGCTATCAAAATCTCGTCCAGCGAGATGTAAAGTAACAAATACGAGCTTATGCGCACCAAGTTGCGGTGAGTGGGCTGGTTGTGGAAGTTCCAGATGGTGAATAGGAGTACCACCTCAAATTCGCTCATGAAACGTGCAACAAATGCAGCACGGAAATGCTTGTTGCATTGCATAAGCTCCCAGACTAGCACCGTCAGCTCAAGTGCCCATAGACTAGGCTTCTGTGTCGTCAACAGGGAGCGCAAGTGTCTCATTAAGCCACTGGCCAAGAACAAAACTTCATTTTCCTTGGAGATCTGTTTGAGAAACACCCGAACGAGATTCACAGGCTTTTTACAGGACTCCAATGCTATACCCGAATCTGGAACAGGATACGCAGTCGCAGATGCGAGGATCTGAATCGAGTACGTCACCATCAAATGCCGTATTTCGGTGAATGGCGCATTTGGAAACACAAGCGCATTGTCTTCGCGTGCAGAACGGCAAATGAGGTTCACCAACAGACATACCAACTTCACTAAAATGCCACGAGGGGTGCAACAAACTAGAATCGTCATGAACAGGTTACCTTTACTCACCACCAGCAGTGGAAGACATGTCATTGGGGCCGTGAGGGTTAGGAGAAGACGTAAAATCTCAGTACGATGGGAGTCAAGTGTGGGGTTTGGTGGACTATATTTGTTCAATGGCGCAGCATTACCAATCCCAGGCTCCCAAAGACCTACTCCACTCATAGTGAACCCGTCCTTGAAAAGGAGCTCGACAAGTGCTACCACGAGTCTGATGGCCAAAGGTTGCGGTGGTTCTGATGGCTTAGTATCTTTAGTTTGCTTGACATTTGTCTTAGTGGACTCTCTATTGTTGAAGTTGAGTTCGATAACATCCTCTATTGGTACTTCCTTTGGACCTTCTCTCCCGATCAATCTCAAAGGCTTGAAGTCTGCACTCCAGAAGAGCTCTTTTTCTATAGTTTCTTCGTAATCAGGCATCTCGAAGAGGATGGGAACCAATTTCGTGAGCCATCTTATGCTGTTGAGGATGCGAGTCCTCGTGAACCTTCTCTGAGACGTCACTGACGGTGCTTTGCCATCCCCGGCTATGGTCTCGGTTAATATTCGAATGAAAATGGTGTAGTTGACTTTGTTCTGTTCGGCGATAGTGCGGAGTTCTGTGGGCGAAACAAGATCCAAGACATCTGTGGCCAGGAGAGATTCCGAAACAAACTCCAGCCAGAAGGCTGTGTCCGTAGGAGGAATCAACCGGCCTTGCGAAAGCTTGAAAAGATGATTTCGAAGCCGAAGGCGGTCATCAGGCGATTTCATCTTGTGGAGATATTTTTTTGGGGATTACTTTTCTGGTTGCAAATTGATAAATTGAGATAATGGTAGAGGAAACCGCAAACATTACAAGAAGGATAGACGTTTGAGGTTAGGAGAATGTCTGTGAGTAAATTTCCGGTAGAGACTGGAAAGACCCGGCGATAGGTGACTTCTTATATCGGATTTAATTCGTTCTAGTTTACATTTCTTTTCACCTTATTCACAGGTCTAGAATTTGCTTTTCCAGTTAATCAATGTTCACAGTCTAATTATTCAGAGTTCTAATTATCCACTGATCTTTTCCATTCGCTCTAATTCACCTATTCAAAAGTTCATACTTCGTTACTCATACTTGTTGGTGTCAATCCTTCAATGGTTTTAACCAACGATATTTTCAAAATTGAATGTAATTCTAAAAAAACTTATTCAAGAGCTATAAAGAACGACTTATTCTTACATTTTCTTCATTTCTATATTCCACTGTCTGTTAATTCTCATTTGACTTATTCCACTCTTTATTTATTCCTATTCCACTCTCTATTTATTCACATTCCACTCTTATTAATTGTTCCTCTCTATCATTTTTCTCTCTTCCTTTTCCTACTCTTCTCCTTTTCTTGCTTTCCCTCAACCCTAAACACCTTCTTTCTTCCAAAAACAGTATAATACTTTCCCACACCATAATCTGCAAAGCTGTGAAGTGGGGTCTTCGAGTACTCCAGAGTGTAGCACTTCAGATCGAAGTACGCTATCTTGATGCTTTCAGGTAGCGTACCCACTAGTTGTGGCTTCGATTTGATTCTCAAAACCTCAAGTTGCGGAAGCGCATCCAAATGTAACGGTTCTGTAGACGTCCAAGTCATTTTGAGGGAGCGAATCTTCAGGCTCTTAAAATCCTCACTCACAGTCGATATTTTATTATTCCCAAGACACACCTCTTGGGCGTCGATACGAGTCAAGACCTCAATACCGCAGCTTTCTGCGATGAGTTTGGTCAAGTTCGGGTGGACCTTCACGTTGTCCAACGTTTTCAATTTGTTTGCCCTAATGTTCAATAGTTGTAATTGCTGCAAATTGCTCACGTCCAAAAAAGGTAAATTGTTCACCTCAAGATTTAATTTTCGCAACTTGCGCAAGTTGCTCACATCCAAGGCATGGACCTTGTCGTGGCCAAGATCCAACAGTTTCAAGTTGACTAGGTGGTTAACGCGTGCCTTCAGCACTCTGCAGTATGTGAGGTGCAAAATCTCCAAAGTTTCCGGAAGTTCTTCGCATCGAATGATAATGCTACTGCGGTGAACCGTCAACGATTTCAAGGGGATAGACCCTATGTTCCACTTTAGCGAGTCGTATCTTTGGTCTATCATAGTAATTGACTCCAAGCTCTCCGGAAGATCAACGTCGCCATAGAACTGATAACTGATTCCGTCGGGCAGAAGTGCGCTTCCCTTGTTAAGGTGAAGACGCTTCAAATTCTTGAGATTCTTCAACAATTCATAGGGCCGCAAGATCTCACCCTCCAACCTCAACAGCTCTAGGTTTGGAGGAAGAGTGCGAAGTACAACAGAATCTTCGTAAATGAACGGCTGCTTGTCCTTAGGTTCCACACGTTGCGGAATCAGTTCGAGTCCACCTTCAACGTTTCTCAAATCAAGGTGTTTAAGATTGGTAAAGTCTTCCAAATTGGCGGACCCAGCTTCGAATTCATACAACTGCAACCTTTGCAATTGGGTTCCCGCAACAGACTCGAGGGTTTTGCCGGAATCTCCAACTAGTGTAGTCAAATTATGTGGAATGTGGCAATTATCAACGGTCCCCCTCACGTCTAGACTTTTCAATTGCAAAAAAGAATAATCTGTGTCTTCCGGCAACTTACACTCAAGACTTGACACTGATTCTAACACGGACGGGACACATTCCTCGTCTTCCATGTTTGCGACCAACGAGCGGAGATTTGGTGGGTAGTGTGCTCCTTTACAATGGTGGAGTTTGAGGTGGTGCAAGTTTTCGGGATACCTAAAAGACGCTAGATTATAGTGAGAAAGGGTTAATTTGGATACCAGAATCCCATCCAAATTGTCGATACATTCGTCGCTGACAAAATTCTCGTCATGAGTACTAGTTCCCATCTCCCCTCTCGCCTCAATCTCATATTCTTCACATCCAAGCTTCAGGAAAAACTCCCGTATACACACCTTGAGGCTGCTGAAACTGCCACTGAACCGCACTTTTTTCGGGTGCACGCGAGTCGCCTCAAAGAAGTCTTTCGCGTCCTTCCACGTGTCAAAGCGGAGCGGGTACTCGAAGATGTTGGCGAGCTGGTAGTCCTTCGTCTGGAGGGCCTCGACCTCTCGGAAAGGGTCTCTTTTTGGGTCGAAGAAGAAGGCTGTACGGCGGTACTGGTCGGTTTCGGGCCGCCATTTTTCACTGATTTCCATCACCTCAAACAACTTTGCAACACACGCGCTTTTGGCGGGAGCAATTGACAAGAGCGCGAGGTAGTCATTTCTGTCGGTGAAGTCGACAATTCGTGCGATGACTTCTGGGGGAAGATGGTGGAGCATAAGAGATATAAAAGAAAAAAAAAGAAGTTTATGATTTGTGGGGTATAGAGAAAAGATCAAGAAAAGATCAAGAAAAGATCAAGAAAAGATCAAGAAAAGATCAAGAAAAGATGAAAAGATCAAGGAAAGATGAAGAAAAGATAATGAAAAGATGAAAAGAAGATGCTTGAAGATGAAAGAATATGATTGAAGAATAGAGATACCAATGATTAGATTATGTGATTCAATTGAAAAAGAATTAGGACAATATCATTGTGAGGTATTTGCAACTTGTTGCCATAATAAAAATTTCGAGATCGCATTTTCAAAATAATATATTAAGAATATTTCTTACTCATGGGATCCAATCCAAAAGGAAGTAAGGGAAGCTTTTACTCTAATTATAAATTCCTTCTTCTATACCTTCACCCATGTATGCATCGGTTATGTTAGACGCTATCCAAAGAACCGCAAAACCTTTCTAACTATGAACGGCTGCAACGGTGGCTCTTGAGGTAAATCACCCTTCAGCGAATACACAATTCCTCTTCTATTTTGCAAACGGATACAGCACTGATGAATTGCGGGCCAGCGCAAACCAGGATTTTTAGTGAGGTTGATTAATTCCAAGTTCTGCCTGCCTTCAATTCCAGCAAGGTTCCCGAGTCTATTCGATCTGAGGTCCACAGCCATAACCGATGCGGGTAATGCTAATTTGTTAGCTGCCAAATAACTGCCAAGGTAGTTGGACGGTAGCGACAAGGACTCCAATCTAGCAAGTCGTGATAATTTACCCTTTAACCTTTGCATTTGTGCGGATGCAATAGATAAACGTTTCAAGCCAGCAGGAAACGCATCGAAATCCAAGTCTATCATCTTGCAGTGTTCTAGTTCTATATCAACAAGGTTTGGGCACTCTTTCAACAGTATGCTATCGCACTCTGCGTTCAATTTGATTGTATGCAAGTTGGGTAAATTGAGGGATATGGACCCAAAATTGTCTGTTTCTATGCTCGATATCTTCAAAACCGTGATGCTTTTTGGTAGCAAGTTCGCAAATGGTCGAGGCTTTGCTGAGTGTACGGTCAACTCTTGGAGATTTGGTGGAAAACTAACAGGAAATCCATAAGTGGTTATTCGCTTGACCGTGTGTGGAAGATTTGGAAGTTTCATACTCTCATGACATATAAGACCTTCTATGGCCCCATTTTCTATCTCAAGGTCTACTTTGGGCAAAGAAACCGTTAAAGTGCCATCCTTGAAGCATTTTGATATTTGGTCTACCAGGAGACTCAGATCCTCTAATTGTAAGCGTCTCAATCTGGGCATGGTTGAAAAGTCTTGAATATCAACATTGGTTCCTAGGTGCCTTATGTTCCGTGGCAATACCAAACCTCTAAGTGAATTACTTTCCGCCTCCAACTTGAAATATTCAAGAGAATCTGGTAATCTAGGCAACGACGTCATCATACATTCTCTGATTTGCAAAGACCTCAAAGTGTTTGGAAATTTCAAGGAATCTGCTAATGATAGCTGGCCCCCTCCCCAAAGTTGTAGATACGATAACGCAGCAGGGAGTTGTTCAATGGAATGATTACCAGTTGTATCATAACGATTCAAAGAATACGTAAGACTAGCCAAAAATGGAGGGAAGCTAAGTTCCTGTAATCTCAAGCACCGGCTGATGTCCAAGTCTTTGAGGTTGGAGCAACTGTTCAAAGGCTGAAGTGTTTCAATATTGGCAAGGTTTTCAATTCTGAGTTTGGTAAGACACCTAGGAAACTTGATCTGTTCCAAAGAATTCAAGGCTAGTCCAATTAAGTGCACCGAGTGTAAAACGTCTTGTTGAGATAAATCGACTATAGCATCGGGCGACCCATTGTCATCAACAAGAGTCATACTTCTCAAATTAGGGAGCCTCCTCATTGTGAAACTCCTAGAAATCTTGACATGCCCCGCGTGTAAGTTGCGAAGCAGAAGTGGTAAATACTCTTCCAATACCTCAAGACTCACTGGCAGGACAATGGTCAACAACTCCAAATTCAAAGACGTAAGACTCTTCAAAAACCCATCAGTATCACCGGGGACCGCCCTTCTATGATTGCGGATAATCGAAAGCGTTCGCAAAGACTCTGGGAAATCCGATGCGCGTGGGAACCAAGTATCATTACCCAAGTCATTATTGAGCTTGAGAACCCTAAGGTTACATTGCAAGCTCAAAAGGCGCGTGATTTTCGTGGCATAACCTTCTAGGTTCATGCCGAATTGGCTATTGGATATCCCCTCGACGCTGATGCTCTTGGCAGCAAAAAGGATCTCCGGAAGCTGCTCGTGGATAAAGAACAAATCATCGACCATCTCGAACTTGATGCTATGGGGGGTATAACGGCCCCAATGCTGGAGTACAAAACGCCTGAAAGCATAAACGGTCTTGAATGGAACCGGAGGATCAACAGGACGGATGTACGCTGTCAGTATTTCCTTCACAGTCGGGGGTTTCAAGTCGCTATAGACAAGCATACCACCCCGCGTGTAGTGCCGTACCTCGACCTTTCGATAGACATGTTGGAACGCTAGACTGCCAATTGATGACGACCCAATTAGAGCCGCTGCAGTCGGTAGCGGTAGCTGTGCTATTACCCTTTGGAGGATATCTTGGGGTAGATCAAAGAGGGATTGTGATATCATGGAAAATATGATTTTGTGGGGATGCAACAATATTACATAAGAGTGTGGAATTGAAATCTACAGTCAACGATTGATAGTCGACTTTGGATCCTATAATCAAATATGATCTGGTGGACTCTAAAATCACAACTTTACTTGGTAGACTAATCACATTGACTCTATAATCATAATCACATTGACTCTATATCATTTTTCAGTCGTCACCTTAGGTCAATTATTACCCAAAGTAGACTCTCATCTAATCACTTAAAGTAGACTCTATCTCAAACACTCCCTCCTTATACAATTGTCAATCATGAACATTTTCCTCTCTCCATCTTACTTATACAAATTCACCCATCTATAGCTTGTACCATTATCTCTCTTCCTGATACTCTCCTGATACTCTCTTCCTGACATTCTCATCCTCCACTCTTCCTCATACTCTCTTCCTTCTCATCCTCCCCTCTCCCTCATACTCGCTTTCTCTTGTTGTTGTCATCGGTAAGAGCACCCCTCTTCCCCAAAACACTTCCCCAGCCCACATCCACGCTCATTCCTGCGACATAGCCATCTTCAGTGTGGTCGCCGTCCAAATCGTCGGCATCTCCAACATTCTCCAAAGCTGCTGTCCACAGAGGTGGCACGGTGGGCTCATCGTCGTCCACTTCCAGACCGTCCAGGTCCTGGTGCAATGCCAGGCATGTGCTCATCGCATGGTATACCTGCGTCATATCGGACTGACCCAGTGCAAATATGCGATCCTCGTAGTCGCCACTCTTGTTCTTGGTGATCTCAATCTCCACAGTGCTGGTGAGATCTGAAGCTTGCAGTGGTACTGCGGCCATTAACTCACCCAGTATCACCTCAAGGTGTAAAGCGTCTTCACCCTTGAGAGCATGTAAAACAATACCAGGGTAGGAAAACTCGATACCCAAGCCCAGAGTCGGGAACCATAGCACAAACAGTGTGTTGAGCACGTAGACAGTAGCAGCAGAGAAGTCCACCTGTTGTATTTCCGGCGCGAGATGAAGTGCATGCTCAGGGTCGTTCAGTGCCACTTTCACCAGGAAATTGGTCCCTCCTCCATACACAACAAACTTGTCGTCGTCCAACGAGAACCGCTCGGGAGACAGCAGCTGGTACAAGCCGATGGGCACGGTGTTCTCGACGTTGGGCTGTTCCGTGACGAGCTTCATGGTTGGTGTGCGGAAATGTTTTGTCACGTGGAAAATGCAAATAACCATGTGGGTAACGCAGGAAAGATAAGAAAGGCGTTTGTGTAGGAAGGGGCGTGGGAGTAGATTATGGAAATTGAAAGAGGGTTTATGAAAGAAGAGCGAGATAGGTTAATAAGGTAGATGGAAGATGAAAATAGGAATCTTCATGTATCAGATAATCAACGTTTGTTAGTTCATTGTTAACATGTATGTGATCTCAGAGTCATTGAATGTTTTGTTAGATCAATACATATGCTCTCAGAGTCATTTAATGTTTTGTCAGTTCAACGTTTCAAGTTTTGTTCAGTGTTTCATGATTTATTCTTTCAGACTACCATTTTCACCATCTCTATGCAATTTTTTTTTTCATACTTTTCGCAGCCAATACTAGGACTTACATTGTCAGCAACAAACATCTACACTTTTCACTTACTTCCTTTATTCATATTCCCTCGTTTTCGCACATGCTCAACAGATATACTTCTTGTTCTTCTCTTTCTCCGTACTCCTTCTCCTCCTCTTTCTCCGTACTCCTTCTCCTCCTCTTTCTCCGTACTCCTTCTCCTCCTCTTTCTCCGTACTCCTTCTCCTCCTCTTTCTCCCTACTCCTTCTCATCCTTTCTCCCCTACTCCCTTTCCCTACCTCTCTGATTGTCACCCTGACTCAAACGCCTGATCAACCTCTGGAACACCGGACTCTGGTTCTCCTCGTTGATCTCCTTTTTGATACTCTCCTTTCTCGCCAATGCCATTCTCTCGACCTCCTCGGAGGACGGCGGCAAGGCCTCGTTCTTCAAGTCGGCCCTTCTGGCCTCCTCGAAACTGTGGATGGTGTTCTTCAAGCCGTCGCTACCGTGCAGCAACGAGCCCTTGGGTAACATACCGCTGTTCAACTCCTTCAAGTGTGCAACCTGCTCGGACTCCAGTCTCAACACCTGGTACATTCTCGACACACGGCCAATGGCAATGATCTTGTTGCGCAACGCCAACCTCTTGGCCTCCAAATCGTCCTCTGGTGCAGCCAGTCCTGGTGGAGCTGGAGCAGCATGCGATGGCGACACAGGTGGACTCGTTCCGGAGTCTGCCAACCTGAAGTCGTCTTCGAGTGGTGTTTCCTCTCCCAACTCCTCCTCTGTGCAGATGTTCAAAATGCTCACCAACATGTCGGTGATCTTCTCACCAACGAACGGTAAACTCCATGTGAACACGTCCATGAAATGTGGCAACCAGTATGGATGCGGCAGAGAGTTGAACTGGCGGATATTCATCACGTTATTCTCGTACTTCAACACAGCAGCCTTGTTGTTATAGGTGTCCAAGTAGTTTGGTGCGCTGAACATGGTGAGCAAACTTGGGAATCCCATCGTTTTCGTCCGCTTATACATTCTGTACCCTGCATCTTGAGCTTCGTGGGCACGGATAATCAGAAGCAATCCCGTGCGTTCCAAGAATTGGCAACTGGCTCTGTATGTGAAGGCGTAAGAACAACCTCTCACGGAATTTCTAACAAAAGTCTGGTCCATATTATCCTCGTCGTAGTCCTCGACAGGGTCTGCCCAAAGCAAGTCACACATGAGACCCTTGGTTGGAGGCTCGCGGAAACGGTCGAGACGCGTCAAGTCGTCCAATGTCTTCAACTCCGGCGACAATCCACCGTGTACACAGAAGAACTGTTTGTTCATGATGGCCGCAAGAGGGAGTGCATTGAACGAACGGAGACACTCTTCATACAAGTTGTTGGAGTACTTGTGCAAACACTCACTCTTGAAGGTGAAGTACTCAGTCAAATGCTTACACTCGTGGTTACCACGAAGCATCCAGAAGGTATCTGGGTAGTTCAATTTAACTGCGTACAAGTAAATCAAACACTCGATGGAAAACGATCCACGATCCACATAGTCTCCAAGGAAGAGGTAAGACGTGTTCAGTGGCGACCCACCCACCTCAAAGAGCTTCATCAAGTCGTAGAACTGTCCGTGCACATCACCACAGATGGTGACGGGTGCTGGGACCTCCAACAAATTGGGTTCGCTGGCGAGGAGGTCCGTGGCGTAGCGAATGATGCGGATGGCGTGCTCCTCGTGGAGACGTCCCTCATGGATGAAGTGTTCTTTGAGGAACGTGATGTTAGGAAGGCCATTGGGGAGGAAGAGCTGCTGCTCGGTGGGCTTGAATGTGGCAGGAGGGTCCACGGATGGGACCGCGCGGTCGACGGTGGACATAGTCAGGCCATCGTCCGTAGTATAGATGGTTAAATCCGGTACTGAATTGGATGCTGCTTGAGCTGCACCTGGCGGTGGGGGAGCCTGTGGTTGTCCCGGCTTTTTCAGCGAGATCGCATTCAACGCGTTGCTGATCTGCGCTGCGTTGTGGGCAGCATTCTCACGAGACATGGTGTTAGTTTTTTTACGACACGATAAGAAATGAGAAAAGCAAGAAAAAGACACCAAAGAGTGGTGGGGCTTAGAAGAGTAGGGTGGAGAAGCGGCGGACAAAAAGTGGTGGAGCAGAGGGGAGGAAGAAGGGAGGATAGATGGGCAGAAGAATGAAAATGAAATTATACGGTAATCATAAGAATAATCAAAATGGTAAAAAAGTAGGTGTCGGAGTATTCAAAAATGGAGAGAAGGTAATGAATTGTTGGATAAAAGTGTTGAATGTAATAATCAGAATTTATGATCAGAATAATCAGAATGTAGGATCAGAATAATCAGAATGTATGAATTGTCCAAATAATTAGAATGTAGCAATATCGTAGAATGTAGAGTTGAGAAGAATGTTGTAAATTACAACCTATTTTGTCATATTGTTGACGTCTTTTTAAATGCCGTATTATTCGGGTATTTCTGCACTTTAGGGTTTGAACCGCAAATAATAGGCGAAATGTGGAAGATTCAGAAGGTCGAGACATTGACTAGAGTACTTGTTAGGTTTAACTATTTGAATACTTCTTGACTCATACTTCGACATATTTCTTGGAATTTCTTGCCAATACTTCTTCACTAATACTAATTTTGAGGATTTTAATTGAATATCCTACTTCTTAATCTTTTTGCCTCTCGATCCCTTTGAATACTTCTCAATCGAAAACTCAGTCCATTTAATACTTCTCAATTGAAAACTAATCCCCTTGAACACTCGTTGAACCTTAGTCTTTATCTACTCTTTTTTAGATATATTCTATTATCTCTGTACATCAGTACAGATCAACATATAAAACATCTACGTCCGTGTCGAACCCGTTAAACTTGGTCGTCGCAGCGTTGGTGTACGCTCCCAAGTGGTTGAAGTACAACCAGTCGCCCACATCAACGTCCTCAGTCAAGTAACATTGTGCGGCGATGCAGTCCAAGCCGTCGCAAGTAGGCCCCCAGACCGAAAATTCGTATGCGGTCTTCTTCCCTTGCATAAGCTCACTGCCGTACTCAAAGCGCCCCGCGTGGCACAACACGCGCGGCTGCGGGTACTGGTGGTCGTAGATGATACAGTTCATGTTGCCGTACACACCGTCGTTCACATAGATCTTGCTGAGCTCAGCATCCGTGCGCCGAGCAATCACATGTGTGGCCAATGTAAACGCACGCTCAACCATGAACCGACCCGGCTCCGCAATGAACCGGATCTGGTGTTTGTCCGTGTAATGCGCCGGAAACTGCGCATTCAACAGCGAACGAACAACGGCACAGGCTCCTTCGAACCCAGTTCTCTGGAAACCTCCGCCGATATCGACGATACGCATCGCGAACCCCATCTCCAACCCACGGTCAAAGATGGCACGCGACTCCTCGATTGCGGTCTGCAAAGCAGTGAAGTCTGCGGCTCCAGATCCAATATGGAACGCAACTCCTGCAATGTCCAATCCCAACTCGTGTGCGGCTGGTAACAACTCGTCAAGAGCAACGCGCAACGTCGCTCCAAACTTGGACGAGAGACGACACTGTGCAGTGTCGTCGTCCGTCGCGATACGGAGCAAAATCGCTCCGTCACGGTGGTTCTGGTGCAACTTGTGCAACTCACCAACATTGTCAACGGTGGTCAAATTGACCCCGACCTTCGCAGCGTACCGGATGTAGCTGCTGGTCTTGCACGGGTTGGCGTAGACAATGCGGTCGGCAGCCACTCCCATGCCCAAAATCGTGGAAATTTCGGTGCTCGAAGCACAGTCGAAATTTGCACCCAAGCGCGCTAACCGGGAGAGCACTTCCCGATTGGGATTGCACTTAACGGCGTAGTGTGCATGAACCATGGGGAGCTCTCTGGCCCACTCATGGTACGCACGCTCGACTTCGCCAAGGTCGCAAACAAAGAAGGAGTTTTCAGCATCCGGTTCGCAGGTGTCCGGGTCAATTGCAGCAACTCTGCTGCGGAGAGCGTTTCCAATGAGTTGCTGCTGCAACACAGACTGTCCGGAGACAGATGGTGCAAAGTGGCCGTCAAATGGCTCGCCAAATGGCTCAGCACCGCGCTCGCAGAGAAGCGAGTCTCTTCTTTCAAAAGTAAGTTGTGTCATTGTATCTTCGGGAGATCAACTGAGTATCAGTTGGGGGACCTGAAGACAGTTCTAGTGGTAATTTTAACGCTCACGATAAAGGTGAGCTTTTCTCAGTCAAGTCAAGCGGCAGCTCTCGTGGTCTTGGGGTGTTTTAGGCTTACTACTAGATGTGACGTACAAGCCTGTTGTCAGAAGAAAGTGATCTTGACTCAAAAATTTTTTCACGCAGCAATCTGAAGACCAAGAATTTTCACAAGGCGGACAGCGCCAATAACTATAGCAAATGTTGCCTTCACAATGTTCCTACATTTACCACTGTCGCAAATCCCAGACTGGACGTCATCTTCTTATTCTTCTCACTTCCAGCTGCAAAACCCTATTTTAGGGCTTATAATGTGACTGCGAATGAAAAAAAATGATTGCTAATTAAAGATTTTTGCGCTCTTTTTGGGGTAGTGTATTTTTTTGAATGGAGCTGGTCAAGGGTCCTCTCCATCAACAGAATCTCACAACCACGGATGTTTGACGATGCCTCGACATTGATAATTTTCGTATTGGCTCTCGGTAATTTTTGCAATTGCCCGCGAGATTCAATGCCTGGCGGACTTCCGTATCCTCAAGACCACACGGCTAACAATGTAGCTGAGGGAATTAAACATACTCCCTCACACAGCTTATTGTACAGGTGCATTTCAATAATTTTGTGGATTGCCGTACTCTCATTCTGTCATCTATCTCACATCAACGAAGTGCTTCAGCCATGTCTCTGTACACCTACACCACTTTCCTTCTTATCATTCAGAACCCTACACTTGCACGCTCATTTAACGGTGGTTATGAGCGTTTTTCTCCACAAAGTCAATTACGAGCTCTGTGATGGTTGGCATGATTGATTTGTTTACTCCACTCCCTTTTAGAGGTATGTCCGCTTAGTACTTGTAGATTACTTTAAATAGAAAGGCCGTTTATTACTTCTATAATACACACAAGGCTTCGAAAGGCATCTTACCCGCGGTGCAGTGAACCCGCATCTCTGAACTACTTTATGCATGGTTATGTTAAGTTAATTTATGGCAAGAAGGGCTTCTAAACACAAGTTCGTATCTCCCAATGTCAATCACAATCACTCCTCATCATACCTCAATCGAAATCCTAATCTTTTCACAGCAGCCGAAAGCCTAATTTCCCATGAAAACTTCACCTTCCCAAACAACCTTCCACCTTCATTCTCCTACATCTTATCTTTTCTCATCTTTATTCTCCTACCTAAAGCTCAATCAAAGCCTCTGGCTCGGCTACATACTTCTTCTTGTCTTTGTCCAAGCTCGGCAACAGAGGCATGTCGGGCAAATCATCGGCCCTCGTCTCGGTCTCCAACTTCGGGAACCTCTCACTTGCGCTCTCAATCGCGTTTTCGGGAACGGAACTCGATTGCCTCCGGAGACTTGCATCCGTGGGTTGCTCATTGCTCAACCCATAATCTCCTCCGCTAGAGTATCCATTTCCTTCCTCAGGAAATGCTGGATACCGAAACAGTGCATGTCTGACAGGGTTTGAGGACTCGTCGTCGTCCAAAACAGGCTCAGACGGCTCATTGTAGTCAACATTGGGGTACTCAGGATACCCTGTGGACTGCCGCGGAACAGTACCCTCTTGGTAACCTGCCAGTTGAGCTGTCGGTGTGTATCCTCCTTGCGTTGGGTATGCAGAAGTCTTGTCTGGAAATCCAGTTTGTTGTCTACCATCTTGAAATCCAGTCTGTTGTCTACCATCTTGGAATCCAGTCTGCTGTCTACCATCTTGGAATCCAGTTTGTTGTCTACCTTGTAGATATCCACTTTGCTTTTCCGGGTAATCGCTCAGCTGTCTACGTTCTGGGTACCCAGTCAGCTGCCTCTGTACTGAGGCTCCCTCTCCGTTTGCCTTGTCTGGTGAAGCAGGGACACTTGGGTATCCTGTAGACTGCCTCTTCACATTCGAATAGCCAGGTTGCTGGGGGTTAGCAACAGGCAGTGGAGGTGCCAGACCTTGGGGTGGTGCTCCCGGGTACTGAGAAAAGGACTGTTCTTGGAATCCATAGCCAGTTGGTTGATTGTAGTTCTGGTTATTCTTGAACCCAGTAAACGTTTGGTTTTGTGGATTCGCATATCCTGTGTTCTGGGCACTCGCATGCGCAGTCTCATTGGCTCCATATCCAGGGGCGGTGTTACCAGTAAAATTACCTGGATTACCAGTAAACCCACTGTTAGAATTGACATTTCCATAACCAGTACCCTGAGCATTCGCATATCCGGTGTTTTGAGCTGGAACACTGTACCCAGTTGGCTCGGAGCCCACACCCTGTTGGGTGTATGCATTTGTGTTTTGAGGTTGTAATGCAGCAGGGATATACGATTGGCTCGGTGCAATGTTGTGTCCACCGTATGCAATGCTCAATTTCTGTTCCAAGAACTGGTCGTACAATCTCAGAATGGTACTCACTTTGTTGTTCATCTCCAAGATAGCATCATGGCGTTCGATGGCCATACGCAACGACTTGTTCACCTTTGGCTTGAGTCGCACAATCTGCGCATGGAGTTCACTCAAATTCGTATCATAAAGGATGTCGTTCGACTTGCGGGGATCATTCTTCACAGAGTTCAAGAGCGTTATGTATAAGTTGATCTGTTCTTCTTCCTTTTGTGTAAGCGATTCGGGAGCTGGACGGGTCTGTTGGGGTTGTAAGGTGCCGGTTTGTTGAGGTTGTGCATTATATCCTGAAGGTTGTCCGTATCCTGGTTGGGACACTGGAGCTGGCATGAGGTTGCTGTAGAAGTCATCTTGTTCAGGTTCAGGGGCAGGTTCACTCTCCACCTGTTGGTTATACCGTTTATCATTTTTGTACTCGTTCAAACTCATTTCTAATGCACGCTTCATTTCCTCGTCTTCGTCGTCAACTGGTTGTTCTTGAGTTGGAGGCGGAGCAGAAGGAGCACTATACTCATTTGACGATGGTGCGGTATACTGAACGCCACTTTCCTTCAAACTCAATTCGATAGCCTTCTTCAAGTCTTCGTCTTCGTTGCTAGCAGCTGGAGTTGGTGCGGAAATGCTACGAGAAGACATCTTGTGGTGGTCCTTAGGTTTGTGTCTTACCAAGCAATTGTCACACACACGAACCGGTTCTCTGATACCCAAGTTGACCAATGGAGCGGTACCACTCGAATGGGTTTGGCAGAAAACACCTCCACAAGAACGACAGTGATGCTTACGATTGAGCATCAGGAACGGAGTGTAACAAATCATGCACAGGTCGTTGTCGACCCAATCAGGAGGCACTTCTGAGTCGACAAAGTTGGAGGCACGGGAATTGTCTGCGAACGAGGTTCCGTCCTCGTCCAGATCGGGTAAGTCATAGCCTTCATTCTTCAACTGAGTGTAGCGCTTTTCCACGTAATTGAGTTGAAGCTGACCCTTGAAGAAGTGAGTCCACAGAGAAATGAGCTGGAGAATGAGCTTTCCAACGGTGTACTTCGCTTGGTTTTCATACTGGTAAGTTTTAGTATTGTAGTGGGTCTTGAACACCACATCCACCAAATAGTCGACAAACTCTCTGCTGGCAATTTCAACAAGAAAGTGGAATCCGGAGTTCTTAACACACAAGTCGACCAATTTCAATGTCGATGTGGTCAAATTGGGGTTGGAATGGACGAGTGTCATGCGCTTTTTGAGTGCTCTCATACAGTTTTTGGGGGGAACCTTTTTGCTACGGATGACATCCGTGATCTCAAGAGCAGTAGCCAACTCGAGTTCACCATTTGGAATGGACTCGGATGTCGCCTCCGCGATCTTGTTATCAAGCTCAACAGTTGAAACGGATCCACTGAACCAGGACATGTGGTGGCTGAATTAAAGGGATTGGTGGCGCAAAAAAGTGATTGATTAGAAAAAAGGTGATGTGGAGAGAAATTGATAAATGATAGAAATAGAATCTTTTGCCACTTACGGTTTATTAACTTCGGAGTAGGAGATTAGGGAAGTCTGAAACTATGATACGTTGGTTTTAGTCTATGAATTCATAGACTTATTTGAATCAACTTACGGTGTATTGTTGGTATGTAATAGTCTATGATCTAGACTGCAAGTGCTAGTATACCATCCTTTGGATCGAATGAATACAAGGGCATTAAATATTCTTTATTCCTACAACTTCGACCATTTATCGTCAGCCATTTAATAACAGTTCATCTATGACATCTTCATCCGTCACATCTTCATCTATCACATCTTCATCCATCACATCTTCATCCATTGATCACCCATTTAGGACTCCAGCCATTAGCTTAATTACGTCATATATCTACACTCCTTATTCTTACCCTTTATTCTGTATACCCGGTCACTTCATGAAAAACATCGCCAGTGCCAAACCCAAACCTCCAACCAGAATCCACCAGTACGCATCCATCTTACCTCCCCAGGTCTCCTTGACCGCGGTAGTTCTGTACTGGTTTTCGAAGCTTCTCCTCACTTTCTGGCCCAAACTTCTCTTGGAGTTCTTACTGGCCTCGTTGGTGGGGTTCAAAGCCTCTGTTGGTAACATCAACGGTGGCTTATATGCCAAAAACAATGGTTGCATCTTGCTTCCATCAAACTGGTAGAGTTGCAAGTAGTATCTGCCATGGTAGGCGTTGATACTCACTTCAAAAGCCTTGAACATCACAGGCTGAACATATCTGGTGTACACACTTCTATCGGAAACATCGCCACATGGCTCACTCAATAACTGTCTGCCATCGACTTCCAAAGGAGTCAAGATCAACAGACCATTTGCCAAAAGCTCGAACTTGCCGTGTTGGTATGTGATGGAAGCCACTGCACACGAGTGGTTCTTTGGGTTGGAAACAACTCTGTAAAGTGCTTCTTCGTAGTGGCCATCATCCGTAAACGAGTAGGAGATGCCGGGTAAATCTGGCTCGATCAAGAGCTCGTCGACGGGATCATAGAACCCAGGACCTGTGAAAACAGTGTTCGACTTGGAAGTCCATGTGCCGACTAACTCCAGCGCGTCTGCAGTAACATGCTGGACCTGCGCAACAAGTACTCCTATGGTAAACAAGCTGCGGAAGTGCATAGTGATAATGTTCCTTGAAGCAACTTGGCTTTTGATGTTTTTTTGCTTGAGGCTGTGACCAAAAAAAGAACAGTCACGTGAGGAACAATGCTCATCTGCCAGACGTGTTTCGCAATGCCAGGGACCGAGCTAAAAGGGATGGTGAAAATGAAATGAATGGGACATGGATGGAGGACGTTAAAGAGGAGATGGGACCTTTAACCTCCTATTTACCTTTAGACGGACTTCCATTATCCGCTCCAATTTTCATCCAAGAATTTGAGACACTTCCTGTATGTAAACAGGCGCGCTGGGATAGGGTGAGATGAGGCGCAGAAGATAAAGTAACGTAAACAATAGGCGTAGACAAGGTTCAGTGTATACAATGATTCTGGAGGCGATTACAATAGTAGAAAATATGCGAATTAAGTCTAGCATTAGAACGTGATATTGTCGGCAGAAATGGAAGGAGGTGTGCGACATTCTTTTGTGCGACATAAGAAATGTACGGATTTAGATACGCGACATGGCATGAGATAGAAAGGTACGACATGGGTTAGACTTGCGACATGCAAACAGACCAGCGACATAAAGATAGACTCACGTCATGTTGGACCTAGGAAGACATACTAGTGAGACCATGTGATGGAGTCGAGGTGTTGTAGAATATTGCGAGGGATTAGCAATACTCGAATAGTAAGATTTCACCTTGTGAGATCCTACTAGTGAGACTCTACTAGTAAAACTCACTATCTAGCCACTCTACCGTAACAAACCCGGTATTAGCCCTCTACATACACAGCCATATACACAAAATGCAACATCCAATATAACAATAACTGTAGTATGATGACACATTCATGTACTCCATCCAACACTTTGTCTTCAAGTTCCCCGTACGCCGCCAATCGGTTACTAGACTATCTTATGGTGTGCCTGACTAGAATTGCGCTTGCGGTGCAATTCTCACCAACGTGGCTTGCAGAGTCATCGGGCAAGGTTGCACAATCTGAAGTGCGTTTGTGAAAATCGCGGTAGCAAAATAGGCTAGACAAGACGGGTAATATCGCCGTGGGGATTTTAAAGTCGGTTATATTAGAGGGCTATTATTTTGGAGGTCGACTTAATTTGCAAAGATTGCGCGAAGAATGCCGTGCCACCTACAAACGTGCACTTTTGTACGAGTTGGTGTCAAATTTGACCAATAACGGCATTTGAGATGTAGTTTGATGTATGAATTATGGAACGATAACAAGGGTCCAGGCTTATCAAACATCGTACCATTTGATTTTGCGGTCAAGTTGTGTATTCATCCGAGAAATGGTCTCGACAGTGCTGTCGCTTACCCGACCCATCGTCTTTCCACCCCTATAGGCAGACCACGCCGTTACATTGTTTGTGTGGTACCGTTTGTTTATGTTATGGGGCTCGTGTCCAGCGAAAAATTGCACTGCAACTGAGGGGATTTCTGCTTTGGCATCGTGAAGAGCCGCGGCAAGGCATCCCCATTCATTCTAACTTTGCAAAAGTGTAATGATGGCTTGACGGGGTACTGGCACCCTAACCTCGATTAAGGTTGTGCTCATCTCAATCGTCTCGGGATATTTTGTGCCCGCAATGGGAATGCTAACGGATGGAGTGTCAAAAAATTACTGAAAGATAAAAGAATGAGAATACCAATAGGTAGAAGAATGCCAATATGTAGAAGATCAATCATATCAGTAGATGGAGCAATATCAATGCCAATGGAAGAATGAATGCCACAGAAAGGTATCAATAGAATGTCACCAGAAAGTTACAGAGAAACATAAAATCCAATTCTTGTCTATCGTAGAATTCGCACTTTTTGCAATTTCCAACTGCAATTTCGTGCCGTTGAAACCTGCCGGGTGTGCGTTCACCGTCTCGAGCTTATGACTGAGGCTAATCTCTGGCAACCCAGCAACCTTATGCGGAACAATAGTAAACGAAAAGGAGAAACCTAATGCGACCAAAGTTATTCGAGAACTTTAAGTCGAAGAAGCGGCGACGGAGTATCACAATTGAGTTTGGGATTTTCAGAATTAGAGTATGTGGTATGATTAATTGATGTATGGTGAGTATTTGTAAATTACCATAGATTGTAGATTACCATTGATTACGATTGTAGATTACCCTGGATTATGAATTTCTGTAGATTACCATAGATATAATTATTTGTAGGTTATACTACATTTTGTAGGTTATTTTACATTTTGTAGATTATATTACATTTTGTAGATTATACATTTTGTAGGTTATACATTTTGATTATGAGTTTTTGCAGAATTGTAGGCATTAATTTTTGGATGAATTTTTAGAATGTGATTTTTGAATGATTTTTGAACGATTTCTGAATCTTGTCTAATCAATATTGATACGTCTTTGTCCTCAGTGATGATCAGCCTTCACACGCCACTCGTGTTGCTCTCATCTGTCACGTCGCTGGCTCCAATGTATCATGACGTGAAGATGGTCTGATCTTTGACGCGAGATTAGAGGCACGATTCGTTTAATAACCGAGGCGGTGATGGGCACTCATAGAAAAAAACGTACCTGAGGGCACTGCACTTTCAGATAATAAACACGGTCCTGCAGATCATTTTTGGACCAGTGGGAAAATTTCTGGCTTTACGTGGGCTACTAATCTAGCTGCTTGGTACACAGAGATCTAACCGAAGCCAATCCCCAATTGGGAATTTTTCAAAACAGGTCAAGAGCTGCAATTTTCCACATCATATGGGGCTGCAATCACCCTATCGAGCTGCAAATTTCACCTCCCCGTAAGGTTGTCATTTTCACCACCGTCGCTTTAATTTTCACTACTCCCTAGGCGATCGTACTTTTGTGCAGGTCGCTACTAACCAATCGAGGTGACACTCCTACAGGAATTTAGAGCAGCGCAGCTAGATGAAGCACAAACTTGTGGGTTTCCGCTATTTTGGTGGTGTTGAGTGTCAAACTGGCCATGTTTCAGAGGTAACTTTGGCACAAGAGCTTAAAGACTATATACAGAAGAGAAACTTAAAGCAGAAAGTGCTATACCGAGAGTGATATCCTGTCACAGAAAGTGCCATCCCGCCGCAGAAACCTCTCCACTACACTGGCGGCCATCTCCGCCCTCTCAACCAGTCTTCTATGCAAACAGCATTAAAAATGCGTGCTATTTTACGACGATCGTGGATACATGCACCAGTTGTAGTAGGAATCTGTACCAGTATCAGAGTACGGACTTAACCACCGGGATTAGTTCACTACAGGGAGCGGTAACGATCCCACTCTTTACGACGGATCACAGCCAAGCGCGATCTCACACAGCCTTGGTATTGGAGGGCTCGTACCATTTACCTATTTGGCGCAACTCAAAAGCTGAAACTTGTGCAAGATGAAACACCTATGACAGACAAAACCGTGCAATTCTCACCCATCCTCTACCCATTTCAACTCTATGGACCCTTCTGCATGCTTCATCATTTCGCTTAACTCGTCCCACGCGCCGACCCCGGCCATGGAAGCCATTTTGTGCACAGAAGCCAATACTGAGATTATGAGGCGGAACACAACATACAACATCCACAAAGTGGTAGCGAGGCGCTAATAGCAGCAGGCGGGGACCCGAGAATTCAGCACCTGTGCAGGCACATTCCTGCCGCTATAGCAGGCGACTTTGTGCGGATTCCGTCACTAGACTTGCTGGAGCTTACGAGATGATTAACCAGATGGAAAGTGAAAACGAGCAAGACGAAGACAGATGCAATAGATAGAAGAAGAGTGAGTGGAGGAATGAAAGGAATAGAATAAAAATGGATTTAATATGAAATAAGGGATTGTATAGGTTTATGAAACAGCGTGTATGAATTCAGCGATCACTTTTTGCAATCATTATGTTGCAGAAAGAGAGAATATACGGGACCGTGACCAGATGAAGTACCAACACACAAAATGAATCGGTATATGCGTTGATCAAATGTAACATCTTACCTTGGCCAAAATAGCACCACTTTGCAATTATACCGTTTCAGCTTCTCCAAACCCTGCCTCGATAAAGAGCGTGTTTGTTGACACGAAGCCATCACCTCTTCTGTCAAAGTGACATATCTCGTCTAATGGTAGCTGTTCAATCCAGATCTAATGGTAGATGTTCATTCCAGATCTTCATACTTCTGGGTAATTACCTGTTTATGTCCCGCTGTTGTACTCTATTCTACTACTCTGTTCTCTGCTATTAATTTTTATTCCTTCGCTCTTCGAGCATGCTATCTATAATACTACGTGCTTTTGGTCCCAGCCAGGCAGCACATGCCTCATGCTTCGGCCTCGCGGCGTTCATATGACGGTGGCGTTAGCCTTTTCAATTATGGTCCTCGACCTTTTCTTAATCTCGATGATGTTCAATGTAATGTAGCTTCCCAATGAAATGTCCAGAATGTAGCTGCTCAATGATGTTCCTCAAACTACTGCGTAGCCCCCTTCCCTCTTCATGAAAATAGGCAGCTCGTTCTCGCTCAAAGGCGTGCCTACCTTGCGGTAGTCGAGCTCAAAGATGTCGCCGGCACCGCTCTCGTCCTGCGAGCGCAGACTCACGCTCAGATTCAAGCTGCTCTGCAGGTACAAGCCGGCCTTCTTGGGCGGCGGCGCCGGGATGCTGGTGTTGATCAGGGGGAGCTTGCGAGGGCTGCTGCTGCTACAAAACCACTTCTTGGGGCTGGCCTTGTAAGGGGACTTGCCCTTTGGCAGGTAAGGCTTGCTGAAGGCCTTTGGTGAGTACGCCTTGGCGTATGGCAGCGACGACGACAGCAGCAGCAGGTAGTTGTCCCCACCCACGGACTTGGTACGTGTGCTGGTGAATGGCTGGTGGTATATGTGCAGTGGCGACTGCTTGATGAGGGTCATGAGGTTCTGAGTGCAGAAGTTGCTGCTCACTGCGTCCAGGGCCAGGTACTGGCTGCGTGGAGACAGTGACTGCCATTGTCCAAATGGTCTCTCCTGTTTGCCCTTGTACGAGGCAATGGTCTGCCTGTAAACGTGCTGCGGGCCAGAAGTGCAGAAAAGCTTAAGCATGAACTCAGAACTGTTGATGACGGCACGAATCAAGTGCTTCTTGATGCTGCGATAAGTGGCGGCATCCAAAGTGGAGCTTGGGTTGGAAACTCTCTGGTAGTGAGGGCTGGACTCGTGGAATCCAAACAGCTCGTTGACGAGGTCAACAATCACCTGCGAGAGCTCGGGCAATCCCACGTCAATGAGTTCTGCCAGGTAGTGGGCGGTGTAACTCAAGTACTCCTTAACCTTGAACATCTCCATAGCAGCCGCAGCAGCAGAGTCGTGAGGAACAATCAGGAACTCCTCACTGCGTACAAGGTATTCTTCAATCAGAGGGTCGTTCAACGACCAGTCCAATGTAGTGAGAACATGGAGCTCCATTTGCTTGAACATACCTTGGTCGTACTTGCACTTGGCACCACAGAGCTTGACGAGCTCGTGCAACTTTGGGAGACGGAAACGCTCGGTGGGTCCAAGGTACTTACCACCCAGGCCGTAGCCCAAGTCGTTAATGGTGCGCACACTGTCAACCTTGTCGAGGTTGTTCAAGTTGACAAAGTGGTTGTTGCCACCCTGAATCTTGGCAGCCACCCAGAGACAGGTGGTGATGATCAACTGCAGCTGGTCAAGGAGCACAATGCGCTTGGAGCAGTAGCGGTCAAAGATGCGGACTGCCTTGTACAAGACAAAGGGGAGAATTTTGAGCCGTATAGCCATCTTCACAAGGAAGTCAATCAACTTGAGACGGATGGAAAATGTGAGGTATGGTTGTTGCTTATACAAGTCGAGGTTGGGCCGTGCGAGCGCCTGCGCTTTGTTCATGTAGGCCTGGATCTCAGGGTACTCCTCGAGCGCCTGTGTGTGTTGGTCCAATTCAGACTTGTAGAGTTGTGCTGGGTAGTCGAGCTGTGTGAACCTTGCGGCCACTGCAGCGCCAGCATCCTTGCCCTCAGCAAACAGGGTTGGAGTCAACGGATGACTGTTCTGCTTCATAATGATTGTATGAGTGACTGGTTAAAAAAACAGGTTCGCTCAGTTATATATATGGCAAGTGGATTTGTGTGGTCTATTTCCACCACCGTGAGACGATATTTTTTCGCTCTCTGCCCAAAAAATATCGGCGCGCTTAACTTTTATTTTTGACGATCCGGCAAAAAAAAACTTGTGCAGAAAAAATCTGGAAAAAGGAGAAAAAGGGAAGCAAAACAGGCAAAACCTTACGGGTTGTAACCGATAAACAAAAAGCTTTCCTGTGCAGGAAACAATAGTATAATGTGCAAAAGGGATGGTTGTAGGGAGCTGTGCCTACTTGTCATATCGCAAAAGAATTCTGAGACTGCGTTATGCTCTTGCCCCTACTACATCCATTCAACATTCCTTATGACCTCTGACCCTCGTACCCTTCCCGCTTCTCGGAAATGTGGGCCGCACGCCTGATTTTCTCGTCTAGTGATCAACAACAAACCCAAGTGTTGATGATTTCGACGCTCTCGGATCTCGCCCTACAAATACTTGACATGGTTAGAAGAAAATTGAGTGGACTGTAATCCTCAAGTCGTCTAGGATAGCAATCTGTTACTTCATTCTTGTGCGATTTTCTCATATCCATTTGGTCTACCATGGTGGTTTATCAATACTAATCACTCTTTAGCATTCATTCTAAATCATTCTATCATCCTTTCACCCTACCATTCCTTTTTAGTTTGAGCCAAATTGACACCGAAAAAAGTGCAGCTCCAAACAGCCTCGAATTGCCCACAGCAGCACCTCATTTAACACCTCCATTTGCTCTGCCCAAAATAGAATTTCCAATTAAACTTCATGCGAAAATCACACACACTTGTGGACCCTCCCTTCAGCCCTGCCAGGTCATGTTCTCTTCACTAAACTTCATCACTTGATTCTCCCTTACTGGATTTGACACCATATTGTTTTGTACAGGACGTTGCCTCACCAGCACTGCAGGAACATTTTCTCCAAAATCGCACTAAACCATTACTGCTCCACCAATGCCCATTTCCAAAAACAGACAAAACATTTGCTTGTGGCCCATGCTCGTGATTCCAATTTCCCCAAAGCTATAATCAAAATGTAATGTCTACAATAGGCTTCTTCACCATTGATCCGCTATCAATGTCACTTTTAGAAAAGTCTATTTGAGCCCCACTTGAGACCTCTTACAAAGCTCGGTTGCAATTATGCTCGTTTTTTCGGGTCTTCTTGTCCTCCAATTCCCTCTTCCTCGTCTTCTCTGCTTACACTCGTCTCCTTCTCTGCTTACACCTCGTCTCTTCTGTACCTACGTCGTCTCGCCTTCTCTGCCTATTTCTCCCATGTCTACCCACGCCATCTCGTATCTACGCCTGCTTCGCCTGCCTTCCCTGCTGGAAACTGCCTCCAAGCGTGCTCCCCACTGGGCCCGCACTCTCCTCCACCCTCCTCTAGCGAGCACACGACCTCGAGCCTGGGCATTTTGGCCATCTGACCACTTTCCAAAAGGAACTCCGTCTCGCTCGCGGTCAGTCATCCTGTGTAACGGTGCAATCAGCGTGCACAAAGCAAGGAGCCTGGGCCTCATGATCCCTCGACAGATACTCGTACTGGAACCACTGGTTTGTGCACCTCACGTGCCCCTCTCTGTCCCCCTGGACTTACATAAACACGAGAGATATTTTTCTGCACCATGCGGTGTGCTCCTGCACTGGGGCCTGTCGTCTACACGAACCACACCACCTCTGGTCTGGCTAAGAACGATGCTTCTCAGCGACAGCCGAGGCCGTTGCGAAATACCGCCCCGCAGACACCTCCTGGGTGTAGGCTCGCTTCCTATTGCGGAGCGAGCTGTGCCTGTATTGGGAATATCTACTGTGTGGAGCCTTGCCAATTGCAGACCCACACCAATTGCGGAGGCTTCAAAGTATAATCCTTAATACTTTGAGGGAAAAAATGATTGTCTACTTTCGTCCAGGGTTTGCGGGGCTGCTAGAAAGTGATCAGACGCATCTTGTGCTTTCGGAACATTTTCATCAAAAACACGATGTAATCAGAAAACGTCAACACGTCATATCGTCGCATTATTCCAGAAAGGTTCATGTTACAGCGTTTGAGACAACCTTCACACTAAACCAGAATGACGCATATTCTTGTGGGACAGAGTCACAATGTCCCTCAATGCTTTTCCCCATTTCCAGCCAGAAACTTTTTTCCGTTTCCATCATATTTTCATCATTCCTCATCAAGCAAAATATTCCTAATAAAAATTTCAATGCTCCGTAACGCTTCAATTTTTGCAATTGATTTACATTAATTAATTGAGTAATCTAAGGATTAATCCAATTTCCTCCGTTTAAATTCTGTATATTCTGTATGCTTAGTTTGTATTCAGCCTGTATTAGTTTCTTTCCAGTTTCCAGCTGGTTCCTCTCCAACTAGTTTCTTTCCCAATTACATTCCATGCAAATTCCTTTCAATTTCCTCAAAAAGTCTTCCAAATTCTTCATAATTCTTCCAAATTAACTCATTTTTTTCCAGTATACAACCCCGTAAACGTACCCTGCGCTACAACCAACCCCTCTTCCACTCCGACCTTTGTCCCTGTTCTGGCAAGGTGGGCGTGTTCGCAGATCCCTCTCGCTCTCCGGCTTTCCTCTGCATCATTGCGGCATTTGAGTGTGCTCATCCTGCAGCACTTTTCTAGATCTTCACATTCCCAATCGGACTTATCGAAGGGTCCTCAGGATGCCGTACACTTCGGTGTCATGGCTCACCAACACTCCGTTCTTTTGGTCCGCTAAAAGATACGGGCAAGATTATGAGTTCTCAACGGCAAACCGCTCTTCAACGACTTTGACACTCGATATGTGCCCCGAGTGCTACTGTAGGGCCTCCAAATCTCTACAATTGTTAGACCACCAGTTTTTTTTTTCACCAGAGCCAAAACGCCTTCCCAAAACAATGCGCTTAGAATACCCGAAATCCGGCTCTGGCGAAAACGGTCCATAGCTTGTCGAGTTGACGCCGTTTGGCCCCACCAAAACACTAGCCTTACCAAACATCTTCTGTTGCGCGTCGTCCCACGCGCGCGTAATTTGTGCTCGCAACCTGCTCCAAGTTCAAGGGAAACTTCAACCGTGCCGTTAGGCCGTTACGCATCTCCCTCAGCCATTCCCCTGCTTTCGTAAGGCACTCTAGCGAGCTGGTCCCACCACATTCCTTATATTTTTTTGCAACTCCTCGGGTCAATTGCCAAAACACTCAGATAAGCAAAGTCAATCTGGGAGCTGACATCGCTCGTACCTGAGCGATGAAGCCTACTTGCAATAAACCACAGAATGGCTAATTGGCGCAATTTGTCGTGGGCCCTAAAATTTCCTTTCAAATCAATGCACTAACGGCATACTACGCTCGAATGCCGCTTTAAGAATGCAGTCCTGCTGTCAATAAAGCTCTCCGTCGTGTATGCTATGTCTTGAGGAGTCCATGATTCCCTTTGTGTATGCCAGCACAAATCTTTATTAGTGTGCGTTTTGTGACAGTATTGTGAAAAATCACCAACTGGGGGACTCACATGAGAAAAACTGGCCCTAAGCGGTGGATCTACCCGTCTTTGTGCACATATTGTTATCGTATTGCCTTGGGCGCCTTTTCTGGGAAGCCTGGTCCGCTCTTTACCTCAATTACATGTAATTTAAAAATACCCCTTTGTTATATTAGTGACTACCACATGAACAATTGCAACAATGCGTCGGAGTAAAAAATCTACCATTGCCTTGATCAAGGACAAAAGGCCGGTTACGAGCTACAAGCGGCGATTGCTGCTCTTATTGACCAACGCTTGGGCTTCTTTGCGCAGTGGGTCTGCTTAAAAAGATTGACAGGAGTCGTAGATCAAGAAGAATCTCTATAAACAAGATTTTTCAATGCACAAAGCGTGATAGTGCAATAAAGTATAATAGAATTACTATGATTGCAATAGCTCGTTATTCTCTAACTTCGCTTACTGGTTACACCTTGTGTGTTATGCATCTGTTTCATACCTACTATATTCCTGTTTAATACCTGTTATTCATTACCATTCTTGACTTTTCACACACCATATCATCGTGCTTCAGATGGGAATTGGCTACCCCCAAACACCGGCATAGACTTTCCTGTGAATTCATTCACTCGATAAGTGGCTATTCCCCATGAATTCCCTCTTCATACCAACACAATAGGTTATCGTATCCTTCTGTTTGCCCACAAAGACGGATTCCGAAAAGTCGAAGGTTTCGTGTGGGTTCTCAATCTTCGCTCATACCAAGTTAGTCCCCATGACGTCAGTTTGAGTCCCAAAAAAGGTCGAGTCTGAGCTTAATGCTGGCGACGTGGCTTTCAACCTGGGGGAGGTGAAAATACGGAAACGGAGTTCCTATTCACAGGACATTTTTTAGAACTCAGAATGTTAAGGATTATTACCGAAGTTAAAAAGTATTTTATTGACAGGGTTCCTTGTTAGGGACAAAAGCCCAGAGTAGTAAAGTCCCTTGATCATATGAACTTTACATTCCTGGATAGTTGAAATTGCACTAATAAATCATTTTTCTAAAGGTAAAAGTGCATCACAACAAGCCTACGGAATATTTGATGCTCGTGAACTCCAAAAATTCCTACAACAATTACTGTTTTGAACATTATCTATTTTCTACAAAACCATCACCCTAATTCTTGATGAAACAACAGTCATCTGAAACTCTTCTTGAAACAACAGCCATCTGAAACTCTTCTTGAAACGCCCAAGCTCTTCTTGAAACGCCAGCCTGGTCCAATCTCTAAACTAATGCAAATTTCGAAATACTAGCACTTTTCGCAACACATTTTCGTAATAGTGAACACTTTCTTGCAGTATTATTACCCTTTTTCTTGTATGTTGTTCCTGTAGAATACGAATAGGCGCATTGTAGACAATATGGTACCTCGCGCGCCGTCGTCAATATGGTTCTTTGCGCCCATAGAACCGAGAAATAGCGGGCACGCGATACAAAGCTATTTCTTACCCGTATTGCAGCACTCAAAATATGAACCCCCAAAGATTTCATTTGTGGTCAATTTTTTTGTACAAGAAATCAATCATAACATCATCACTTACTCTGAAAGTATTCTGCGCAGAGAATGTTGAGGTACTTCTTCGGAGGAGAGGAACATACTCAATTGGTTAATGAGCCTACCGTGGACTACAATCTCACTTTAGACACTCAGCAGGATTGGCGCGTCATCGATAACCTAAGTGATAGCGATGACGATGATGAGCATCTCGCGCGCGATTACAATGTATTAGTGGACAATTTGACGGAAAGAAGCGCGTCAAGCTTACCTAAGGCGCTAGATATTTCTCTCCCAACTAACTTTCCCGGCAAATTCAAGAATCCATCACCGAACGTGAGTGATATTAAAAAGCTGCAACGTGCATATGTCAGGGAAGAACCCACAAAGCACACGCGGACGACCAGTTCCGCTCTTGAGCTTGAACGCGCGGTCGGTAAGCTACAGGCACAAAATGAGTACTTGGAACAACTCACTGAGTTCATTGATATAGGGAAAGATCCTGCTGAGCAGCGAAACTTGGGGTTCGTAGACTATGAGACGGCGTACAACGATCTCAAGAAAGAGTATATCGCGGAAATGAACCGCTCTACAGTGTTGTATAAGGGCTATTACAAGCTTATTATCAAGTTTCGCAAACTCAAAAAGAAGATGGGGCTGGCACCCGCGTTCAATTCAGCTAAGCTGGCGTCGGTATTTTTAGGAGTTAAACTGAGCGTGAAAATTAAGGAAAAATTGCACTTCCTTAAGTCCAACACGAGAGATGCCAACACTGCCAATACCATAGACGAGATTCTAGCCGAAGTTGCAAACCTTGAGTCCGAACTAAAGAGTGCGCAGCGCCAACTCGAGGAAGCAAAAAGCAAGACTCCATAACGATGCTCTTTTACGGTGAACACGCCCTGAGGGCCAGCGAGATTTTACAGCATATTCAAGGTTTTGGCAAGTTCCAAACCTCTGCCCTAATAAGGGAAGGTGCCTGCTCAGACAGGACCCAAATTAAATTATTTTCCCATAATCCAGTGATATTTTTCTCTCGTCACTACAAATGCATTGTTGGTTGGGGTACAGCATGGAAAGCAGCATGGAAAGACCTGGATAGAGAGACGTGAAAATAGATCGAAATTTTCTTTCAAGAAAACTGCACTAGATGTGATAACTACCCCAGAGCTTATTCGCGCAATTTCCCGTATCTGTGGCAATAAACATACAATGGTCTCGTCTCCCCGAGACCTCGGTCTGTCGGATCGTCACCTAGTCTTATTGTCTCTTCCTCGACAATAATGTGAATGACACCCATTGAAATGCACGAGTCTATTGATCTTAGTCATTCTAGCAACCTATATAGTCGTCCTCCTAATACTCTGTTTAGGCTTTCCTGCAGGCTTCCGTAGCGAGGAGTTATTTTATATCGCTTAGGTATTACACAAAGGAAGATTTCCCTGCGTACCTTTTCAAAAGCAAATTTAAACTTTTCAGCCTATTGTTCGTATTCATCACGTGCAAAATAATTGCGATTACTCCAAAAGGGGTGCCACCACTGCATCTCGGGCGGTGTGTAGTGCAACCCCAAGTGTTTCGCAATAACCAGCAGCCTCCTGTGGATGACATTTCCTTCGATGAGTGTTTTTGAGGGCGATTATTTTATCCGTTTTGTATTGCAATTGTTATAAACTGCGGTTTTGTTTTATGAGTAATAACGTTCACGAGGAATTCAAGATAATAGCAACGCTTGCATAATCTGCACAGGCTGGAAAATCGGCCATTTTGGTGAGAATCTAAGCTGAAAAATCAGCCATTTTGGTGAGCTTCCTTAAAATCAGTGAAAATCCTCTGAAAAATCAGCCATTTTAGTGAAAGTCAGCCTACAAATCAGTCATTTTCGTGAAACAGCCTACAAATCAGTCATTTTCGTGAAACAGCCTATACAATCAGTCATTTTCGTGAAACAGCGTACAAGAAAATCAGCATCTTGATGCAACTCCAAACTCCTAAAAATCAGTCATTTTAGTGAAACTTCACGAGGCTTACAAGAAAATCAGCTATTTTGGTGCAACTCCAAACTCCTAGAAAATCAGCCATTTTAGTGCAATCCTAGAAAATCCATTTTAGCGAGAATTCTCAACTACAGGCTGAAAAATTAACATTACACTCGCCTTTCTCTACACAATCCCGCCTTGTGAATTTCGATAGAGGGTCTGACGTAGCCAATACCATTCTTTCAACGTTGGGAGGGGAAGAATGAATTTCTAAAAATGATACATTTACGTCTAATTTACGAGATATTGTTCTCGTCAAGGATCGCCTCGCTCACCAGCTTGTTAATGATGTAGTCCCAGTCACTTGTAGCGACAAAATAGTACTGGAAGCATGCAATCATAGACAACGCTGCAATCATACCATACCATAAGCCGAGTAACTCAAACTTGAAGTAGAACGCCATCACGAAAGCAAATGGCAAAGCAATGAAGTAATAACAGAATAAGTTGAGGTATCCCCCAATCTTTTGTCTACCTTGTCCACGCAAAACACCAGCAGTGGAGCACGTGATGAAGTCCCAAATCTGGTATACTGCTGCGACAATAAGCACCTTTGCGGCAAGCGCAATAACCTCTTTGTCGCTCGTGTAAAGCAGCGCCAATGAGTGTCTGAAGAACATAATGAACAGACCATTGAGCAATCCCAATGCCATGGAAGTACGAATCAGCGCTCTGGATGCAACTATGGACGACGACTTGGACGCCGCTCCAATGAACCATGCCACTCTAGTGGAAGTCGTGATCGACAACGCCATTGGAACCTGGTATAATAATCCCGTGGTGGTAGTTAAGATGGATTGTGCAGCAAGAACGGTGGTTCCAAACTTGGACGCCGTGAACGTCAAGATCTCAAATGCCAACCACTCTGCTTCCACCATAAGAACACCGGGGATCGAAAGATCGAGCATTCTGTTCCAGTTTCTGAAATAAACTGGGTCCAACAACGATTTACGCGGCAAGCACTCGTGGCCCTTGATGAGGAAAATATAGCCATAGATCATGATACACATGACCCAGTCCGCGATTGCAACGGAGAGTGGTGCTCCAACGAACCCCATTCCGAACCTTGAATCCCACACCAACATGTAGTTGAGGAATGCATTTAATGGTGCACAGAAAAAGAGCACATATGTCAGTGCGTGGAAAATGCCCTGACACTGGAGAAAGTGAGTGGCAGTCTCGAACAAAATGTACCCTGGAATACCAGCCAGGGCCACTCTCAAGTACTTTGCTGCCAACTGACACAATTCCTTCTGGTCTGAACCCACAATGGCTGTCAAAATTGGCTCTGCTCCCCAAACCCAAAGAATAAACATGGGGATGAACATCAACATCAAGAGGTATGAACATCTGATGAAGTGAACACCAACCATCTTGTATTCCTTTCTACCGTACGCTTGTGCGCACAAAGTGTCTAAACACGTGGAAACTCCCTGGATGATTGCGTATCCAGATATGTTGGCTGTCATTGAACTCAAGGATACTGCTGCGAGCTCCTTCGAGCCCAAACGGCCCACACTGAACACAGACGCGACGGTGAACGAGTATTTCAAGAGAAATGTCACAATTAATGGGATGGAGTATCTGAGAATGGCCACGACTTCCGTGGAGATGGTTGTTTCTGGTTCGGCCCCCACGGTGTGTGTGGAGATGATCTCTGATATATTGTCGCCACCAAATGGATCGGTGTTGCTTCTTGGCGATTTGGTACGCGTCAACTGCTGTGGAATGTTGGGGTTTGCAGCAAACCCAGATGGTAATCTACCATCACCCAACAGGACTATGGACGTTCTCCTATTTTGAACGTAAGTGGCGATGTCATCGCTGGTGATGTCAGCAACAGAGTCGTAACTCTTCTGTGGTAACAAGTGCGTGGACTCGTCCGCTCTCGCAGGTTCAGTTCTCATCAAGACTAATACAATCCACTAACAATGAAAGGGGTTGAGGAGAAATATATATTGATAAATTGGTGTCTGTGTAATGTTATCTACTTATCGTTAACGTACTGCATGGCGGGTATAATCACGTCCAATAGGAATGGCTAAAAGTCAGCAAAAATGTGCTTGAAAGAAACCACACGGGTGACCTGAGTGTCCTGGTTGCTCTGAAAGTTCTGTTTTCGATTCTTGGTGCTGTCTCTTCAATATCCTCCCAATCTGTTGCTATCTATTGATCCGTCAGGGTCACTTCAAAAACGTGTAGAGTTACGTAAGCTGAGTCATCGCACTGCATTCGGAAATCTTTTACGAAAACAGATAAGTTGATCGAGATCTAAATCCCTTACCTATAAGCCTTCAAATGGAAGGCGGAACGAAGTTGATCATCACACTAGAAATCGTAGATCCGGCAAAATTATCGATTACCACTAACGAAAACAAAAGGTCAAAAGTTGAAATCAGAAGATCATCGATCCGGAAGGTGGACCCGTGGACCCCTCGAATGTGCATTTAACCTATCGCGTGACTTTGGATCTTCGATGATGTCAATGTTTTGTTTATTTTGCTTTCATGACTACCATCCCTTCCTTGATCATTCTCCACTTCGTACCCACCAAGTTTTCTCAGCTTTTTCACCAAATCTATGAAAAACTACCAACCCCGTCAAGACTGCATATAAAATCAAAGTCCGCAACGTGCATGAGATTTAGTCAGCACCAAAACTCTGTATAGTATGGATGAGATTTTGCAACCAAAGGACAACACGGGTCTTCCGAAACGTACAGCTGTATTACTCAGCTTATTCGGGGAGCAGATAGAAGCTGGGAAGATTCGGAGCATTTTAGAGCAGTTTCAGTGTTCCGTTAAGACTGTCCTTTGGAAGTGTCATTTTGGAGCCTTGTAATTCTTTAATCCGTTTTAAAAATCCGAAATTGCACCAGAAATGATTATCTTTTCCCATCTTTTATCCTTGCGAACTAAACTGAAGAAAAGCCTATTAAAGATACTTGGGGCTTACGATATAAGCATGCAAGAAACGGAACCTTCATAGGTAGTCAATGGAGTTCATTAGTAATCTCCATACAAATATATGTGGCGTCTCACCCTTATGTGGCTTTCTAAAAGTATATAAGGAGGAGAATAGAATTACTATTTGCAACCATTCACACAACAAACACTACAACTACTATTATGACTATCCCAACCTTTAAGTTAATTGATGGCAACACCATTCCTGCTATTGGCTATGGTGCAGGCACCCGCTGGTTCAAGTACCTTCAACCAGGCACCAGCACGGAATTGGTTGACTCTGTGGCTACTGCCATAGGGTTAGGCGTCAACCACATTGATGGCGCAGAGGTTTACAACACTGACAAGGAAGTCGGAGAAGGAATCAGAAAGAGTGGCATTGACAGAAGTAAATTGTTCATCACTGACAAGTACTTCGTTGGAGTCAAGATCTTTAATGGATATAAGTCGGCTGAGCCAACTCCCTACGATGCCTTGAAGGCATCTCTTGGCCGTTATCAGTTGGAGTACGTTGACTTGTACTTGTTACATGCGCAGCACATTAAGAAAGAGACTCATGGTTTTTCACTTGCTGAAGCATGGCAGCTGCTTGAAAAGTTAAAGGATGAGGGTTTGGCTAAGTCGATTGGAGTTTCAAACTTCGACATCAATGCTTTGCAGGAAATTTTTGACTCTAACCCCAAGCACAAACCAGCGGTCAACCAGATTGAATTCTCTCCTCACCTCCAAAACCAGAGTCCAGGTATTGTCAAATTCAGTCAGGACCACGGAATCGTGGTCGAGGCTTACAGTGCTCTTGCTCCAATTACCAAGAAGAGTGCAGAGAACAAGGAATTGACGGACTACTTGGCGGAGTTGGGATCCAAGTACAAGAAGTCTGACGCGCAGGTTGTGTTGAGATGGGTTCATCAGCAAAATATTGTTGCTATTACCACATCTGACAAGAAAGAGAGAATTCAGAGCTACTTGAACATTTTTGACTTTGAGTTGACCGAGGCCGAAATCAAACACATTTCCGATTTGGGCGCAAAAGTCACCGTCCAGCAGTACCCTGACTCGGCTCCATGAAGAGAAACACTTCCGGCTGGCTGAGCCGTTTTCCTTCTTTGTTTATATGCACTGTACTGATGCTTTTTTGAGAATTCAGCAGATTACTATATTGTTTAACGTGACTTGCAGAAACAACTTGTAATGCAGAGCTGTGCTTCAGACATACATTGAGAGGAGAACGGCATTCGTACGTAGCATCAATAAACCATCGGGGCTTTGTTCGCAGAACAATAGCAGAACGGCATTTTTTATCGTTCAAAAAGTAATGCACGATTCAATTATCGACTAAACATGTGCAAAACTGTGTTACCGACTAAATACGTGCGAAACTGTGCAGTCTGTGAGAGTTCACGCAAGACGCGCGAAATGCAGCCAGCACCGAGCTGAGCATGGTGGGGCTTTTGACGTCACAAAACGTATGTGGGAAAACTATTAGTAAAAACTAGAAACAAGGAAACGTAGTTGGAGAATAGTAGAGCTTTTACAATTGTGTTCGTAACTATTGTAATTGTGGTCACTATTAAAGTTGTGGTTACAATTCTGGCCTATAGTTAACCAAACCATAGCAACATACATCAGCCATAAGCTATAGTGATCGTCAGGTAAGTTATTGAAATCATGAGCCTGCATTATAAACATCAGCATTTATCAGCATTTATCATCAGCATTCATCAGCAATACACTACGTATGATCATGAGCACAGAACTGGTGCAGGAATTTTGACATTGTGGAGTAGATTAGACGATCAACCATGAACCCGTCTGTGACCGTCGTTTTCCGGCCTGTTGAAAACTTTTCCATCATCTCCTTGCATCTCGTTTCTATCAAACCAATTCATTATCTAGAACTCACAAACTCAATCCAATCTGATTCACCAAGAGACCAATATCCTTTACCTTTTCATTAATACCAGCCGGGTTAACGTCGCCTCCTACGACCAACCCTTGGCGCAATTGGTCAATCTTTGTATTCGCAGGGAGTTTATTCAGCACAATCATTGCTGCGGCGGTCTCCTCGACGCCGTCGATGCCAATTATATGCTCAATGCGTGAAAATTTGATGGACTTGTAGTACTTGGTCAACACCACTAAATTGCACTCCACCAAATTACTATAGAGCCATTTGCGATCCCACCTCGACAAGAGCTCGTAGTACTCATTGGTAGTGTCGTCCAAAAAGACATCAAGCAAAGCTCGTGGGACTATGCGGTTGTTTTCGATGAGTTCAAAGATCTTGGGGTGTCTCCTGGACTTCCCCAAGTAGCTCACCACGTTCAGGCGTTTAAAGTCGTAGCTCGCAACTATCAAAAGCTCCTCAATCTTCCTGTTCAATAACTCAGTCATCTCTGGGTACGTGCACGCGTTTGCGATGAGCATCTTCTTGTTGATCAAGTCGTTGAGATTGGTTCTGTCCATGACAAGGCAGCGGAAGTCGCCACTCAAGTCGTTGAATTTGATGCGAATGTACGTGTCAATGCTGCTGGTACTATTTCCACCTAACAATTGCTTGAACTGCGTGGCATTGGCCTCGGGGAAGAACTCCTTAGAGCCGTCTTTCATTGCGGCCTCCCATTGAAATAACAGGATTAATATCCCTTGCAGCACAGTAGAGGCGTTCTCACGGACCAGCAGTGGAAGCACACCCAAATGGACTAATTCATCTATCTTCTCCAGGTTGGATCCAGGCTGTGCTAACACGGCCGGAATCATAATAAAGTATTCGGTATCCGAAGATGTGACAGGTTTTTTAACGGTTAACGTATTTTCTGTTTTTTGGTCGTTTAGCTCGTTTATATGGAAGTTTTGTCGTATACTAACAAATAAATAGAAAGTGATTTTCCACCCATCAAGATCAATTACAAACTACCATGAAGTTGTTTTACTTTGTTGTGTTGCCACTTTTGGTGTACCAAATCTTTGACAAGTTGTTCTACACGTTCCTTCCTTCTAGATACGTGTTTGACCAAGAGGTTCTCGCAGGTCTTGCTAAAGATGTGCTTGCCAAACACCCAGACGGAAATGCTACCGCCATCATGCTTGATCTTGCACCAAAGATCAAGGAGAAGTACCCTGACTACGTCAACGAGTTGAACTTCCACGACTGGGTCTACAACAATGCTGGTAATGCTATGGGTACTATGTTCATCTTGCACGCATCGATCTCGGAGTACTTGATCTTTTTCGGAACCGCTGTTGGAACTGAGGGCCACACTGGTGTGCACTTTGCTGATGACTACTTCACCATTTTGACTGGTGAACAGAGGGCCGCATACCCAGGTGCATTGACCCCAGAGATCTACTTGCCTGGTGAGACTCACCACTTGCCAAAGGGCCATGTTAAGCAGTACTCGATGCCAAGCGGTGCTTTCGCTATGGAGTACGCTCGTGGTTGGATCCCAGCAATGTTGCCATTCGGTTTCGTGGAGGTCCTCACCAGTACCTTGGATATTGGCTCCTTCTCCAGAACTGTTTGGTTCACTGGTAAGGACATGATCTTGAACTTGATGAGAGGAAAGTTGTAAAAATGGGAATAGACGTTTGATTAGAGTCATTGTAGATGAAGTAGTTAAGAGGTAGTTAAAGGAGTAGTTATCTATTATTTTATTATTCTTCATTCTATTCTTCATTCTATAATTTTTCATTCTATAATTCATTCTATTATTCATTCTATTATTCATTCTATTATTCATTCTATTGAATATTCTCATTCTCTTGAATATTCTCATTCAATTCAATATTCTCATTCTATTGAATATTCTCATTCTATTGAATATTCTCATTCGATATTCTCATTCTAATCAATATCCTTCATACCTACATGAATTATGATATAGTCATTCTTCTTCTTTGCCACCTCAAATTCTCATCTTCCTTCCATTCTCACTTGTATATGTTTCTACTATTCCTCTCGATCTATTTTCTGATATTTTGAAAACCAAGTAAAAAAATCAACCATGCCTTCTGGCGACCCATACAACTCCTTCCTCTCCAACGGTGCAGATGTGCCGGACGATGGGGTCATTGACGCCATTTTCCAGGAGCGTCGCACCGAGCACGCGGATGATGCGATCGATTACGAGGACATTGACGAGCTTGCTGATGAAGAAGAAGAAGAAGCTCTAATTGCACAGCTCCCTGTCGAAGGCGAACCAGAAGACGACAATGAGTTAAGACTACAAGAACAGGCGGATGACGAGTTTGATGAACTATACGGCGATGATGACGCCGTCGATGATGGTTTGCCACAATTACAGAACGACAACATTAATGAACCTTTTGATGAACTCCAATTCGAGTCCCCAGAAGACACCCGCAAACGCAAATTCGTAGACGAACAACGGCGCGCAGTCAAAAAGCAGAAACTTGAGATGATAGTGAAGAGATTGGAAGCAAAGAGACTCAAGAGGAACATCAAGTACCATTACCCTGGATATTCCAAGACCAAACCTTTCAACTTCCATTTGTTCTTTAACCCTGCGCCTTTATACTACCGTGGAACTCAACCAACTATATCGTCGCGCTCATACATCAAACCATTGGTGCCGACAAAGCTCACGTTGGACTTTGCTCCAGATGAGAGGAGACTTTTTAAGAAGAGCATGAACAAGGTAGAAGACACCCCCCATATCCGCAGCATTACCCAAGCAGACCTCGATTTTATAGATGAGATCAACGGGCGGTCTTTGGACCTGTATCTCAAGGAGTCGGCATTCATCAAGAGAGACTGGTCCACACAGGACAAGTTCACGGAGTTCCTGAAGGACTTGATATTGTCGACCACTGACTGGGACGACGACTGGATCATCAACGGAGGACCAGAAGCGGAGGGCGACAAGAAGAAGACCATTGTTCATTCGATAGATCTCGAGGATTACGACGACGATGCAATCTTCAATGGTCAATTGGATACGGGTGTGGTTAAGTTGGACATGAACGACCCTAACCTTATTTTTGTGCCGAACCCCGAGAAGTCCAAGAAGGTGCCTTCAAAGCAGATTTTATCCAAGTTTAACTTCTCGAACGATAATGAATATGAGATCCTCAAGAACAACTACAACACCAAACAGCGTTCGCAGTTGAGTAACCTCAACATTGAGCACTCGGTTCCAGCATTGCGTTTGCAGACCCCATACTATAAGGTTAGACTCACGAAGGAAGAGTCGCGCTTTTTCCACAGACCACGGTTCATGGTGCGTCCCAATGCTACTATAAGTTTCTCGAAGCTCCGCCAGCGCAAGAAGAAGAAGGACAGAGGAAAGACATTCTCCGAAGTGTTTGCAAAGTCGTCAGATTTGACCACCACAGACACTGCCAACTTGATTGGTATGGAATACTCGGAGGAATACCCGTTGATTCTTTCGAATTTCGGAATGTGCTCGAAGCTCATCAACTACTACAGAAAAGAGCGCGAGGACGATACTTCGCGTCCAAAGACTCAGATGGGAGAAACGCACGTTCTTGGTGTCGAAGACAGGTCGCCTTTCTGGAACTTTGGAGAGGTTGCTCCTGGAGATTTTGTCCCCACACTTTACAACAACATGTTGCGTGCACCTATCTTCAAGCACGACGTTAAAAACACCGACTTCCTCATGATACAGAGCAGTGGTGCGGGTAATCACCAGCGTCACTTTTTGCGGAGTTTGAACTTCATGTTTGCCGTAGGAAACGTCTTCCCTGCTGTGGAGGTTCCTGCACCACACTCTAGAAAGGTCACCAATACTCTGAAGAACCGACTCAAGATGGTTGTTTTCCGTGTGATGAACAATAATGGTGTGGCGAGGGTGAGTGTGAAGGACGTTTCGCGGCACTTCCCGGACCAGAATGACATGCAGAACCGTCAGAGACTTAAGGAATTCATGGAGTATCAAAGACAGGGAGACGACCAGGGTTTCTGGAAAATCAAGGGCCAGGACCACGTTCCAAATGAAGATGAGATTAGAACTATGATCACACCAGAGGACTGTTCGTTGTTGGACAGTATGCAGCACGGTCAGCAGCTTTTGGAGGATATCCAGACGCTCTTCAGTGACGACTCCAAGAAGGAGGAGTTGAAGAAGGAGAAGAGAGAGAAAATGCGTGAGGAAAGAGAGGGAAGAGCAGCTGCTGCAGCCGCCGCTGCGCTTGCTGCAGAGAATGAGGAACTGGATAAACCAAAGAAGGATAAACAAGAGAAGGAGAAGGTGCGGCGTCCAAGAGACCCAGATGCGGAGATTGACATTGACGAGGAATTGGCTCCTTGGAACTTGACTCGTAACTTTATGATATCGAACCAGACTAAGACCATGCTTCAGTTGAATGGTGAGGGTGACCCCTCGGGTATTGGATTGGGATTCTCGCTCATGAGATCCACACAGAAGAATGGTTTCCACCCGTTGTTTGGACCACGGAAGGAGCACCTTCCTAAGAACAACACCGCATCGCACCAGCAGAAGCTCTACGAGGCCGAAATCAAGCGTATTTGGTATTCGCAGCGTTCGTCTTTGGTTGACCACGGTCCTGATTTCCTGTTGCAGACCATCTACGACGAGTACAAGCCTATGGATCACGAGAAGTACATTAAGGAGAAGATCCGGGAGGACTGGAAGAAGGAGGAAAAGGCTAAGGGCGGAGTGAGCGATGAAGGTAAGGTTCTCAAGATTACCCGCAGAGTTCGTGATGAGAACGGAATTGTGCACAGAAAAGTGGAGACAGTAACGGATCCTCGACTCATCAAGGCGTACATCCGCAGAAGAAAGGTGATTGAGGATGAGTTGTTGAAGAATGCTGATGTTGGGGATATCTTGCCAACGAACGATAAGGAGCTCAACAAGATCCGTAAGCGTGCGTTGGAGAACAAATTGGCCAACTTCATCAAGAGATCAAAGCAGTCAAAGGCAAAGAAGCCTCCTAAGTTTTCGTTGCATGCAGCGGCAGCGGCAGGTGGGAAGATAATAGATGCTAACACGGTAATCCTTCCCGATGGGCTGTATGCGATTGGGGGAAAAGGAATAGGGAAGGGCAACGCTTCGAATAGAAGGTGCACGCTGTGCGGTGCCTTTGGACATATCAAGACCAAGAAGACTTGCCCAATGTATCACCAGACCAAGGGAGGTACTATTGACGTGAAAGATCTTCCATTATCTGAACAACCACCGGGCTTCTTGGACATGTCTCCCGACACAGCCTCTGCGACCCCTGATGCGATGGAGGAGTAGTCAAGCGAAAAAGGAATTAACGGAAGACCGAAGATTGGGGGAGGAATAAAACTAAGGAGAAAATGGGATATAGGACCTCATGTATAGCAAATTAGGAAGTACAATAACAGGAAAGTTCCACAATATGATGGCGATCAGGAGATTATGAACATATGTAATTGGAAAACCTTCAATTAGGTGATTTGTCGCCATAATATTAATTTGTATCATTGGGTCGTTTTGTACGTATTTTTTGCACATATTTTTTGCAGCCGACAAAGCCAGGGTTGACAATACTCGAAACAGCAACAGCGAGCGCCTTCAATAGCTGAAACGTAAAACTGAATATTGCTATAATCGAGACGACCGACAATAATAGAACAGTGAACGTGGACAATAGGCCAAACGAAAAGGATCGTGGACAATAGGCGAAACATCGACATATTTGTGTAGACAATAGCGAAGAATTTGCTAGAAACAGCCGGGTATTTGACAATAAGAACAGATGCTCACTGCAGATAATTGCATTGTTTGCCAAATACAGGTATTTTAAAGGATGCATGTCATAAATCCTTTGCGTTTTACAGTATAAAGCCAAGTAGTTTAATGACATCAAAGTATGCACCGTTATTTTACAAACGAATGTATTTTAGATGCGAATGTTACAAAGGTATTTTAGAAGTTACGTATTTTGGTATGCAAATTACGTATTTTAGTATGCATTCAAACCGGTTTAATCAACTCTTCGTATTACAACCCCTGGTTCCTTAGATATTACCTAAAACATCTCAACCAAATTCTTGCAGTCGTTCTAAATTTATCTTTAATTTACCTCAAATGGATTGCAGTAGCAAGTCACACTAACTTAATTAGATATGAGCCATTGCTTGTTGTCAAGCAGCCATTTCTTTTATATGTTTCTTTTGAGAGGATAACGAGTTGTGACTTATCTACAATGGTATTTCATCTAGTGAGAATTACAAATGGAGAAAGAACTAGATTAAGTTATCTGACATTTTCAACTACAGCAATTTCTACAACCAAAATATCTTTCAAAAGAGTACCTTCTGTATTTTTTAGTATACCTTCTCTATCTTATTTGACTCCCTATCTTTCATGTATTAGACTACCTTCTCTATCAATTAGACTACCTTCTCTTTTATGTATTAGTTTTCCTTCTCTTCCTTCCATTTACTACTTCTCTTCCTTCCATTTACTCCCTTCTCTTTCTTTTCTCTATTGATCTATTATTTCTTTTCTCTGGGTGTCGTTTCCCGTCACTCTACATCCTTATTCTACTCTATGCATTATATTATACAGCTATTATACAAGGCTGGTTTAGCCATGAGCATGCGAGGTTCCGTAAATCATGATTGTCTTTGCTACATGCCGTAGCTGCCCAACTGCAACAACAGTTTTGCGACAGAAAAGCTGTTTGGGGTACCAAAGTGGTTCTGCAAAGGCGAACTCGAGAGAATCGAGTCCTTGCACTTGGTGCGCCCCAGGGCCTGCTGGAAGTCGTCCTCGTCTTTCAGAAGGTGCTTGTTTTGTGTTGTGTTCATTATCGTCAAGTCCCCATCTTCGTCGATGGTGGTGTCGTCATGCGTGTGTGGAGTAATTAGGCTGCGTGTGGAGTTGGCGTTTCTTATTGGAGTCTTGAGGATCTTATTGATCGACGGGAGCGATGGTTTTGGGTCGGCTCCAAGTCCCACCGAAGGCAACACGAACCTTGTTGTTGATGCCGAGCCAAATCTCTCCTCCTTGGTCAATGGCACTGAGTCCGCGTTTTGGTGCCAGTACACCGACCTTTTCTTGACTTGAAACAAGCGAAGCTTGCTCTTCTGGGATGCTATTTTCGAGAGCGACGCGAATGAACGCGTTCCTTTGCCTTCTGCGATCAGTCTCTTAAAGAGGTCACTGCTTAACTTGTATGCCTTTTCCTTTGTGTTTGATTCTGCATACGTCTTCGACGCGCCCGACATTTCAATCGACTTTGTCCCTTGCAAGCCGCGCGTTTGCTGGAGCTTGTACAACGCGAGCTGGAGCTTTAACTTCAACTTAGTGGCGGCTAAACCAGCCTTGTTGTTCTTGACGATCTTGTTGAGGCGTTTGTGGTGCGGCAGTACGGTCGTACGGTAGTCAGAGAAGCTGAGCGACTTCTTTTTGCTTGGGGTGCTCGCAAGGTGCCTGACTGAGAACGACTTGGAGTATACGAGACTTGGTTTCTTATTTGTGCCCAAGCTCGAGAATGGAGTCAATGCTATGGATGTGGGCGAGACGCGCATGTCTGGGACTGGCGACCTCTTTTTCTTTGCCAAAGGCGTACCAGCATTGGAGCCGGTGTTCAAGCGCGAGTCCGTGATGGGCGCCAACGCTACTCTGTTGGACATGCTATGTATGAGCTGGTGGCACGAACACTCAAGGGATTTTTCGGTATATATATCTTTTTCGCGCGCGGATTCGCGTAAAAATTGTCATGGCACTTTTCCACCAAAACAAAACAGTCGCGGCACCGCGATTGCTGGTACCCTCCAAAATTGCCCGAAACAAACCGATAAAAGGCTGGCCCGTAAAGAGACGCCTGGCCGGCAGTCCCATCCTCTTCGATTCGCACGAATCACCCGTCTTGATCCTCTTTTCTCGCCTTTACACTGCCACCAGTGTTTTTGTATTTCCAGTTGGGGAAACGTCCTAATTAGGAAGGAGTACGTGTTTGTACACTTGTTGTGCGAGAGAAGGTATTGAGCTGGGCTTGGAGAAGGCGTGACTTTCGTAGCGAGATACGAGATCATGGCACGAGAGGCGTGTATACTTGGGCAATCCTTTTAACGACGGCGCAGAGGAACCGTGTTCGGGTGGTGGACCACGAAAAATTGATTCACGAATCGTGAGCACTGGCCCGATTTGGACGTGATGTATTTAAAGAAACATCAAACTTGAAGCACTCGTATAATTGAAATTGCACCAGGTAGCATTGTTTGTTGACAGATTGGGGTTCTTGGGTATAATTGGGAGAATAGCGATCACACGGGTGTGTGGGGAGAAGCATGGATCGTATATGTATCGTGAATTATAGATATGGGATATGGTAAGAGCTTTTATGATTTTGAGAGAGCTTTTATGAATATGCTGTTTGAGCAATTTGATAGTCTTATGAGCACTTTGATATTCAGCACTTTGATTCTTGTGAGCACGTTACTATTTCTGTTTGAACAAACTCTGTTTCAGAATGAGATTCTTTCGAAACCGTTCACTGGCTTTCATTCTTTAATTACAGTTTTTGTCGTTTGACTTTGACGTCTTGGTCTGTAATTCTCTGGAACTTTCGCAATCACGCAGAAGCGTGCTTGTGTTCTGCAATTCTCGTACCCTGACTCGCCTCAGCAGCACTGTCACAAAAATAGCCCTCGGCAAGACACAGGAATGCATCGAATTTAGCCTCGTCCAAACTGGGCCTTGTTCTGATTGTTTTCGCTTGGAACAATCGACCAAAAAAACCCGCTCGCATGATATTTGCTTCAGGTCCCAACCTCAAACATCGACAAGCACCACCACCGATCATCGCGAGAGCTTTGTGCTGCCTCGTAAGCGCGATTTCAAAACACTGCCACCTTGCAGTCACAAAAGGGCCTTGCCTACCTGGGACACTCCCGTCCAAAATTGGACGTCACGTGGAGATCTAACGATCCATGCGAGGTACACGAATGCTTAATTTAAATGGGACAGAAAAAATTAGGTAATCATGAAAGGTAATGATGCAGATCAGATAAAGATTAGGTAAGAATGTCCAATTGCTTAAAAATCATTAAGTAATATATTATGTAAGATATATTCATACCCAGTTTTCTCATTCTCACCTAATCATATATTCTTTCTTACCTAATCGTTATTCTTTCTTACCTAATCGATATTCTTTCTTACCTAATCATATATAATTTATTACCTAATCACTGTCATTCGTACCCTTACATAATCAGTCAGTAATCTTTACAAACCATTCGCCCTTGACCCCTTACCATGCTCCGCTCCAAGTTATCGCTGCTCCGCGAGTACCTTACGCCGATCAACGCCAATTCGAACTTCGAGACCACGGGGGAGATTTCGCCCGATGAGTTTGTGGCTGCTGGTGACTATCTCACCCTTAAGTTCCCGACCTGGCAGTGGTCTTCATGCCACAAGAGCCTCCAGAAGTCGTTCTTGCCACCGGATAAGCAGTTTCTTGTCACCAAGCACGTCCCGCTGTACCAGAGAGCGACGTCTGTTGTCTCCGCTGGCGGAGAGGGTCCGGACGCAGAAGAAACCGATGAGGATGGCTGGGTCATCAACCGCGCTCAGGCCAAACCCGAGGAGGAGATTGAGGAAATCGATGAGATCGAAGAGGATGTGGAAGCAGATGATGCCGAGTTTGATGACCTTGAAATGATTGACAACAACGACAAGCTCCGCCGCTACGACTTGTACATCACGTATCTGACTTCGTATCGTGTGCCGAAGATGTACCTCGTGGGGTACAATTCCAATGGAATCCCATTATTACCACAGCAGATGTTCGAGGACATCAATGCAGACTACAAGGATAAGACGGCCACGATTGAGCAGTTGCCGGTGGCACAGAACACCACATCCGTTTCGATCCACCCGTGCAAGCACCTGAATGTGATGCGTGTGTTGATGAAGTACACTAAGAAGGAGGGCGAGGAGCACGCAGTGCGCGTGGACCACTATTTGGTAATCTTCTTGAAGTTCATTGCAAGTGTGACGCCGGGAATTGAGTACGACTACACGATGGATGCGTTGTGATTAGATTATAGAGAGGGAGGAAGAAGTTAGCAGAAGAAGTCAGTATTGTAATACTAGAAATTATCAAAAGGTGTAGGAATTGAGAGATGTAGCAATTGAAGAGATTTAATAATTCAAAAGATGTAGTCCAGTGAATTGAAGCGTTTCTGCTAAAGCTGTATTCAATCAGTTGTCACCTAAAACTGGAGTGTCTTTTTTGTGTACGCAGGTTATACTAAATTAAGCTTTTCTTTAGCAGCTTTAAGCTAATTTCATCTCGATGGGCTTTTTCGCGGCTTATGTATTGTGACCTCCCTATCAAGACTGAGGATCCTTGCTAGCGATCCCCATATCCTCTATTTCATTACATATCCCTGCTACTTATAGGTAGGTTCTACCTTTTCTCCCACCCTACTTCGTTTCACTTTGTTGCAGCCATTGTGAAATCACGTGGGAAGATTGCTATCTTTGCTACATAAACAAAACACCAATTGATCGCCACCAACCTGCCACGTCATGTCCGATCAAGCTGTAACATCGGGGCACTCGTCTCTGAAGACTAGTGACACGCTCAAGAACCTCACGGAACAGCATCCCCAAAAGCCCAAATTGGAATCTACGGAGGAGAGCACCAAGGAGCACAATGAAGAGCATCACCATAAGCACAAGCATAAGCACAAACAAGAGGAGAAGCTCAAGAAAAAACTCCACGAATCGCGTAGAGTCGTCTTTGTGCTCGGTGCACTTCTAGGATTGCTTGGAGCGGTGTTTTTCACCACCTCCAACTCCTCGGCATTGCGTACCGAGTTGGACCGGTACGTTAACTTTGACTCGGTCAATGATATCTTCGATGACTGGAGTAGTTGGTCCGACATACTCCCCTCGGGATTCCAGCTGATGCTCACAGAGTATGACATTAGTAAGGATGGTGATCTCCAAGGTTCTGCCGAGCTGTTCCTGGTGGGTAAGAGAATGAAGACCCAGTACAACCTCACTGCTGATTTCAATGTGGTGATGGTTCCTGGTGTCATTTCAACCGGTATTGAGTCATGGTCTGTCACTGCTGATGGTGACTGTCCTCTGATCAATCACTTCAGAAAGCGTCTCTGGGGCTCGTTTTACATGTTGCGCACCATGGTGTTGGACAAGCCTTGTTGGTTGAAGCACATCATGTTGGATCCTGAGACTGGATTGGACCCTCCGAACATCAAGTTGCGTGCGGCCCAGGGTTTTGAGGCCGCAGACTTCTTCATGGCTGGATACTGGATCTGGAACAAGATCTTGCAAAATTTGGCCGTCATTGGTTATGGTCCAGACAACATGGTGAGTGCCGCTTATGACTGGCGTTTGGCGTACTTGGACTTGGAGAAGCGTGACGGGTACTTTTCCAAGCTCAAGACGTCGATTGAGCTCAACTTGCGTCTCCAGGGTAAGAAATCCATCTTGGTGGGACACTCTATGGGTTCGCAGGTGATCTTTTACTTTATGAAGTGGGTTGAAGCAAGTGGAGAATTCTACGGTAACGGAGGTTCAAGCTGGGTCAACGACCATATTGAAGCATTTGTTGACATCAGTGGAAGTTCGCTCGGAACGCCAAAGAGTATCACCGCGTTGCTTTCAGGTGAGATGAAGGACACTGTGCAGTTGAACGCCCTTGCTGTCTACGGTCTTGAGAAGTTCTTTTCGAGACGTGAACGTGTGGATATGTTGAGATCGTTTGGAGGTATTGCCAGTATGCTTCCAAAGGGAGGTGACGCTATTTGGGGTAACTTGACCTTCTCTCCAGATGACCCTACCAATACCTTGGAGACAAACAACACGAGAGTGGTGATTGAGGGATCAAAGGACAAGAGTTTCGGAACTTTCATCACGTACAACCGCCAGAGCTTGGCCGAACCTGAACACTACACCATGGACCAAGCCATTGACCTTTTGTTGGACGATTCTCCAGAGTGGTTCTCCAAGAGAGTCAAAGAACAGTACTCCAATGGATTGGCAAAGACAACGGAAGAAGTCCAAGCCAACAACAATGACCACCTGAAGTGGTCCAACCCATTAGAGGCCGCGCTTCCTAATGCGCCTGATATGAAAATTTACTGCTTCTATGGTGTTGGTAAGCCAACTGAGCGTGCGTACACCTATGTCGACGCAGACAAGAGCACCAAGCTCACGATGGTGATTGACGCTGAGCTGAAGGACCCAGTGTACTTTGGCGATGGAGATGGTACGGTTTCACTCTTGACCCACACCATCTGTCACGAGTGGAAGAAGGGTTCCAAGTCAAGATTCAACCCTGGAGGCAGCAACGTCACCATCGTGGAGATCAAGGATGAGCCTGACCGGTTCGACATCCGTGGTGGAGCAAAGACCGCGGACCACGTGGACATCTTGGGTAGTGCCGAGTTGAACGAGTTGGTGTTGAGAGTGGCTGCAGGTCAGGGTGACAAGATCACAGACAGATATGCAAGTAACTTGAAGGATATCGTTAAGAACATAGATATTTAGGGAATGCGATCTTGGATGAGGATTTACGATGGTAAATCTGTGAAGTGACCAATGTATATAAGATACTGTTTAATTAATGAGAATAATTGTTTAATGGTGACGATTCTATGTTCTTTTATTGCCACGAACTGTGGATAACAGTGATTATTGATAATTTTAAAGATGGAGAATGACGATTGAGAGGAAACGAACTTCTACGAGATGCCACACCGACTCGCTCATAAACCACTTGTATTCCTCGATTGTAGAATTGTTCACTTTTTCTGATTACAATCCGGGGTCGCGCAAAACCTGAAACTTGGAAAAATACCAACAACAAATCAACAACATGAGGTATGTACCGCCCAAACAACCAGTTAGCGAGAGCGTGTTGTCGAGCTTCTGCGATCATCCACCACATCGATTGAAATTGAGCTCATTCAGCGAAGTTTTGGAATGTAACTCAGCCTCTTATACTAACATACAGCGGTAAATTCGTCAGAGCGTCCAAGTACCGTCATGTGTTTGGGCAAGCCGCCAAAAAAGAACTTTGCTACGAGAACCTCAAGATCACCAAGAATGCGTGGGACTCCAACATCATTGCGTCCAATGGAAAGTACCTTTCCGTTAACTGGGATGCCAGTGGTGGTGGTGCTTTCGCCATCATTCCGTTGAACGAGGTCGGCAAGGCTCCTGATAAGGTTCCTCTCTTCCGTGGACACACCGGACCTGTGTTGGACACTGTTTTCAACCCGTTCAACAAGCAGCAGGTTGTCAGTTGTTCCGACGACGGTAAGGCTTGCTTGTGGGAGATTCCAGAGGACTTCTCCTTCCACCACTACGTTGACGAGAACGACGAGATTAAGGATATCACCCAGCCAAAGTTGATTTTGAAGGGTCACACAAGAAAGGTGGGCCATGCTGAGTTCCACCCTTGTGCCGAGAACGTCTTGGCTACCAGCTCTCTCGATTACACCGTGAAGATCTGGAACTTGGACACTGGAAAGGATGAGATCACCCTCCAGCACAAGGATCTTGTGACCTCCTTCTGCTTTAACCACAACGGTTCGCTTTTGGCTACGACCTCGCGTGATAAGAAGTTGCGTATTTGGGATGTCAGAGAGGGTAAGGTCATCTCAGAGGGCCCTAGTCACACCGGAGCAAAGCCATCGAGAGTTGCGTGGTTGGGCGATACCGACCGTATTATCACCACTGGTTTCTCTCGTCTTTCTGACCGTCAGGTTGGTATTTGGAACGTTAAGGACATCCCTGCTGGTCCAATTGACGGTTTCTTGGTTATTGACTCTTCGTCAGGCGTCTTGATTCCATACTTTGACGAGTCCACCTCCATGTTGTACTTGGCTGGTAAGGGTGACGGAAACATCAGATACTACGAGTTTGAGAATGACTACCTCCATGACTTGTCCCAGTACTCGCTGACCGACCCACAGAGAGGTTTTGCTGTTGCACCAAAGTCCTCCGTGAACGTGAAGGAGAACGAGATTGTCAGAGCCTTTAAGACACTGAGCGACCTGGCTGTGGAACCAATTTCCTTTATTGTTCCAAGAAGATCCGAGTTGTTCCAGAGCGACATCTACCCAGACTGTCCTCTGAATAAGCCTGCTGTTGGAGCCACCGCGTGGTTCGATGGTGAGGAAGTCAATGGTCCATTGGTTATGAGTATGGAAGCGTTGTACGAGGGAACCGAACCAGAGATTAAGGAGTCTCCAAAGAAGAAGGTGCAAGAGAAGAAGGAGGTGAAGGAGGAGAAGGAGGAGAAGAAGGAAGTGAAGGAGGAGAAGAAGGAGGTTAAGGAGGAGAAGAAGGAGGTTAAGGAGGAGAAGAAGCCAGAGCCTGTTGAAGTGAGACCTTCCACACCAAACAAGAATATCGATGACCTTTTGAAGTCCGATGATAAGGTCAACAGTTTGCTCAGCAAGGTTTCTGACGACCAGGACCACGACGAGGAAGTCGACACCAAGAGCGATGAGTGGGAAGAGGTCAGTGTTGACAAGAAGGAGGTCAAGACGGCCACCGTGAAGGAGCCAAAGGAGGAGAAGACTAAGGAAGTTAAGCCAGAACCAAGGGCCGAAGTGAAGGAGGTCAAGCCAGAACCAAAGGCTGAGGTTAAGCCAGAACCAAAGACCGAGGTTAAGTCAGAGCCAAAGGCCGAGGTGAAGCCAGAAGTTAAGGCCGAGCCAAAGAAGGAGGTCAAGGTTGATGATGTTCCAAGTACTCCTCTGTCGAAGAGCACAACTACTCCACCACCATCGACACCTAAGGCTGCGGGCGCGCCTACATTGAAGGCCACCGTTGAGAAGTTGGCTGGCCTTGTGGTCCAATTGGAGTCACACGTTTCCAAGTTGGTCGAGGCCGGCTTGGAGAAGGATCAGAGATTGGCTGCTTTGGAAAGCAAGATCGAGAGTTTGTTGAAGAAGTAATCTCGACAAATTGATCTACAAGCTTAGTCGAAGGCTCCGAAGCTTATGGCTGCCGGAAGTAACGACATGTTTGTGTGCCCCAACCCGTGGTTTAAGGCTATAGGGAGCGCGGCTAGTAGCAAACCACCAACCCCTAGTTAAAGGCTAAGCAGGGAAAGTGGTTTGAAGGATTGTTAATGGTTTAAAGGAAACTTTTAACGCCTTATCCTCAAGTTTATGGCTTGATGTGGGACTTGGAGTTGATGGCTCAAGTAAGGACTTGTTATGATAAATGTATTCATATGTGTTATTAGGAAAGTATAAGAACCAATGACAAGAAGTGTAGATGTAAGTAAGATTTAAATAACATCAGATCAATATGAATGTGAATACTACATTAAACAACTCATCATTATTTCATCTATTAGGGTTAATTATTCACCCTTGTTCAAATCGTAAAACTTTCTAAATATCAATCCAGTCAAGTTGTGGGTATCAAAAATCACCATTCCGTCAAACAACTCCAACGTCTCCTTGTTCTCGTATTGGTAGCTCAACAAATCGTCCAAGGTCACCAGGTTGAATGCACCAGGCACGTTCACGCTGCCACTAGCAGCTTCGACGGTGAACTTACCTACCTCGTGACACGAAAACATAAAGTCAACCTTAGACGAGCTCAGCGCAGCCTTCATCATCAACCCGCCAAAGTCCACAAGCACGCCCTGGTCCATCAACTTCTTGGTCGAGTACTTGTACGAACCAAATTTAGGGAGCCTGTTGCGCTTGCGCAATTCGCGGTGGTAGAAGTACTGCTTACTGAAGACGGGGATGATGTTGAAGATCTTCCTGTCCTTAGGCTTCGACTGGAGCTCCAGCAACACACCTTCAATGTGTTTGTTGTAGTCCAGAAGTTGCTTCTTGAGGAATATCTCCTTATCACTGAGCTTGTCAACCGTCTTTTGAGCGATAGCCATCTGGTTCTTTCTGCCATCACGCTGAGTGTCCTTCGTCTTGATATCTACTGCAATACTGTTGAGAAGATCCTGGAACGAGTTCTTTCTCGTGAGGTGACCCATGGTCTCCAACTGGAGTATAATCAGCAAGCACATCTTTTTCAACTCGTGGAAAGACAACTTGGTCAAATCTCCAAGTGAGGTCCTATAGTATGGCCTTCTCTTTTCCGCGGTCTCAGGCTCTTTGCTCTCGCTCTCCACCATCGCACGGTACTTGGTCTCGTGCTCAGGCTTGATGGCCGAGATCAACAACTCAAGCAAACCCTTCTGTGGGTCCTGAATCCTCATAATGTACAAGATACAACGCTTGGCCTGTGTCCACAACAGTTCCATCTTGGTATCTGCCAAGGAGTCCTCCTTTGTAGCAGGGTTCAAGTTGAGTGTCACCGATCCCAACTCCGCCATTGTCATGAAGTCATCAGCGCTCTGAACAAGAGCACACAACCGTGTGTTTACGTCAAGCAATGGATCATCTTGCAGAGGAGCCATAACATCAACGTGCTCACTCACCACCTTCTCCAACAGGATCATATCACTCACCGCCATGGCGAGCTTAGGGCGCTCGCGAGTCACGATATCATCGTAGTCGTTGAGACCGTACTCGTTGTCAAGTTCTCCGACATCGATAACTGACGCAATCAAGTCGCGCGTCATGTCTGCGGACTGCTGGACGTATTCGTTCAATGGACGGAGGAAGTTGTCACTGAACGGCTTCATCGAGAACAACTGCAACATCACCCGCCCCAAGTGCCTGAGGTTGTCCTTGGCCCTGGAGTTGTACAACTTAGGGTTGAACGGATCCTTGACCAAATACCCGTAGTTTTCTGGAGAGTTCAAGATCATTGAAACATAATGCTTGACAAATACCACACCGGCAACAGCGAGGTGCTGTTGCTCCAGTTTCTCAGCGAATTGGACACGCGAGAGAAGGTATGCCTCACGACAAATAACACGGACGTGCAATGGGACCCGTGAAATGTTCTTCTCGAGCACACTGAAGAGCTCGGTTGCAACCTCACGCAATGCCATCAAGTTCTCCACGAACTTCGCACTCACTTCAGGGTCCTTGATCGCGACCTGCGCAGGAACCTCGGCTTCACGGTCGGAAAAGCCCGCGACCTTGATCTCTTTCTCGCGGAGACTCTCAGAGATGGCCAGAGGGTCAGACTCAAAGTCAAACTCGTCGTTATCCACAACCATCGCCACTACGCCGCCAACCACAGCCTTGAGGTGTTGTCTCTGGTAGGTGAGGTTATTGATGTGTGCAAAGTACTCGAGCCAGAAACACTGCTGCTGCTTGGTGATGTCCGAGATGGTGTGCGCGTTGGTTGTTATGTCCATCTGCATCATCGCGAGAACCAACTTCACCAAGTAGTATTCCTCACGCAGGTGGTGTGTAATCAGCGAGTCCTTGATGGGGAAGAGCGACGTTACAAGTGTGAAGAGATCCTTACAGAAACTCGTCTCCTTTGCCTCGACACTTAACGACGCATACAAGCGACAGAAGTATACTGGCTTTGCCTGAAGAAAATAGAACATCAGCTGGTAGAGTTCTATCCGATCACGCAGAGACCGGTTGAGACGCTCGAGGTTCTTGAAGTTCACGCTGGTAACCACAGGACGGTACGTCTTGTACTTATTCTTGTTCTTGATGAACTCTTCCACGGTGATCTTGTTCTTGTCAAGGAGCGACAACTTGATATCCAAGTTGTCAAGCTGACCTTCCAAGTCCTCATTATGCTTCGAAACCTCCACAATACGGTCCTTGAGTTCTGCGAGCTCCATCTGCTCACGGTAGTCACGGTCATTGTCTGTGAGCAAGTGTGCAAACTTGGCCACAACACTCAAGGGTGGGTTTGCGTACCCAATGAGCGAACGGTAAGCTCTCTGCAGAAGTGCAGCACGTATAATGGCCTGTGCGCGGACGAGTTGTGGCAAGTGTTCATCATAGTAGTCATACATAGCGGTGACTCTATTACGGGCAAGTGCTCCGCGAGCCACAGATTGGAACTCGATGATGGCATCCACCTCGTTGTAAGCATCCTCCATCATGATTTCACGTTCGAAACGCACCAAAACTCCACGGAACACACTCTGCAACTTGACCACACTTGATTTCACCTTAATGTGCTTCATCTTCTGACGTGTGCGCCAAACGTCCTCACGAACTTGGTCACCACGAACCTTGGCATATAACCTATTGAGCATAGTATCTTCGTAGAGAAGAGTCACCAAGACGTTGTTACACAACTTCAGGCGCGAAATTGCACCACGCGCAATCAGCTGCAACTCCACAATCTCAGGCATACCGTACATGACTTGCCTGTACGACCTTGCAATGGCTAATCTGGTGGCATCTCCACGGATCTTTGCCTGTAATCTGCACAACTCAACCTCCCCAGTGGTGTGAGCTTGTACACTGCGCATGTACAAGTGCCTTCTACAGGCTCCCTGGAACTTCTTCAAACGAAGGTGGGTCATCCAGTCGTAATTCTCCAATACCACCTTGGAGTAGCGATGCACAGTGTTGCGCCTTACTATGGACTGGAGAGACACGATCTGATCGGAAGCAAGTTCCAATCTGAACTTGACGCGATTCTTAGCATTTCTCACCATGTGACCACGAACTGCGCTCTGGAGGCGAACCACATCGTCCTCATTTACGTCAGCATGTGCACATCTCAGAATCTTTCCCCTAGCAATCGCCTGCAAATCGGAGATTTCGCTCAGGTACAAGCGCAAGACGTCGCGGTGACGGTGTACGGTCTTGCCTCTCGAAATGTTACCACGCGCAATGGAAAACAACTCGGTGAACTCCTCCGAAAACGATTTCAACATGATCTTGTCCACAAACATGTGGTAACGGAAATTGGCTCCGCGCGCCAACGACTGCAACTTGATGATGTGGAGGGTATGGATGTCCACATCGGGGTATACGGTCTCGATCTTACGAGGAGATCCATGGTGCAAGTCGTGTGGTGCAAACTCCAAGTCTTTACTAGCAGTGAGTGCACCAGATGTAACGTCTGCAAATCCAAGTCTGCGTGCACGAGACTCTCTGAATTGCTTGTATGGACTTTCATAAAGCGAGTCAAAATCATCTCTTTCTTCTTTTTCCTGTCTTTCTCTCTGCAACCTTTCCATTTCTCTCTCCATCTTTTCCCTTTCTCTCTCCTCTCTGTCCTGTCTCGTTTCTCCGCCCACATTGAATCCCATGACCGTGGACCTGCTCTCCCTGAACGGGTTCTCTGTCTGGATCGCACTTTCCACAAAAACGCGCTTTGTGGGGCTTCTTTCTGGAGAGAACGTCCTCGATACCGGCTCCTTGACCTCTCTGGGCTCTTCGTCGCGCAACAACTTATCCATGAAGCTATTGGAGTTTGGCTGCTCCTCGGCAGAGGACCCAGTGTCTGCGCTCGCGAAGTTGGGAAGTCCGGTCCCCACCAAAGCTCTGTTGGCTGTGCGGATATCGTGCTCATCAAATTCCAACTCACCAACCAAGTTTTCTACCTTGGGGAAGTTCTTGTACATTTTGCTGAGCATGTACGACATCGCGTGGAGACAGAACCACACCTTGGGCACGTTCTTTGCGTCGTACAAGTCGGTGAGCTCGAATCTGAACAAATCAGGAACATTCATGAAGTCGAGCAAGTGGAAGAATCTGTTGATGTTCTCGGTGTGCTTGAACTGGAGCTTGCTGTCGTTCATGAAGACATTGCGCTTGGTAGGGAGGATCACATTGGCCAATTGAGCAAGGTGGATACCATTGCGGATGTAGGCAATGAGTTCTGCTGCCAGGTGCTCAATGTCCTGTTCCAATACTTTCTCCAACCAGTCCTTGATGGCCTGGATACGGCAGAGGTACTCATACCCAGCGGAGGTGTTCGATCCGCTGTTTGCTGGCGTAGAGAGGAACGGCAGAGCCTTGTTTGGTGATTTTGCAGGGGAGGTAAAAGTCTTTGCAGGGGATGTGTAATTCTTTGTTGTAGTCTTTGTGGGTGATGTAGTAGTTTTTGTTGGTGATGTTGTAGGTTTAGATGTATCCGTATACTTTGGAGTCTCGAAAGCTCTCGTCTTTGCAGGACTTCTTTGTTCTGGAGACTTGAGGTTATTGCGGAAGTTACTCTTTGCCCAAGATGGTGTTTCGTCCGGCTCCAAGTTTGGCTTGTTGATCAGAATGCTACCTGAACGGACATTTCTAGCGACCTTTTCGTCTTTGGTCTGGCTGAATCTGCCTGTGGAGCTGTCGACGGATCTGTTGGGAGTCTTGAACGCTGAAACCGTCACCAGGGGGTTTTCAAAACGCGATCTCAAGAGGGCTGTCTTGTTTGTGGGACTGGATGCTGCGATTTCCTGTGCTAGCCGATCCAAGTCCTCGTTCTTGGACAAAAGGGCGGTCTCATTGTACTTTAGCGTGGGCTTGAGTGGGGTGCGCAGCGGTGACTCTATCGAGTCCAAGTACCGCAGGGCGATGTTTCGACTAGGAGACGCCATTGCTAAGTGATTAGAAGGCGGTGGATTGTATATATATTTGGGTCATTACGATGTGTTTTCCGTTTTGGGAGAGAATGTAAATAAACATAAAACAAATAAAGACGGGATTGGCAACGATGAAAAATGGCACCAATGAGTTTAAGGTTGAGAAGTAAGGTTAGTGGGAAGGGAGGGGGAGAGTTAAGATGGTAATGTAAACATGAACAGCAAAAATTGTAGTTTATGCGGTTGTGAGAATTAGAATGACTGATTAAGAATGATAGTTGAATGATGTAGTGTGACTGTTGAATGAACCCCTGTTGAATGGTGCAGAAAGACTTTTAATGGAATGATGTGTGTCTTTTAGCAAGTCATTGTAGTCATTCCAACAGTTTTGTGTAGACCATCATGAAAATTTCACTTTTCCGCAGATGTTCAGGTGACTGTTACTTAGAATTCAGAGTTAAGCTCAGATTGTGAATTTCAAATTTTCAGATTTGCAATTCTTTTATCTTTCTTTAACTACCTTTCTTTAACTACCCTTCAACTACCCTTCAACTACCCTTCAGCTACCCTTTAACTACTTTCTTTACAATGTTCCAATTTGTTAATCACAATATTCTTCCCTATTTAGTTGGGTGCAAAAAAAGACTTTTTCAAACATACTTTGCAAACCACTCGAGCATCTCCTTAGGGTCCTTGCTCAAATAGTTGTAGCCCTGGAATCTCTGGTCAGTTCCCTCGATCCAGAACAATTCTTTCTCCTTGGTGTCCAACTTGTCGAAAATCTCTTGGACATCGTTGACATTGGTCAAGAAGTCATCCTTGACCTGCAACACCTTGGTGGGAAGCTTGCATGCGGAAGCCGAATCACGTGGTGCGAAGTCCGCGAGTCTGAAGCTCGATCCCTCAAGGATCTTCTCGTCAATCTCATCGTAGGTAGCCTTATAGTCAAGACCTGATCTCTCGATGAACTTGTCCACGAAGCACTTCATAGTGATTGGCTGAAGCAACACCATAGCCTTAAAGTCCTTGAAGTACTCTGGGTACTTCTTCATCGCAACAAGGGTAGAGTTACCTCCCAAGCAAATAGAGAGCAAAACCTTGTCCATGTTCTTGGTATCAGCACGGGAGTTCACATACCTGATGGAACCCGCGACGTCTCTGGATTCCAAATTACCAAAGGTGATGGTGCGGCCATTGGAGTCGGCAGACAAGCCGTGGTTTCTGATATCGTAGGCCAAGATGTTGTAGCCTGCGTCATGAAGAGACTTGTAGTGAGGCAAGAAGTTGACCTCGAAACCTCCAAATCCGCCGTATTGAGGCAAGTGACCCGCAAATCCGTATCTGTTACCAGGCATGAAGTGGTTGCAAATCACCAACTTGTTGGACTTTTCCTTAGTAGGAATGTACCAACCTTCCAAATTGACACCATCCAAGGCAGGGAAGAAGACGTCCTCGTACTCCATGCCATACTCGTCAGGACGTCTCATGACGGGAGTTCTCATAGAGTTGAGAATGAAGTCAACAGTACCGCTGATCTGTGCCTTTTGTTCTTCAGTAGCCATGCTAAGGGGAATTGTAGTTAGTAGATATCAATTGTAGTTAGTAGATATCAATTGAGTTGCAATTTATACGCAATTGATATCCCTTGACCTCTTGACAGTTTTATAGTTGTTAGGAGCCCCGAAAAGCAATCAGTTTCTGGATTAGGTTACCTCCGCCTGAAAGTTCTGGAAGAGTCCGTTGGAAATTAAATACGACGCTCTGCTTCATGATTCTGCGCTTTGCTTCATATTCTGCATTACAATCACCTATGTTTCGAATCTACAAGTAGTCAAACTGTCTAGTCGCAAAGTAGAAGGGTTTTGGGCTTGGAAAATTTCCAATTTTGAGGCCGACCGTTTCAACTATATACAGAAATGGTCTACCCCCGTTTTTCACGTATTAAACTTCTATTGTAATATACATAATATACAGTATTCCTTTTGTGCAACCCGTAACACTCCATGTGTTTGCCTTCAACATGTTTTCAAGTAGATGATTTCAAGGAGATGATTTCAAGTAGATGTTTTCAGGTAGATGTTTTCAACATCATGTATTCAACAACATGAATTCAACTTTTTCAACTCTAGTTGAAAACATCATTCAACTTCCTGTTTTCTTCCTCATCGCATCCCCATTTCCCCCATTCTTTCCTCTTTCCTCTCCTACCTCCTTCCAACCTCCAACCTCCTCCTCAACTCCACCTCATCCAAGAAGTCCAACGCCTGATCGTACCTGTCCAACTTCATTTTTGTATCCGGAACATTATCCTTCAACTCCTTCAACAATAGCACGTACTTTTCATACTCCCTTATCGTCGCTTCTGGAATTTTACCCACATCACCAACCTGCAGTTTATCTGAACCCTCGTCCAAGTCTGTCAACACCAGCGAGACATTTTCGTCAGTGGTGCTCACGAGCTTTCCATACAACTCTTTCGCACTCGCAGGCAACTCTCTTCTCATAGTAGTCAAGGCAACAGTTTCCTGCTCAACCTGGAGCAACACCTCCCGTAACTTGTTGTTGAGAGCCAGGTCAAATGGCTCCACGATCTCTTTCGGTTTGAGCGAAACCAACTCTTGTACCTCGCGATGCAGCTCCCCCATGTCAACACCATCCACAACCATAGCACTCTTGGCCATCTCAAAAACTTCCTTCATAAAGTCGTCCAAAACAGTGGCAACCTGGTTCTTCAACGGGTCGCTGCTCGTCGACGGAAGGTGCAAGTCTAGCTTGGACATCGTCTGTCCAAGAAGCTCTCCATAAACATGTCGTAAGTCTTGTTTAGAGAGCGCGATCTTTTCGTATTCACTCATAAGTGTAGAAGTGCTTTATTATTGATGTGTCTGTTATAGCACTGAGTACTATTGTAGTGTGGTATAGTGTACTGTTGTTATAATGTACTGTATTATGGTACTGATGTTATGGTACTGTTGTTGTACTCTGTTCCTTATCTGTTTGTTTTCCTGCACACCTAAATTGCACGACGAAATTCAAATTTTATCCAATTCAACGTCAACCAATCTATCAATGTCCGACGTGTTAACAGACGAGTACTACCCGGCATTTGCGCCGTTTTTGGGCTTTGCAGGGTGTGCCGCCGCAATGATATTCTCTTGTGCTGGTGCTGCCATCGGTACGGCCAAGTCCGGCATTGGTATTGCGGGTATTGGTACCTTCAAGCCTGAGTTGATTATGAAGTCGCTCATCCCCGTGGTCATGTCAGGTATATTGTCTGTCTACGGATTGGTGGTGGCTGTCTTGATTGCCGGTGGCTTGGGTCCACAGGAGCACTACTCCTTGTTCAACGGCTTCATGCACTTGGCCTGTGGTCTTTCTGTTGGTTTCGCATGTCTTGCCCTGGGTTACTCCATTGGTATAGTCGGAGACGAGGGTGTGAGGCAGTTCATGCACCAGCCACGTTTGTTTGTGGGAATTGTCTTGATCTTGATTTTCGCCGAAGTCTTGGGCTTGTACGGCATGATCATTGCTTTGATTTTGAACACCAAGGGTTCGTCGTAGTATACTGGAATATACAAAAGGATAAGGGTTGTAGAATCAGCACTTCTGAGCGAAGCGAAGAAGTGCGATAGTAACAGGTATGGATTGTGAGGGAATTGAGGAGGAATGGAGATGTCAATAACTGAGTTTCATAAATGGAGATGTCAATAATTCAACATAAATGAAGATGTCAGTAATTCAACATAAATGAAGATGTCAGTAATTCAACATAAATGAAGATGTCAGTAATTCATCATAAATGAAGATATCCATCAATGAATTCAGGAATTGATTGAAATAACAATTGATTGAAATAACAATTGATTGAAATAACAGCAATTGTTTGAATGAATTGGATAACAGAAACATCAACAATTATTCGAGAAAACCATTATCAATACAACTTCAATACAATTGCTGTTCAACATAAAAAACAATTGCTTCTACTTTTCACTTTTCTCATTTCAATTCTCCTTCTGTACTCTCTTACTTATCTTATATTATTTCTTCTCTACTCTCTTATACTTATCTTATGTTATTTCTTCTCTACTCTCTTATACTTATCTTATATTATTTCTTCTCTACTCTCTTACTTATCTTATATTCATTTCTTCTCTACTCTTACTTATCTTATATTCATTTCTTCTCTACTCTCTTACTTATCTTATATTCATTTCCTTGCACCTACTCTCCTTATTCCTTCTAATTTTAATCGGTCTCCATCTTGTCTCCGCCAATTCTTCCCTCGTTGTCGATGTACTGAGTGGCATTCTCCTCGACATACTGGACCAGTCTGTCCGAGTCCAAGAACAACATGTACGCTCTCTTGATGTCTGGCAAGTCGATGTTGTTGCTTCTTCTCTTCAAGGCAATCTGCTGCGACACGGAAATCAAGTTCGAGGCGTATCTCAAGCTGGTCTCCTGGCCAATCTTGGTCAACAAGGCCAAAGCATCTTGTGTCAACTCGGCCTCCTCTTCGGTGGCTCTTATCGACAAGATAGTTCTGATCTCGTCTGGGCTGTATGGCGAGGTGTGCACAATGATAGATCTGTCCAACAAGTCCACAGGCATTCCGTGTGGCGATTTGTATGTGGTACCTCTGGTCTTCGCAATTCCTCTGTTGGTGGCCATTATCACGATTGGAGCAAAGTCGTCCTCCAAAGCCCTATTTATGAACGAGAAACACTCAATGTCCAACATGTGCACCTCATCGATGAACAAAACACCAGGCACAATCTCAGCCTTACCCTCTTCCTTCCACTCGGCAACCTTGGTGTTGATTTGGTCCCTGACCTCAGATCTAATCTCACCAGTGTCTCCCAGGAAAAGAGCCAAGAATCCCTGCTGTCTGGAATTTATGACATCAATCTCGTGCAATGACACCGTGTGGACAACCTCCTTTCTCTTCTGCAACTCTCCCTCTGGGCACTGCACAAACTTGGTGTCTGGTCCCATGGCATCGTAGTCCCTTGCTCTGGTGAAGGAGCGTCCCAACTTGGAGATCTTACCAGAGGCCTTGTCGATGGAAATCACATCACCGGCCAAAACCTTCTCCTTGGTCAAACCTTCAATCATCTTGTTACCCAACTCGTAAATGGTCTCCATGTCCGTGGTCTTGATGGTCAACTTACCCTGCTTGTGGCCACCGGTGATGGATCTGTCGATCTGTATTTCGACAACCTCACCCTCAATGATTTCCGTCTCTTCTTTGATTCTGATACCAATGGACTTGCGGAAAGCCTGTGTCAAAGCCTCGGTCTTCGATAACTCCAACGAAAACACCTCCGAGCCCGCAATAGCAGTGAATGGAACTTCAGCTCCCAAACTCTGAGACAATCCCATGGCAATGGCAGTCTTACCTGTCGATGGAGGTCCTGCAATGAGAACTGCACGTCCAGCAATCTTTCCAGCCTGGATCATCTTCAAAATGATACCGGCGGCTCTACGTGCCTTGAGCTGGCCAACCATACCCTGGGCAGATTCCTTTGGCTGGAGGTTGTCGTCCAAGCCCAAGCCGGTGATGTGAGAGTGTGCCGCAATGAGCGACAATCCGGTTGCAACGTCCTTCGATTCGGATTTGGTGCTGATTGTGGTCTAATGGGTTAGTATGAATGTTTAAAGGATAGCCATACGGGTGAAGCAGTTATCTTTGCCCCACATGCCGCCAATGCATCGGAACATACCATTTGTTGTTTGATGAAGGTGGATTTTGTTTTTTTTTGTGCTGAAAATTTTGGATGTCGTGAAAAGGAGACATTGTGAAGAGGGGAGATATGAGATATCAAAGTGAACTTTTCAACAGAACGACTATATAGTTAATCACGTTAAAGAGTTGTCGTCAAAGCGATGTTGACGAAATCTCATTACATTTGGATCATTTCAGAATTTTCAATGATGATCCTCTAGTTTTCAACATCATCCATTGACGATATGCTCTGCATCACCCATTAACAATGTACATCACCCTCCATTATCAATGTACTCTATACCATCTCGTCCTTCTACTCTACTTTTCTCTTCTAGTCATTTATCAATAAATATCTTACAACTTAGCACCGTTGATCAAGGAGCCCTCGTTCACGTACAAGTTCTCGATCTGCTTCTCGAAGAACTTGGCAGCAATAGGTCTCTTGATCTTGACGGTTGGAGTGAGCAAGTTTCTCTCCAACAGCAAAGGCTCGAACTCAATGTAGATGTTGTGCAACTTCTCGAAACCAGAGAGCTTGTGGCTGACGTTGGCGTTCAATCTGGTAAGGAACTTCTTCTTGAAGTCTGGCTTGTTGAGCTGCTCCAAGATCTTCTCGTCGGTGGTGAGGAGAGACTTGTCAACCTTGAACTTCTCGGTCAAGAAAGGAACAATGGTGGCTCTGTCCACACCAATGACACCCACCAAGAATGACTTCAAAGAGTCACCGTGAGCGAAACACTGACTCATGATGGAGTTGTTGGACAAGTAGACGTTCTCCACCTTCTCTGGGGTAACATACTCACCCTGAGCCAACTTGAAGAAGTTCTTGACACGGTCCACAATGCTGACCTTACCGTTGACGTTGCTGATCTGAGCAACATCACCAGTGCAGAACCAACCATCGGAGTCGAAGGCCTTCTTGGTCTCCTCCTCGTTCTTGAAGTACTTCAGGAAAATCTGTGGACCTCTCAACAACAACTCACCACGAGGACCGCCCTTGTCGGTCAATCTGTAACCCATCTCTGGCAACTCACGGATTCTCATCTCGGTGGTGACACCGACAGGACCACAAGAGCCGACGTCAGGGTTGAATGGGTCGTCGATACAGAAACCAGCGAACGACTCAGTCAAACCGTAACCCTGCGACAAACCAATGTTGAGCGCAGACTTGAGGAAGGCCATCGACGAAGGGGAGATGGGCGCAGACCCGCTGATCAACACCTCGATCTTGTCAAAACCAATAAGTTTCCTCAATTGTGGGAGCACGACATTGTCGTAGAAGAAGTGGTCTCCGGTAGTACCTGGGTACTTGTGCATCAACTCGTCCTTGGTCTTGAAGACGTGGCCGAAAATAGCCTTCTTGACGGCAGAGTCACTCTCCACGGTACCCATCTTGAGCGCAGACTCGATCTTGGTGTAGACACGTGGGACGTTAGCCATGACGTTTGGCTTGAAGATCTTCAAGTCCTCAATCAAGGTCAATGGAGTACCTCCGATCTGTGGGAAACCGACCTCGGCACCGTAACTGGTGTGGAAAAGGACCGATTGACGCTCAAAAATGTGCGCGAAAGGCAAGAAAGAGAAGGCAGTACGGCCCTTCTCGTTAGGCAATTGAGTCATACAGAAGAGCGAACCTGCAACAGCAGTCTTCTGGGTCAAAGCAACACCCTTAGGGTTGGCACCAGTGGTACCGGAGGTGAACGAGATGGTGTACAAAGACTCTGGGCTCGATGGCAACTCCTTGTGTGGGAAGATCTCACCGATCTTGAGGATCTGGTTCAAGTCAACCAACTGGATGTTTTGCTCACGGGCCTTCTCAACGAGAATGTAGTCCTTTGGAGCCAATGGGTCCATCAGCACAATCAAAACGAGAGCACCCACAGTCTCTGGGTTCTTTCTCTTCAAGTCAATAACAGTGCTGATGTGCTCACGGGTGGTGATAACAGCAGGAGACTCAGTGGTGTTCAAGATGTACTCGGAGGTCTCGGGACCCAAAGTGTCGTAAAGAGCAGTGTTGGTGATGGCGTAAGCAGAACAAGCAAAGTCGGACAAGACCCACTCAAGTCTGTTTGGAGCGAAAATCGACACAATGAACGAAACATTGTCCTGGTCGTACTTGGTGTACTGCTCGGTGTGAGTGTCGATCTTACGGTGGGACTCGTATCTGCTCAGCTGCTTGTACTGGTTCAGCTGCAAGAGGTACAACAAACCGGAACCGAACTTCTTCTTCATCTCGTTAACTTCCTTGTAGGTGAGCGAGGTGAAGTGTTGGGCGGACTCGTTGGTGTCATAGTTGAACTCTCTGTAGGAAAAGCACTTCAAGTCGGCAAAGGCCTCGGCAGAGTTTCTGAACACCAGGTCCACAGTTTCCAAACCTGGAGCCAAGAAGTTCTTCAATCCGTTAGGGAAGTACTTGGATCTGTAAACTGGCGAGTAACCGGCCACCTGGGTACCTGGAATAGGAATCGAGGTACTTTCCAAGGTGTCTGGAAGTGGGATGTGGGACTCAAACAATTCAGCGTAAGATTCTCCGCCTGAAGTGTCGAGAACGTATGGAGATTCATCTGGGGCGTACCCCTTTTTGCTGCTGAGGGATGGTAACATTTCGGTAATGGTAAATTGAAGGGAAGCCCCGCGTATTTATATTGCTTACTGGAAAATTTACTTACGACGTGGTGGTACAAAATTTCGCAAATTAGCGGGTATGTAGGGAGAAGGGAGGACATATAGAGAGCGAATTCCGGCTGCTACATTCGCGGACAAAAGGTATCCCCTCGTGACCTGGACCCTCATGTTACGTGCTACTGTGCGCTCGCTTCCTCACAATGGAACCTCTTTTGGCTATCTGAACCTCGGATTATCGGTTGAAGGGTGCGCGAAAAAAACTTGTGGGGTACAGTACTCAACTGGTTTCGCGGGGAACAAAAAGCTGAGGGGAATGGCCAAGCTATATAGCGTACAAAGTATGGAGATCAGGTTCCATGCAAGGCAATCGCGGAGCACCGTTTGCGGAAATCATTCGCTCATCGTAGAACAAATGCAAAGGACAATGCGATGAGAACTGATGTGGGACTTTTTGACTAATCAGGAAGGTGGTGGACTCAGTTATGAGATGAAAAGATTTCCATAGATACAAATTCTTACTGGAGATTGGACGGAAGCTGAGGGAGTGACGAGTAGTTGCCTCTGGGTTCTCCGGGTAGATCATGTCTCACTTTTAACTCCTACCGTCGCCCCCACCATTGATCGGCCCAATTCCGCTGGAGTTCCTCGGACAAAAACGGTCGAAAATACAACCGACCGGAGTTGCTCACCATCCTCGGTCAGAATTACTATAAGAAGATAGCGTATATGCAGGGAATACGGTATCTCTGATTGGTAGAACGTGGGGATGGGACGAGCGAGATTGTTGAGATTCTTCTATAAGTAGGGCGTTTGACCGATCGGCCAGATCACAATTTTGGTGGGGAGTCAAGAGTTTGACTCGGGTAAAGAAGTTGGAGATTCAGGTACCTGAAGATTCAGACTTGAAGATTAAGGTACTTTCTATTCTGGACTCTGGTTATTCTACCTATTCAGGACTCTGGTTATTCTTCCTATTCAGGACTGGTTATTCTGCCTATTCTGGGTACCCCACTACTCTGTAACTATTTACCTTATTTCCTCTATAAACCTAATAACTATCATTCCTTGTCATTTTCTTCCATTCGTCTTCCCAACCATCACCAGAGTACCTCTCATAGTGCGGGTTATCTGTGACGGTGGGCCAGTTGAAGTCGTCCACCGCGACGTCGCCAACGAGTTTCAACCCGTCACAATTTTCGATTATAATTCGGTCATTTTGTACCTTTTCCACCACTACCACACACTCATGTAGATTGTGGAGTCGTGCCTGGTGGCTGCGAATGCAAATCACTGATCTCTTCACATCATGTACAAAGACCGGACCGTTGCAATCAATCTGGAACAAACTCTCGCTGGCTCCTTGTATTGACACCGACGAAACTTGGCTCATTTCCACCTTCGAACCAACCACTTCCTCTAGTCGTACGTGCTGTTGGTTTGATATGCGTAAAGTCTCATTCCTCACGTTTCTCGTACTTGAAGCTAGCGGAGCATTACGAGTGTGGTGTGAATGCAGTCTTTGTGGGTCGCTGGTATGGATCGGCTCTCCTTGGAAGTGGAATCGCTTGGAGTTCAACTGTGACTCCTTTGCAGCGTAAAGCAGACGGAGACCGTCCACACCTTCGACCCAGCGCTTTTGTTCGAACAGAGCAAGTGATTCGATGTTCTGTGCACTCAACTCGGCAATCTGTGTGCTCAATTGGTGCAAGTCATCTTTGTTTTGGCAAGAGACGATGAGCTCGTTGATCTGGTTTACGCGAAGCATGAAAAAGTGATTAAAAAAAGAACAGAAATGGATAAGCAGAGGATAGTAGCGAAAATGAGAGAAAATGAGAGTATATGAGAGAAGAGGATGAGAAGAGGATGAGACGATAATAGAGCAAACGAACATAGACCTGATGATGTTGATAATGAAAGTATTCAACAAGTCTTACAATAATCACTATATTCTCAGAAAAAGTGTGAAATTATGAATTTTCAATATTCTCTAGTCAATACAATACCATTACTTGCATCAAGACATATTTAAATTCTTCACTTACATATCTTCACCCATCCTCTCTACTAACTTTCCTCCTTTTTCATATCCTATTTCTAATCCAAATGATGGCTACCAACCAACAGACACGCAACGTGTCTGACCTTGTCCCAACTGATCTTCTTGGGCATTCTGGTAGCAATGTTCGTGTCGTAGTCGTATAATCGCCTGACAGGGAAGAGTCTCAAGTGCGACGACTTGACACCGAGCACCGCAGCCGTGGCACTCAACTTCTTGCTGTCTGCCGGGAAATCAATGCTGTACTTGTGCTCGGCCAAAATGTCGAATGAGTCCTCAATGAACTGAACCGCTCTGATGGCGTATCTTGCGGCCTTGGTTCTGTCGATTGGCGATGGAATACCTCCCTGCTGGACGTGACCAGGGATGGCAGTCTTGGTGTCGAATAAACCTTCGGACTCCAGGTTGTAGATGCTGGCCAAGACCTCGCAAGTCAAGACCTTCGATGCATTGGTCGACTTGATGATCAACTTACCTGCTTGGTTCATGCCGTGTTCATTGCGAACAGCCTTCTTTAATGTCTCAATGTCCTCTGACAACTGCTGCAACGTGATACCTTCCTCCGGCACATACAGTGCGTGGGCACCAGTGATCAAAGAAGCAAACGTAGCGATGTAGCCAGAGTTTCCTCCCTGAACCTCCACCACAAACGCACGGTCTCTCGTGGCACTGGCTGACTGCTTGATCACATCACAGTAGTTCATCAACTCATTCAAACAAGTGTCAGCACCCAATGAATACTCGGTACCAGGCACGTTGTTAGAGATGGTAGCAGGAACCAAAACCATAGGGATTCTGAACGCGGGGTACATGGCTCTGGCCTTCTCCAACTGATCCAAGGACAAGAACGCCTCGAAACCACCCACAATCACCAATCCATCGAACTTGTACTTTTCAAAGTAGTACGCAATCATACCGATATCGGTCTCTTCAGGAGTCTGTCTGTTAGTTCCGATCTCCGAACCTCCAACAGAGTTGTATCCCTCCACAGCCAACCATTCAATCAGCCTCACCGACTCGTGACGCGATAATCCACCCCATCCGTTGTGAATGGCGTATGGTGTGTGACCTTGCGACATACAGTAAGTGGCCATGGCATAGACTGCGGAGTTCATACCTCCTGCGGGAGCTCCGATGTTGATGATGGCGATGCGTCTGCGTTTCTCAACCGGCAACACCGGTTCGTTGTGGTCTGCAGAGTTCATGGCGATGAAATTTGACAAGTTCTCCTTGAATTCAGAGTCTCTCAAGGACATGGCCTTGTCAAAGTCCTTGTCGGCGATGGCAGTGGCCACGCTCTTGGTGATTTCTACGGCTTCCACGAGAGGCTTTCTCACGATCTTGTTCTCCACAATTGCAATCAATGGCGATGGAGTGTCTGGAGTTCCCTCCAAAACTGCCTTCACAGCCTCAACACCTTGCAACGTGGCCAACATACGGTCATATGCAACGGCAGTACCTCCTCTTTGAACATGGCCCAAGTTGGTAACACGAGTGTCCAAGCCAAGTCTCTTGACAAGTACATCTTTGACATCATCGGCGGAGATTGGCTCCAAGTCCGATGTAATAGCACCCTCGGCCACAATCACAATGGTCTTTCTCTTTCCTCTCAGTCTGTGCTGTCCCACAATGTGGCACATCTGGTCCTGCCATCCCTTGCTGGACGATGGCTTCTCCGGAATCAAGATGTAATCCGCACTGGTGGCAATACCAGCCATCAAGGCCAACCAACCACAATGTCTTCCCATGACCTCCACCACAAATGCACGCGAGTGCGAGTTGGCAGTAGCATCGATATAGTCGATGGCCTTACAGATTCTGTCCAAAGCCGAGTACGCACCAATGGTAGCGTCGGTAGTGGCCATGTCATTATCAATGGACCCCACAGTACCACAGATATTCAAATGCTTGTGCTTGTGGTACTGCTCTTCAGTGACATCACCTCTGTCCTTGAGCTCCTTAATGAGAGAAGGCCATTCCGAACGGAACAAATCTGCTCCTGTAAGAGAACCATCTCCTCCACACACAATGAGTGCATCGATTCCGGCCTCAATGAGGTGCTTACAACCCTTCAAACGGCCCTCACGTTCACGGAAGTCCTTGCACCGCGCAGTACCAATGTTGGTACCTCCCTCGGATAAGAATCCACGAACATCTTCCCAACTCTGCTCTTTGATGTACTCTGGGCCTCCACGCACCAAACCCTCGTAGCCCTCCATCACAGCGAATGCCTTGCAACCATGGTAGATGGCTGCTCTGACCACTGCTCTTACATTGGAGTTCATACCAGGGGCATCACCTCCAGACGTCATCACCGCAATGTTGCGCTTTTCATAAGAGGTCAACTCGTTACGGGACGTGGACACCGACGTGGACACGGGAATCGATTCGAAGCCCGCCAGGTCCATCACGGGGTTGAACTTCTCAACTGGTGGAATCACTGTGAGTGGGTTTTCCGCAGCAGTGAATCCAATCAAGTTACCCAAAGGATCAACAGTGTAGACCTCGTTGGGGTACAACTCATTGGGGTTGACCTGAATGTGGTGGTTGGCAACCTTCAAAAGTGAGATCAATTTATTGAGCTCTTTGGTCTTCAAAGTGACCAGTGGCTCGAGTGTGCGCAAGTCGTTGACATTAAGCTGCTCAACAAGTGCAGAGGTGCGAGCAACGATGTCTTCTTCCGACAATCCCTGTGGAGAAACTGTGACAGCCACGGTGATCTTGCAGTCCTTGTCCGCAAGATAAGCGGTGTTGTCGGCCTCGGAGTGGATGAAGAGGCCAAGTAGGTTGGTGTAGAAACCAATTGCTTTTTCACGCAATTGCTGCGTGCTGGCGTGTAGGGATAGACACGCTAATCCATTAACCACGGGAGACGTCATTGTCGTTTTGGATTGCGGGTTCGTGCTTTATATAAGATCTGTGTCACCTGAGTTTTTTTGCGAGAAGCTCCGGAAGAATGTTGTGCGGTGGTTCAGAGCGCGGGGATTACGTCAGCGAACGAGAAGATGGAATGGAACAAGGTAAGGAGTAGGATGGGATAGGAAGGAGAAGTGTATGGGAAATAGTGGGATCCTTGAAAGGAATAGGTGTGTATTAATTAAGTGTAAGGAAATTGAATGAAGTGAGTTGCTATAGTGAGGAAAGTTGTAAAGAAAAGATGTGATTTACCAAGAACTTAAAGATGAGCAATGTTAGCAGAACAAGAAACCGTAAGTGAATTTCCATAAATAGACGAGCCTTCATTTATTCAATCTCGTAACTTTTGATCTTTGGCTATTGCAATTCCAATGGGGTACCAATGGGGTACCAATGGGCTTGCTATTACTGGTTGCAAGAAAAAACCAGCTGAGGATAACATGCTATTAAATCATGTTATGGAAGTAACGGGAATGTAAATGGTGACTATAGACGAGTATCAAGATGAGATCTCGCTATCTTATATATGCTGATAATTTTACCATATTTCTGACAATCTAGCACTTCTACCAGTCTAGCAGGTCAATAAGTCTCAATCCAAAGCGATACTTTTATACCAACAACTATCTCAACAACTTTACAACCTAAACATTCCTAACATTCTCACTTATAGCCTCACCATCTGCTTACCAACTTCTGCCATCTTGGTATCACCCTCCTGGTCTCCTTGTTCAGATCCCTTCATTCATTCTATTCTCCATACCCTTTTTTACGTCCCTGCGTTTCTCTCATACCGCAAAATTTTTCATTTCTTTGCCAACGAAAATTGCCATATATCAGCACCAACACCATGTCCGAAAGCCAACCAGCCAACCCGGTCACAATTGGCGATTTGTCCAAGTTGAGCGTCTCTACGCTCCCACCAGTGGTTCCTGAACCTCCAAAGCCCCACGGATTGTGGTCGTCCAACCCTGTCTTCTCCTACTTGAACCAGGTCTACACTTCTGTTGCTGAGCACCGTAAGTCGCTCGGTTTGGTCAACCCAGGTACTGTCGAGAACCTTAACAAGGAGGTCTCCCGTGATGTTTTCCTCAACCAATACTTCTTCACCGGTTTGAGAGCCGACTTGAACAAGGTCTTCTCCATGGCCCCAGTCTTCCAGACTTCCCACACCTTCAGCATTGGTTCTCAGGTCTTGCCAGCTTACGCCTTCAGTGCTGTCTACGCCGCTGACGACTACATGGTCCAGGCTAACATGGACAACGAGTACTCCTTCAGTGGTAGAGTCAACTACGGCTGGGACAAGCACAACATCTCCAAGTTGACCTTGCAGTTGGCCAACGGTCAGCCTTCCATGGTCCAGATTGAGCAGGACTACCAGGCTTCTGACTTCTCCATCAACTTGAAGACCCTCAACCCATCCATTGTCGACGGTGGCTTCACCGGTGTGACTGTCGGTTCCATCTTGCAGTCCTTGTCCCCAAGTCTCGCCGTTGGTTTGGAGTACATGTACTCTAGACAAGCCATGTTGGCCCCACCTGATGCTGGTGTCTCGTACTTTGCTCGTTACAACACTCCAAAGTGGATCGCTAGTGCTCAATTGACTGCTGGTGGTGCTCTCGTTGCTTCGTACTGGAACAAGGTCAGTGAAAACGTCGAGGCTGGTGTCGAGACCCAGCTCTCGCCTTCGGCCAAGCCTGTCATCGACCCAGTCATGGGTGTCCAGACCGGCTACGAGTCCGTCGTCAACGGCTTGACCACCATCGGTGCCAAGTACGAGTACAGAACCGCTGTCTTCAGAGGTCAGGTCGACTCCACCGGTAAGGTGTCTGCCTTCATGGAGAAGCGTGTCTTGCCAACCATCTCGCTCTTGTTCTCCGGTGAGCTCGACCACGCAAAGAACTCCTCCAGATTGGGTTTGGGTTTGCAGGTCGAAGCCGCTGGTAACGAGCAGGTCATGATGATGCAGCAGGGCTTGGTGGACCAGAACGGTAACCCTGTCCCTGGTGCTCCTCAATTATGATAGATTTCCTCTTTCGTGATGATAAGTAGAGGTTTGTAAATAATAACAGAGCTAGTTCTGTCGATGAGTATAACATTGTAGTAGAGTAGAAAAAAAAAGAAGAGTAGAGGTGGTGAAGAGTAGTTGATGAGTTTGAAGAGCTGAAGAGCTTGAAGAGTGGGGAATAGTAGGTTCTGAATCATTGTCATTTTTACATCCTTTTCTTCCAGCCTTCCTACATCTGCGTTCGTAATCTTCATTCTACCCATAAATAAATTACCTAGAGGTTTTAGCCTCACTTTTCTTCACTTACCACCCGAACAAACGAGACGCAAAACTTGACTTCTGCTCTGGCTCGCGCTTCGCTAGTGTCTTGTACACATCCGCAGAGTTGAGACCACGGTCGTTCTTTACCGACGCACCACGCTGCTCGTCCAATTGCGAGTTCAAATTGCGCAGTGTAATCGACCTGTAAATATTGCGGTAAGTGTGGTTCAAGTCCGTACCGTTGTTCCCATAGAAACTGCGCAGCTTGGGAATACGCGGGTCTTGGTTGTAGTGGTTGGGCTCCATCCAAGTGCTCTCGGGAGTGTATAACTCGCTCTTCGATGACCTTCTAGACCTGCTCACCGGCACAACGTTGCTCAGGCGGTGCGAGAGCACGCCCTGCAGCTGACGGCTCGCGTTCTGGTTATGAATCCGGTTATACTCGCTCAATGAGGTGCTGGGGAAATCGGTGAACTCTTGCTGTGAGTCGTAGAACTTGCTTGGAGCATTGCGTTTGAGTACACTTGTCAGCGCAATCGAAGGTTGCCTTGAAGGTTGTCTCGAAGGCTGTCTCGAAGGCTGTCTTGATACCTGGCGCGATCTTGCAATCACAGAGTGCGAAATCGCCTCGTCGTACTCATCAAGAAGCGAGTCCATAGATGAGTCCGACTTCTCGTCCACAGCAACCGGCCGCTTGGGCTTCGGGTGGTGGATCGGAGGAAGGTGCGTATTCACGAGCGAGTAGTGGATCTGACCTTCTTGGTACGTGGAGTGGCGGTTCTTGGAAACAGCACGGGGACTTTGCTGCGGACTCGAGTGTCCGTTCACGCGCAGCTCAAAACGGTCATAGCGTTCATTTGCCTGCGCATCTTCCCCATTGAACGGATAGCTGTAGTGTTTATCGTGTGTTCCAGCGATTCTTCCATCTGGTTTATCAACTCTTCCATCGGGTCTGCCATCATATCTGTTTTCAAGGCCGTTATATCTTTCGTGAAGACGCCCATTGGCGTCGTACTTCTCATGGAGTCTGTTTTCTCTCCCATCATATTCATACTTTTCCGAAAGTTTATCAGGTCTTTCATACCCCGAAACCCTATCGGGTCTGTCATACTTTTCTGGAAATCTCTCAGTATGGCCCGGAACATGTAACCTTCCATTTACACTGTACTTTTCATGGAGCTTATCAACCCTCTCGTGATGTTTGTTCTCAAAGTCCCTCTCGTGAATCTTGTTATCAAAACCCCTCTCGTGCTTGTTCCTTCCAAAGTCCTTGTCGTCCACATCCAAACATGCGATGTTGGTGATGTTGGACGGCTTTCTGTTCAACCACGGCGCATCGCCAAGTGAGAGCTTTTCCGGGCTCGCGCCCATAAACTTCTCTGGATGCGGCGAAATAGGCGCCGATGGCGGCGACTCTGGGAGGAAACTCAGGATCTGTTGGTAGTCAAATTGCGGAGGAGTGCGCGACTTTTCGGCCGGTGACTCGGTTTCATCGATGATCAGCAAGCCTTTCAACTCATGAGGCTGTTCGTCAATGCTACTGTCTGGGTCGTCCTTTCTACCGTTGCCACTCAAGAAGTGGAGGTTGCGATACTGCACCACTTTGTCAAGGGTGCTTTCCAAGAGGTGGATGACGTTGGACTCCGTGGAGTTGATGAAGATCTTCCAGTACCTCTCCGGGTTGGAGAGCGGTAGTATGAACTGGTTGAAGCTGATACGCAAAATTTTGAGCCTCGGCAAAAGTGGGTATATGAAGGACGGGCCACACGAGATATACGTGACGTCGCCGTTATGCAATTGGAATATTTCAAACGTACCGTGGCTCAAAAGGCGCCCCGACGTGGTGTTCTTGTCGCTGAGCTGCTCGTCATACACCAAGATGCGCGACGAGTTGAACTTGAATAATGTCACCTTCTGCTCCATATCCAAGAGAGACTCGTTCAAGAGGTCTGCTTCCACAGGCTTTTGCTTGAGCCGTTCTTTGAAGTCCAGCAAGTGGTCGTTCACGTTCTCGTCGCTGGTCTTGTAGCGAAGAATTGCCTGTTTGCGTGGAGACAACGGCGTCGACCTTTTGAAAGAGTCCTTGTATTCTTTACCGTCCTTAATTTCCTTGGAATCAGCATCCTTAATATCTTTAGTATCCTTGGAATCAGCATTCTTGACATCCTTGACATCTTTAGCATCCTTATTACCGATCTCCCTGTCACTGCAGGTGCTTTTCGTGGCCCTACTCGTTGTGTCGCTTACGTCTTTTTCCCTAGCAATCCTGTCATTTTCGTCCCTGGAAACGTCCAACTTTTCGCCCGGCCTGTCGTTTGTGTCCGAGATGCCGAGACCCGCCGTGGGCTCCTCGTCGTTCTTGTTCTTGCGCTTGTTTAGCCTTCTACCTCGCTTCTTTTTGAATTTTGTGGAGAGTGCGGAGGCCGCGTTCCCTAGCCGCGTGGATTCGCTGGTGGTGGCCAGACCATTGCCACTGTGCAGCACGGGTTTTGCGGCGCTCGATGCATTGTCGCTTGAGCTCGTGCCTTTCGTCATGCTGCAAACAACCCACGAGTGGTGCAATTGTTCTTTGTTTAGTCTCGCCAAATTTTTTTTCCTACAAACAGAAAGGGCAATTGTAATTGTGGGGAGTGTCTTAGATAAGCATTTGATTCTATAGGACAGATATATACGGGTCTAGACGCCGAGCTGGTGGCCCTCACCACGGAATGGCGTGTTTTCCGACAAGGACGTTACGCCCTCCGCCGAGGTGTTGAAGAACGAAGTGTATGGCAGGCCTCTCACATCCACGGCCTCCAGCTCTTTGTAGTAGTGCACAAGCTCGCCCAAATGGGCGATTCCAGTGGCCAATTTGCGCTCGATGTAGAGCGCGACCTTGGACGGAGGGTACAAGACCCTGATGTAGCCGAGGGCCAACAAGTAGCCGGTGGAGATACCACTCAAGTGTCCCCAGATGGAGGACTGGGGCATGAGAATAGCACATGCCACCAACAAGATGAAGGGTGAGTAGAGGGTTGGGATGTTGATCTCGCGGCCTTGGAACTTGAATGTGCGCAAAATTGGGTTGATCAAGTGCTCCTTGTACGCGTAGTACGTGTAGAAGGTGAAGACCACGCCCGAGGAGCCCACCACGTACTCCTTAGGGTAGAGGGCCAAGCCAACAAGACAGTATTGCAAACCGGCGATGATGGTGATCAAGTTCAAGGTGATTCCGGTGTAAATAGTACCGCGGGTGGCCTCGAAGCGTGCCATTGGAGTGAAGAGCGCCGCCATGTTGAACGCCCAGTGGAAGAGGCCGTTGTGGTACAACAAGTAGAAGGAGAGGCGATTCAAGTCAAACTTGAGCGGAGCGCCTGGGTACAACGAAAATGTACGCGATAATGAGCCTGAAAGTGCGGCATCGGCCACAAGGAGCAAGAATGTGAAGATCACATAGCCCACACTGAGCGCTGGGTACTGTTTGAGCGTAGCCAACGTTGGCAACTCCAAGTTAAATGATGAAGCCATAACGCGAATAAAAAAATACAAATTGTGTAATGTTGATGAAAATTTGAGAGAAAAGAGAAGCATTATGAAAGGAAGATAAAAGTTATGAAAAGTATGATCAAGTTATGATTAAGTGGAATGTTATGGAAGATGCGATAAGAGAACTATTGTACAAGAAGCTACAATAGAATTAGAAAAAGCGGTCTAAACCTTCATTTACTTCTATTTTACTATACTATGCGGTACCATTTTGTGGGTCTGTTTCTTGACCATCTATAAGTTCTTTTTCACCATCTATCGTCACCTCTTCATTGGCCGGGTTTTCATTGATAGTTTCATTGACAGGGGTTTCATTGTTTTCATTCAGTGGCTTTCCATCCTCCAGGTTTTCATTGACAGGGTTCTCTACTGGTTTTCCCTCATCCAGGTTTCCTTCATTCTCCTGATTCTCCACCAGTTTTCCTTCAGTCTGTGTCTTCTCACTCTCCTGTGATTTCTCTTCTGATTTCTCCTCTGATTTCTCCTCTGATTTCTCCTCTGATTTCTCCTCTGATTTCTCCTCTGATTTCTCCTCTATTTCCGCCTCATCTACATCCATCTTCTCACCGCCAAACTCCCCCACTCTCTCCTTGATTCTGTTCAAAAACTCGCTCTTGCGCTTGTTGCGCTTCCGCAAACTCTCAATCATCTCAACACGCTCCTCGATCGTCTCGTTGATGCCCTCAATCTCCTGCAAGTACTGCTTCAACGTGTTCAACTTCAACCGTATGCTACCTGCGTTGTTGCCAAAGTCGCGCGGGAGCACGCTGCCATTCTCCAAGCCCTGGAGCAACGTGAACAACTGCGGTAGTATCTCCACATCGTGCAACTTCTGTATCACATCCTGCTCGTCGTCGTCAATCTCCATCGGCGTTATCACTGCTCCAGCCAACGGCGACCTGCCCACAGATGCAGACTCTGGTTGAAGAAACCTCGGCGAAGAGCTCATAAGATAGTTTATAGTAAGGGTACTGTTGATAGTACTGTTGTCTATAGTACTGTTGTCTATAGTACTGTTGTCTATAGTACTGTTGTCTATAGTACTGTTGTCTTTAGTACTGTTGTCAGATAGTACTGTTGTCTATAGTACTGTTGTCTATAGTACTGTTGTCAGTTTATAGTACTGTAGTCAGTTGATAGTCAGTAGTCAGTTCTTCTTTATACCTTAAACTGCTCTGGTATTTATTGTTGCACCTTTTGTATTTTAGAAATATTTTGGCATTTCAATTCATTATATTCACCATGGACTTCTTATCAATCTTCAGCGCATGCTTGCCATGCTTCCCCAATTTATCGTCGCCATCAATAGTGATAAAGAACAACAAGTACCGAATCATCAAGCTCCTTGGAGAGGGTGGTTTCCTGTACGTGTACCTTGTGAGTGACCGGTCCAACCAGTTGTACGCCCTCAAGAAGATCAGCTGTCCGTTTGGATCGAGCGACGTCTCGTTCAAGAATGCGCTCAAGGAGATCAGGAATTTCCACCGCTTTGCCAATGCCAAAACGCCCTTCATTGTGCAGTCTGTCGAGGAGAGTGTGATTGCTGAGCCCGATGGACTGAAGACCATCTACATTGTCATGCCGTACTTTGAAAAGTCATTGCACGACATCCTCAACATGCTCGTGTTGAACAACGACAAGATGGAGGAGGACGAAATCGTGCGAATATTCCTCGGGGTTTGCAGAGGTTTGAAGGCAATGCACAGCTACAAGAAAACGAGTTCATCTCTGGGAGACCAGGACGAGGACGAGGAGGAGAACCTCTTGCCAGACAATAGTGACGAGGAAGACGAGTTGGCTGTTGGTGGAGGAGCAGCATCCACAGAACTTCATGAACTCATACCATATGCACACCGTGATATCAAGCCTGCAAATGTGATGCTCTCTGCGGAGGGGACTCCAGTTTTGGTGGACTTGGGCTCGTGTGGAAACGCACGAGTGCATGTTCGCAATAAACAGCAGGCATTGATGCTCGCGGACTACGCCCAAGAACACTGCACGTTACCGTACCGTGCTCCCGAGTTGCTTGATGTCAAGGTGGGGCTGTTCATCACGGAGAAGACCGATATTTGGTCGCTTGGGTGTCTTTTGTATGCGCTTTGCTTCGGGTTTTCCCCGTTCGAGAAGTTGGAGATTGAGCGTGGAGCAAACTTGTCGCTAGCAATAGCGCAGGGTAAGTACATTATACCAGATGACAAGGGGGGCTACTCAGACGGATTGGTGGACATAGTGAAGAAGTGCATTGTATTGGACCCAGAAGAGAGGCCGAGTATTAATGAGGTGATAGACATGGCTCTTGCTTTGTCGAGGAGCTGATAGGAAGAGGGAGAGGAAGGAAAGGAAAAAGAGGAAGAAGAGGAAGAAGAGGAAGAAGAGGAAGAAGAGGAAGAAGAGGAAGAAGAGGAAGAAGAGGAAGAAAAGAAAGAATTCAGGAATGAGGTAAATCTAGGAAGTGATAATCCAGGGCAACGAGGAAATGAGGAAATCTAGAAATCAAGGCATTAAAGAAGTCTAGAAATGAAGATCAGTAATGAAGAATCAAATTCTGTAAGAATTAAAATCAGTAATGAAGAATTCTCTCGTAAGAATTAATCCAAGAATCAAAATATCAGTTATGAATCAAATCTAGTAAGAACTAATGAAAACCTAAATAGTCAGACTGAAATCGAATGAAATCCACTTAAATCTAATTTCCACCCTTGGTGATTACGGTTATGAGAAGATGACAGATACGTTGACTAATCTAATAAACCTCTATGATAAAGGGGATTGCCGAGATAGGACTTCCCTTTGTGCACTTCCGATAAGAATTTTCCACGTAGAATAACCAGTACTACATACCGCGACAATCACGTAAGATAAGCACACAATCAAGACTATGGCGTAGATTAATCTCAGCACACTGATCTGGTACCCGATATTTTCTGCGACTTCTCCAAACCAAACCCCATTTCCCCTATTGCACACCGCCTTCGAAGGTTCACCGTTAAGCCCACGATGGGGACCGACGCGTTCGAATAGACTATTTCTTAATTTCTCAGCCGTCTCGCCTAAACGTGTGCCATTAGCGTATAGCCTCCAGCCATTCACGACCCAAAAGAAAAACGCCCTAAAAGAGAATGTCACAATAATGCGAAAAAAACGCGTCGTGTCAGGACCACTGCGAAATACGCACTGTCTGGCCACCGTGAAATCTCCGAGTCCTGAACGTGGTACTGTGGCCACGTATACACGATATTTGTGATATTGGCAATTGCTATATACTACCCCGAAGGCCGTGGAAAACCCCGCAAAATGAAACATGGGCCCAGACGGAAGAGTTTCAGCCTAATAAGCCATTGTGGATGCGCCAGATCCCATGTACGGGCCCAGCCTTGCAGTGTTTACTACCGTTATTTTTATCATTTTTGTCTGTTTTTGATCTTTTTCTTTTTCTCACGTATTTATTTTTTTTTTGGCGCTTTTTTTCAGCACCGGACAAACTATATATACTAGGGTTTTCCTCCTGGCTAAACTTTTCTTTCTTTCTTTGAGCTGAATTTGTTCTACGAATTTAGATACTAACACACATTATAACAACATGAAAGGTTTGATTTTAGTCGGTGGTTACGGTACCCGTTTGAGACCTCTCACCTTGACCTTGCCAAAGCCTTTGGTTGAGTTCGCCAACAGACCAATGATCTTGCACCAGATCGAGGCCTTGGCTAAGGCCGGTGTCACTGACATTGTGTTGGCTGTCAACTACAGACCTGAGGTCATGGTCTCCACCTTGAAGAAGTACGAGGAGGAGTACGGTGTCTCTATCACTTTCTCTGTTGAGGAGGAGCCATTGGGCACTGCTGGTCCATTGAAGTTGGCTGAGGCTGTCTTGAAGAAGGACAAGTCTCCTTTCTTCGTCTTGAACTCTGACGTCATCTGTGAGTACCCATTCGCCGAGTTGGCTGCTTTCCACGAGGCTCACGGTGGTAAGGGTACCATTGTTGCTACCAAGGTCGATGAGCCATCCAAGTACGGTGTCATTGTCCACGACAGAGACACTCCAAACTTGATTGACAGATTCGTCGAGAAGCCAGTTGAGTTTGTTGGTAACAGAATTAACGCTGGTTTGTACATCTTGAACCCAGAGGTCATTGACTTGATCGAGATGAAGCCAACTTCCATTGAGAAGGAGACTTTCCCAATCCTTGTCGAGCAGAAGTCTTTGTTCTCCTTCGACTTGGAGGGTTTCTGGATGGATGTCGGTCAGCCAAAGGACTTCCTTTCCGGTACCGTCCTCTACCTTACTTCCTTGGCCAAGAAGAGCCCAGAGAAGTTGTCTGACGAGAAGTTTGTCTACGGTGGTAACGTCTTGATTGACCCATCTGCCAAGATCCACCCATCTGCTTTGATTGGTCCTAACGTCACCATCGGTCCTAACGTCGTTGTTGGTGAGGGTGCCAGAATCCAGAGATCTGTTCTCTTGGCCAACTCCGAGGTCAAGGACCACGCTTGGGTCAAGTCCACCATTGTCGGTTGGAACTCCAGAATTGGTAAGTGGGCCAGAACTGAGGGTGTCACCGTCTTGGGTGACGATGTCGAGATCAAGAACGAGATCTACGTCAACGGTGCCAAGGTCTTGCCACACAAGTCCATTTCTTCCAACGTTGAGAAGGAGTCCATTATTATGTAAATAACATACCCTTCTCTTTATGTACTTTATAAAACAATCGGGTCAGCATGGGGCTCTAATAAAGAATTAATGAAAGTTAAGGTTAGTAGAGGGACGTGTATTACGCAGCTCATACAGTGAATCTCCACGTGTATGAACTAAAACACGTGATGATGTCCTTATGTTGATTTCATCCGTGACGTGTTCAAACAAACAGACGCGCTTTTTTCCGTGGCTGTTTTTGTCTTCATCGCCAGAAAGTGTCCGACATTTTTCCAGAACGGAATTTGCGTGGCCCAAAATGGACTTGTAAGTGAATTCGAGGGATGCATCGCTGAAAACGTACGACTGAAATTCTTCTTCGATCAGATTAAAATGCAAATTGCGTAGAAACGCCGCTCGTGAAGCACATTCCATCTGGCGTCACAACAACGCGATCTGGAGTGGCACCACCGACAGATCGATGGATGTTTGATGTGGTGTCAAAAACAATAGAACTCAAATATTGTCTGGCATCTGCATACAGTGAAAATGTCTGCGCGGCTGGTTTTGAGCAAATCGGTGCCTTAGGGAACGGTTCTCGGACTTGCAGAGAACATTTTGCGTGCTATTGCAAGCAGTGCCAGCAATAGGCCTTTTCGGATTATCTACAATCTAAAAATAAGACCATCGAATTTATATTTGGATCTGACAACAGCATGTCGTATTTATATAATCTATTTACAGGTGATTTGAAAATGGTCCAAATAAGGTTGAACTTAACTTTCAACTTTTCTTCAACTCTTCTACTTTTCAACTTTTCAACACTTCAACACTTCAACACTTCAACACTTCAACACTTCAACACTTCAACCCTTCAACATTTCTTATTTAAATCCTCGTTAAGCCCTCCACAGCACTCTTTCTTAATGGCTCACTCAAAGGTTTCTTACCAGACGTGTACAGCAACATCAACACTCTTGCAACCAAAGGTTCCTGAACCTCTCCCATATAAGTGACCTTCTTCTGGGGCTTGCTTTCGTAGAACACGCGCAATTTTCCCTGGTCCTTAGCCTCCAAAAAGAGCAAGTCGTTCTTTGGGAACGAGCCTCTGTGGCCCTGGAATGCATTGCGCAACTGCTCCAAACCCTCTCCCATCTCATCACGGTTTTGCTTGCTGATAGCGTGCGACAAGACGGATTTCACCAAACCGTCCTTCATGTGGTTGAAGTCAGTGTTACGAATAGGGTTGATTCTCACCAAAAAACGGACACCGGCGGACAACAACTTGTCAACGACCTCCACAGACTTTTCGTTATCTGAGAGCAATTTCGAAACCTCTTCCGCGGAACCAAAGCTCTGCAAAACACCCTTGGCTTTTTTGACATCAGCTTGTGCGATGTACAACCCAATACCATAGACCTTGAACAGGACAAAGGTGACGGTTCTCACTCCGTATCCAAGCAAAGTGTAGTCGGTGGAAAGCTGGTTCTCGGCGGTTTGCGAGATCACGCGAGGGAATGCGTCAATTCCAGAGTCAACGCTAACAGAGTTGGTGATGGACTCAGCTGACTCCACGTTGCTGTCATTGGATAAATGGTTGTAAGTGATGGCAGACAACGAAACAACAGCACCTGCTGTGAAGGCTTGGGCATAACCAAAAGGCTTGATCGAGAGTCTTTGCTTAGCAGCAGTGGAGAATCCTCTGCGAAGGGAGTTTCTAAGGATGTTTCTTGCACCCAATCTGAACATTTTGATTTGTGGAGATTTATCAGGAGATTGAAAAAACTGAAATCATAGGATGTTTTTTTTGGAGTATAATGGGTATTAAAAATTCTCGAACTCGCAACCGAGCTGTTGATTGACAAGCTGTTGATTGATCTAATATAGATGGATAGCTGTGATTAATCTGTCCGATAGCTGATATCTTGTTACCCAATAGGTATTGATTTTATAACTGAAATTACAATTACTATGGTTCGTTCATTTTTCGCAACCATATTTCTTTATAAATCCTTGAAAAACGTAAACTTCTCGGCTTTCACCTCAAAACGCTCCTTGAACGTCCACCCTTCACCTTCGTCAACCAACCGAGTGAGCTTGCCTTCCATTTTTATGTCTATGCGATCTTCAAGAATGGTCACCTTCACTGATTTATCCTCATCAAGATCAGTAAGTAGATATTGTACGCCCATACCAAATTGATCACAAAATGAATGAATGGTACACCCTTCAGCTTCAGGGACTTCGCGCAAAATAACGTCCCAGTGTGGTGGGTGCCAATCGCGGGCACAGAAGGTATCTACAGACGCAATTTGCAAAGACTTCGGAGGAGTCCCTGCGATTTCAACCTTCTTGGAAAAACGCCGGTTGTAAGCAAACAAAATAACGAGAGTCTGCGGGAGATCCGCAAAGCTGCCAATGGTAGTAAGCGGATTATTAGAAATGAAGAGTGATTTCACAGTCAGGTCTTTGAAGTCACCTGAGATTTCAGTGATCATGTTCTGAGTAAGCAATAACTCATTGACATCAACACGGGTGTTGAGCTTGGTAATGCTGTTCTGGATTAAGTTAAGCTTTCTTAACCCAGGTGCAAATTCAACTTGATCAAGTGAAGTGATGTCGTTACACATCAAGTCGAGCTCTTTTAAATTCACCAAGTGGGTGAGGTTATAAGTCTCCATAAAAGTACTTTGGATTGCAACCTTTTGAAGAGTCGGAGGCAATTTTGAAAGGTCCAATGGAAACCTTGCACGGCCAATTTTTAATTCGGTTAAGCTTGTTTCGTCAATATTCCAAGACATTGATTTTATATGATCGTGGTATCCAGACCAGGAAAGTGACTCCAATCCCTTTGGAAATTCAATCTTACAAGAACCAACAGTGAAAAGCTCAGACTCGTCGTCATATGAAAAGCAGTCAGCATTTGTGACTTCCAACTTTTTCAAAGTGCTCGGAAGTTTGAAATCTTCAAAAGTAGGTCTATCACCCCCGATTTGAATCGACAACTGTTGTAATTCAGGCAATTCCATCTTGATCATCGTTACCTCCATTACCTCATCTTCCCCTATATCTTCATCCTCATTCGGTGCGAGATCAACGTCACAAATAGGAAAGTCTTCTATTGACTGGTGTAGAATTATAAGGTTTTTTAAACTAGCAGGGAACTTGCTTAAAAACGGTGGTGGGATAACACATTTTTCAATCTTGAACGCGTCTATATTGAGCGTGGATGGAATTTCCTCTGACATGATGCTACTGTTTAAAATACTCAACGACTTTAACGTTTCAGGAAGCCTGATATCGTCAAATGAAAACGTCACACTGGAAAGACTCAAGTCGTTCAACTTGCACAATGACGTAAAGTCGGCTTGCGAGAGTGGGTAGTCAAGATCAAGCTTTTGTAAAGTTGTAGGTAAAGATTGAATCAAATCTAGCGTTGGTTTTGTCACGTTCAAGTCAACGAGTGATGAAGGAAACTTGTCTTTAAAGGTTCCATCCAGACCCACAAGTTCACTAACATGTAAACTCTGCAAAGACTCTGGGAGTTTCTTCTCAGTCAAATCCCACAGATCTGCCTCAATGCTTATTAATTTGGCAGGAATCTTGCCATATAACATGACACACAGCGCTTCACTTGGGTCTACCGGCCGAAGACTGTAGGTTTCACTATGGTTGTCGCGTACTGACCGCGACAGGGCCATAAGCTTCAGTGCATGTAACTGTCTCTTCGAGAAGGATTCATTAAAATACGCGGCATCAAGTACAGGAATCGTTGTTGAGTTGAAACCTTCCCACATGCCAGAGATAAAATTATCTTTGTCCTCCAGGGCAGCGACCAATTCGTAGGCCCTTCCATTGGCAAACTCACCGAGGAATGGGTCTGAAAGAAGGTACTGAGCTTCTTCGGCCGACAAAAAGGCAAAGATTCGTTCCGTTATATCATACGGAAGCTTCAGAAGAATACCATAATTCATGTTGAAAAGTTTGTTCTGCAATGTGGAAAAAAGCTAACAATACTAGACGACGCGAATTTTTGGTAAATTTGATTAAAGAGTGGTTAATTGGTTAATCAGTAGCTGTAAGTGGCAGATTTATGGTTGTTAAGTGGTTGTAAGTGATGGTCATATTTGTAAGTATCATGAACGTATCTTTTTAGAACTGTTGAAATTGACAGGTTTTTGCAGCCAATGCACGTTATGCATATTGAAATTTGACCACCTTCAGAATGATAAAGTGACACCTTTTCATCTTGATGATTATATTTACTTTGACTTACATATATTCTCTTGAAATCTTGAAGAATCATGATGTTGTCTTTACTTCAGCCACTTTATTTTCTCTTGCAATCTGACATCTTGATGATTATCTTCGACCACTTACATGTTTTCTCTTGCAAAGTCTTACATCTAGTTTTTCCTTGCAATCTCTTCCCTAACATCTTCTTTTCTCATTCTCTATATCCTTGCAATCTCCTCACTGATCGCTTTCTCTGACTCTAAACTCTTACCACTTGCAAGTTGTGCTTTATAGATCGATTCCCACTTATACCACACCTGTTCCACCAGGCGAATTTCAGACTCACTCCATCTCTCCAGCGAGAGTCCAGCCACAATGTATCCCAAGAAAGAGTCGCCTGCTCCAGTGACGTTTTTGATGTTCAAGTTGGCATTTTCAGGTGGAATAGGGAAGTACTCAACAATCACTCCCATTCTGCTGTCTCCAATCAGTTGACCCTGCGACGAAATCATAAACTCCGGCTTATACTGCGAGGCTGTAGGAAGCGACTTCAAGTCATTCACACTTGAAGAAAGGCTGATTAACACAGCACCCTGTTTTCCAAGCTTCACCAAGATATTTTGATAGTACGGCAAAAGCTGGAAAGATTGCTGTAATGTTCCAGTCTCCAAGAGGTACTTCACGACCTTATGCTTGTTGGAGGCAGCGTTCAACTTTTCTCTAAAATCGCTGTTAATTCCCAACGCATCCAACACCGGAAACCACGAGTCGTAGTCTTCGAACATCCCGCACTCAGTCGCGGAGCTGTATAAACTCTCCAATTCGTTCACAGTCGGCGTGACGAGCTTCACTGAATTGTGTGGGAACACTCCCGACTTGATCTTCGCAATACGAGCAGCTTTCGCAAAGGATGTGGGGTCAATCACAACCTCAACCTCACTTCCGATCTGACTGACCACCTTGGATGTGACTTCAGGAGACAAGTTACAGTCAAAGACCACCGTCTTTGGCGTACAAGCCTTGATTTGGTCGAGGATGTGCTGAGCAAAGTCCTGCTCTACGATTTTCATATCTGCGACTGCAATCACAAGTTCACCAGAACTCTCGTGGGTCGATGCATACTGAGCAGTCGATTCGCCTTCTTTCACAAGAATTCCGCTGGTGTCAAGCCCATGGTCCTCCATTTGCTTGAGAATAGCCTTCCCTGCCATGTCGTCGCCGATAATCGAAACAATCTTATTGGAGTGATTTGGACGGCCGTTTCTTGAAAGGCTCTCATTAGCGTAGCCACATGCCAAATTGATATTATATCCAACACCGCCTACTGAAGACCTTATGGACCCTGGATTGGAGTCGCCCAGCTTGGTTTGTCCGCCAATCGTTGAAATGGTATCAAGGGCCACAGAACCTACAATAAGGGTGTCAAATGGTCCGGCTTTATGTTGAAACGATGAATTATGGGGTGGATGAGATGAATGTTGATTTGACTTAGGTTGAGTAGACTTCTGTTGATTTGACTTAGGTTGAGTAGACTTCTGTTGATTTGACGTAGGTTGAGTAGACTTATGTTGAAACTCTGGATTTGATGACGTAGGTTGAGTAGAATTAGGTTGTACCTCTATTTGCTGCGCTGGGTTCTTTTCTTTCCTTACTTTGTTCTAAAGATTAGTATTGTTTGTAAGGACGACTCTAGTTACTTACCTCGATATCCAACAAAGACTTTGCAATCTTAGTCGCAGCCTTTGCGTTATTGGAAACGAATTCGATATTACATTCCACAGATCTCCCGTTTGTATCCTTTGCAATCTTGCTCAACAAGAACGGAGTCAACTCTTTACCACGAATGCCCTTCTTGCTAGCTTCTTCGTTGGCACGGTCCACAATATCGTTGATGAAGTCCGAAGACAATGCGCTTTCGACAGGTGGCGGAATGCAGATAACACTTCCCGAGCTCAATTTCATAACGTTATTGTGCTGGTAGATTGTGTTTGCAATATTCGAAAAGGAGCTGAAGGAATACGGAGACGGCACACCAGACTCACGGCAGTAAAACCCAGGGATTTGAACTCCACTACGTCCATCCTCGTTGTACGTCAGCACAAACACTCCCTGGGTCTCTAAATACTCCATAGTGAGCCCAATGTCCAATATCGATTTTGGTCCTGCACACACCACAGAGACTGGGGTACGGCCCAACTCAGTGAGGTCTGCAGAGACGTCGAAAGTCAATTGTCCATCCTTGTGGACTCCACCGAGACCGCCTGTAGCAAACACCTGAATGCCTGCGATATGAGAAAGGATCATTGTCAGTGCAATTGTAGTTCCACCGTTGATCTTGTTGGCCATAGTGTATCCAATATCTCTTCTGGAAACCTTGTTCACCTTCTTTGCAGAGGCCAAGATTTCCAATTGCTTGTCGTTCAATCCCACGTATGGCGTGCCCTCTATAAATGCACATGTAGCTGGGATTCCTCCTTCGTTTCGGATGATCGTTTCGACAGATCTGGCCATGTCCAAGTTGTTGGGGTAGGGAAGGCCATGGGTGATGATAGTTGACTCTAAAGATACCACTGGTGCTGTCTTATCGTTGAGTGCCTGTCTAATCTCTTCTGAGATCACCACAGACAGAAGTGACCGTGAGTTTCTAGGAGCGAACCTAGCTCTAGCTAGTGAAGTGCGGATCATGAATAACAAAAATAAAATTTACTATATCTGGAGATTTTCAATGGAGTCTCTTGGGCCATTACCATTACCATATAACGATGCCAAAGAGATATTGAGCAAGAACAACATCAATGAGCTCCCGCTGCTAAGCAGCTCATACACGTTAGAAGCTTACTTAATGACTGAGGAAGTCAGCTCAGATGTGCTAAAGGCACTATTATCAAAAGTGACCGCCCTGCTAGAGGTCACTGGGTGGAAAACACTGTACAATACCAGCCAATACTACTACAGTTTACGAATATTACGACTTCTAGCGAAATCGTTCCCTGCTGACGATACAATTGCATTTGCTGCTTCCGCTCACAGTAATCCCAATGTACCATGGTCATCACCTACCCACGCACAAGTCGTCCTGGATATCCAACAAGAACTTGAGATTGACTGGGACACATACTTGGCCGCACTAAAGCCGAACCTCTTGGTCATACCTACGCAAAGAACACTACACGGGGGTCTTAAGCCGCGGTTGGGCTTCGGAGGTGCTAAACATGAAATCATCGAAGAGGATGCCAGGAAGAACTGGAAGGAGTCCAGCAAAATACAGCTGGTTTCTATGGTGTGGTTTTTAATAGAGTACGGTCCTGATTCGATGCTTCAAATCGCAAGCTCCTTCATTTTGAACGTCGGTGGTGACTACGAACCTTCCATCAAATCGCAGAACTGTCACTTGATGTCGCGATTTCTAGACAACGAGAGTGCTAGGGACTTCTTGGCCAAAACAAGGTTATACGGAGAATTCTTGGATATTGCGCGCAAGGCATTGACCCATATCCCACCGATCACAGAGCTCGAGGAATCTCTAGGTGTGTTGAGGTCTGGGTATAAGTGCGTTTTCCAGTTGTTGGAGTTGAAGCCAGATTTGACCACAACTTTGGAAGTTCTCAACTCCAATGTTCTCAACTCGATCCTGTATTTGCTAGGGAACGGCAACACGTACCCGGTGCTTTTACTCTTGTTCCAGCAGTTGAACATCTTGGTGCAAAAATTGGATGTGGTTCTCATTTCCATGTCGCGCATACTATTCTTTATAAACCAAGCCGTCACCAACCCGTACATAATAGACGAGCAAATCGGAATACGCGTGATAGAGACTGCGCTAGAGTGTCAACGCACCATTCTCAACCTTTTCAATGGGTCCAACAGCTATCTTCTCTTCAACTACCGTTTTGATTTTTTGGGTGTGTGGGTAGTGATGGTCAAGAGAATAGACCGTTTTCCCAACTTGGCAGAACGTTACAGCGAGATGAGGGTGTTGTTGAAGGAAAATATAGGCATATTCAACGACCTACAGAGAGAGCATGAGTCGCGGGAAGAGCACAACAGTGTTCTCGAGAGTGTTTATAAGGAACTGGACAAAGTGCAGTTGGAAGCATACGGATTGGGGATGTTATAGAGAGGAAAGATAGTGAATAGATGATTCATGAAGGTAAGTGATTGAGTGTGTGATTGAGTAAGTGATTGAGTAAGTGATTAAGTAAGTGATTGAGTAAGTGATTGAGTAAGTGATTGAGTAAGTGATTGAGTAAGTGATAGTTAATGATTGAAGAGGAAATGATTGAAGAGTAAGTGATTGGAGAGTGATTGAAGTGTAAATGATTGAAGAGTGAGTGACTGAAAAGTAAGTGTTTGTGTTTCAAAAGTAAGTGTTTCTGGAGGATTTCGATAATCAATCAAAATGGAACATTATTAAGTTTCCTGCTCTACTATTCTCTTATATCTCATTTCCATTACTATATACAAGATCTATAACTTATCTCTGCTGCGAACGTAAAGCATCAACCACTTTGATGTTGACGTCCAAGAATCTATTCAAGCAGTTGGCCAAGCACAGCTCCTCGGTCTTGTCCAACAGGCCTGAAGTGATTGGCTTGTTCTGGTTGCACTTCTGGAAGCAAGTGTCAGTGAACTTGTGAATAGACATTTGCACTTTGGAGTTGGAGTTTTCAGCCTCCACAAACTCGTAGATCTCCTTTCTGTCGGCCTCGTTGAGCTCTTGTAACAATGATGGTGAAATGGAGGACATGATGGTTTAAAAGATTTTCAACTTGATTTTTCAGATCAAAGATAAAACTCCATTTTACAACCAAAAATATCAAAAGTCCATTTTACAACCAAAAAACAATAAATGCGCGCTTGATGAACAGGTTGGAGGAAGCAATAGCGAAACTGAAAGCATTGCCTGATGAGAAGGTCCATGGTGTAGACCGCGCTTACTTATCAAGACTCGAAAGAGATATTGAGCAAATGGAGGAATACATTCGTGAAGCAGACGTTGCAATTGGGGAATTTAAGAAGAGGTTGGGAAACGGTTCACTTGAGGAGTTTAAGAGGCTGAGAAGTGGTGAAGAAGATTCAATTGAGGAGTTTAAAAAGATCCTGGGCAGTGGTTCAATTGAAAAGAGCCTGGGAAGTGGTTCAATTAAAAAGAGCCTGGGAAATGGCGCCGCTCCATCACTAAATCGCTCTGCTTTGGAAAAAGCATACTCTACCATCCTGTACGTCCCTGGAAAAGACAACACCATCGACGTCAGCATAGCATCTCATATTTTGAACACCAACTTGAAGCGGCAAGAGTGGATGGTAAGCGAATTGGAGAAACAATACGAACGCAACACCAACAATGAGAAGCTTATACGAACTGCAATTGACGACTACAAAGAACTCATTGCTCATGCAGATGCATTGGTTGCAGAAGTAAATACGACGAAAACGCCCAATTCTCCTGCAGCTTCAAAAGAGGCTCAACACGCAAAGACACTTAAAAAGAACTTGCGTAAAGTAGTTCTGAAGTATCTTGAAGTCAGCAACGTGGAAATTTCAAGACAGTCAGTCGAAGAACTAATCAAGATGATGCTTTTACTTTTGGAGTCGTCGCTGAAGGTAGACCCTTGGGTTGAAGTGGCCCCAAGTACTACGAACCAGCAGTTCATCAAATCCCTCATCATGAAAAATGTAATCATTGCTCGTGAGGATTCAAACAACTGGACATACCATCTCAAACTAAGAGATTTGTCTTAAAGTCAGCATAAGCACTTTTTGAATCTGGAATTCTTCACGTTGCCCAAGAAAGTTCAAACAGAGTATTTGGACAGGGATTATACACATCCGTTAAACTGACTCGGTTTGGATATTAGGGGTCTACAACGGAAAATCTGGGCATCCCTCAAATTCTCATCATATCGCTAATCTCCTAGTTATATCTGGTGAACCCCATTTAACCCCCGCACGTTTCTTGCAGGCCAAGGAACAATAGCCATACGAGCCAAGAATCAATCGTGTACAAAGTCTAGTTTTTCAAGTTAATGTTGTGAAAACAGGAGTTAAGACGTGCTTTCTCCACTGTTCAAAAGAGTGGACCTGGTCAGGCGATGTACTTGACTTAGGACGCCTCACGGAATAGTCTTATCTGAGTTTTGCTAAATCTTATGTCCTTATTCGTATGTTTTACTAAATCTTGCATCCGTATTTGCAGGATTTACGGGCATTACCTTAATTTGTGTGAAAATTCCATAGAGAAGATTGCCGTATTAACGACACTGTAATTAATTTTCAGTTATTCTTGGTGATTGCGACACTACAAATTGTGGATGCCTGATTGGAAGCTTTTGTGAAGGCATATGGAGAATATTGAACAAAACGGAATGTATGAAGTAGATCACTGCAAGTCAACTGTGCATGGCACTGCAGTGGGCAGCCATAGTATCCCTTATGCTTCAAGAATTCATCCCTTTAATGCGCTGCAGTCACGTAAAGATTCTCCTGAGTTGTTACCTAATCGGTCCATTGGTCCAGGATAAGGTTCAGATAGGAAGGATAAGGTTGCAAATGTCCCAAAGAAGCCACAATTTTCGTTTGCTACACAAAATGCCAAAAATTGCGACAACGATTGTGGTGGCTCTATCAATTTGCGCCTCACTCAAAGTAGCTGTCAAGCGCGGAAATGCTCAGGGACACCCGATAGAGGTCGTTATTGATAGCACGGGCTCATAAATTAGTTGAGATCACACGCACAGGCGTTATGATGCAATTTTCTTGCTATATCTCCTTTTGCAACCGTCAGCGATGAGATCATATAATATATAATAGGTGCAGATATCTCGTATTAAGAAACAATACGGACAGATCGAACAGCTTCAAGTGAGAAAGCAGGTAAAAGCTCACAGCAGGAAGCAAGAATAATTATGGGATTTTCTGAGAAGAACACGGCTGCAGTAACCGAGGGCTCTGGAGCCATTAGTGTTGATAGCACCGACAAAAATAATGGAATCAAGTCTGACATCGTTGATATCGAAAGCACTAGCTCGGATGAAAAGCTGTTTCATCATGTGTTCCGCGACCCGAAGGTTGCCGACCACTACCGTCAGATCTACGAAGATCACCAATATGAGTGTCGTCACTTGTTTGACCCTGATTTAACTTGGACTGCTGAAGAAGAGCGCAAGATTACCCGTAAGAACGACTGGTACGTTACTTTCTGGGCTCTTATCATGTTCACTGCTTTGAACTTTGACAGAAACAACTTGCACCAGGCTTTATCTGATAACTTTTTGGAGGACCTCGGGTTAAACACCAACCAGTTGAACATTGGTAACACCATTAATTTGGTCTGTTTCTTGGCCGCAGAGTTGCCTTCTCAGTTGATTTCCAAGAAGTTGGGTGCTGATGTCTGGATTCCTATGCAAATGTGTTTGTGGAGTGCCGTTACTATTTCTCAGTCTGGTCTTAAGAACTCCCAAGGCTTTTATGCCACAAGAGCTTTGTTGGGACTTTTCCAGGGTGGTTTCATCTGTGATGTCTGCCTCTGGATCAGTTACTTCTATGACACCAAGGAATTTCCATTGAGATTATCAACCTTTTACATTTCCAACCCTATGACATCCGTTTGGTCGTCGTTGCTCGCATTCGCTCTTTTGAAGATCAAGACCAAGTCCCACCCTGATGGTTGGAGATGGTTATTCATTGTTGAGGGTGTGTTCACTTTCGTTGTTGGTGTTGCTTCTTTCTTCAAGATGCCTGCTTCTGTCGCTCAAACTAAGACATGGTACCGTAAGAAGGGTTGGTACACCGAAAGAGAAGAGAGGATTCTCGTTAATAAGATCTTGAGAGACGACCCTCAGAAGGGTGACATGCACAACAGAGAACCCGTTGGACCAAGGGAATTGTTGAAGACTTTGGGTGATTATGATTTGATCCCAATTTACCTTGTGAGATTGCTTTCTGATATTGGTACCACCCCAGTTTCCAACTATTTGCAATTGACCTTGAGAAAGATGGGTTTCAGCACTTTTAAAACAAATGCCTTGACCATTCCATACAACATTGGTACTGTCATCACCATGTTTGCTGTCAGTTACTTTTCGCGTATAACGAAGAGTTCTTCGCTCGCTTTGATGTTGATTCCAATTTGGATTGTGGTTTGTTTGATTGCATTAAGATATTGGCCAAAGGCTCAGAAGGATGTTTGGGGAACATATGCGTTATTGACAGTGCTTTTGTCTCATCCTCCAACTTGGCCTTTGACCATCAGTTGGTGTTCAGAAAACTCCAACTCCGTGAGAACAAGAGCTGTTTCTGCAGCTGTGGTTAATATTTTCTCGCAAACGGCTGCAATTATTGGTGCGAATATTTACCGGAAGGATGATGCTCCGTTGTACAAGCGTGGTAACGTGGACTTGATTGGTATTGCATTTGGTGCAATTGGTATCTGTGCCATCGCAAGAGTCTACTACCCATGGAGAAATAAACAGAAGGAGAGAGAATGGGCAAAGTTGACCATCGAAGAACAGGAAGATTATGCCCTCACCACCACTGATGATGGTAACAAGAAGTTGAACTTTAGATTTGCGCACTAGCTTATATATATTCGAATGTGATTAATATGAAGCCACAGTAGAAAGGGGTGATGATTTGAGACACAAGATTATATCAATTTTCTAGTCAAAACGGAATTATCGAGATTCCAGTAAAAGATAAATAATGTTGATGTCAAGTTGATTACTTCAGAATAGCGTATTACAATAATCCACCAATTGCTTGTTCGATTATAGCTTTTGCGATTTAATTTCAAATTCTATCATTACATCATTTAAAATCCTTATCAATTCCTGCAAAATTAACGTTAAATTCTCAGATTGTGTATAAATCTTGTGCTCAGCCAACAGCAAACGCCACACCTAAATTATTCATCTATATCATAAGCCTCCTGAATACGCTCGTTGATGTCATAGCGAGCTTGTGCTAAAGAGACCTCCCTTGGGAATCCCTGTATTTCTGTGGGAGTCTGCGCCTCGATTGTTCAATTTAGTAGGAAATTGCATCACCAAAAAAACGCTCTTACAGTTCCTGATACGGTATTGTTAAGCGCATACCTCTACACAAAGACATTCTGGAATCAAAAATAGCTGGCTGATACCCAGAATTTGAACGCAGTGCATGAGAGTTTCCATTGTGAGGAATTCAGTGGATCAGTAATCAGTAAATCTAATCGGTCAATAAAGCTTGGAAAATCCAGTGGATCTCAAAACCAAAAACCTCTGTAACCTTGAAAACTCACTCGATCTCAGAAATCCCAGAAAATCTAGTAATACCAGCTACATCCCACCATCCACCTTCTTATCTCTTACCTTGCCTCTGCAACTATCTCAGGAATGACCTTCTCTATTGATGTAACGAAGAACTCCTTCGTTGAGCGCATCACGTGACACCAGCAAACGGTGGCTGCAAATCCACACATTGATCTTTATAAACAAATGATCCCTACGTCAAACGCATCTAAGCAAGTATGACGAACGAGAACATATCGTTGGATACGTTCAAGCTGACGAGAAGAGATTCCAAAGGAAGAAACAAGTCCTATGATTCAATTGTTGAACTTGAAAGTGTGGATGAGGGAGATCATGTATTTCAAGACCCCAAAGTAGCAGAATACTACCGCCAACTATATGAAGAGCATGAATATGAGTGCCGGCACTTATTTGACCCTGATTTTCACTGGTCCAAAGAAGAAGAACGTAAGGTGACCTGGATAACAGACTGGAATGTAACATTGTGGTCTTTGATTATGTTCACGGCATTGAACTTCGATAGAGGTAACTTGAAACAGGCTCTTGCTGATAATTTCCTTGATGATCTTGGATTGACTACCAACCAACTCAATCGTGGACTCACAATCAACTTGATCTTTTTCATAATTGAAGAGATTCCATCCCAATTGATCTCGAAAAAGATAGGTGCGGATGTTTGGGTACCAACTCAAATGTGTTTATGGTCACTTGTCACTATGGCTCAGGCAAGAATACAAACTGCTCAAGGCTTTTATTTTACCAGGGGATTACTTGGTCTTTTGCAAGGAGGATTCATTTGTGAAGTTTGTCTTTGGATGAGCTACTTTTACAACGCAAGAGAGTTTTCACTTCGTCTCTCCATCTTTTACATTGCAAATCCAATGACTGTGGTGTGGTCGTCGATCCTGGCATTTTTCCTCTTGAAGATCAAGACTGATTCTGTTCCCCAAGGGTGGAGGTGGTTATTTTTAGTGGAAGGTACCTTTACACTCATTATCGGATTCATATCGTTCTTCAAGATGCCTGCTTCGGTCGTGCAAACGAGGAGCTGGTGGAGACCAGCAGGCTGGTATACTGATAAACAGGAAAAGATATTGGTGAACAAAGTGTTACGTGATGATCCACTGAAAGGTGATTCGCATAATCGTGAACCAGTTGGATTTGGTGAATTGTTCAGAACTTTATTAGACTACGACCTCCTCCCGGTTTATTTAGTGAGGTTCTTTGGCGACATTGGATCTGCTCCTGTGGAAAACTACTTCCAATTGACGTTGAGGAACTTGGGATTCACTACGTTCCAGACAAATGCGTTAACCATTCCATACAACATTTTGAGCGTGGTGACGCTATTTGCAGTAAATTACATCGCGATTTACACAAAATCGTACTCCACAGCACTCATGACTGTGCCTGTGTGGGTGGGAGTTTGCATAGGGGTTTTGAGGTTTGCCCCGTCCGATGAAACCAACATTTGGAGCACATATATACTCTTGACTGTGCTTTTGGCACACCCACGCACCAGTCCTTTATCCATAAGTTGGTGCTCGGAAAACTCAAATTCAGTGAGAACAAGAGCAGTTTCCGCAGCCGTGGTCAACATGTTCTCACAGGCTGCAGGTATTGTTTCGGCAAACATTTACCGTGAGGATGATGCTCCATTGTACCTTAAAGGAAATGCACGCTTATTCTTCGTTGCTGGATTGGCAGTCCTTGTTTGTATCGGCAGCAGGGAATACTACCGTTGGAGAAATTCACAGAAGGAAAAGGCATGGAACAGTTTGTCTGAATTTGAAAGAAACGCTTACACTTTGAACAGCCCAACCACTGGTAACAAGCGATTGGATTTTAGATTTTCATATTAGACAAAGAATGGATCACGAACACAATAGAATCGCAAGGACATAACAATAATCACAGATAAGCACAAAACACAAAAGAGGTGAGATAAGCGAAGAAGGTGTTTCGGCGGTAGGAGTTTACTTCTATCTTCATGGTATACTCCCTACTAATTCTTCATCTGTTATTAGCCCGGATTTATCAAACTTTATTCATTGAGGGGTCCCGACGTTTGCGAGCAGTTAGATAAGATTATTCACCGGGGCGTCCGAAAGTGGTATAGAAGTACGTCATTTTGATTGTTTGTCCCGAAAGTTCCTCGATCACAAGCGCATTTTCTTTTCTTGCTGGTTCGGGGCAATACAGGAACAACCTTCAGTTTTTTGCAAACGGCGATTTAAACAAAAGAAAGAAATATTGTAGGATGTTGTCAAGAAATATTGTAGGGTGGTTATGGAACGATATTGTATTATGGCGAACTTTTTCGATATCTTCTAGACCCCACTGTGTTGGACACACGCCATTCTCTACATGGAGAACTGCAAGATCGTCACTGCTTGCTACAGGGTCTTTTGACAGGGTTCCTGCAGATTTGACACCACTGTTTTTTTCTACGGCTGCGAAAAGTCACGTTTCGTAACGTAACAAAAGGAATTCATATAACGCCTTACCGAAGCAAATTTCATGCACATAGACTGGAGATGAAACAGGAAGGGACTAAAATTGACGTAAATTAGATTGCTTTAATATAATTCTATAAAATAGTGGCGCTGGTTTCTATTCCAAACCAGGGCAGGGCTCGCATATGAGATGCCTTCTCCATATATAGTGAATGGTCTATCTCACAATGATGACAATCAGCAATGGTAGCATTTGGTAGCGGGTACGAAGGCGAACAAGTGGTCAGCACTAAGGTGGATACCAAGCATGAAATTTCACTGGAAATTGACGTTTCCACACTTGAGGAAAAACCTCTCGACCATGTTTTTTTGGATCCTGTAGTTGCTGAGCACTATCGCCGAATTTACGATGAGCACGAATACGAATGCCGCCACTTATTTGACCCTGATTTCACCTGGACACCACAAGAAGAACGCAAGGTGGTGTGGAAGAACGACTGGTATGTCACGTTCTGGTCGTTCCTCATGTTCTCCGCCTTGAACTTTGACAGATCCAATTTGACGCAAGCCCTTTCGGATAATTTATTGGATGATTTAGGTATGACTGCAAACCAGTTGAACACAGGAAATACCATCAATTTGGTGTGTTTCTTGGCCGCAGAGATCCCTGCGCAGCTTATCTCGAAGAAGGTTGGTGCGGATGTTTGGATTCCAATGCAAATGACCTTGTGGTCTATTGTATCAATGTGTCAGGTTGCAATGACCAATGTGCACGGCTTTTATGCTACAAGAGCATTATTGGGTTTGCTTCAGGGTGGGTTCATTTGTGATGTTTGTCTTTGGATGAGTTATTTCTTCACTTCCACAGAGCTTCCTATGCGTTTTTCCATCTTTTACATCTCGCTTCCATTAACCGCAGTTTGGTCGTCTTTACTTGCTTTCGCACTTTTGAAAATCAAGGCAGGAGCCATTCAAGAAGGGTGGAGATGGCTCTTCCTCATTGAGGGTGCATTCACGTTAATCGTTGGATTGTTAGCATTCTTCAAGATGCCTGCGTCCGTGGTCCAGACAAAGGCATGGTACCGTAAAAAGGGTTGGTACACTGACCGTGAGGAAAAGATCATTGTTAACAAGGTGTTGCGCGATGATCCCCAAAAAGGTGATATGCACAACAGAGAGCCTGTTGGATTTGGCGAGTTGTTTGTTGCATTATTTGACTATGATTTGTTACCAATTTACCTTATTCGGTTCTTGGGTGATATTGGTGCGTATCCAGCAGCCACATACTTTCTGATTATCCTTCGTCGATTAGGATTTTCCACATTCACTACCAATGCTTTGAACATCCCATACAACATCATCAGTATTTTCAGCATGTTGGCGTTGGGTTTCTTCTCAGAGTTCTTCCATACTAGGAGTATGACTTTGATAGCCACTCCAATATGGATTCTCGCATGTTTGTTCCCATTGAGATACTGGCCAGGAGCACAAGTCAATCAATGGGGAACGTATGCGTTACTCACCATAGCCTTGAGTGCTCCGGTGATGTACCCAGTTTCTGTCAGTTGGTGTTCTTCCAACAGTAACTCTGTCCGGTCCAGAGCAGTTTCTGCAGCAGTGGTCAATATTTTTTCGCAGCTTGCAACCATTGTTTCTTCAAATATCTATAGAGATGACGATGCCCCGTTGTACCACAGAGGTAACGAGGACTTGATTGGAATTGCTTTCGGAACCATAGGGTTGTGTATTGTCGCGCGTATCTACTATCCTTTCAGAAACAACCAAAAACAGAAGAAGTGGGATGCAATGTCGGAGGACGAAAGACAGGATTATGCACAATTCGAAGGACGAGGGTAACAAGCGTTTAGATTTCAGGTTTGTACATTGATAGAGGAATAGAGATAGATCGAAGAATTTGAGTAAAAGTAGGAATTCAAGAGTACTTGAATAGAATGAATAGAGAGAAAAGATCGAGTATACGGTGAATACACACTTACTACTACTTCTTTCAATTATCTTTTCTATTAATGCTAGAACAACTCAAACCCACGCTTCTTCCAAATGGTCTTCCAGATCACAAATACCAACACCGCACTGGCAACTATGGTTGTTCCGGTGAATGCAAAGTAAAAGTCCAAGCAGTCCATACCTCCCTTGAGACACTTCAGGTCAACCTGCTTACCGTAGAACAACAGGTATCCCACCAGACCAATGGCTGGAGCGACCATGAACGAACCCCAAGTCGAGCCCATCATGTCGATACCCCAGATCAGAGCCACCAACGTAGGGTAGATCGTGAACAAACCACCGTAGGACATACCATTGAGCGTGGTGGTCAATGAGTAGCTGTTAAAGTGGGCAGTTTGACCGATGGTTCCCAATACAATGACAAATATGAGGAGCCATACGCGACAGATTGGAAACCTACGCTTCAGACTAGACACCCAGTCGGATGCTGCTCCGAATGCAAGACGACTCACTGTGGAGGCCGCTGCCATGACACTCACTTGGTTCAGGAGTGTTACTCCCACAGTGGTGTTTTTGATGATCAGCCCCAAGTTGTTCTGGTACGCTTCCAAAGGTCCCAAATTAAGAATGAGGGTCACCAAGAGCAACCATGCCAGAGGGTCCTTCAAGAACAGGATGTATCTGGAGTGGTGATTTTCTGGCTCTACCAGACGAGTAGGGTATAACGACTCCACATCCAGTTGAGGGTCCAAGAGAGGAGTATTCTCGTCGCTAAAGATGATATCTTGTTCAACCATGACAATGCAATTGGAGACAAAGTTGAGGATACCAACGAAAAAGTAGAGCACAGCAAAGAAGCTGAACACTCGTTTGAGATCCAAGAAGTCTCCTCCAGGCGATGAGAAGTACTTGAGTTCCAAGAGCTGAGCTCCCATGAGTGAGGAAAGTCCATAGCAACTCACAGGGAGTGAAATCGCCAAACCTTTGCGTTCAGGGTACACCTTTGCACATGTAATCAATGCAGAGAAGTAGAGTGACGAAGTAGCCAAGCCAATGAAGAAGAACGTCACACTGAGACCGTACACGTGAAAGGTATCTGGAGGCGAAGACTCACCACCTTGCATCTTTTCTTGAGCCTGAGATGCCGAAAGGCTGGATACCAACCACAGGTTCACGAGGTAACTCGGGCAAAAGAACCAGATAGACAACACCAGGAGTAATGCAGGACCATGGCTATCGGCCAAGTAACCTAACACTGGCAAGCATAGGTACATTCCGATAGCCAGCAACAGTGCGATGGTGTTGATCTCAAGATATGAGAATCCCAACCCTTCATGCAATGATGACAGGAAGAGCGAGAAAAGGATGATCAGACCCGCCAGAAGACACAGCATTAGCGAGATGCTGAATGCTATGCGCTTGAGTGTGGCGAGATCGAAGTGGATAAGGAGGTATCTCCTTACAGAGAGCCCTAGCCGGTGGAGAGCTTCTTTCATGGTGAGTCAATAATTCGGATCGAAAATTGATTTAGTGGGGTTGCTGAACCGGACCATAGGAGAAAATAAGAAATGTGAGAATGAACATCGTGAATAAAGGGAGGTATAGAAAGTGAATAAAGAGAGGTTTAGAATGCTATATGATTTTCTTGTAGTATACTCACTTCACATTCTGATATAGACTCATGGAATCTTTTGAGTTGTGTCAAAATGGCGCCGCTTACGGCGATGTCCGGCCATCACAAGATGTCATAAATGTAAAACCAGGGGTTTGAGTGTGGTTTTTGATTAATAAGCCAGGTTTTTGAGGATTGTCCGCCAGGTAATAGGTATTAACACTAATGTTGTAACTCTTCTGAGGATCTCAGTCATAAGGGATCTGTTCTCCTCATCTTGATTAATTCGCAACCTTAATTTTGGCCTATAATGAATATTTAAATGTCCCTTCCTGATTTTCTTCTACATCTTCTTACCTTTTGATTCTCTATACATTTTCTACTTGATGTAGGTCTTGAATCTGTCGATCTCACCCGTGCTACCCAACCAAATACCGGACTTGTCATGGATGCCTCTTGGTAAGATCTCCAAAATACGCTCTCCCTTGTCGTTGACAGCAGAACCTCCAGCCTGCTCCATCAACATGGCCATTGGGAAACACTCGTACAATATTCTCAACTTACCGTTCTTCAGCTTGGTGTCAGCAGGGTAAGAGAAAATACCTCCGTAAAGCAAAGTTCTGTGGATATCGGCCACCATGGAACCAATGTATCTAGCGGAGTATGGCTTGCCGTTCTCCTGTGGCTTCTTCAAGTCCTCGATGTACTTCTTGACGTACTCTGGCCAGTAGTAAGAGTTACCCTCGTTGACGGAATAAATAGCACGCACCTCTGGGATACGCAAGTTTGGCTGGGTCAAGATGAACTCACCCAATTGGGTGTCCAAGGTGAAACCATTGACACCGTAACCGGTGGTGATCATCAAGTGAGCAGAAGCACCGTACATAGTGTAACCAGCAGCAACCATCTCAGTACCCTTACGCAAAACGTCCTTGATAGTACCTTCAGAGTCATCCTTCAAACGGTAAATACCAAAGATAGTACCAACAGAGACACCAGCATCAATGTTCAGGGAACCGTCAATTGGGTCAGTGCACACAGCGTAACGGCCACCTCCCTCAAACACAATCAAGTCTTCCTGCTCCTCACTCACCAAAACCTTGACGTTGTTGGACGACTTCATGGCGTTGATAAAGATCTCGTCACCAATCACATCCAACTTCTTCTGAACATCACCAGTCAGGTTTGCGGTACCACTGATACCGATCAAGTTGACCAATTCGGCGCGTCTGATGTTGTGCGCAATGAACTTGAAGGCAAACTGAAGCGAGTTCAAGAGGAGGGACAACTCACCTGTGGCGTTTGGCGCGTACTTTTGTTGCTCCTGCAAGATAAATCTAGTGAGAGTGATAATGTCGGTCTCGACATTCATCGATTCGGCGACGGAAGTCATATTATATGGTATTTATAGGAATGTGAAAGAAACACACTGGTGAAAATGTCAAATTGGTAAAAAACAGGCACTCTACGTCTTTTATACTTACCCCAGCTTATCACCGCGCACGCGAAAAAAAAAGAACACCACCCCGGCGTTGTGAGGGTCATTCCGGCACATGTCCGGGAGTCGCTTTTTTGGCCCGGCTCAAGGGAGTTTCTGCGGAGAGACCTGCCATTTCAGTGGGAATCGAAAGCCGAGTCTCTGAAGCGACGTAAGGGCGCCCTCACAAACCTAAAGTCCAGATATAAATACGGTGCCAGTCCTCTTTGATGCCCATAGTTGCTTTGTTGTGAGCCAGAAAATACACAAACTGTCGGGCCGAGAGATCGCCCCACATGGGAATGACAGGAAATACAGCCCCACCTAGAGGAAGGGATGAGTGGTTAAGTAGCCAGAGACTGTAAACAAGCACATTTCTCTGATAAGCCTGGCGTCCCCGGTGTTGGGGACTGGTTCGGATTTTTTCTGGGGTATCGGAAGTTAAGGTGCGAATGAAATCCTCGGAAGAGCAAATGAATAAAATGGCAAGGTTTGCAAGGAATGAGTGAAACAGAACACAGAAGGGTGAACATATGAAGCATACAGACTGGTTTGAGATATGAAGTCAAGAAAAATACGGATTGGCACTATGATCTAGACAGCGATCGACATGGGATGCGAGATAAGACCCGGCCTGATAAGAAAACAAAATTTCAACCGTTGGTTTGATGTAGAAAATTTGAACGCCCGGTACACTCAAAAGAAACCACATTGAACCAAGCCACACAAAAACACCCATTATCTCACCAACCTTTAGTCACCTCTGAATTTTTATCCCCACAATTTTCAAGGGTCTAAATGTTACATTGTAAGTGGTTGGCTTACGTAATGTTTATCATAAAATCTCTAATATCTCTTAAACATCCTACAAGTTGTTCATATCTCGTCTCTCTATGACTCGTTAAAACCTCTCTCTTCACTCTATATTTTCTCTATAATATTGTCATCGCTTTATATGCCCATCATCATAAACCCGTTTTCTTACATAATCATAACTGGATCTGGTCCTATTCTCGAACCATACTAACGATCCACATACAGTTTGTGGCATGTCGCCTCAGCAGATCTTGATTACCTTTGATGGGAATTTGAACAGCTGTCCAAAGATTGAAGGTGATTTCACTAGGGCAAGATTCAGTAGTAGTATTATCTTCTGTTAGTTCGTGTAATAAACTACCAACTCCCTCAAGTCACATTTCCTCGAATACCAGTTCCGCGACCGATTTCGCATCATTTTCCGGTACTGTATTCTATATTCCGTATGATGTCGCATGTCGCGGAGAATTTTGCAACACGTATCAAAAAATCGGCCACGTCACGTTACTGAGTGAAAAAAACGAACTAAATTTGTTTATTCTTCAACCACAAGAGCCAGAATGTCCACCTCGTCGTTCCGTGTTCTCGACCTCGTGAAGCCATTCGCGCCATTTGTGCCGGAGGTTGTTGCTCCAGCACGTAAGGTGCTGTTCCAGCAGAAAATCATCTGGACTGGAATCACCCTTCTCATCTTCCTCGTCATGTCAGAAATCCCACTTTATGGTATTGTGCTGAGTGATCTGAGTGACCCACTCTTTTGGTTGCGTATGATGCTCGCGCTGAACAGAGGTACTTTGATGGAGTTGGGTATCTCTCCAATTGTCTCGGCCAGTATGGTATTCCAGTTGTTGCACGGTACTAAGTTGATCCACGTCGACATGTCCAACAAAGAGGACAGAGAGCAGTTCCAGACTGCCCAGAAGTTGTTTGCCATCCTTCTTGCTATTGGCCAGGCTACTGTCTACGTTTTGACTGGTATGTACGGCCCAGCACTGAGCCTTGGTGTCGGTGTGTGCCTTTTGCTTGTTTTGCAGTTGGTCTTTGCAGGTATCGTGGTGATCTTGTTTGACGAATTGTTGCAGAAGGGTTACGGTTTGGGTTCCGCCGTGTCTCTTTTCACCGCCACCAACACCTGTGAGCAGGTCTTCTGGAAGGCTTTTGCCCCAACCACCTCCAACTTCGGTAAGGGTGTGGAGTTTGAGGGTGCCGTCGTTGCCTTCTTCCACTTGCTTGGTTCCAGAAAGGACAAGAAGCGTGCTTTGATCGAGGCCTTCTACCGTCAGAACTTGCCAAACATGTTCCAGTTGCTTGCCACCGTTGCTGTCTTCTTCATCGTCGTCTACTTGCAGGGCTTCAGAATTGAGTTGCCTGTCAAGAGCACCAGACAGCGTGGCCCTTACGGTCTTTACCCAATCCGCTTGTTCTACACTTCCAACATCCCAATTATGTTGCACAGTGCTCTTTGCTCCAACGTTTTCTTGATCTCCCAGTTGTTGTTCACTAGATGGCCAAACAACTTGTTTGTCAAGCTCTTGGGTAACTGGGACGCCAAGCAGGGTCAGGCCCAGTTGTTTGCCGTCGGTGGTTTGTCTTACTACCTCCAGGCCCCAACCTCGTTCAGAGAGTCCTTGCTTGACCCTGTCAAGACCATCATCTACGTTTCCTTCGTGTTGGGTAGTTGTGCATTGTTCTCCACCACCTGGACTGAGATCAACGGCTCTTCTCCAAAGGACGTCGCCAAGCAGTTCAAGGCCCAGGGCTTGGTCATTGCTGGTCACAGAGACACCTCTGCCTACAAGGAGTTGAAGAAGATCATCCCAACTGCTGCTGCTTTCGGTGGTGCTACCATCGGTGCTTTGTCTGTCTTCTGTGACATGATGGGTACCTTGGGCAGTGGTACCTCGATCTTGTTGGCAGTCACCACCGCTTACGGTTACTACGAGTTGGCCATGAAGGAGGGTGGTTTCAGCAAGTCTGTTGTCAGCGGCTTCTCGGACGGCATTTAATCGGTGAGTGTATGATAGGGAGTAATGAAGACTGAAGAAATAAAATTAGAAAGATTATACTTGTAGATGTCCATTAGAGAATTTCTTGTAACATTTTCTATTTACCAACGTTTCCTTTATTTGCACTTTCATTTGCAACTTTGCAACTGATATATTTGCAACTTTATTTTTCGCTAGTCACCCAAAAAAATTTCAGCTCATCTCCCCGTACAAGATGGTTTCGACAAGGAGCGGCATGAGCACTACGGAGCCGACGATAGCAGAGACGTCCGAGACGGAGCTGTTCTCGTCTGAGCTCGGTCTGAAGCGCAGTGAAGAAGTGCATGAGTCCGACATCTCGTTTGATGCATTGTTTGGTGCGCTTGCTACCAAGACCAAGCAGTTGAAGGAACACACAGAAGAATCGGTGATAGAGGAGGTTGACGAAGAAAACGACGACGACGTGGAAGTTGACGAGAATGAAGAAAAGGATCTGGATGATCTTGCCAAAGTCAAGAAGCTCTTGGACAATCTCCCACAACTTGAATCGAAGTTCGAAGAGAAGCTTGCAGACGATGCCAAAAAGGCATCGCAAAAGAAGGATATAGTGTTGATCAACGATCCAATTCTCGCACAGAGAAAGGCAGCATCAAAGGAAGAGCCTACCGATTCTGGTTCAGACTGGTTTAATATGAAGCAGGTTGAGATGACACCCGAGGTGAAGCGCGACTTGATGATCATCAAGAACAGAAGTGCTTTGGATCCAAAGAGACACTATAAAAAGGACAAATGGGAGATCCCAAAGTACTTCCACATGGGTACGATCGTTGAGGGTAATACCGAGTTCTACAGTTCTCGTATGAAGCGCAAGGACAGAGGTGTTTCCTTGGTGGATGAGGTATTGAAGGACGATAAGACAGACAAGTACTTCAAGCGCAAGTACAGCGAGATTAACGAAAAGCGCAGGAGTGGTGGTAAAGAGTACTACAAGCAGCTCAGAGAGAAAAGAAGAAGATATTAATATAGTCATTGCGGTTGCATAATAGAGGATTTGGGAAAGATAAATGTAGGAAAGGTGAAAAGGGATTGAGAGGAGATAAAGAGTAAAAGGAAAAGATAGACAGAATATGTATTGAGCATGTTATGGAAGTAGATGGGAAAAGCATTGAGTGGAAAGGTCGACAAATTGTGTATTTTGCATTCATTTGAAACCACTTCAACTTCAGAAAACTCATTAGCTATACCTAAAATGCACTGGAAGTCGTAGGTAGTTGGAGATATGCATACACCATGTGCCACCTACTTAACCCAGGAGCCAATTGTCAACAGACTTTACCTATGCACTTTAATTCAATTTCATACCTCCCAACACAAGCACCCATCTACCTTAAATTCCCATCTAATGGCAACTTGTCCGAGTGGTCAAGGAGAAAGATTAGAAATCTTTTGGGCTTTGCCCGCGCAGGTTCGAATCCTGCAGTTGTCGTCATTTTTTTTTCGAAAACAATAGTGCGGCTTTCACCCCGCACGTGCCCCAAACCATCGTAATCAAACAGAACACAATTTCACTACTACCAGGTACACACGTCCATGGGTATGAGCGCGTATCTAGGCTATACCTTGAGATATATTAAGAACACGACGTCACCAAAGATAACCCTTGATGGGTCACGCGGTGGTGCTCGGAAAAACTTGGAAGCTGTTAGAATCGCGTTCTGTAGCACATGTTGCGGCCATTTTAGGAAAGAAAGAGGGGAATATAGGAGGTGTAGCGAGTTTCGGGTCAACGGAAAAAATTGGAGTTTTAAATGATCCAATAGATGAAGCAGAAACGTAGTTTCATGTCTCCACCTATAGGAACGGGATTGAGGGGAGAGGGCCAGTTTCGAGCAAGTACCTGGTGATATGGACCAAAGGTTAGAAAACGGGTTTAAGATGATCAGTATCTGTAGTTAATCCGTCATGAGTGATTAACTTGAAGGGATTTTTTTTAGTAAAAGCGTGTGGGGGTAAATGTAAAATGTGGCAAGATTGGATGGTCATTTCTGGGCGCCATTTTTACGTAGATAAGGATAAGGTACTGGAAGGTCCAAGTTGAATTGATATTTGCTTCGAAGCCCCGGTTAATTAGCAATATCACAAATTAGCATTGTATCACAAATTTAACATTGTGACCAATTGTATTGTTACGAATTCTATTGTTTTATTCCCCGTTCAACTTACCCCATGCAAGGATCAAAGCAGATTTTCCGGGTTCCCGGGGGACAATCCACATGTTGGAATTGCCCGATACAAGACCCCTCAGAGGAGTTGCTCTACTACAAACGCCGTACTACAGAACAGTCTCATAATTCGTTTACAATTGCATGCATCAGCTCAATAGAGCTTCCAACTTTAAATAATTTCCAACGTGAGGATTTCTCAAAAACCTCTATGCACTTTCCGGATAGGCCGCTTCTACTCCAATCCAGCACGTCTGAACACGTCCAGACGGACTCCTTCCCATAAAACCTTTTTCTCTTCCTTGGACAACTTGACTTTTTCGCCCATGCTTTGCTCTCTCATTTGAGCCTTCAACTGCTCTGTCTTCTCCTTGTACTCTCTTGCGGTAGTAGCGGCTGCAGCAAGGTTAATCAAGTAGTTGCGGATAGCAATCTCCTTGAACTTGAACTTGAGGAAGGTGGCCGGTTGCGAAATCGCGGTGGAAGCCGCCTGCGACTTTCCCCGCTCGTTAATTTGAAGCAAACGCGACTGCTTCACTGAAATCTCCGCCACCAGCTTCTTGAAGTTGATATCGAGGTCGTGCTCCTCGTACAAGTTCAGCAGCACAAGTGTATAGATCAACTCTTTGTCTGTGATGTGTGGTTGAATGAGCACAATTTGGCACAATTGCGCGAGATCTCCTACAAGCTGTGGAAGCATGTTCTGCAGGTACTGGAAGGAGAACTGGTCCACAGAGGACATGTTAGGGAGCTGTACTAAGAGAAGCTTGCACCTGGTGACGTTCAAGTTCCAGTCCACGAGAGACTCGTTGTGTTGATATTGGAGTTCACTTCCCAAAGAGATCTTGTACAACTCTTCGTCGTCAAAATCGACCCCACTCATGCTGTTTATGCTGTTACGGTTAATGCTGTTGTTTTCGCTCTTTTCTTTGTAGTGCTTCTCATGGAGCATGATATCGTTGACGAGCTGTTCCACTGTTGTCAGGACGGGCTCGGCGTCTTCGGGAATAGTGGCGGTAGATGTCAGGTAGATAGAAGGGGCGCTGCGAATCGATCTGGATCGCCTACCGCTAAGTTTGCTGAATATAGATGATGATGACGAGCCGTTCAGTTTGGCGGTCTGTGTGGAGGATGTTTTCAGTGGTGCTGATCGTATGGACGCTGCACCGCTAGATTTGATCACCGAAGGTGGGAGTTGTTGATAAATGGCATTACGTGCATTCTCTTTGAATTGTACAGGCGTGCTCGAAAGAGCGTTGCCCTGGCCTCGGTATGCTGAGCCAAACATTGGTGGCAGGGGAAAATTTTGTTAACTTTTTTTTCCCAGTACTTTGATCGCTTTTTATCTGAGCTTTTCGTTTTTTTTTTTTTGTGATATGAGCACGGGAACTGAAACGCAAAACCTGAAAGGCGCAGATGTGGCAAGGGCTAAACGGACCAAAAAAACAGGGTCTTCGTGTGGCGATGACAAATAAGGAGGTGACCAGGGCTGTGTCTCAATTATCCTTTAATATGCCGCTACTCCCAGCCTGGACCTTAACTCGTCGAGGGACTTGCTACTAACATGCATATGGTCATCAGTGATCTTCCGAACCCGAAAAAGACACTGCATTTGTGCTATTCGGTGGCACTTCCTAAAAAAGAAACGGCCCAGGCAAATTAGCAGGAATTGGGATGTTCGGAAAAACAAGGAAAAAATTCCCGACACACCGAATAAAGCCCCGACCATTGTCCCGAATTTGCTGCCGCAGCCGTACATTGGGGCTTTCAACTAGTTGCTATTTCATTCAAAAGGAAGGGATAGAATGCTACAGAAAGGGGCATCTAAACTGCCACCATGCGTACATTGTTACGTTCCATATTACCATTACTTTGTCAGGGCAATCTCTATCAGGTTCCATTTAATATTTTGTGTGGTGCCAGTTTCGACTCGTGAGAAAATTTCCGACTTCTTCCTAAAAGCATCCATCGCTTTTGTCCCTTGATGCAGCACATTTCCACAGTTTCTCCGCCAGTTCACTAAAGGTTCTTCTTGGGGGATACTAGCAACCCCACGGTCCCCCGCTTTCGTTTGTATCATTTTGTGGAGTGTCTAATTAAGCCTGGTTAAAATCGTGGGGGCACCTGGTTGCAATCACCTTTGTGGCTTTTCAGCCGCTAATGATGGAATGTACATACCATCGATCACGAAGAGACATATGAAGACTAGAAAGAGGTAATGATGAAGCAACTGGTGATCCAGGGTCGAGTATCCCCCACTGTCTAACTTTGTGTGCTATCCCCCACGGAGAAATACTAAATTTCTTGGACTTTGTTTTTCCAAAAATGAGGGCAGTTTTGTGTCTTCCGGAGAAATTGTACTTTGACTTCTACGAGGCAGGAATTTCATGGCAGGATGTAGTTGCTTGTTTACGGCCAGTTTGTCCGAAATCACGCTCGTTCATCAGCAGAGGGGTTTTGAAGGAAGGAACCGGAAGGTCAAACCGTTTCGGAAGAACAGGGCTGGAGTAGTAGCCCCCACAGTCTGTGAATCGGCTGTTGTCCATCGGGCTCATACTGGGTTTGCCAAATATGGGACTTGGGGCGAGTTCCGGTGGATTGTGAAACTTTCGGAAACAGGTTCGACTTTCCTCTGGTAATTGTAAACCTTAAAACAAGGAAAGCAACAGATTGTGATAGTCTAAGTCATCTGCTGAATAAAAAGGTAGTTTGAGAGTGATATTGTTTGTTAGTGTTGGAGATAGTGATTCGAAAGTGTTAATATAGTGAAGAAGTACCTGATGATGGTTGCTATTGTCGATGTTAGATAGTGTTGGCGATATTGAACATTCGACCATCCGGCTATTTCAGGGAATTTTTCCGAGCCTTCTGCAGGATCCATACTGATTAAAAATGAATGGAAATGGTTTAAGGAACTTATTTATTGAAGGGGTATTCAACTCAAAGTATAGTATCGCTCCACCAAAACCCACACCCTCCAGTAACTGTCATCCCTCCCAGAAAGATTGCCTCCTTTCATTCTTACACTACACATTGTTTTCCAAGTCTTGTTATCCAATCTAGTTATTCAATCTTGTTGTCAAATCTTGGTATCCAAGTGCTATAACTCTTACTCCTATACCATACCTTATACCTTTCTTGTTTTATCGCTTTTATCTTTTCTATGCAAACCTCTTCCTGCTATATTTTCTCTTCTCTTCACGTGACCTTGTTTTTACAATTTTCAACATCAAAGGGGCATGCTTCCAGAAGAGTTATCGGAAGACTATGCCTTCCAGATGGCGGGTACCTCTAGCGAGGCGTCTGTAGTTGATCCAATCATACTCGAAGAATTCGCGGTGTCTGATTTGAATCTTCTTGCCACTGGTCACGCCACCAAGTTGATCGCTGTCTCCAACACACATACCATCAAGTTAGGGCTGCTTGATGATTTGACTCAAATGGTGGCGTTACCGGATATCGGCACGCGAATCACGCAGCTTGCTTTCAATTCGGAAGAGTCGAGGTTATATTTCCTTGCCAATGGTGAGTTGAAATACCTCAAGACCGCAGACCAAAGTTTACATGTCATTGCGAAGGAAGTGAAGTCGTTTAAAGTGGCAGACAAAGCAATTTACATCACAGAGTCTAGCTCGTTAGTCCACGAAGATGGAACAACGATTTCTGAGGGTGTTAGTAGCTTTGGATTCTCGGGGCTGTCATACTTCTACACCAAACGTGATTCAAGGGACATCTTTACATCTGGATCCACACTCAAAGTGAACATTTCCGATGAGGTTCTTGAAGAGAGTACTATCGAGGACATTGAAGCATACCACCCTATTCATGTGTCTAGGTTTGGACACTACTACTTTATTGTATATGAAGATGAGAACTCTGAATTGGATGACCATCTTTTGACTCCATTCTTGGTCGACGCAAATACTGGAGTCGCCACACACACCGATGTTTCCCAACCATTTGGTCTGGATATCGAGCGTGTCGCCACATATTACACTCACACGTTGCACAATTGGATTCCACAGTCCACGTTCCACTTTGTCACCTCTGCCATCGTAAGTGAATGGTCAACTTTATACGTGGGACCAAACAAAACTGGTGATGGCGAAGAGTCACCATACGTTCTCGTCCCAGCCGAAGACTCTGCAAAGGCTGTGTTTCCTTTAGATGACGAGACTTCCGACGATTTGCTGGTGGTGGGTACGGCTTTGGACTTGACTCGCGTCGACACAGTGATCCAGGATCCGTGCGCAGGTGTGGAGGAATACAAGGGTTTACCGCGTTTGTTGACCCTCATGCACAACGGAACCCTCTTGACCTGGTGGATTGTCGATAGAGCCGCGTTGATGAAGGGTACTGCTGATTTGTCGAAGGCAGAGTCGGTGGATATCAAGAGTGACGAGAAGATAGATGTTAAGAAAGTACAAGAAACTGAAAAGACTCCATCTGAAAAGAGTCCATCTGATAAGAGTCAATCTGATAAGAGTCATTCTGAACAGAATCAAGAAACTCCCAAGCCTGCTCTTGAAGACTCCAAGAAGTCAGACGCTCCATTCACTTTTGGTAAAACTGAGGAATCCTCCAAGAAGTTTGGTGAGAGTAGTAGCTCAGAGAATCCTTTTGGAAAACCATCAGGGGAGAATCCGTTCGGAAAGTCGCAAAGTGGACCGTTTGGAAACATGCCCAGTGGACTTGGAAGTACGAAGTCGGAGGAAAAGGAGGCCCCAGCTCCTACTGGCCCAACGGTTTTTGGAAGTACACAAACGGAGAACGCAACAGGACCAACTAGTTTTGGTAGCAATTCACAGAACGCAGCCGGGTTCGGTAAAACTAGCTTTGGAATGACTGGTTTTGGAGCCTCTGGTTTTGGAGGTTCTGGTTTCAACAAACCAAAAGAATCTACAAGTACTGCGAAGTCCCTGTTTTCGTCTTTTGCGGGTAGCACTTCGGGGTTCTCGGCCAAGACGGACACCAAGCAGGAGGATGTTTTTGGAAAGAAGCCTTATATTTTTGGCCAGGCAGAGAAGGAAACGAAGAGCCAAGAGAAGCCGGATATCTTCAAGAGTCAAGAGAAACCAGATATCTTTAAGCTGAATCAAGAAAAGCCAGATATTTTCAAACAAAGTGAGAAGCAACCCGCTTTCAAGTTTGGCGAGAAAACAAGTGAGGAGCCTAAAACTGTGGCCGAGCCGGAGAAGAAGGTGGCCTTTGGTCAGAAGTCAGTATTTGGACAACCAGCTGAACTGTCACCATTTGGTCAGAAGACACCATTTGGACAACCAAAGGCACAAGATTCGCCATTTGGAAAACCTCAACAGCCTTTCGGTTCGACTGAACTGAAGCCATTTGGCTCGACTGAACTGAAGCCATTTGGCTCGACTGAACTGAAGCCATTTGGCTCGACTGAACTGAAGCCATTTGGCTCGACTGAACTGAAGCCATTTGGCTCGACTGAACTGAAGCCATTTGGCTCGACTGAACTGAAGCCATTTGGCTCGACTGAACTGAAGCCATTTGGCTCGACTGAACTGAAGCCATTTGGAAAACCTCAACAGCAGCCATTTGGCTCGACAGAACTGAAGCCATTGGGTCAGTCAACCGAGCAGAAATCTCTCTTTGGACAATCACAGAAACCATTCGGTCAACCAACTGAACAAAAGTCACCATTTGGTCAACCACAGAAGACTGCCTTTGGGTCATCGGGACTTTTTGGCAAACCAAAGACTGAAGGAATAATTGGAAGCACAGAGACTGGAAATACTAACTCAGAAGCTCCAACAAAGGCATTTGGTGGGTTGTTGAAGAAAGAGGAAGCAACTAAGGAGTCCAACAATGAAGGGCCATGTGGGTTGTTCAAGAAATCGGATGAGCAAACCTCATCTGTATTCAAGACCGATGTTAACGCTTCTTTTGGATTAAAGAAAGATGTTAACACCTCATCTGGATTGGAGACAGACGTGAACACCTCATCTGGGTTCAACAAACAGACCCCATCTTTGTCTTCTGGATTCAACAAGCCGTCCTCTGCCAACCCTACTGTTATCGAGGATACCACCACTCCCGAACTGGTTGAGTCGGAGGAAGTTGTTTCTGAAGACTCTGAAGGGGACATCGTATCTGAACAATCTGAATTATCTGAGTCAGACGTTTCTGAGTCTGGGGTTGACGATGATGCTCTTGACCGGAGATTGGTGAAGCGCTCGGAGACAAGACGCGAGCTCACTACTGCGGAAAGAGAGGAGCAGTTACTCCTCTTAAACAAGATCCCTGATAAACAGCAGTTCATGGTGTATGACGGGTTGGCAGGTGCCATTCCTGTTCTCGAGGGCCAAGAGCTGTCTGAAGTATGGACCGCTATGCGCAAGATCTACACAGAAACAAGCGCATTGATCAAGCTCTTGCAGAAGAACACGCTTGTTGTGGACGATTTGGTACACGCGCACGAGACAAAGGATGTGACTTCATACAAGACCAAGGAGTCGTTGAAGTACGCTAATTACTGGAGGTTATCGTCCATACCTGACTTGGAGGAGATGGCCAAGAAAACCGCTCCTGTAGTGGGCGATTTATGTGAGCAGATGAAGCGTGACAACAGCGAGATCTCCAGATTGACGGAGAGCATCAAGGAAGCACGGTTTGCGGTGATACGGATCGATCGAATCTTTGCACAGATCGACATGTACCAGAACTACAGCAAGCTCGAGGTGTTGAAGGATCGGCCGCTCGACTTTGCCAATGAAGCGATGCGGTCGAAATTGGTGCAGAAGTACACACATGTGGAGTCGCTCTTGAAGGAGCTCAAAACTAAGATGATGCCATTGAAGGCGCGTGCGACGATTCTGGAGGCATCGGCCAAACAGTATGAGCAGGCTGTGTTCAAGGTGCACCAAGAAATCGAGCACCACGGCAGAAAGGTCGAACTGCTTGTAGCCGAGGTCGAAGCGTTGAACTTGTCTCCAGACCAGAAACAGATTGCCCCGAGGGCGGTCCAATTGACCAAGAACAAGGCGTGGGAGGTTGCTAGCAGGGTCAAGACGAGCACTCGTGAGGTGAGCGTATGAGAAGGAAAGTTGCTGGGTTAGGTAATCGAGGAAAGGAAAACCGAGTTGATAAAGCATGAAGTGAGAAGAGTTAAAGTAGGTGAAAAGAGTAAAGGTGGAGTGAGAAGAGTAAAGTGAGTGCATTAGTTAGTGTGCATAATAAAAATTTATAATAGAGGAGCAAGTGTAGGCCATTATTATTTCCGCTAGTGTTGCTATTAGTCATTATAGTAGTTTTGGGGTGATTCTCAATGGATAGCTAGGTTAGTGAGCGTACTGGTTAAAAAGTGATATTTTTTGGGATTGATAAAAACATGGTTTGGATGGGTGATTTTGATTAAGTTTGTGCAATTATGAAATAATCATATGGTACCGAATATTCGAGTAATTCAAATACCGAGGGAACTTTACCCTTGAGGTTTTCTCATTTTTATTATTCTCTAAATTCTTCACATTCCTCACCTCAGCATTAGTTTTCTCTATATTACTAACATTCCTTCTTTCGTTGCTCTTATCGAGCTGATTTTGTGGTGCGTTTTTCACGAAAGGTAATTTAGCGAATTTTTCAGCAATTTTCCAGACAATGTGGATACCATTCCACTCACAAAGGGCAAGTAAAGCCTCCTGAGCATGGCCTACGCGTCGCCAGCCCAAAGAAAACTGCTTCTCTATCTCTTGGCCGTACTGCAAATAGATGACCACCCTACATTTATAGTTAGCTTCCAACGGTTGATCAAAGTATCACAAGGCTGATCCCATCAAAATATCGCCGAGGATCTCACTCGCGCGTTGAAACATGAAACGTTTCCCAAAGCCACATCTCTCGCCAGATCGCATCTATAACCGCGCGTACGCACTGCTGTAGTTCTCTGGCGTTTGTCAGTCCACTTTAGCATTTCTCTTTTCTGAGACTGTCAAGTTCGCTAATCTGCATCCTGCATCAAACAAAAAGTAACAACAAACACTACCGATGGCAGACTACGTTGGAACGAGAGTGCTCATTCCCGGTACGCGAGGTTATGGAGTCTTGCGGTACTACGGGCACATCCGCGGTAAGAATGGTGTGTTTGGCGGAGTGGAACTCATGGGTCCCGCGGCGACGTCGCGTGGTAAGAACTCTGGAGCCGTTGACGGTGTGCAATATTTCGAGGTGGATGTGCCCATGACAGGCCTTTTTCTCCCGTTTGATCGGTTGGTTCAGCTCAATCCTCAGCTTGCGGGCTCAGGACTGGATATGTCCACGATTCTGCGCAGCTCCAGTGTGAGAAGCAGTGCTAGTGTCACCACCAACACCACCAACAGATCGTCGACAGGACCGCGATTATCATCTGGGTTCAAATCCCCAATGAGCCCACAGACTGCCGGCTACACCCAGCCGTTGCCCAAGACCAGCGGGAATAGGCGTTCGGTGAGTCTGTTGGATAGAGGCATCGAACGGTCTTTTCTGGGGGGCCGTCTGTCTCCATACTATGCGAGTGGAGGCAGCGGCAGTGGGGGAAGTAGTGGAAATTTGGCAAGTAATGGAAGTCAGTATGGAAATGGACATGGTTCAGCTACAGGTGTTGGTTCAGGAATTGGTCATGGGTCAGGTGTAGGTATTGGCCATGGGTCAGCTACAGGTATTGGCTCGCAAAATTCTGGCCTTTCTGCGGAGCTTGCGGAGCTCCGGACCAAATACGAGCAAACACAGCGCGAGATGCTTGACAAAACTGCGATTCTCAACGAGATGCGCACCACGGTGAGTGAGCTCCAGCCGTTGTTGGAGGAGTACGAGCACGAGATTGCCGAGAAGGAGCACAAGTTCCAGAGGCAGAAGGCCGACTTCGAGAAGGCGCGTGAGGAGTGGCGCAACCTGATCGACTTGATGCTGCAGGCGCACCAGGAGAACGAGCATTACTACGAGCAGCAGATCGAGGAGTTGACGAAGCAACTTGGGGAAAAGGGCACGGAGGACGGGTCGAAGTCCGCGAGCGAGGTTGAGGAGGAGCTTGCGAAGCGCGAGGCACAGTACGAAGAAGAGCTTGCAAAGAGAGAGGAGGACTTTGAAGAGGAGGTGGCCAAGTTAACACTCACGATCGATGAGCTCAAAATGGAGAAGGTGATGGAGGAGAAGAAGTTCCAGGCGCTGCTTGAGGGCCGTGACATCGAGTTGAGAATCTTGCGCGAGACCATGGAGGCGCTCCAACAACAGGACCAGCAAAAGACCAAACAATTGCAGCAGAGACAGGAGAAGGACGAGCTGGACGAGGCGTTGCTCTACACCAAGGAGCTCTTGGAGAAGAAGGTGGTGCAGCTCCAGCGTGATCTCAACTTCACACAGGAGGAGAACAGTCTGTTGAAGGAGATGATTGAGGAGATGGAGCTGAAGTTGGCGTACAGCGAGTCGGAGCTCAATCTGATTGTGGAGAAGAATCTCGCGAACAAGGTCAAGGACGTGACGTTGGAGGACGGCACGTCGTTGAAGCAGCAGGTGGAGGAGTTGAGGCACCAGCTTGAGATGCGCCCGACATTCAATGAGTTGGTTGAACTCCAGAATGCATTGGAGGAGTTGGAGCAGATCCACAAGAAGGATTTGGACGATTCCCTGGAAGAAGTGAGGCGGTTGATTGGCGAAAACAGAGACTTGCTGAACAAACTCGAGAAGATGTTGACGGACCAGGCGGCCGCACGTCGTGAGTCTCAGAACGTACCGAGTCCTGATGCCGACCTTACGGCGGATCTCACCGACGACGATGCTGACGAGATAAATATGTTGAGCTCGCTAAACGGCAACGGTAAGGCAAACAGGGAGCTTCCAATCTACAAGGCTGCGAATAAGGTGGATCCGAGCAGCGGGAAGGACGACTGGTGTGGGTTGTGTGAGCGCGATGGCCACAGCAGTATAAATTGTCCTTACGAGAATGATGTGTTTTGAGGGAAGGAAAATGAGAGAAATGAGCTTAAATGAATGAAAGTGTAAAGGTAGTGAAATGTAGAGAGCAAGAGATGGTTAGAGGTTGTTGACGTGGTCAAGGATGTTCTCAATTGAGATGGTTTAGAAAGACAATTTGGTGGACTTAATGAAAGTTGTTTAAATAAAGATATGAAAGTTGTTATAATGATGGCCTATTATGAAGTTGGTTTCAATGAAAGTTGACTATAAGTTTATCCATAAAAACTGACTATGAAGTTATCGATGAAAACTGAATATACTTGGTCCGGTTATGTCTTTTTTGCCTATATATTTACACCTCCTTACCCACCTTTGATGAAATTCACACTCAACTCACCAGGGCACCCACCAAACCTTCTGAACGGAACAATAACCAGATATCCACTATTCTCCGTCATATTTACCTAAAGGAGTAACCTAAACTGCTCTACCTTTTAACTTTCAGGTCCTCTTTATCTTCTCCACATTAATTAGATTTTCACATGGAGATGTTGCAACTATATAAACGACGCATTTCGGTTGCTAACCCCCATAATGCACTCGATTAAACTCACCAACGGCAGTCGCCGCTTCACCACCATCAGTAACTTTGCAAGCGAGGATGTCTTTGCAAAGGGCCCCGCTCGTAAGTGGAAGCGTATCGTGATCCTCGTCCATGGTTTCCCGGACAACAACTACAGTTACAACGAATTGTTCCCGGAATTGGAGGAGCATCTTGGCCAAAACACACTTATAGTGGCCCCAATGCTTCGTGGATACGAGGTTCTGTCCCAGGGACCATTTGACGAGTATGCTCCAAACGACACGGCTGGTGATATCCGTGCTTGGATTGAAAACTTGGACCACGCTGATGTTCCTGTCCACGTAATTGGCCATGATTGGGGCGCAATTGCCACGTACCGTGCTCTTGAGCTCTACCCGAACTTGATCACACTGGCCACGACGTTGGCCATTCCATTTGTCACCGGAATTGCAAAGTGGAAGTTGGCTTGGGCAGCACCTGCCCAATTGTATATGTCGAGTTACATGTTGACTATGCAATTCCCACTGTTGTACCGCCACAGGTTCCTGGACACCTCCGACTACTTGAATCGCTTGTGGAGATACTGGTCGCCAACGTGGGACTTTTCTGTGCACAACATTGCACTGGTGAAGGCCACTCTCGATACAAAGACAATCGACCACGCCACCGCATACTACCGCTGTTTGTTCAATTTCCGCAACCTCAAGCAGTACACGAACCATATCGACTACTCTAAAACTCCGCTTTTGGTTCTTGGAGGTTCCGAGGATGGGTGCATGAGCCGGGGATTGTTCGACTTGGGTAAGAGAGAGTATGGTAACAAGAAGGACATCAAGGTGGATGTTTTAGAAGGCGTCGGCCACTTTTTGCACAGGGAAGACCCCAAGAGAGTGGCATCCATGGCACTGGCCTGGTTTAAGGAGCACGAGTGAGGGAAGAGAAAGAAGTGAGAAGATTAAGTAAGAACTGAGCTAGCAAGATGAACTTCAGAAATGAGCTATCAAGTTCAGGAATTAGCAAGATACACCAAAAATGAGCGATTGATCGCTAGTTCGATTTCTCAACGATTATCATGAACAACGAGTATGGGATAAAAAAGCGGAAATAAATAGGCAACTAAGAGGAAACGAAAATCATGTGGGATTGAGGAATCAAGAGATGCGAATCATTTGAACCTTCAAGTAATATTATTTATTGAGAATCCAAATATATGTAGAAAGTTGTAGGATTGAAGAAATCAAGAGATGCGAATCATTTGAATCTTCAAGTAATATAATTTATTGAGAATCCAACTATAAGTTGTAGGATTTGAAACAGGTTTTTCGAAGTTATATGCGTTTTCACCAAGACTCATCTAAAATACGCTTTAATTGTAGACTTTCCCTTTCCCTTCTTCACTCCTTCTTGCTTTCCTACACTATCCATTCCTTTCTTCTTTTTTCATCCTACTCTATTCTATGCCTCTTCCTCATCGTCGTCCTCCTCGATCCGCGTCTCCTCTATTTCATCCTCATAATCGTCCTCACCATTGGCAAATACCAAACCGTCTTGCTCCACGGTGTGTGTCACCACATCGTCGTCCTGTGCGCTCTTCACCGACTCCCTCAACTGTGCCTGGGACCGCAACAACTGCAATCTTCCCAGCAATGCAATCAAGTGTGGCATCAACTTCATTCCCTCATTGAGGCCCTTCTCCAAGTGCTTGAGGTTGCGGAACTGGTCCGCCTGCTTGCCAATGCTACCTCCGTTGATGAGCAAGATCCACTTCAACCACGTGGCGGTGGCTGCCAGAGATGAGGGGTCTGCGGCCACCTCTCTACTCACCACCTCAAACAACTGGCTGATTTGTGTAGGGTTCGACGACAATCTCTTGACAGTGGCCTTGATACTCTCCGAGTCACCGTTGGATGCACAAGTTGCGGCAATTGCAACGCTATCGTTTTCCTTCAAGAATTCCTCCATCTTCTCCACCAAGTCCTCCACGGGCAAGTTTTCGAGCTCAACCTTGTCGGCGGTGATGAGACCCGAGCCCTTTCCATTCGACGAGAACCCGTTAGAGTGGCCATTTCCACCAACATCTATGTTCATTCTGATGTCGCCCTCGACGTCGAAGTCCCACGGTATTTGCTCAAAGTTGGCCTCGTTGGACTTGTACCAGATTCCGATCAAGTGCTCGCCACTCGTGAATACATTGCTGAATGCTGCATTGATGGTTGCGAATTGCTGGTTCTGTTTATAGATCACAGTCAGCGATCCCACAACCGCAAGCACGGCTTCAGTGGCATTCTTGATCACCAGAATGGTTGAAAATGTATCGGTTTCGATGCTGTTGAACTTTTGCGACGGAGCGTCGTAAACGTGTACCGCGTCCTCCTTGGCTATATACACAGTGGATCCAGACAGGACCACACTCAAAACGTCGCTGTTTCCTGGGACTTCCAAGCTGGTAGCGTTCTTTTTGGCTTTGGATCCGTCAATTATGGTAACGTTGCTTCCATTTGGAACAACAAGTGGTACCGAGTTCTTCCCCACGGAAACACTGAGACCTGTTCCCGAACCTGTTCCTCCGGTTTTGATGGTCCTCACAACCTTCTGCTCAGTGACAGAAACCTGATTTATAACGTCATCTCCAATCACCCACACAACATCCTTTTGAACTGGCGAGCTAACCAAGTACTTGTGTTCGGTAGCCGTGCCAATGCGACTAACAACCTTATCGAGTCCTGGTGTCAACACCAAGATATCGGTGCCCACGAGCACCACAAGGTTGGGACTAGACGATGATTCATCCAGCACTGTGTCGTCGTTTCTGCTTCTTTTAGATTTGGTAGTGGTTGTGTGTTCTATCCACTGGGCGTCTAAGATGCTGTCTTCAGGAGACAACTCCACGCGGGTTGGTCCAGAAACACTCCCGGTAGTGCTGTCCACAGTGAAGAGGTGCACCTCATTGCGACCGCTCCTTGTAATGATGCTGGCCACGTTTTGGCCAGCGCTGTCGACATAGCTCCTGATCATGGTGATGCGATGAGGTAATTTTTCGGAAAAAGTAAAAAATGGTGTATGAAAAAAGAAAACGATAATAGCTATATTGGAAGTTGGTAGTAGGTAAAGGAATGAAAAAGTGTTCAAAGATATGTATCAGAAGGACTTCATATAAGAACCCTACAGTATAAAAGGAATTTGAAATTTATTTTCTTCCATCACCTCTACATCTATTCTCCTCTCCATTCTATTAACTACTTACCAAACTTCTCTTGCATCTCAATCATCTGCTGGACTTGCAACTTGCACAAGTCCTTCAAGTCGACGATATCCGCACGCAATTCTTCCACCTGCTCCAGCTTCTCTCCAATTAACTCCAACATGCGCAGCTCCGCGGTCTCCTTGTCCTCCAACTCCTTCTTGGTTGTCTCAAGCTCCGTCCTCAATTCATCAACCAAACCGCCTTCTCTCATCTTGGCCAAAAGCTGCTGCTCCGTGGCCTCCTTATCGGAAGCAAGCTGTGCCTTCTCCTCGCGGAGCGTGTTCAACTCAATCTCGAGTCGCCTGATGTTCGCACCCATCTTGTTGATGAGCTGGACGTTGCTGTGCGAGTGGTTGGTGATGGTTGGAGGTCCGTTGAACAGACCATTGGACACCAGCATGCCGCTCGAACGGTCCTTGAAAGTATCCAACAGCGAGTTACTATGCACTCTATGTCCCAAGAAGTTGGCCGTGGTGGGCGTAGTCAGCGACTCTCCGAATCTGATGTCGTTCCACAGCCCGTTGTCCATCAAGAGCGACCTTTCTCTCTCATCTATCGAAAGGGATCTGTCTCTCTCGTCTATCGAAAGGGATCTTTCCCTATCGTCTATCACTGGCTGAGGTTCCGGTTCTGCTTTTCTCAGCTCCAACTCCTCAATCTTCGCCTTCAAGTTGTCGCGCTCCGCATTATATATGTTTTTGATCTTGTCAAACCGTTCCTGTAAGTCACTCAATTCGTTTTCCTTCATCCGCAATTCCACAACCAGGTCCTCTTGGACCTTGAGCGCATTCGCGAGGTCTGAGTCCATCCTCGCGAGTTCCTCATCCTTTATGCGAACTGCTTCTCCACGCGCCTTCACCTCCTCCGCCAACTTAGCCCGACTCTTCTTCAACAGCTCGAGGCTCTGCGTGAGCAGGTCGATCTTGCTAAGCATATTGGCCTCAATCATTTTCCAGCTCTCCTGCGATGACAAATGCTGTTGGTGCAACTGGTGGTGAGTTTCCGTGAGCTTAGTGTACGCAGAGCTTATCTCACTGGAACCTCCGTTAGGATCCGAAGTGACTTCGCGATCCGCACGCAATTGTTCGATCTTGGCTTCCAACCGCAGAACTTCATTCAAGTTATCCAGCTTGCACAGCTGGAGATCTCTACGAAGATCGCCAATCGCTGAGCTCTTCGTTTGTAACTCTAAAGCATGCTGGCGCTTCGCAACATCAAACAGAATCTTGAGATCAGCCAACTCCCGGTACGCTTCGCGCTTTTCATCGGCTTCTTGCTCAAACATCCGGCGCAGCTCAGTGTACTTCGGCTCCCATTGCTTAAGAGTTTCCACCTGCGCTACCAAGTCGTCGTATTTTTCAGCGAAGGCGTCGATGCTTGTGAATCCGCGCAGTTTCAAGTGTGCTTCCACTTCTGTGTTGTCATTCACGGTGGTGTCCAACTTTTGTGCTTTCTCCTCCAATACTGCGTTGGTCTGTTTGAGGCGTTTTATCGATTCGTTGAGCTTGAGCTCGCGTTTCGAAAGCACTTCACCTTCGTGCCTGAGCTCGGAAATCGTCCTTTCGTGCTGCTCTATCGTTTGTATATGCTGCTCCACGGTCTTCTGAAGCCCAGTGCTCTTGAATTTTTCCAACTCCTGAGCTAGTTTCTTGTTCTGTACACGAAGCGATGCGATGGTGCTTCCCTCATCTGGAACCGGAGTCAGACTCCGCGAGCCCACAATCAGATTCGCAACCAGGGTATCTTGCAGAATCGGAGCAGGTGCGAGAAGCTCGCTTTTTGGCGATGCCTCAATTTCAAGAGCCTCTCTTCCGAGCTCCAACAAGTTCGTCGTCAGACTCAGTGCCAGGTCAGTCTCCGCATCAGAGGTAGTTTTCTTTTTACCTTTGGCCGCAAGCGCCAACCGCTCCTGTAACGTCAACCGTTTGCGCTTTGGAGGCTGTGATTTTGTGGCTGAGTCTTCGCTGGGTTTTATTGGTGAGGTAGTTACAGACTCAGGTGTTGGTTTGGGTGGAGTGGTGGGAGTATTAATGATTTGGGTGTCAGTGCTAGGAACAACAGTATCAGCGCTAGTGTTAGTCTTTTGGATACTGGTGGTTTCATCTGCTACTTCTGCGGTAGCTTCGTGTTGAGAGTCTGTAGATGCTTTATCATTGGCAGATGGCACTTCCGTAGATGGTCCATCAGGATAACTTTCCGTAGATTCACTTCCTATTGTTTGGCTTTCATTTTGCTCACTAGACGCTGATTGATCAATTGCTCCCTCAGTATCAATTGCTTCCTGTGTTTTCAGATCGATAGCTTCGTCATCTACAAGTTCAGATGTTGTGTTGTTTTGTGTGGGATCGGTTGACGGAACCTCTGGTTCTTGTGGGGCAACCGTATTTGTAGGTGGTTGGTCAGTGCTCTGGGTCCCATTGGCGGGCTGCTGTTTTTTCAGGCGCTTGTTCTTCTTCGACATGGTCAAAGTGTGGACTTAAAAAAGATCAAGATCAAAAAGACACGATTGAAAAGATCAAAAAGACACGAAAAATTGTATGGGATATACAAAGATTTAATAGAGACGGATAGTACAATGGGTATCAGTGATGGGTGATGATGAGGGTAATAGCTGGATGGGTTAATGTTGAGTATTGGCTAGGTTATGTTAGTTGGATGTTGGCTTGGATGGCTGGGTGATATTGGGTGATCTGGGTGATTTTATATTGGTGCAACGAAACTGATGATTTTTTTTCATTTTATATGATTTCCGAATTTTAGTCGTGGTATTTATAACAGTGGTTATTCTAATACAAGACAATATTGAGATCACAAGATATGAGATCTTGAATCATGTGGCTAATACAAGACAGATTCAATTGTTTTCGGTGTGGTCTAAACCAAAGAATGAGGTATGGTCTAAAGTCAACGGCATGGTCTAAGACTGTAAGATGTCTAATTCTATGACGTAGTGCTTATGTCTTGATATATTTAGCATATGTTTCTATTCATGGGAGTCATACTCACTTGTACACTTATTGTCACTTTTTCACTTGATCAGTATACTCTTTCACTTCTTTAGTTGCAGACATTTTTACTAGTTCAGTTGTACTCCTCTTTACTTGTTCGGTTGTACACCTATTCAGTGTACTTTTCACTCCTTCATTTCTCCACTTCTGCAACATTTCATCAATTCGTATTCCATTTTTATCTCATCAATCAGTCTTCTCTGCAGGACTTTGATCTCACAAGCCTTTCCTGCGAGTCCGAGCTCATACAACCATTCACGAACATTCTCTTCAGTTATTTTCTCGGGAATTAGACTTATTTAATACGTTTAAGCTCGGCTCGACTATAACGATTGGGACAAAAATTTCTCCTTTGACAACGTTCACAACGGGTTACAGCGAGCAGCTCTGTGACTGAATTAGAGGTATTGGGATAATCGAACAACGTCGTTCACATGGTAGCTTAGATAACAAAGGCTATTGCGAAGGTTCCGTCTAATATTTGATTTTGGCCGAACAGGGCGAAAAACCCACGAAGATGATTTTGTACTGTTGGAAGCTTGACAGCTATGCAAATATAATTACGTATTGTTCGACAGAAATAAGCGCTCCAACTGCGAAAATTGTTGGTAGCAATCGCCCCGATGCATTATGCTCCGTTATGAAAATTCCACGCACTTAAAATAGCCATAAATTGCGTCTGCACATGAGCAACCTGGATTATGGGCCTCTTGTCCCCCACGCAAGCAGCCAGCAGGATGCTGTGGGCGCGAGCGATCCGTGCTGACGTTTTCTTTTTCGCAATGTTCGATCAGGCATGGAAGCTGACTAAATTAGTCTAAATTCCGCGAATTAATTAAGTTCTCATGCATCGAGAATATTTCTAACCTATTGTTATGGGCCGAACGGCTGTTTAATTGCCGAGCGTCGAGTCTAGACCGGTACACAGCGCATACACACGAGAACCGAAGACGTTATGAATGCGCTTCAATTCCATCAACTTGGTCTAAACTTTCACCAGCGCACATGGCCTCACCAAAATAAAAATTAAGGTATTTCGCGAGTCTTCACGAGAGCAAACCAAGACAAAATAATCACTTCTCGGGACGACTGGGGATTCTAATAATCACTTCTCGGGACCACAGGGGTTTAATGCACACTTGTCTACGATGAGTGACCTTCCTTCGCAAGTGCAATACCATTATGCCAAACTCAGCCTCGAAACTTTCTGTTTTGATGCACCAGAGTGTCAACTGGCTAATGTACGCGCAGCATGCTGAACTTGTTGTGCTGCTGCCTCAATGTACTGCACGTAGCAGCCCTGATCTAAGTGTATGGTTGGTCAAAGATCTGCGAAGTTGTAGATCTCCAGCTTAGTAAGGTTCTCGAGTAGATGGTTAGAAGATTAATGCGTACACGAGGAACTAACCTTCATCTCGCGAATCTCCAAACAAGGTTTGCGCTCTGCTAATCTGGTGTGAATTTCACATCGATCGGAGACTTTGTGATCTGGTAGGAATATTCAACCGATCTGTGCGAATATTCGTAATGATCAAGCAGAAGTTATGATCACACGTATGAGGTACAAGTGTTATGAGGCAGGTTATGATAAAGGCTCTCCAGGTTATGATAGGAATGCTTCTCCTGAGCTGGTACGAGCCATGTTCCAACATTTTCAAGACTCCGGTATAAACGGTAAAGAAGCTTAATAAATAGAGTTGTGAATAAAGTTGGCGACGCACGTAAATAAGAATCACAATAATAGATTTGGCGAAGCACCTTAATAGAGTTGGCGAAGCACATCAATTCGGGGAAGCATTCCACATCAATTCGGGGAAGTATCATCAAGTTACTATTTTGGATGAGCTGATGGTAGCTCTGGTCTTACTGGTTTAGGAGATATGTTTTCGGATCGTAAGTTATGAGCTCTTCCAACTGACTTAAGATCACGTCCGCGACGGAGATATGTGGTTAGTTGATTGACAGTTGAATGCACTCGTCAAATTTTAGTCGATTGTGCTCGTCAAAGAAGATTGTAATTTATCTTGCAATCAGCACAAGAGTATAATGCAAAGATTGGAACTCGACATCGGTTGAGATCAGTGATCATCTATCAACTTGAATGATTTACTCTCAATGTTGGTTGATTTCAACCTGACAACTCAACTCGCAAACTCGCAAACTGCCTGACAACACAACCAAGACTGACAACGTTAACTCTATTTCGTTGACAATTGAAATAGGGTGACCGAGTCCATCGTTCCCGATTGGGATGACTAGTAAACGTTGTGGAATTAAAAAGCACATGAATTTCGGGGAGGAAACCGAGACATGCAACCAAAACTGAGATTCTCAGTACCACGAGCCTGGGACTGGAGACCCGAAATGGGAATTTCAGCCGCTATGAAAATGCCCTACTTTCACGTAATATCCAAGCCACATGCTCTCTTAACTGCAAAAACGTACGGTAATATGAGAGCGATCTGGGTCATTTGGAAAAGGGGTTCAAAGTTGTAGTAATATTTGGCACGACTAAGATAAGGTACGAGAGATACCCGCACACTTGACGAAATAGTGAACATGTGAAACTCAGCTATGGTACGTAAATATCCCATACTATCATAGTACTCACACACACCAATATCCTCCACCATGGAACACTGGTTTTACTAAGTTATTTTTTTGCACTTTGTGACGTTGAACGAGTGGATATAGCGTAGTACTAACTCCATGAGGTGCAGATAGGACACCTCATCAGCGGCTCACTAAGAGTAATGGGCCCAGAATTCGGATTGTCACGGTGTTCCAGAAGGCTAAATGCATAACGCACAAAAACATCAAGAAGGACGTTTGTTTGTCGCTCTCGTCGTATTTCAAGAGGATTGGCTGTGAACGAACACAAAAACAAATGCGCACCGAAAGATCGGGCTTCTGCGCGTGATTATCCATACCATTGAGGAAGAATGGGGCTATTCAAGACTGATCCTCGGTGATAAACAGCAAGAATCTGGCTTAGAAGTGTGGATTTGGCTCTTTGACGATGGGATCGGCTGTTCCTGAACAGAGTCCTAACCTTTATGTGCTGATCTTCCGATCTCCACTAGCGAGATCGTCCAGAGTGGGATGCGCAGGGCTTTGGCGGTTCAATAGTGGAGAGCTGAGCGTGTGATTTCAGCCGCACTAAAGTGTGAATAGTCAAATTGGCAGTAGGAATGTTGATTAACTGAAGATGTTAGAATGGATGGTGATCAATAAACGAATGATGAAGGATATTGGAAGTGGCAATTGTAGTTGGTTAAGACACAAAGCAATTGCAAGACTTAATGCACTTGAAAGACCTATTGTAGCTGTAAAGGCGATTGAAATTGTAAATTGTATAGCAAGGGCAAGTCCCAAGAAACTAAAGGTATTCAAATGAATGGTAGGGAAGGTGGATGAGAAGTAAAGCATTATCGATAATAAGCAATGGTGGAGTATAATCGTATTCGTGAGGAATCAAAATTCTTCATACTAAAAATCTTTATAACTGATTTTTGCAACAATATTTTCATCTGAACAAACAACTATTCAACATTTGATTCAATGCATGTTATCATCAAATGAACAAATCAACAAGTACTTAACATTTAAATCGGTGTATGTTATCACAAACTTCACAAGTCATTTCTGAAACGCCATTTCATTTTCATTGAAACTTGTCCTTGATCTTCACTTGTATTAACAGTTGTAGTTCTTCTTATTCTTCACATTTACGCTTTCTTCATACTTTCTTCATATTCACTTTCTTCATATTCATGTTCTTCATATCCACTTTCTTCACTTGCTTCACTTTCAACCTTCTCCTTCTATCCATTTCTTCCTTAATCCATCTCCACTTTAAATTACTTTTCAATTTCTACACCTGTTAACTTCTATTATTACTACCTATCGAGGTCCCTCCGATTCATCCTTCTCAGGCTTCGGCCGGTACATGTACCCCTGCTCCGGAACAGGGTACTGGTAGGGATATGCAGGAACACGTACTGGCGCTCCGTGTTGGTACACAGGTTGGGTTGGTGGGGGCACCGGAACCGCTACTGGCGGATTAGGATGTGGTGCGGGAGGAAACGGTGCAGCAGGATACTGCTGTGGAGGATGTTGTGCTGGGATAGGCTGTGGTACTCCTGCTCCCTGAAACCGCGGCTGGTACCCGTACCAGTAGTTGCTCAGGGTGTGATCATAGTGCAGTGCTGAGTAATCGAAATGCTCATCATTGTCGAACTGCGTGTGCTGGAAGTCACCCTTACTCTTCCGGTGACCATGTTTCTTGGTCACGATGTGTGTGTTCAAGTGGTTCAACAGCCCATAACTCTTCAGACACCCTGGAAACAGACAGTTGTATTTGCGTACAATCTGATTGTACCTACGGCGAAATCGTCTTCCTCGCTTATTCTCGTGAAGTGGGTCCATGTCTTGTGCTGAATGTGGCTGATGGACTGGCATGTATGGGTGGTAGTACGCGGCTCCACCAGGTGGGGCTTGATACACCACAGGCGTACCATATTCTGCGTACCCGTACGCAGGATAAGCTGGTGTAGTCGCAGTAGACACAGAACTAGCGTGGCTTCCATTGGTGCTAGTGCTATGGCCAGATCCCACGGAGGCACGTTGGATACCAACAGCGGGAAGATTAGGTGGCGATACCACTGGCGATTGCCGACGGGCCTGGTCTGCAGCAAGCTTGTCCGGTAACGGGAGAACTTGTGGACCACCGGCAGTTGGTAAAACTCCTTCAGACCGTGAGAGTTTGGGGCCCGGTCTCCCAACGCCTGAAGGAAGAGCAGGTGGAACAGATGTAGGTCCTGTTGGAGGGATGGTTGGAGGACCCGATGGAACATGTGCTATTCCTGGATGAGAATGTGCTGGATGCAAAGGGTGCGAATGTACTGGATTCCCAGGAGTTCCTGGACTACCCATTATTGCAACTCCTGAACTTCCTGGACTACCTCGCGGGTATCCCACTGGTTGAGTAGGCGAGACGTTGATGCTATTCTGGATGCTGGAGATGTTTTGCGAGCTGTGCGACCTCGCCATGATGCTAGGAGGGAGTGCCGGGCGTGGCTGCTCTTGAGAAGGCTGGACCTCTCGCCTATCTGAAGAAAGTAGCAGGCCAATCAGTACCTTCTGCGATTTGGTGTCCACCAAGCTCGATATCCCTGGAAGTCGGCCTGGTGCCGCCAGAGGTTTCTCTGGGGTGTTGGGCATTGCGCGATAGGAACTGAGTTGAATCACCGTGCTGGAGATTTTGGGAGGTCTGCGGAGCAGTGGTTAGTACCTAGAGACTGGTGGGACTAGTACAAGCGGTACTAGTGATAGTCTTGATGATGTCTTCAAGATACCCAAGAACTGATATCCAAGAAATGATATCACTGGTAGTTTATAGAAAACCTATAGGGTAAGCTGGTTATAGGACAAACTGGTTATAGATAACCTAATACCCTGATAACCTAATACTAGTGCTAGGATCAACTGTGCAAGTAGTGTTGATTAACCTTTGTGATAATGCGAGGATAATCTAAAGTCTGTAGCAGATAGTCTATTTCTTATAAACTATCCTTTGGTAGTGCTGGTGCTGTCTAACTGCGGTTTGTCAAACGGTGTGATAGGAACTGTCAAACGGTGTAACCAAGATATACCTGGTACGTCTGGCTATTTGGTAGTGGCGGTGTAGTTGTAGTAGTAACGTTAATGGATAACGGAACTTATGGAATGTAGATACTCGTACTGTGGCCTCCTAATCTCGTGGAAGCTAGTATGTCTTGGTAGAGTGTCTATCCTTGCAATCTGTGGGGTTGGATCAAGGAGATGATGCTTAACGTGGTACAATGTAGTTGATGTGCTTTTGGGCTTGCAAACTTGTGGTTACGCAGAATGTCAAGGCAGCTGGGGACTATACATATATACCAACCTGGTGGAATTTACCTCCAATTTAGCTACTGGATCCCATACTAAATCCACTAAAAACGAACAACAAAGTGTGCGTACACAAAGCCGGGTAGCCGCAGAGGTGTAGAAAAATATATCTTGTGAGAAAATATTTTGTTTGCCGTTCTCTTTCGCTGTTTTTTTTTTCTCTTATTTGATTTGTTATTTTTTATGCGCAAGCGCTATTTCTTGCGTTTTGGGGCACTTTACCGATTCGTGGTGGAATGAGCGCTATGCGCTTGTCGAAGCGAGAGTAGGAACCAATGGTATATCTTACCCTTCTTTATTCGTCCCTTATACTTCCTACACATCTACTGACAATGCCTACAGAACAAGGGGTGAGGGTCCATCTCACGCCCTTCAATCCAACCCGGGTCAAGAAAAAATAGAAGCCCCAACCGGAACGCTTAGGGGTCATTTGTAGCGAGTTTAGAGATCCTGAACACCTTAGTACCCTGTTGCAAATCCAAGCGGACCTTTTCCCTTGCACCCACTCCCCCAAACTGCAACCTGTCGCAGACCCTGCAACCTCTACCGACCTTCCACCGTGTCTGTTGCATCGACCCGGTTACATTTAGCTGAGACGATGCACCTAGAATAGAGTGTGGTCATCGCAAAATTTGTCTTTTGGAGCCGTATTGATGGCAATGAGATCTCGACCACCAGTCCCTTATTCATATAAGACGGGCTACTTACCACACGCGCCAATACCTTTGTGGCTATGGCCATCACTTGTGGTTAATTGTCTATCTGTGGCTTATTCAACTATGTAATTTCTATACCCATTCTTAGACACCCAATTGTGAAGAAATTTATGAAGCGAGCGTCCAAAAGTTGTCTCGAAGCCACCCTAAAGCGTTTCTGCTTCTAGTTTCTCTATTCACCATTGAGTTGTCATTGAGGGCTTATCAAAGATTTTCATTGACTTCATCGATTTTTATTATCTTCTTGTTCTTCTTTCTTGTTGGCTTCTTCTCTTATCTATCTTCCTTTCTCTTATCTTTCTTGTATGCTTGTTATCCTTCTCTCTTCATTCCCTTTACCATTCCCTCCTCAGACTGCTTCTATCTGCTGCACATGAAAAACTCACATGCCTTCTCGAAAACAATTCGGCGCACATATTTCTCTTTGTTTGTAAATTCATTGAATGTTACTCAATTACAAACCTGGTAAGTCGTGATTTTCTGTACTGTTAGTTAATACCTCCTCTGTACCATCTATAATTTATTTCCAAGCTTTGAACCATTGCGTCCTGTAGAGTAGTCAATTCACTCAGAAGATCAGTTCATCGATCCTGTAGAACGATCCATAATCACCTGCACCGACATGTACTTGCATCGGCTCCTGCGGGTTGAATAGTAGTCGCTTCCTCGGTCACTCTTGTCGTCAAGAAGGACCTTACCTTTGCGAGATCCATCTTAATCTCCGGCTAAGGTTGTTGCTATTCACTTCACCTAGCATCTTTCTTAGCAGAATTAGATAAAATTGGCTTCCTGCGTGAACCATCATTCCCCCCGCCGTAGCGGTTCCAATATCTAGTGGATTTCACATTCCGAGATGCTTCCTTCGATACCGCACCCTGCTATTCATTTGCCCTTAAAAGGCCCATAGCTCTTATTCTTCCTCCAATTCTCTGAATTAATCTCCACGCATGTGCATGACTTCATTTTCTTTGGAAACATCCTCTGGCTTCTTGTTCAGCGATGCACGAGCTCTTCATCTTCACTCCTGCACGAGCTCTTGCTTGCCACTCTTCTCAACCCCCTACTTACAAAAGCCCAGCGCCCCTTTTCTCGGGTTTCTGGCAATTAATTCCAGACACCAATGGAGTTTATCGGAATTATCTGTGGTACTGCTCATCTCTTTCTGTGGTGACTGTTCCTAGTGCATATGTGCATCTCGGCCCGCGTCATTCCCCGATTTTTTTTGTACATTCACTGTCTCTGGCTTTCTCGCTAGATCTTACCTCAGCAGCTCCTTTTGTGCTATAGCAGACCCTCTTTGTTGCAAGGCTCAACTTTGGCGAAGAGCGCGGACCATACGGACCTGCCCGACTGCCCCGCCGCTCAGAAACTACCACTGTGCATTCCCTTGAAACCATTGGCGGAGGTGTCCCGGGGAAGTAGGCTCTCGATGTGGAAGAGAAGAGAAGAAAAGAAGCCATGCAGAAGAACTCGCCTAGCGGTGGACATGAAAACTACACGACCTCGTCACTCAACCATTTGTTTCCCCGGTCCATGCATAGCACAATGTAGCTGCACAGCAAAACTGGCCAATCCCCAGAAAGCGCGATTTGCGATCGAACACAAACCAGCACGCGAAAGCATCTTGGTTAATGTCATCGCGAAAAACAAAACAGTATGTGCAAGTCAAATATGCATCACATCAGAATGGCACCAACGTTGCTTCAAGACCAGCACACAAACAGATCTTCGGTAATGGCACGTCAAGTGAAACCTGGCAGTACTCAATGGAACACCATTCGACGCAGACAGGGCTGAATGCAACACAACAAGTAGCCAAGCCAAATGAAACTAAGGAGTCGTAAACTGTACCAAAAAATAGCTAAAAAAAGAAGCCTCCCCCTGCCTATAATTGGGGCACATTTTTGCGAGCTCTCGCCGCACGTCCAAATCGCCTCGTTTAATCAGTTGTCGTCGTTCATTAGTTGCCCTTCGTAGATGCTGCTGGTCCTTTGTAAGGCCATTTGGCTCTAGGGACTCTGCCTGTTTGTCTAATTTGTTGCTTTGGGGTGCAAACGAGGACAATAATACACGTTCTTAATTATGGTCACTACGTACCACTGGTTAAATCATGGTGTGCAAGAACGTGTGAGAATACACCCTTCGGGTGCTGTCGTTCACGGCGTACACATATCTGCCGTCCCGAGAACTGATTTTGTGACGTTTGCTTGTGATGGCTTTCCTCATTGGGCTGTGCTCAATGGTGATCTTGTGCCTAAGTACTTTTTTTTCACAAGTTATTGTTTCTGTAATTCTTTTCACTTTTTTTAGGTGTCTTCCCCTCCTTTGATTTTGGCTGCAAAAACAGAAACAGCGATAGTTGAAGCTGAAGCAAAACGAAGTTAGTTTGAAATATGGACAAGTAAAAGCTGATTGACTTGTAGTAGAGTAGATGCGTCAGGTATAAAGACTGAATTCTCTATTAACCAGCGACTAACCAGTGGTTTTTGATGTTTTACCAGTTTCTTGATTTTCTGAACCTCACCAACATTTCCAACAACTTCATTTTTTAAAAACAGGCCGAATTCGCGCCCCCGCTTCCAATCAACGTGTGAGTATTGGGCGTTCCAGTCAAGGCTTTTGGGAGCTGTTGGTAAAAGTGGATCTTTAGCCGCCGTTGCAGCGTGCCAGTTTACGTTCTGGCTAATGTTTAAGGCGTCTGATTTGACTATCATAAAGGACCCCCAAAGAAGAGCACGCATGAAGCCTAAAGTGTGATCTCTTTGCACGCCAAAGTATAGGGGGGGACCTTGGAACAATCACAAGTCAAAACTAGCCCCGTGATCTCGTGCCGTCGTGCATCGGGTCACCCCAAATTTATTTTCGCGGAGGCTCGGTGTGTTGTTAAACTAGGCTGGTTAGCATTTTTACCCGGGGTGGAATTCAAATGAAAATGTTGGATCTAACAATGGTAAAAGAATGAGCAACCCGAAGAGACGACAAATGAACGTAGTCGAGTAATGCACACTTGGTAATAAAATATTGAAAATTTTCAGACAAACTAGCATACCGCTAGAACGATCAAAAGATAAGAAAACCCTCTAATTAATGAGAAAACGTGGTGAAAAGAAACGGCCGGGAGACTAGACAAAATATGCGCTCGTGCAAGTACGTTTGCTTCATGTGAAATACCGTTGTAAACGAAGTCAGAGATCGAAGTCAAGAAGCCAATAGGGAATTCTAGTAGAGAACTTTAGCTTACGGATAAAAGCACTCCTTCACAATTACCTGCTCTTAGCACAACAGTAATAGAGCTCATTACAACTGCTATAAAGCTCAACTACCAATCTGCCTCCATTAAAGTTAGCTCATTTAAGACTCAAAAAATCATGTTTCCTAAAGGACAATATTAAATAATCCTCCAACAAAACAGTCCTAAAGGTTCTTTTACGACAATTTCCATTATAGACTTCTTTACTACAAAAGAATTTCGCGATTGTTATAGTTTCCGTTACAAGGTTCATTGAACAGCGGAGTTTCTTAATATTGATAAGGATACTATAATATAAATTTGTGGATACTATAAGATGAATTATACTACAAGGCAAATTGTTCACTATGAGATAAATTTTGTGAACAAGATACATGGTGCTTAATTTTTTGAGGCGAATGAAGGTTTTTGTTGAAGCTTTATGATGTTTGATTGTTAATAACCTCTTCAAATCCATTGTTATAAATTCTTCAAGATTCTCTCGATTGTCACACCGTCGTAATTATCCAGTCCTTCTACATTTCATTGTCACACCTTTCAGAATCTCCACATCCACATTCTTACAAGGTTCTCTACACCTCCTTCAGATACCTTTCTTCTCGTCCCATTATCCTCCAAATTCTTGAATTTTTCAACAATCAGCTCATTATATGACACCATTCTATAGGTACCAACGTCTTCTAAATACTAGTGACGTGCACTACCCCTAGAGATTATGCACTTGCCCACGATACCGGCTCGGTCATTTCAACTACATTAGTATTCAATAGTTCTGCAGACCTGGAGAATTATGCTGTAACAGACGTGCCCAATCTGCATTGTCACCATAACGCTTTGCGGTCCTCCAATTTCCCCCAAGGAATGAGGCAGTTTTTTCTCTTTTAACGAGGAATACGCGCAATTTGCACCCATACAAAAATCTTGACCTTTGCTTGGCCACTCTTGACGAAGCTATTGAAGTCGCTCTTTGGAAGGCAAGTAATAATATGTGACCATTTGTCCTCGTGATGCCCGCGTGTATTATCGCTCACGCCGTTTCTGCACTTCTTGACAGCGTGTGGGGTGGGCCAAAAAACCATGAAGATCGTGCAACAACTTCACTTTGCAAACCAATGCAACATCGACGGAGGGCTGCTATGAGGAGAAGCAATAGCTGTAACAGATGAGTTGGAACGCAGACTTTCGAACGCAATCATGATGAACGGAATAGAACGCAACCCTCTCGAACGGCAGCCTCTTGAACGCAGATGTAAATTTTACTCCACTTGCAACAAAAATTTACTTGCAACAAGTTTACGCCACTAACTTCACGCATGCTAAGGAAGTGATCTTATCCATTCAGAGACCTTTTGAACCAACAACACGGCTTTTACTGCTTATACGACTCCAGATTTGTCGCCACTCAATCATCTTAACATGTTTCAGGGTCCAGCCCTACAGGTTTGAAATATGGGGTTGGTTGACCCTTCTTGCGTTTCTACTGTTGGGGTCAGCCTTGCCGAAAAGGTTCACGGTCCTGAATTCAGCGTGGTTTCAGGTCATTCTTATGCTTGTTACTGTTTCAAGGCATAATAAGTGACCGAAACAGATCAAGCATGGCTGATCGCACTGTTTATCAGCATTGGGCATGTTGATAAGCATACTGTCAGTCAATTCTTGAGAATTACGTCAAATGTTGTAACCTTCATCTTTCAACCATAGCGATCATTTGGCCAACCATTCTTCCAGCCTTCAATTGCCTCCATCAAGGATCACTTGACCTTCCCTGCATTTCAACATTCCTGTTCCTACGGCCCTTCTATTCTACTGCCACTTATGGCCCTACTATTATACAGCCCACTTGCGGCCGCTTCATTTTTCCCACAACCTTATCCTAGTTCGCTCGTAATCAATCACATGAAACGCTTGAAATCTACTAAACTTCAAGAATGCAACCAGAAAACTGGCCAAAGGCTCAAGTACGAACCAAGAATACGGTCCTACGGCAATCTTCCACTGACGTATGACCGGAGCTGTATCGTCTAAAGCTTATATAACTAAACGTTGGTGAAGGTAAACAGATCTTGGACTAACTAGGAAATTGACAATTTTGAACGTTGAGTGTCTAGTGGTAAAATTAAACTTCACGAGAACTAGAACAATAGAAAACTAGCCGGTGTTGGCTGTCTAGAACAAGTTGACACTTCACAAGCATTTTTTGAAGATATTTAAAGTTAGTCGATCTTGATACTGAGATGTTGTGATATCAAAACCATGAAGCTTATTTTTTTGGTTGCGCTTATTGCGACGAACAAACTGAAAACTCAATGTGCGAGAGGCAGAGAACCTTATGTGGGAAAGGTAGTAACCTTAAATTGGGATTGGTTGTAAGCCTAAAGTGGAAAGGTGGTAATGTGGAAATATCTAAACTGGGAAATCAGAGACAGTAAACCTAAAAGTGCGAAAAGAAATTTGGGCACTTATCTCCGGAAATCTCTTCCCAGAGCCAGACTCACCAAAAGGCTTTCTCCATCTCTACCTCCACAATAGAAGCCGTGGATCACAAACCGTCGTTACGAAAAACGCAGGAGATGGCGGAAAAATGCCATGCTCTATTTACACAATGTCCAAAGCACCTATATATAGGTCAAACAATTGGTACTTGGATATACAGGACCATAACTACGCACGTCACTGCACAAACAATTCCGTTTCTTAATGCGAACAAGTGAAGAATTTGTTGACCAGATTGTGTCATAATAGCACAAAAAAAGATGCCTTGACAGAGATGTAAGGAATCGAGTGAAAGCACTGGGAGATACCTCCAAACAATACTCCACCAAAACCGAACTTCAGTCATAGAACTGCCTGGTTGGTTCAAATGAACCAGGATTACAGGGATGTACCAAGGTCATGAGAAATGAACCAAGGACTATGAAAAATCCACACCATAAAATGTCAACTTGATTGACACCAGATTTATAACACAAAAAATAAGACTTGGAAAGCGCGATCATAGATCGTCTTTTAGTGCTACAGCCCCACAGTTTAGAGCAGATTTCACGTCCGCAGAACGAAATCAAAAGCACCGTGAATGCATGCAGTTGCACTTCCACCGTTACCATCGTACATACATGTCTTATGACATTGGCACCGAAAAAATCGAGAGCCTTCAGGTGTGATTAGCAAACCATGGATTTACTTCAACAAGCGAGCTTCGGAAATGCTAGAGAAGAAGATCCTTGTGCTGTTCCATGCTTTCGCGCCTTGGCGCTGCGGTTCTTGTTGGTAGCTTGGATCGAAACCATCGGTTATCAAACATTGTAACCATGTCAAAAGTACAAGCCACAAAGAAGGCAGACACAAAGTACTTGTTTTCTTTTTTTTGAAATGTCACCGAGGCTCATCAGCGTGCATCTTGTTTTACAAAATGAACGAACTGAATAAAGAATCACAAGGATTCTTAACTTTTGTGGAGCTTGGTTGGTTCTTTCTTGACTGCCTAATTTGATTTAATTCTTGTTTAATTTTAAGGCTTATGTGAATTCTTTGTGCGATTTTACATGTTGTTTCATTATGTCACATTGATCGACAGTAAAGTCTCGCACCCCACTCTATACCCCCACAACTGTGAAGCGGCAGGTACCGTTATGTTCCACCCCATACTTTTCATGCAATTTGAGAGTGGTTAGGTATAGTGGTTGTAGGTGCGTCTCGTCAACAGCACGGCCACACTACTTTGCAACAATGCTTACTCAACTACAATTTCAAGCTTTTCAACGAAGACAAGAAGACGAAACTTGCAGTTTCGTTTAGGAGTGTCGTAGTCGCAACTGTACTAATTAAAGCCGCGCATGTCGATGGTACCTTGCTTTCTTTTCGCTACCTCCAATTCATAATATTGCAACCAGGCTACTTTGGTTATGAGTTGGATGAATTTTATCGCGATGCAGTTGAGTATTTCTGCACAATCAAAGGAAATTCGTCCCAAAGGAACAGACTCGGGTACCTCCAACGGACGTCCCTCTTTGAAACATGCATTGTTCTGCTTCCACTCGGCTTGCTTGTTTGGTTCGCCCCAGATTTCAGAACGTAGGAAGCAAGAATGCGCATGGTTGCTTAATTTGCGCTTTTGGTGTTTCCTTTTGTTCAATCTTGTGGTCGAAAAAAAAAATTATTTTTTAAGGCTTCAAACGCTCAAGCTCACCAAGGTCCAACACTAGATCGAAGCCTATCCCGTCCTCCGCGGTCTCCCCGGAATGAACCCTTTAGCTGATCATCTACATGCGAGGCTAAATGAATAGAATTTCAAGGCGTATCTGTTATGAAACGCCATGTCCTGATATTCGTTGCTGATCTTAATTGAGCTACAAACCTTTAAATACCTTCACTTGCTCCACCATTAGAAAATATTCGAAATATATCTGTGTTTGAACTCTGGCCCTGATCTTTTGAAAAATGGCTGCGAGAAGAGCGTTTAGTTCTGAGCGCATGCGCCCCAAATTAATATTGTGCATTTCTTCGTAAGCGGGATCAATAGCTTTGTTTTTACAAGGGGAAGTTGGATGTATGCGACTGCATTTCGCTCTTGTGGACGTTCGCTGGCTCCTCAAGCCTTCATTATGTACCGTTTGTGTTTGCATGTCTAGCACAGTCATCTAGTGATGTCGTACGTTTGCAGATCCAAAAACAGAAATAAATCTCATTCGGCTCCTATGGATCACTCCTCGAATTGTATTCGGTGAGGTCATCCCGCTCAACATTGATTTAGCCCAAAACCAAATAATGTCATACTAAAAGCTTCCTACGGGCACACAACAAAACCTTAACTTGTAATCATTATCTCGGAGACGACCAGATTAAGGTTTGCGCGCATCGTGAATAACTCGGTCATGAAATTGTACTCTAAAAGTGTAATTTGAAGTTGTGGTGGACAATCTAACTGGATGTCTGAATGGATATATTTGTTCTAGATGTAAAATTAAATTGTTCTATAGGAAATTGTTCGACAATTGTATCTGCACTCTCGTTAAAGTGCGTTTGTACCTTATCATCTTTGTGACTAATCATGAGGTTTACGACCACCAGAACTCCTTCCCACCTTTCAAAAGCTTATTTTGAAGAAATCCTGCCGTGTCATTGTGTGTACTATCAACATTTCTGGTCTGAAGCCCTTGCTGCTGATCTGCTGAGAATGTTCCCTTGAATGTTCCTTCGCTCTTAACTATAAGAGTTCGCACGTGCTTCCATATTGCTTGTGAGAAAGACCTGGATTGCTGTACACAGCAAGCACCTAGGTAATTATAAAAATTGGATACTATGGAATCGATTTAAGTACACTAAAAAAACTTAACTCTAAATCAATTTCGTTTTTGGCTTTTTTTTTTTCTTTCGTTAAGGCTTAGAGTCTTCCTTATCAAATAAGGTTTTTCGTGTAGCTTGCAGTTCTAGCCTTAGACCATTAGCACGCCAGATTTGGCACGATAAACATAGTCACCATTGCTTGCCATGAAAACACCCTCGCTCAGCACAAGAATGTTCACAAAAGCAATTAACCCTCTCTACAAGAAAATAAAATCGAACCTTCATATTTTTTGTCAGGACCCTAGAGCTTTTCGAAAGCAAAAGCTAAATAAAAGGCAGTGGCCTCTTTCTCAGGACCCTCCAAACCGTACTTACCGTCCGATCTCTTTAACCCCTCAATTAGGTTCTTGTTCAACTTGCTGAAAAACTTGGGGATCTCTTTGTTGTACATGTCCACGAAGTTCTCTTTGTATTTTAACACCAACCCAAACAGCTCACATTTGGCACGCAAAGTCTCAAACGGAACAACGTACTCCGGAACATCGTCAATGGCGTCCTTCAAACTGTAAACGTACCTGTTTCCAAACGGAGGTCTGAACACTCCGTCACTTGGAGGTTCTTTGTTAAACGTCACGGTATACAACTCGTTGCCAAATTTGTATTTGCCCTCTACCGTCGGTTCAATTTCCTTATTCACAATTTTCTTCCTGATGAAGTCCGACAGAGGGATTGTCCCGACAAATCTTCCGCCCGGTCTCAACGACTTGGCGACGTTGGTGAGGAAAGTATCCACCTTCTCCTCAGTCTCAAACGAATAATGGAGTGCAAACTGAACCAGTACACAATCCACAGGAAAGACGTTTTCGATGATTCCAGGAAAGTTAGGATCCAAAATTTCAGGAACAGCATCGGTGAAGCAGTCTCCGGTTGCAAAACACGCATCGAAATGGTACTTGCGAGAATCTTTCCGAGCATTTGGACCCTTGGGAATAAACCGTGCCTTGTTCTGGTAGTATCTCGAAAACCCTTCCTTCACAGACGCGTCCGAAATGTCAATTCCAATGTACTGACTCACTCCAACAAATTCACACTTGTTCAAGTCTCCTCCCTTACCACAGCACAAGTCAAGAAGCACAACCTCACCGTCATTGGCTTGGTCGTTCCGCGCAAACCCTCCTAAAATCATGTACTTGATGACGTTGTTGAAATTACGCAACTTGTAGATCGGAGATGCGGTACGAGGACCTTGCGTTTTCGACTGGTACGCACGCTGGTTGTAATGCGACCTCACAATACTATTGATATCATTCGAGTGACGAGTGTGGCCCTTACTTTGGAAAGTTTGATACTGTCTTTGCCTAACACCTCCTGGGTTGGCCACATTCACGGTGTATGGGGAGTACGAATCAGCACCCTCCTGGTCTCGGTTTCTATCTTCACTGTGTCTGTCTTCGCTGTTTTCTCTGTATCTGTCTTGTCTATCTTCATTTCTGTATCTATCTTCGTTTCTGTGTCTATCATCGCTTCTGTACTGGCTGTACCTATCTTGGTTTTCGTTTCTGTGTCTTTCCTTCCTAAACCTCTCCTCTCGTTCTCTGGGGTCCTCGGTATCCTCCACGGGTCTCTTGATAGTTTTCGGCGTATTCAGTGAGATAGAATACTTTGCGTACTTGTTGTCAGAGTTTCCAGTCAGAGCTTCGGTACTGTTTGGCGCGTAGTTGCGCAGACCATATTTGTCATATTTGTTTCCTCTCATCCAAGCTGGCACGTCCTTGGCCTCCTCCGTATACACAGAAGTGGACGTCTTTGGTTTGGCGACATCCAGTGCGTCTCTACGTGAGAAGGCATTGGGCAAATTTTCTGAGGCACGTTTGACCTCTTCTGAGGGTTTCTCCAGCAGATTGCTTGCGGCATCGTCGTGCAATCTCTCTGGTTGTGTTTCTATTGTAGCGTCGGTGTCTGCCATGATTCACCAATAGCTTAATGTTTGTTCTTTGTAGCTTAAAATAGAGTGTGATACTTTGAAGTAGTTGGTTTTGATTTTTGATGATATTATGTAAGCTGGATCAAAATAATGAAGAACTGAAATAATCAGAAGTACTATAATACTGAGAAGTATTGTAGTAATCAGAAGTACTATAATACTGAGAAGTATTGTAATAATCAGAAGTACTATAATACTGAGAAGTATTGAAATAGTCATAAGTACTATAATACTGAGAAGTATTGAAATAGCCATAAGTACTATAATACTCATACATACTGAAATACTCATATAAATTGAAAAACTCAGTAGTACGAAGCACTAAAATACTCATACTGAGATACTTATACAGATTCTCAAGGATTATTGAGTACTTTAATACAGAAATTCTAATACTGCTCTAAGTCTCCCCTACTCCTCACAAATTCGGCGAATCTTTCCGATCCATTGCAACCTTAATCTGCTCGATCAACGGCTTTAAAAGCTGCTTGTTGTTCGGAACGTAGTGTCCACCATCATGTTCTAGCTCATGTACCTGCTTCTTTGGATAAGTTGCAGCCACCAACTTGGTTCTCTCGGCAGGGACAACCTGGTCCTCAGTACCATAAATGAAAAAGAACTTGGTGTTCAAATCCGGGGGATGTTCAAAGTACCTTTCAAACTGTGGGTTCATGATCATAGTAGACTCTTCATCGGAAGGGTCTACGTTCACTAAAAACGAGAACCCTCCCACAATCACCGCTGCGCTGAAGTACGGGTTTTCCGGAACTAAATCCTTGATCCGATTGGTGAGAATGGTAGCAATTGCGGCACCTTGGGAAAAACCCAATATTCCTTCGTATGGCCCATTCTCCTTGATATACGCCGCCAACCACTCCAATGACTTCTCAAATCCAATGTACTGTGGCTGTGTTTTATGGCTGATGAACCGAAACCAACATCTGTTGCAATTGGCCTTGACTATCTCTGCCCACTTTGCATCTTGCTCCTCTTCTGTGCCTGGGAGGGTGTATACAAGATCTTCCTTACACTTGATCTCTGTTGGAGGGTCAATGTAATCCAAGGTGTAGTCCTTAGAGAGGAGCTTGCGGATTCCCAGCGACTTGTCAGCGAAAACCTTTCCGCTTTGGAGGTATCCTGGAAGACACAAGAACTTTTTCATTTTGGTGTAATAGAGAGCTTAATTTTTTAGTGAGTACTAATCCTGCGTGTGGGGGAGGCCCTCGCAAACGCTTTCTCACTACGAACTAAATCTCCACTAGCTACAAACATACACAAAGTCTCGCAGATATCCACTGCTGCAACTTTGTATGGCAAATCGACTTGCGGCATATGGATATTTATCAACTTGCAGGATATGGAAATTTTGTAGGATTAGTAACTTATATCTACTTGGTAACATGTGCTGCTTAGTAATACCTCGCACCTGGTAAATTGACATCTTTTAGCGAAAGTGGTGTCGTCGCCGCATGACCTGGAATCCCTCTCCCTATTCTGGACTGTTTTTGGGGTGAGGTTGAAATAAAATAGGCGATCTGCGAACTCTCCTCTTGATATAATACGAACCATTCCTTGGTGCCTTCAATGTGCATTAAAGTTTCGCGGATGAAGCCGCAATGCAGAAATTTCACCGTCTGTAGAACGGCCCATGCAAAAGCAAAGTTTAGAGCTACATCAAGTCTAATTTTCTAAAGTGGAGAAATTGGACACAAAGCTGTTTGAAATTAATAATGAAGCATAGTGGGCTTAAATATTTATAGGAGATATTGGGATGAAATAGAGCTTTTTCTTTAACGGACGTTCTCAATGGTTTACGAATTTCACTCTTATTGAACTCATTTCTTATTGAACATTGCTCATTTAACATATCACTTATTGACTTTCACAATACTGAACATTTTACAATTTTTCTTGACTTTTTCACAATACTTTGTTCTGCTTTCTCCTTACTACCTCCTCATGTGATACTTGCTCAGCTTTTCATTATGCTAACATAACCATCGAACTATTTTGAATATACATTTGCCCATTGAATATAGCACCTGGTGCTTTTGCTAGTATTATCATGTATGCGGGCAAATTTTAGTATGGGTTGATAACCCAAAGTAGTAACTTCACCGTCTGTGGGTAGCGTGGTTTTGGAATTTCACTAGGTGTACTTCAACACCACAAAACTTGTTCACAATAGGTCTCGGGAAAGGAAGTTACTACCATCTTTAGCAAACCGTACGACGGCGCACACTTTGCACAGTATGCGACACGTTGAGGATTGCCCATAAAATTCCAACATCCATATTCATGTGAACTAATGCGAGTTGGCTAATTCGGAAACTTCTTTAAAATGTTTACTGGAGTTCATATACAAAAACGTCTTTGTGTTCATTCTGTGCATATTGCCTGTGGGGTCTCCGTTAGATTTGTGCTAAATCTTCACCTTCTTTTCGCCGGCAGCCGTTGCTCTACTCTTCCGCTTCCGCAGCGGCTCGTAAGCTGCTTCATGTGTTTTTGGATCCGCACTCTCTGCATCTGGTTCATCGCGGACCCCGTCCGGCTTGTGTGGACTTGTAAACGGCACCTCTCCAGCATCAAAATATTGGCTGGTGTCGGGATCTGTAGGAAGCACATCACCGGGGACCATGCTAACTACTGAGGGATCTGAAGCAACAAGCGAGTCAATCATTGCTGAATTTTTAGCAGAAAGATCGGCACTCTCGGGAATATTTTGAAGTTCGGGCTGGCCAACCAGATCAAGCGTTGGGGCGACCAGGTCAAGGGTAACCACATCAAGCGTTGGAGCGACCAGGTCAAGGACAGCCAGTTCAAGTACCAGTTGATTTGGGTCAACCTCTAGTATTGGTTGGTTTGGGTCAACCTCTAGTATTGGTTGGTTTGGGTCAACCTCTAGTATTGGTTGGTTTAGGTCAACTTCAAGCACTGCTTGGTTTGGGTCAACTTCAAGCACTGCTTGATTTGGGTCAAGTACTGGCTGACTTGTATCAAGTACATTCAGCACCACTTGCCTTGTATCAAGCACGTCAAGTACCAGCTGATTTGGATTAAGCATAGTTGCAGGTGCCTGCCCAATTGGATAAATCTGACCCACGTTTTCCTGAACAGGCATTTCAGTTCCCAGTAAGTTTTGTTGAGGGTCCTGTACTCCTTGAGCCTGTTCAGGAATCCCGGCTATCCCTTGTATCTGTTGAGGAATCCCTTGTACCTGTCCAGGAATACCTTGTACCTGTCCAAAATCACCTTGCATTTCTGAAAGAATTGAGTTCGGTCCGGTGAGAGACAAGTAAGCCTGTGGCTTTCCTTGAACAACGCTGGCTTCTACGCCGTACGGTTGAACTGGGTTCACGAGAGGCATGCCACCATAGTGCAAAAGCGCTTGTGCTTCCTGCTCCTTTCTCAATTCATCTTCTACCTTCTTTCTTGCTGCGGCTTCCTCGTTTTCCTTCTGTTTCTGTTTGATGTAATCGTTGCAAATATCGGGCTTTTCTGCAAGGAGTTTGTCCAAGTCCTTCTTGACTATTCCCAACATGTCCAACACAAAGGGGAAGATATCTCTCTTCGCGAGCTTCTTCACTTTTCCACCTGCCAGGTCGTCTTGCGGAGTCAAGATGTTTGGCAGGTAGTGCAAATATATGCGCAAGAAAGTGCACACCAAAGTATCGTCAATCAATGACGTTGGTCCAAATCCGTTGTTGGCCTTCTTGATGTCATTCAACGAGTGCAAGAAGCAGAAGTACTCCTTGAACTGCTCAGGCATACCATCTTTCTTCAAAGTATCAAGGAGTTTTTGGAACTCGCTGGTGAACAACAGGTAGGGAATAACTTGAATGAAACGCTCAGTGAACTTGAAGTTGTGTGCACCTTCTTCAACTTCGCCCTCGTCGTACTTCAACAGAACTCTCACAATCTTGCAAATGCTAGAACAGATCATCTCCCAAATGGTGTATAAGTTTATCATGATTGAGTTCGATCTCTTCAACTTGGGTAACATCTGAACCAAACTATTGAAATCAAGATGCTTCGTGAGAAGCTCTATGAAGTACCGACAATACTCGTACGTGTAGAAGAAGTGCTTTCCAGGCCGCTCATTATCTGGTTTCCAGATCAGAATGAGCGACTTACTGGTCTGCTTAAGCAGAATGAAGTGGTTCATCTCTTCTATTGCACCACTGATGTCGCCAAATTCTTCGTAGAGGATCTTGGCAAGTCTGTACCGTGGCTTGTGGTGCCAGTTCTTCTTGTCGTAGTCGTCTAGTGCTTTGAGTGCAACTATTACCACATGAAAGAGCTCCAACTTGGTCAATGCCCGAGGAGAGGAAGATAGGGTGATGCTCATATCAATATCTGCATCGGTTTTTAAAGCTGATTCATCGACCTTGTCAAGTTCAACTTCACTTTTATCAGCATCTTGGTTGGTCTGGTCGTTATGGCCATCAACTTGTTCTTCACTTTCGATTAGCTCTTTACTTTCACCATCAACCTCTTTTCTTTCACCGTCGACTTGCTCCTCGTTTTCAACAGGGTCATCTTCCTTTTCACCGTCTTCTTTCTCCTCTTCAACGGTGTCTTCTTGCTCCTTTTCTCCATCTTCAGTAATATCCTCCCCATCTGCTGCAGCCTCCTCCTTATCAGCCTTCTCCTTATCAGCCTTCTCCTTGTCAGCCTTCTCCTTGTCAGCCTTCTCCTTGTCAGCCTTCTCCTTGTCAGCCTTCTCCTTGTCAGCCTTCTTTTTGTCAGCCTTCTCCTTCTTCTGGCCCTCATCACTCAAAACCTCGACAACAGCTGTTTTCACTGCCTCTCCAATCACAGGGTCTGAGGTCAAATACTTCAATCCTTCCTCAACAGTCAATGCGTCACTCTTCACATACTTGTATACCATGGCACAAGTGCTGTAGTGAGGCTCAATGACATGGTCAGCTTGTTGAGTGAGGGCCAGCGATTCAGCAAGCGTTTCTAAAATCAAGTGCGGCGATTTCCCCAACTTCTTTTGAACTTTGGCCAAATAGTAGTAGTTCACCCAGTCATTCGGCTTTGCTTTAATTGCTAAGTGAAGGGACTGCTGCATGATTTTACAGCAAAGCTGTCTCGATACCGGACTCTTGAAGACACTCACAAACTGATTTGATTTCATGAACTTGGGCTGGGGTTGTGCTTCAAATGCGTGCATATTCATTGGTTCCATGCACGCACTGTACATCTCCTTCGCAAACTGCGACATTAATGTGCCGATAATTGGTCTGTACCGACTCTGGTCAGACTGGTCGACCAAGCTGATTGCCATGAGGTAGCACAAGAGTGACTTCCGTTGAAGGTTAGCGGTTTGAACTTTTCTTTCCGGTACTGTCAATTTATCAGCAGTCCAGATCAAATCGTCCTCCACTAGATACCCATAAGCTTGACCAAGCGCAAACCAGCTCTCCATACGGTTTGAGCGGTGGATGACGTCGTTTTTAAGAAGCATTATGACATGCTCAAGTTCAACAATTCTCGACTGCATATTCTTTCTTCTAACCTTGTAAGATGAGAACACCAAAAGAGCTTGGAGAAAGTACATACCATGGGAAACTGTAGCCATTGCAGAGCTGAAAGTCTCTCCTTTTGCTAGTTTACCTTGTTCACCATCATATTCGACAGTTCCTGGTTGTTCCAAATCAAACGACAATGTGCCATAAAATGCATCTCTCAACAAGTGTGGAGTTATTCTGGTGTTGTCTAAAAAGTGATCAAAGCTTGCCAGGTTTCTTCTTAAGATCTCCAGCAGCTCAACAACAGGGTCTCCTACCGCTTCATAGAATTCCTCAATTAACAGTTTCAATCCATGCTTTGGAAGCTGTATCATTGGGTTTTGTTTGAAGCATAATGGGAGAGCGAACTTTGCCAAATCAAGAGCTTGCTCCAATTCTTGTTTCTGTTCAGTCTCGTGGTCTTTTGGAGTGAAGTTGTTGATTGAAATCAGGTAATGATAACGACATGAGATGATCTGTGCGATTTCAGTACTAGAGCCGTCCTTGTGAGATAAAAGATCATGGCCCATGCGTAAGAACTCCAGATTCGCGCAAAGCCTTCTTAATCCTAAAGTATCGTGAACTAATGAAAATATCTCAACTGCTTTTTCAGGCACAATTGTGGTATAGTTGAGGATGAAAACACAGAACAATCTCACAAGAGTCTCCTTCAACTCTTCATACGCAGACTTCGACCTTGTGCGAACAGAAGTCTTGAGAACTGTAATCAAAGCTGCCTCTTCATGAAGCAGGAACAAATACACAAGTTCAATGAAGAAAAGTAACGCTTTACTAAGCGATGGGTGTGCAATTTTCCAACGGTTGGAAGCTGCTTTTGAAAGATATGATCTCGTGGTATCCGAAATAAATCCTATGATTTTCACCAATGTAGTTTTGCGGTCTTTCTCTTCCATATCTTTGTAGCGCTGAGAACACAAGTAATCCTTGAGGTATTGCAAAAAGTGACTGAACCCTACTTGCATTTTCCCAAAGTCACTATCCACTTCATAGTACAGAAACAAAACTCCCCAAAGAGAAAGTTTCATATCAATAACGGAGTTGTCAAGAAACGATTTGATAGAGTGAATTGGCGACTCGTTGATCACATCACCCGCTTCATCTTTCATTTCCTGGTCCAAGTCCTTCTCACGGTCATTCAGCATATCGGTGAAGATACTCTCGAGCAAATCGATAGCCTCTCCTCTATTTGAATCCAGGTCTGAGTAAATGATTTTCAGAAACATTGCCATTACTGATGTCAGCGTGAGTTGAGTTCTGATGGCATTTTCGCTGATTTCAGTGAAATGCTCATAGTTTGGTAAGGTGAGCTCCAAATTCCACGTTTTAACCATATCCATGAGTTCGTGAAGCTTCACCATAGTGAGTTCATTGTTCTCCAACGCAAAACTAGAAGCACGTTCTTTTTGAAGAACAACCCAAAGGTACCGGGTGTGAATTGAGGCTCTTATATGGTCTAGTTCGTGGGTATTTTCGAAATATGCATCGTCGTAGCACTTCATCCATTTCTTCAACTTATCGTTGAACCGCAAAAGATCACGACTAAGCGAGTTGATCGTTCCACGAGTGTGTGAAGTTTTCTTTGTAGAGTGTGCGAGTGTGTTGATTTGAGACTTTATAGTCACGTATGCGTCAAGGAATATTTCCATGATCGATGTGGCCACAGCAAGTTGTTGAACATTTGGTTTGTGGCGGAATGCAAACATAATCGTTTCATCGAATTGTAACACCCATTCTTTGATCATCAGGAAGAGCTTTTCTCCCCACATAGTATCCACTAAAAGACACCCGTCGTTGGTCAACCCTATCAATCTCTCAATGATTCTGATTTTCACATCCTCATAGTGTAAATGTGAGCCATTCAAGTCTTTGAGAAATAAGGAAATCGCAGCATGCAGTTCAATATCGTCCAACTTTGGGATCTCTTCACTATTCGCAGGCTTTCCAAGGACATTGAAATTGTTAAGCACTTCCACGAGTTTGAGCTTCTCTGTGTCTCCCTTAGCGGTGTTATTCGCTGTGGACGTCGTAGCCTCTGAGAGAAGTGCACTAGTGTATGACGGCAGCCAATTGTTCAAGAGCTCAACAAAATCGGTCGAGTATACTTGGTCACTTCCCATGAATGCCTCGACAACATCGTTGAAGGCAATGGACTCAAAGTCCAAATATGGGTTGAGAGCTTCGAAGAATCGCTTACTTTCATGGAAGAATTCCGGCTTGAGTTCAACAATCGGTATTTCGGTTTCTGTTCGTGCGAGTCTTTTTGAAGATCTTTGTATTTTTGTTTCATGTTCTCGAGCTTCCGCTTCTTTTGACTCCTCATTGGCTTCAGTAGACTCTTCCTTGACTTCCTTCACCTCAGGTTCCTTCTCGGTGACCTCAGGGACTTCTTCAGGCTCCTCCAGGCTAGCGATCATCTCCAACACAGGAGTTTGCGGTTTTATAGTCACTGCTGACGGTGAAGGAATCAGAAAGACAACGCGGTCAAACGGCTCTTCAGTCAATAAATAAGGCTCTACGCCTTTTAACCTTGGTTGAGGCTTGTTACTATCCGCTGCTTTCTTGACTGCCGAGTTGAACGATTCAATTACCTGGCCCCAGTTCGCGTTTTCCAGCTGCACGTTTAACTCGTTGATGAGTAGCGATTTCTGGATCTGGGCCTCGTAATCCAGTTTAATAGGCTTCAAAAAGTCCCATTTGTTGGTGATTCTCTCTGTGAACCTCTGGAGCGTGCCCTCGTCCTTCGCAGAAGTTCTCAGATGGAGCAAATTATTGAGTAGGTTCAACTTCTTCTCGACCGTTTTCGAAACAGGCACTAAATCTTCACTTTCAAATTGTCGACTTTGCCAGTACTCAAGGGTCAGTTTCGCAAGTCTCTGTACACCCAAGTAGCTGAAGATTTCAAACAAGTCCTGGAGTAACACCTCATCACCATCCTGGTAGAAAAGAGACACACACAAGTCATCCAACAGAGTATAGAACAACTCCTTGAACTTTTCCTCTGGTGATTTCTCTTCGTCTTCCAAGAGGGACGGTGTCAGGTCGCGCAAAATGTCCAAGTAAAGTAACCCACGGTTCCGAAACACCAAGTAGCGGAGCGTTTTCACGTTGGGCGATAAGAATGAAAGCTCGTCTGGGGCTTGGTGGTACCTTCCGTTTTGCACTCCGCGAATGAAGTCAAGCTCTTCATGGTAATGGTTAGATAACACGTCCAACTTGAACAACTCATCGAACAATTGGTAAGACTGGGCAAAATCGCGTAATTGATGGAGTCGAAGCGCCTCTTGGAAGATTTTGAATGCTTGTTCCACCTGAAGTTCACGAGAGTGCTCTTCTTCAAGATCTTTCTTACTCAAAGAAGGGTCCTCAGTGATGTTGAGGGGAATGAATGCAGACATGATGTTGGCAATATATCAACCACACTATCCAGTAGTAGGTGTTTGTGATTGCAAGAACGGTGAACCAAGTGTATTTTTCTCAATTGATTTTGACACAAACTGGATTTTCTGGAGATACAAATGGGAGATAGAAGGGATTGAGGGTTCTGAATATGATATTCTAATATGATTCTAGATGAGGTTGTGATGTTACTCTGATTATGGTAATTCTAAGTAGTCGTTACGTTAATATCATTATGTTGATGGTTAGTTACAGTCTTAGGTTACTCTGTTTTTGGTTAGTCGTCTTAAGGTTACACTGATTTTGGTTCGTTATACTCATTATTTTACTCTGATTATTGTTATTCTGGTACACCCATAGAGGTGTTTGTACATTGACCTCACTTCAACCTAATGTCATTTCTGCTCTACACGTAGTAGGTATTAACTTTGGGTCAGTACCAATTTTTGCAATTTTTGAAGAAATATACCAAAATATTAAGCATAGACACTAAGCAATTGTATTCACCAATTATGCTCACCAATTATACTCACCAATGACTCGCCAATTGTACTTACCGTATTAATTATCGACTAAGAAGTACCCAATACCTAATATCATCAAACTATTCTAACACTCCTGAACTCACTCGGATTCGATCAAATCGGAATTTTGTTCCGATAAACGTTCCTAACAATCCCCTCTTTTGCTACTATTTGCGCTTCGCAATGGACTACCTCTCCAGGAAACACATATAACCTTTTCCAAAGGTGGCCAATCTATGCCATTAGTAATTGATTATCTGGTCACCCTTATAATTGGTCATCCTTATCGTTGGTCATCATAATAAATATCCTTAATCGTTAGCCTCCTTACTCTAGCAAAATTTAGTCACAGCGGGTATTAACTTATTCTGCTTACTTATCTACATCTGCAAATTAATTACATCAATTCTATAAATGCAAATTGGAACATTAATTATTCGTAAACCTTCTCATCATCCTTCTCTTCGCTACCTTCCTCACATAACCTCAAGCTCTCCTGCTCCTTTGCTAGCCTCTCCTCCTTCAAAATCTTCCTTCCACCGGTGAGCAACCAGTAGATCTGCGAAGCAGCGATTCCGAGCTCCATAACGAGCACAATTGCGTACAACACCATACTCATGATATCCATGGTACCGAACACAATCGACAACATGGAGAGGAATGCACCCATGGAGTCCATGAAGATGAAGACAAAGTTGATACCAATCACACGACCTCCTCTCTTTGCCAACTCAAAGTATGGCGGAACGAGACCAACTGCCAACAAAACCAGCGCCACAATTCCAACAATGAGAAGTGGCCAGTGGGTTCCGTGACGGTACACTGGACGTAACCAAAGAATGAACCCTGCTTCAATTCCAACACTCACCACCACAAAAGCTCCAATGATCATTGCAACCTTGCGCTTAGCAAGCAGGCAGGGTGGGTAGTACAAAGTTTGCATCCACGAAATCGTACAAAATAATGTGAATAACTGGGGCTGGATTTTCAATGGAATTGACCCATCGGTTCCAAAGAAGTAGATCGAGAAGGGAATACCACTTGCTGCCCAAAAGAACATCATAAGCGGTGGTAACCCTTCACAATTCTTTGCTCTATAGTTAACATAAATCTGGGGTACCAACTGGACACACCACAAAATAGTTCCTATCGTTCCAAGAACATTCTCTGCAACGGCATTGTACATTGTGATCCAACTTTTGACTCTGGATCTGAAAAGCACGAGACTTTACCACATTTATATATATTCGCACTACCCCTGTTTCTTTTTGAACTACTACTATAATGAGTACAAAAAGAAATTTTTTTCAGTGGGAAATTATTCCTATACAAGCCGCGAGGCAGTCTAGCCGTTGACTCGGTGGTTCAGCTTACCGATTTCGGATTGTGAAACGAAAAATCTTCCCTTTCCACACGTTTAAGCCTCTTTAATATCCCACTTGACAGCTGAATCACCTTACTTGTCTGTTTCTCCGATGAGTAATGTATTAAAGCGCAATTTTCATGTCATCTCGCACGTTTCTTCATCATTCATAATTTCACTCCAGTTCGTATTGAAACCCGAATTCCTCTTCCTCTTCTTGAATCCGCTCTTCCTCATCCGGATCAAGTTGCTCCCCGCCCTCGCTATCATGACTGCTTGGACTCTCGTTGCTTGATCTCGTCTCTGTACTTGAACCCTTCTCCACATTGTCCTCTGCGATGCTCTGGGGTGTGGCACGTGACTCAGAGTGGACTTTCCTATTTAGGAAGGGCGAACCGTCTTCATTAGACTTTGCGTTTTGTGTGTATGATTGATGATTTGGTTCTCGTATTTCCGAGACCTTGCCAAGACTGTCTTCGTTTGTGCATGTGATCTTCGACTGGTTGCCGTTGTTATTTGATATGGTAATATTTGAGAGGTTATCATCGATTGCTGTGAGCTGGGGGATTTTGGAAGTGTCTTTACCATCGTTTACTTCACCGCCTGTCATACCCTCTTCATCCACTTCAATCACACCCTCTTCATCCACCTCAATCGCACCCCCTTCATCCACACCCTCCACTTCTCCATGTATTCCTTTTTCCGATGAAATTTCCCCCTCCTTCGGTAAATCATGCTCTAAATCCGTCTCCAAAATATCCTCCGGTTCTCTTTCGGGAGCATATACCAAATTTCCTTCAGCGTCCAACTTGAAGTAGCTGTCTGGGAGGTCGTCTGGGGAAGAAATTGACTTAGTAAGAAAACCACCGGAAGGGCTATCAGGATTATCGTTAGGTAATCCGCCCGAATCATCAGGAATAAATCCACCAGAATCATCAGGAATAAATCCACCAGAATCACCAGGAATAAATCCACCAGAATCATCAGGAATAAATCCACCAGAATCATCAGGAATAAATCCTCCAGAATCCAGAAATCCACCAGGTTCACCATCAGGTTGAAAACCTCCCGATTCCGGAACAAAACCACCAGGTTCACCAGACTCTGGTATAAACCCTCCAGCTTCTTCACCAGACTCTGGTATACCATCTTCTTTCGGCAATTCTTCATGTTTATCATCATTTATAATCTCAACAGGCTCTTCACTGTCCACGTCCTTTCCATCATAACCCTCGTCATCAGAATCAAACCCACTTATACGAGACCCCCTCTTTTGCCTCTTAGTCCACGATTCCAGAGCTCCAGACTCTCCTTTCCGCTTTTCGCCAATAGGTATCTCATTTTCATCATCCAGATAATCTCTCTCTCTCTTGTTCCATGACTCAACATCACCATCCAGATCATCAGAGTACACACTATAATCGCTCTCCTCTTCTTCGCTTGCAGACCTCAGTCCCTTCTGTTCCTCGATCTTACCAAATTGCCTGTTTAATCTGGACTGGATCCGCAACTTTGTCAAGAAATACTTCCAGTTCTTCAACAGGTTCAATTTCCACCTCTGTCGCAGTTCTTCAGCAATCTCCTCCTCCAAGGCATCAACAATTACCCGAATGGCCTCCTCGTGTTCCTTGTACACAACAATACCACCCTCTTTGACTTTTGGGACTCTTGATTGGGTTCTGGCCTTGCTTGAGAAGTCAAAAGCTACCACTGCACGTGCATAATCCACACCAGCCAAGCGTGCAGCTTGCTCTAGAACCTTCAAATCATGGTCCCCGACTTCAATGTATGAACCGTTTTCTGGTAACATAGTTGGGGTGTACAAATCGATGTTTCCAAAGGCGTTCTTGGGGATTACCCCATCAGTTATCTTTGGAGGAATGAACATCAGCGTTTGAAATTCTGCATAGAGTCTGGTTTCGTCAACCTCGCCTTCTTCATTGACAGCTTTTCCCGTTTTGATCTTCAATGGTTGCGCTCCAACTTTAAGCACACGTCCTCTCATATACCACGCTTTGGCAGATCTGAGCAAATACACATGAGACCGCTTATACACGGGAATGGTAGTGTCCGCCTTGCTCCTGATACGAAACGTCCCGCATTTGCTGCTCTGGTCCATAGGGTAAATCACCTCATTTTGCTTCAACTGTACCTCTAGCGCATACAACGGGTGGTTTTTGAAATCTTGGATGTTGTTGGGCATACCCTCAGCCAAATCGCGGTCTCTAAACTCTTTCAACTCCGCAACGTCAAATGGACGAAAGGAGGTTCTTTTGTTCAATATCCTCAACACTTTTTCGTACCAGTATTGATCTTCTTCCAGTCGATGTCCTATACGCTTTTTCACAACCTTCAGATTGTAAGAGATCGTATACCTTCGAGTCACATCATTAACACCACCCCACTTATCATACGCCAACACGTAGTAAACATGTGACTTGAGTGCTATTTCAAACTTCAGCTTTCGCCTCATCGGACACGACTCTATAGTCTGGAGAACAGTGCAATCTATGCTGACCCATTTTTTCAGAAATGGATTCCAAACTTCCACCCAAAAAAATGGAAACCCAACATAATCGGGATTTACCCGAGCAGTAACCTTTTCATCCTTACTACTCTGTCCTGCTTTGCTAGATCTAGCTGATTGGATCAACTTGTTTCTATTGCTGAAACGAGCCATAAGAGAGTTCTCTGGTTTAGGACTGCTCTCCTTCGTAGCTACTGTTCTCTTGGGTTTCACTTCACTGATTTGAGTATAATCTGGAGGCTGCAACGAGCAGACCAACCTCGCATTGAGACCTATCAGCCGGAATAATGCCACGAGACCCTGCGATGCGATATCGCGTGACCCTCGTCTTTCCAAAATCAATTGCCTGAATTTTTGTGGTGTGAGATTACGCTCGCAATTTCGTTGCTGGATGGAAAGCTCTCCCCAATCTTTGCGAACGAGCCCGTCGCCGCTGATCTTGAACTTCTTCTCATAATTTTCTAGAACCGCCTTGAGACCATCCAAAAATCGCCTCGTTTTCACGGGAGTTATGAGTTTGCGGGTTTCTGGAGTCTCCATAAACAACATCTTTACTTTTGAAGGAACCCATTTTTGCAACTCCTTCGCAAGTTCAGCATCATTGATCCATTGGTTCCGTATCGACGCGTGTATGGCCATGAAAACAATGTACAACTGGTGCATAACGCGTCTTTTCTCACGTTCTTCTTTTGGGATTGGGATGAACTTCCGCGGTTTTGCCTTCGGAGCTTTTGGCGCGTTGATTGCTATAGTGAAAGTCTCCTCTGTAGTGGTTGGCTCTGTTAAATCCAAGTTGACGTCTTCAAAATCGTCATCCAGATCCAGTGAGAGATCCCCTTGGGTGATTTCTTGAGAGTCATCTCTATTTGGATCTGAGTTGGTGTTGCCACCATTGCTGTCTAGGACATCTTCAAACTCCTCATCGCTTGAAATATCTATGACCTCTTGGTCAATTGGTACCGGAGTACGCTTACGACGTCTTCGAGGTTCTTGCAGTCCTCCTCGAACAGTCCTCCTCACTAAATCATCGTAAATCTTTTCATTGGATGCCATGCCATGATACTGATAAGTATAGTTGAATATTTGCAGGAAATAAATTCTGAGATATTTTCCAAACGATTTAAGATCCATCTTTCGAGCACTACAGCTCTTTAGCATATACCATAGCATCTACTACATGTTGCGACTATCGGTACGACACTACTATCGTGCACTAGACCGGTGTCATCGCAACTTCTTCAACTCGTTAGTCCATAAAAACGACAAGTTTGGGCAACGCATCCCAATCCAGCCCTCGCTACTGCATTGGCCAGTGTACCTACAAGCTAAAAAAGAACAGCGGCAATCCGAGTGGAGGGCCCCGGAAAGGCTTCTGAAAACAAAGGTTTTAGAACCAGCCTTGTTTGGAGTGTTGGCGGGTTTGGAGGGCGTTGGTATACCGTCATTGCAAGAAGAATTAGAGAGGTATACGAGGTTCAAGAAAGAAAAGAGGCCAGTTGACGAAGACAAAATCACTCCTTATATCGAATCTCTTCAGCTGGCAGAATTGCAACCAACACCAGAGGTTCTTCGAGCATTACAACTAATAGATGGTGTTTTCACAACCGAAAAGTACTACTCACCCAATGATCTAACGTCGTGGATACTTTCGTTAAAAGCACCCACAGTGACGCAAGCTTGTGAACAGTTAACGAACCTCACACGTATTCCACTGTGCATAGTGGTTGATCTAGCCAGGCGCACACCACTATCATCGGCAGAATTCGACCTTCAATGGGACTTGTGGTCGCAGTACCTTCCCAACATCGCAAACAACTACCTTCACAAAGAGGTGCCTATCAAGCAGGCCCTAGATAATTTAGCATACTATGCAGTGAAACATAGACCAAGACAAACTCCCAAAATATTGAGCACTTCGCTAGGGTACTTTAGCAAGCGAATGATGGGAAATGACTACCTAAACCTGTTGATCTGGGAAATGGCAAGATTCCACCTCTTGCGTGGGAGTGGACACGCTTCATTTGTCAAGTCCTTAGAAGTATTGATTGGGTTTTTGAAAGGGAGTGAAAATAAGAGTGGCTCACCGGTGAATCTGCTCTTGGGCCTACGTGCATATATGGGTATTGCCATGACACTCAATGGCAATAGTCGTCTGGAGAAGTTGATGGATAACGTCGAAAGGCGCTTTTTTGACGGAAAGTATGCGATATCCAACATGGACCATGTGACGTATAACGTCGCAAAAATCATGCTTTCCAAGTCCCCAGAGGATTTACTAGTGAACTTCGACAAGCTGCAAAAGTACGCGGACTCGCTGTTAGTATGGGTTGCATTATTGAGGAAACTCGATGAGTTTGGATTACTCACCGAAGACAGACTGGCACGAGTCTGTGATATGCTTGAAGCCCGAGGATTTAAGGGGCTCTCAGCTACAGTGTTGAAGCTTCTAGTGAAGCCTTTTGTGGGGTTGACAAAAATGGACAGATTTATCAAGAAGTTACCTGACAAGGTGGTGAGAAATAACTTGGACATAGTACTTCCAGTTTATTTAACTATGTTATACTCAAACTACAAAGGGAAGTCGATAAGATCCGTTCAGCATGTGTGGGATAGAGAACAGAAGTCAAACATTGGTTATAAAGGCTTTGAGGATCCCCTTTCATATGCAAGGCATTTATACACCAACCTTGCACCACGGCATACCACGGCTCTCATTGGGCTGATGTTACAAGGAGAAGCTATAGCGAATCCTCAGGAAGTGTACAATTTGTACCAAAAAGAACTAAAGGGCCAGTCACCATCTGAAGCATGTTTACTAGCACTTATTCGAGCATCTACGAAACTTACTACTTCAGGTTCATGCATTACTTGGGGAAAGTTGTATGCTCCCCAGGTTGCTATTCACGAGTTTAAGAAGCATGTATGTGAGGATATGATGGTGCTGAACTCGACATGGCAATCGTATATTCGTATGCTCAGGAAGTTCGAGTACACTCACGAGTTGGCAGGGTTGATCCGGTGGTGGGAGCAGATGGAATTCACGCCGAATAAGAGGACTTTGTTGGAGTTATTGGACTCTTTACCGGTAGAGCATAGCAAGAGGTATATCCAGCATTTCAGTGGACTCAAAAACGATTGGGATTGGCCATCTCAACAAGAGTTTACAAATAGATAGAATTATAGATTTATAGAAGAAGAAGTGATGGAGAATAGATCGATGTGTAGAGATGATAATAATGAAGGGAATGGTAGGAGTATAAATCGTTATACTGTGCTGTAGATTAAGAGACAATATATAGCATCTATAAAGAGACTTATAATGAGATTTTCAGATCAAGAGGCAACTATAATATACCACCTATATACTATACAGAAGTGATATGAATCCACACGCACCCTATCCCTTATATCGTGTGATTGTCTCGGAGATATCTCGGCGGTTTTAGGATGAACTGATCTTTGTAATTTTCTCGACTGGGGTAATGTAGGCACTAGAACAGAGTGGACCAGGGATCAAAAAGAAGATGCGGAAAAGCGAAATACTATCCAATATATCCTATAGTATTAGCTGGTGTAGCACGCCGAAGTTCCTCCAACTTGTTCTTCTTCTAATCAAACGGCTGGCAATTGACCAATCAAAATTCGCGAACCCTCGGATCAAAAATCCGACACCCCACATGAAAAATGGATATAAATATTCGATAGCCCCAAAAAATTTCGCCCCAAGCACACAATGTTGAGATTCACACGTGTTAGAGCCCCAGTTTCCTTGAGACAGTTCTCCACTTCTACCGTCAGACTTTCTGGTACTAGAATTGAGAGCGATGCCTTCGGTGAGATCGAAGTTGACGCCAGCAAGTACTACGGTGCGCAAACCGCCAGATCTAAGATGAACTTCAAGATCGGTGGTGAGGCTGCACGTATGCCAATTCCAGTTGTTCGCGCTTTCGGTGTGTTGAAGAAGTCCGCCGCCATTGTCAACGAGGAGTTGGGTGCTTTGGACCCAAAGTTGTCTGCTGCTATCCAGGAGGCTGCTACCGAAGTTGCCGAGGGTAAGTTGGACGACCACTTCCCATTGGTTGTGTTCCAGACTGGTTCCGGTACTCAGTCTAACATGAACGCCAACGAAGTCATCTCCAACAGAGCTATCGAGATCCTCGGTGGTGTCATGGGTACCAAGAAGCCAGTTCACCCAAATGACCACTGTAACATGTCGCAGTCTTCTAACGACACCTTCCCAACTGTGATGCACATTGCAGCTGTCACTGAGATCACCCACTCTTTGATCCCAGAGTTGACTCAGTTGCGTGATGCTTTGCAGGCCAAGTCTGATGAGTTCAGTGACATCATCAAGATTGGTAGAACCCACTTGCAGGATGCTACCCCATTGACCTTGGGTCAGGAATTCTCTGGTTACGTCCAGCAGTTGACCAACGGTATCGAGCGTGTCGAGAAGACCCTCCCTAACCTCAAGTTCTTGGCTCAGGGTGGTACTGCTGTCGGTACTGGTTTGAACACCAAGAAGGGTTACGATGTTAAGATTGCCGAGCAGGTTTCTAAGTTGACCGGCTTGGACTTCAAGACTGCTCCAAACAAGTTCGAGGCTTTGGCTGCTCACGACGCCATTGTTGAGGCATCTGGTGCTTTGAACACCGTTGCTGCTTCCTTGTTCAAGATTGCCAACGACATCAGATACTTGGGTTCTGGTCCAAGATGTGGTTACGGTGAATTGTCCTTGCCAGAGAACGAGCCAGGTTCTTCTATCATGCCTGGTAAGGTCAACCCAACCCAGAACGAGGCCTTGACCATGGTTGCCACCCAGGTTTTCGGTAACCACTCTGCCATCACCTTCGCTGGTGCTTCTGGTCAGTTCGAGTTGAACGTCTTCAAGCCAGTTATGATCTCCAACTTGCTTTCTTCCATCAGATTGCTTGCTGACGGTTCCAACTCTTTCAGAGTCAACTGTGTTGAGGGTATAACAGCCAACAGAGAGAAGATCGACAAGCTCTTGCACGAGAGTTTGATGTTGGTCACCGCTTTGAACCCTAAGATTGGTTACGACGCCGCTTCCAAGACCGCCAAGAACGCACACAAGAAGGGCTTGACCTTGAAGCAGAGTGCCTTGGAGTTGGGTGTTTTGAACGAGGAGGAGTTCGACCAGTGGGTCAGACCAGAGAACATGATTGGCCCAAAGGACTAGAGGTATAGTGATACATGTATTTATTGAGCAGTGTAGGAGGGAGTGTAGTAATGTGAAAGAAGGTGCTAAAGTGGAATTGATGGGAAGATTGAATTTGTTGATAGTATTTTAGGTGATCGAATATGAATTTTTGGTGATCGAATACATTGATCATATTTAGGTCGAATACATTGATGGTATTTAGGTCGAAAATATTGATAGTATTTTAGAATGATGGTAATTTAGATTGTGTTTAAGAAGACCATTTCAGATGGCACTGATAGTAGTTTTGACCATTAAGTAAACCAACTAGTATTCCCTGGTTTATGTCATCTTGATCACCTTCCATTTCTGGAATGTTCCTGACGTTTTGTTCCCAAAAATTTCCTGAACCAAACAATCTCAGCATGTCACTCTCTAGCATATTACAGCATATTAATAAAAAAGGACAGATACAAAGACCGTCAGGTAGCGCAGGAAGCACACCTCAGGGGACGTCGTCTTCACAGGCTCAGTCAAAAACGAGCGGGTCCACACGTGCTGTAGATCCTGTTGTTGCGATGCTTAAAGAGAAGAGACGGATAGAACGAGAACAGAAAGAGCAAGAAATGCGAGAAAAGAAGGGCTTGCCTCCAAAAAAGGCACCAAAACCGAAGGCATCGACGAAAAGCACCGACAGACCAGTACCTACCAAGACAAATACGACCACAGCTAGGAAACCTGCAAAAGACACATATACGCCAGCAAGAAAACCTGCTGCCCCCAAGATGAACTTTAATGACTTGATGAAAAGAGCATCGAAAATCGACCAGTCCAAGCTTTCGATCCTGTTGAAGAAGAGTAATAGCGCACCTCCAGAGAAATCTGATAAATCAAAGATGACTAGAAGGGAAGGAGTGGATCCAAGAAGCACAAATAGAAATGGGAGACCTACAACCGGGAAAACAAATGGAGGACCTACAAACGGAAGACCTAGTAATGGAGGACCTACAAACGGAAGACCTAGTAATGGAGGACCTACAAATGGAAGACCTAGTAATGGAAGACCTACAAATGGAAGACCTGGAAGCGGTTCAAATATGAGACCTAATCCTGGAAGACCGTCTTCAGCCCCTGCTTCTAGAAATCCGCTCCCTATTAGAGCACCATCGGCCGCCCTTCAAGACAAATTGAAGGCAAAGGGTAAAGTGCAGGCAAAACAACGGCCTAGCTACAAGCAGCTGATGAACAGGGAGGACGAAGAGGAATACTCTGAAGAGTACGATGATGACATGGATGACTTTGTTGTTTCCGACGAGGAAGAAGATGTTCGTGGTAGAAGAGACGAACGTGACTACGACAGAGACGAAATATGGGCCATTTTCAACAAGGGCCGTAAACGCACATACCACAACTACGACGATGACTCCGATGATATGGAAGCAACAGGTGCAGACATCTTCGAGGAGGAAATGAGGTCCAAGAGGGCTGCGGAGTTGGAGGATAGGAGAGAAGCAGAAGAGGAGCAGAGAAGAGCAGAAATGAAGAGACGCAAGTTAGGAAGATCATAATAATTAATAGCATTCAGGAAAGTGTAGAGATAGGTGTACCTAGTTTCGTTTAATGGTAGGTATATATAACCTAGTAAGTATAACCTGGTAAACCTGGTAAGTTAATCTGGTAAGTTAACCTGGTAAGTTAACCTTTTAAATATATCCTTATTCAGTCTAACCTGTCAATCTTTGTTTGTAATTCTTGTTTGATCTAATTCTCAAATTTTCAAATGGATGATCTTTCACAGCTCCGTAAAGAGCTTCGAAGAGATGCTTACTCTCTCAAAAACAGACTTCAGCTGATTATCTACGACTCAAAGTTCGTACAAGAATGTGCTGAACAGCCTGAGCTCGCCAACTACCCAATTGTTCCCAACGAGCGCTGTGGACCTTGGTACACGCCATCTTATACCGAGACTACCTACTTCAAATCTACCGATGGGCACACCAATGAGTGGAGTTTTTCGTTCAGAAGACTCAACATGCACTTGCTTCCCATCATTGCTAAGGCAGGAGGTGTTCTTAGTGTGGACTCTACCAGAAAGGGCAAATTGTTACCCGATGCGCTTCTGAAGACCATTCCAATTTGGTGCGCGGTGATAAATAGCATACTTTACGATGGAGTGACGGACTCTGAGCTTTTGGAAGAGCTCAATCTCGAAGCTGGATCTGCTGACGCAGATTTCATTCTCAAGTTGAAGGATGACAATTGGGTGCGCACTCCACGAGAAATGGTCTCATTAAATGAACACAACCAAATCGTTCAACGAATCCCCGGATTTGTGAAAGATGTGATAAGACTTGAATTGTTCAGTAATGAGTCATGTGTGAAACTGCTCGGCAAGCGTAAACCGCTTCTCGTGAGCTGGTGGTATCCTGGATGCAAAAAGTTGAGTGAACGTTCTGAAGATGCTTTTTACTTTGCTGGAGACCAAGATAAAATGTACTACTCCGTTGTGTGCGTTTCTGCATCGAGTAAAAGTTTGACACAGGTTTCCAATCGAGACTGTTCGTTTGAATACGTCCAGGGTGCTGGGGATGATCACGAGATGTGGGTAACCAAGGATATTTGCGGAGGAAATTTCACTCCAAACCTATTCTGGGAGATATTGAAAAGAAGTAAAGATATGTTGGGACCTTCAGGGTTTCTTCTCCAAGAGCTCGGAGAGCAAGAGCTATTGGACAAATTGAACACTGCGGTTGCTCCGAAACCTGTGTCTGATTTAGATGTTACTGAAATTGGGGACACAAAGATTTCGTTCGGTAAAATCAGAAGTAATATCGACTACGGCAAACTTGCCCAATACTCAAACATTGTCGTTTTTAGTACCAACTATAAGGTACAGAACGTTCCAGAGAAGATCACTATCCACGAATTCGCAATTGCTCCAAACAAAAAGGGCTCGAAAGAACTCAGAGCAGTCTTGCCAAAGGTACTACCAAGCGTCGATGTCAACAATACCACCATTATCTTGTGTGAAACAGGTGATGATATTAGTGTTGGCTGTGTCCTTTCGATTCTATGCAAAAACTTCGACTTGGGGTGGAAACGAGCGGATCCTCCACCAGTGAACAAGGACATCATAAAGAAGCATTTGAGCATGTTGGCTGAGGTGAGAAGAGTCAACCCTAGTAGGAACACTTTACAAAGTGTCAATACTTATTTAATGTGAGGTATAGGACATAGAATGAGTGTAATAGAGTGTAAATAGAGGACAAAGAAGTGCAGAACAAGTGCAAGTTAAATATGAAGAGAAACATCAAATACCTTTTGTGTAGCTTATATATTTTGCTAGCAAAAAAAAGATGCTCCACGGCAGGTTCGAACTGTCGACCTTCAGATGACACACTCGTAATTGAATATGAGACTGACGCTCTGCCAACTGAGCTAGTGAAGCGATCTTCATGTTGGAAGGGAAAATGAGGAAAACAGGTGATGGAGAGAAGATGTAAATTTTGATCGCAGACAATTTTTTTGATGGTCATGAGGACTTCCACAGGACTTAGGGCCCCTTTATAGTGATCTCTTAGTAAGGATCCTTTTGAACCTTTCAAAAAACCATGCTGGCTTCTATCTCTTTTACAAACCCACTTTATTCTTTTACAAACCTTTTTGTTTTCTCTTCTCTTACCATTCATTATATATTCTGTAATGATGCATGAACCTGCTGCATTTGTTTCAAAGTCTTTGCCATTTGAACTTGCTTATCTATCTGTTCCCTAGCAGGGACTTCTGGTTGAGCAAGCAGGAACTTTGCAATGGTGTTTCCAGAAGCACCATTGTAACACGAACACTCCAAGATCTTCTTGACCAGGAGGATACTTTCTAAAGTGAGATCTGACTTCAACATCTCAGTGATGTGCTCGACAGGAACATTGTTCAATCCCGAGTCAATTGTGGTAAACTTGAGAGTAAGCAAGTAGTATAGGCGAGCAATTGTACGCAAAGTCGCGACATATAAACGCTTTCCCACAGGCATCTCATTGAGCGCAACAAGACTTGCTATATCACCAACTGAGCTCCCCTTTGAGTTGCCCAAAGCATCGACAAAGTTCACTATCAAATTAACTTTTTCTTTGTAGGAGCCGTGGTGCAAAAGTGACGACAACGACATCATTTTTCCAGCCTGTCTCTCGTGCTGGATGGAGTCAAGGCGCTTTTGCAACTCGATCCACTTCAAATGAGCGAAAGAGGCGGTACTGGAATGTGTACTTTGCGATGCAGAACGGTCGATTTCTGAAGACAAGGTATATGCCAACGATATCGAGAGGAATCCCAACTCACTCTGAAAGTACAGCGATGGCTCGACCAACTGACGCAAATTGTTCAAGCTGAGCATGTAATTGATCAAAAACATGAGCGCTATCTCTTGTCTCTCCAAAAGTGTAACAATTGACTCCTCCACGTTTGTGGGGCGAGAAGTCTCCAGCTTTTGCTGGAACTCGTAGATGCCAAACTCCTCAGGCGGAGCCTTCTTTCCCAAGAACAAGGGTTCGTAAAGGGAAGTGCTCAAGTTGGGGAGATTGAGCAAAATTTTAAAATATTCACTAGCAGCCAAATTGTATTGCTCGTTGATCTCACCATCCAAGCCATTATCGGGCACTACCAATGACAACGAGACCAAGTTGAAGGCACAGTACCGTAAATATCCAAGCAAGTCCACCAAGTTCACAGTGGACTTTTGTATGAGGGTCAATGCTATTTGTGGTGAGATGTGCTTCTCATTGAGTAACGGAAGAAGCAAATTAGATTGGCCCGTTTCGTAAGCCGCCCTCAAAAAGTGAACCACAAACGGGAAGAAGCGCGACAAGTAATATGGCTTATCATGCTTATACTTTGGCTTGCTGATCAATTGGAGGTATGCAAGAACAGACTTTTGTATTGCGCCTAGTGGCGACGGGTTCACTTTGTCAAGAATGACCAATTGCATCGAAAGGTCAAGGGTTTCTAAGTAATGTTCTAATAGGCTCTCGTGCAAGTAGTCGCATATGCTCAGGACGTTGGAAAACTCGTTGTGGAGATGGCCAAAGTCGCTCAAAAGTTTGTTGATCTTCTTGTCAATAACGTCAATCATTTGACAAAGAGACTCGTCGGCCGCGATATTGGGCAACTGCTCGTCAAAATATACCACGAAACGTGTGATTTGGGTGAGGAGGCTCTTGACGGATACTAGCCAAAGAACCTTGTGGTTGGAGTAGGCATGCTTCAGGAGCATGCTGTAAGTTTCGTAAAGGTGCTCCTGTATGGCGTCGAGCTTCAAGTTAAACTCGTTGAGTTTCAAAGACCTCCCATCTAACAGCAATTGTTGTATCTGTCTCTGCACATGCTCGTGTATCTTCGGGAGAAGTGTTCGGTACAGGTTTCCCTTGTCCTCAGCGTCTGGCGTATTGTAGGTGATCTCCATGACAAGTGTTTTATTTTAGTCATGTGATGAAAATGAATCAGTTCAAGTAAATTGACTAATGTGCTTATGACCAACTTACCCAACTTCCTCGATTGCTCTTTCAACGACCATTACACTCTTTATAAAAATCCTTCAATTGTTCATTTGTTCTATATATGGTAAGTTCGATTACGGTTGAGCACTCACTTGACTTCGTCTCGTAGTCTATCTCACTGGAAATGGCAACTTTCTGTGAGATCTCACGAGAAGCTCGGCGTAGTTCTTTTCTGTTTCTGGAGTCACCACCCCGTGTCTGATCAAAAAGTCCACAATCACCATTCTGCAATTGGGCTTGAACTCCTCGAACCTTGACACCACCTCGTCCACGGCCATCAACTTGAAATCCTGGGACTCGCCGTCAACAGGATGCGGGATGACGTCCGTTTCATTCGGAAACTCAATGTCGTAAATGTATTCCACTTCAGGCTGGACGCGATCTTTCGATGTTTGGTACATGTACTGCACGAGGCCAGCAGGTTTGGCGTTCTTAGTGACAAATTCCTCCAGAAGTCCAGCTTCTTCGTAGCTCTCCTTCACAACGTTGTCCCAAACACCCAGAGGGTATCCAAGTCCTCCAGCGATAGTGTTGTCCAACATGTTGGGGAAAGTAGGCTTTGTAGGAGAACGACGAGGAACCCACAATTTCAACCGACCATCCGAGGACTTTGAAGCAGGAACGTATCCGTTGATGTGAACACCATATGTGACCACTCCGAGGAGTACCGCAAAAGCTCTTTCGATAACAAAATATGGGACTGCAGTTGGGTAGTAGATCAGGTATAATTCATCTCTCCATCCACGCCCCAATTCCTCTTCCAACTCTGGGTGCAGACGAAGTGAGTTGGCCATATCACGGAAGAGATCATTTCTCTTTTCAAACGTGTTAAACTCAGCCTTAATTTGGATCACTTTGCCCTTCAATTCAAAACCGTCTCTACCCTCAAAGAACTTCGCGCTCTTTGGATCGATGTACCCCAAAGGCGAAACACCATCGTGGGTGAACAACGTGAAATATCTGTCGTCGTGCTCGTAGGTGAAGTTGTCCACCAGCTCAATTGCAGAAAGAAGAGACATTGGTGATTAGAGTTAATTCTAATTACAATTTGCCGTAATGATTTAGTTGCAGGTTCTCCAGCTTTGGTTTTTGCAGTTTTCGCATTAGCTTGTTTTACAGTAACGATTTGCAGTTTTCGATTTTTTGCGCTGTGGTCACAACCTTAGAGTACTTACATCCAGTCACCGATGTCCTCGCGATCTCTCATTCGAGAGGTAAACGCTGTATTTGAGAACTGGGATGCGGAAAATGACGGTCCACCAGTGCTAAAAGCAGAGACTAAGGAAGCTTGCGCGGAATTCGTCACTAAACACACTACATCACAACGCATCGGACACTCAACTGGCATCAACAACGAGCTCTTCAAACTTTATGATACACAAATCAAGCCGTCGTTGTCCCTAGATAAAGAGATACTTTTCCTCGATGTGCTAACAGAATTGGTCACCATCCTCACAAAGGAAGAAATACTGCTATGGTTAACCACCTACCTCAAGCCATCGGTAGACTCATCTACCTTCGACGTCAAATTTGTGGAAAAGGCAAGAGGATTCGTACGAGCAACCTACATGGACTTTAGTGACAACTTAGAGCCGGCGCTTGTGGAGCACCGCCGTGAAATAGCCGTACAAACTCTTGATCAGCTCATCAAACTATATTGCTCTCACGAAGGATCCCTCGAAGGTATAGACTTCAACCCTGACTCGCAAGTTGGCCAGGAGCATTTGCGTTTTATAAAGTTCAACTGCTGGAGATTGGCAGTGGAGTTGGGACTGCGACAGCCTTACTACTTCTACACAACTGTGAACAAGTACGTGGTGAACCCCGATGATAGGGTCGATGCCTTATCGTTAGTTTTCTCAGTTGCTACTCCAAACGAACAAAGTGACATGGAGAAGTTCAGTCAGCATAGAGCGGACCAAACTCCACTCTTCCAAACGCTTTTGCGGTGCCTACTCTTTGATATGAACGACGACGTGGTGACTCTAGCCTTGAACACCCTAGTGGTTTTACTACCACAAGTGTGCACACATATCAAGATGTATGTTCCCGATCTCTTCTGTGTGTTTGTCCGTTTACTTGAGGATGACAATGGAAGGCAGCGTGAAGTCAATTGGCACCGTGAATTCCACGATAATGGTAAGCTTCGTGAAGTCAATGATAAGCAACGTGAATTGCATGACAACGGTAAACTACAAGACAACGGTAAACTACGTGAAAACGGTGATCACGAACCTCCCCGTTCTCTGGACAGTACGACCCGTGCAAAATCCGGATCTCAACCAGGAACCACTCTTGACTGGGTTCAGACAAAGGGACTCTCCGTCGAGTCACGTAAGCCAGATTTTGTATACCTTGGGACACTACTTTATGGGCTCTTTCCATTGAACTTCTCCCGTTTTCTCCAGTCTAGAGCAACATGGCTAAAGCTGAACCCACCAGTCGTGGCACGTGCGGATCTTGCTCTTCCACTACCATCAAAGCTGTTCAAAGTTTTTACGCGGGACTTGATGATGCACCCCAAAGTGGTATACTTCGACCAAACTCCGGCTTCTGAGCTCGAGGCTCCCCTTTCCTGGATCGAAAACATCTCCAGTCCTTTGGATATTGCGACTAGCTGCTTCAACTTGAACACAAGGCTATTTTTGAGACCAGCAAGTACTACATCTTCGGAAATCCAATGGTCTAGAAAATCGTCCGATTTCCCTCATAAACACGTTGGTAGCACTACCCCCGTGGCTCACGAGTTGCGCAAGCGCTCGTTGGTGGACAACATCTCGTTCAAGGAGATCAAATTCGACGGTGATGCTGAGCACCGCAGCGATCTTTTTGCTGCTCACGAGGTATTATTCGGACCTAGATCCAGCGATTCTGAAGTAAGAAGAAATTCGAGTATAGTGGAGTCCTCAGAACTTGGACCTTTACTGTCTCCCAAACTTGCACCTACGGAGTCTTTGACTCTAGTGAGCAAAGAATCCAATGGATCGTCGCTAAACTACAAGACTGGTACCGCACTCAATTTTTTCGAGAGAGAGATTTTATTACTCAAGAATGAGTTGGGCTTTGTCTATTACATGTTTGACATGCTCAAGCAGAAGTACTTGAAGACATGTGCTGCTGCTGGTGAGGACGACCTCAAGAGCAGAGTTCACCAGAATACGTTGGTCAAGTTGAAGAATTTGAGAGAAGCCCACGAGGCATTGATAGCATCGTACAAGCAATTGGAAGAGAATCGTGAGATCACCACAAAGGAGGTCGGATTTACCGAGGGTGACCTTGTGACAAGGGTGACTACATTAGAACTGGAGAAAAACGAACTCGCAAGTCGCCTCGAAGAGTTGAAGCTCGAACATAGTGCCTGTAGCACAGCCATGAACAAGTTGGTTAATGATGTGATACCAAGTCGGGACTTGGAAATTTCAAACTTGAAGTTGACGTTAAAGGAACGGGAAATAAAGAGTTTTGATAAGAGTCCGAGTGAATTCACCGATAGTATGACTGAAAAGATTGACTGCAATAGCCTAGACGAACCCGTCATCAAAGTGTCTGAAGAAGAACAAAAACTTGTCAAGGCTCAAACTCTTTTGAGCTCCGTACAAGAAGAGAATGCATATTTGAAGCTGCAAGTGAAACAGCTTCGAGAAGGTGCGGAAACATTAGAGAAGAAGTTCAACAAGAAACTCGAGGCCGCAAAGGTGGATTTGAACACCAATACAGGCTACATGGACACACAGCACGAGCGCAAAATCCACGAGCTTACGACTACAATCCATAAGTATGAGGACTTGCTAGAGGAGAAAAATTCGCGGATTTTGCAGCTTTCTTCATCGAAACCAATTCTGATCCCAACCGCTGGAGTCAGTTTCAGTCGTGGCAATAGCATCGACAGAACCGTGGGTGGAAGACCACTGATACTGGCAATGGAGATGTACGATAGTCTGCATAGTGGCCGGTCCAACTCATCAGTGGACTCTGTTAAACTCTCCGGGCAAAATATACCCAACCAGCCACTGTCGTACTTTAGTCCTCAAAACCAGCACCCAAGCAATACTTCGGGACAGAACTCGTGGGGACCATCAGCTGTCAACACACCAGGACAGAATTCTTGGGGGCAATCAGGTGCAAACGCACCTGGACCAAATACGTGGATGCACTCGTCTGCAAACACTCCGGGGCAGGGATCGTGGATGTACACATCTCAGCAGCAGGTTAGAACACCCAACAACGCGGTTGTTTCGAATGTGAATGCCATGCAGCAGCCTCCAATCATTAGAGGAAGAGGTGGATACCAAAAGAGGGCCAAGAAGATGATGTGAGGGAGAATAAGAGGATATGAGTGGATATGAAGATTATGGAGTTTATGGAGATTATGAAATGAGGAGAATCAGAGCATGAAGTTGGTAAAACGCGATTAAATGGACGATAATGAGAGTTAAGTACAAGGTAAACAATATCAATTGTTATTGTTAACATTCTCAAAATATCTTGTGATTGTGGTTCTGGTGGCGGAGTAGTGGCTTTGGTGTTATGATAAACGAAATTTAATGGTAAAAATTGTAGATGAATATTGTCCTCAATGAAAATTGACTCAATGAAAATCCGGAGAAACCCCAATTTAAGCGAAATACGAGAAAGTCCCATGAAAATTAACCCGGACTCAACTTCAACCTTAATATCCATAACCTGTCAATATCATGATTTTGGGCAATCCGCCTCAAGTGTTGACTCACTACTCCGCCTTTTCACAAGGCCTGAGCCTTGTTCGATGCATTTGAGATCCCATGTTCCGGTCTGCGCTCGCAACCCGTTTTAGTTTGAAAAAAGTTTACGTGTTTTCTCCAACTTTAGAACACAACCATGTCTTCGCAAACTTTACGTAAGAGAGGCAAGAAAGGCGACGACACCTCAGCGTCCAAGCTGGTTTCTGCTGAAGTTGCTGTCGAGAATGACGACGTTCCCACCACTACTTTTTCTACTGCTATGTACACTTATGGCTTGATTTTGGTCTCAGTGTTAGCAGTTTACACGAGATTCACAGGCATTGGGCACCCGAACAAGGTGGTTTTTGACGAGGTTCACTTTGGAAAGTTCGCGCTGTACTACCTTGAGAGAACTTACTTCTTCGATTTGCACCCACCTTTTGCCAAGTTGTTGATTGCGGCCGTTGGTTGGCTCGTGGGGTACGATGGAAGATTCAAGTTTGACAATATTGGTGACTCCTACATCACCAACAATGTTCCTTACATTGCCTACAGATCTTTCCTGGCAATTCAAGGTGCTTTGGTCGTCCCAATTGTGTACTTGACTATGCAGACCTTGAAGTTCCTGGTTCCTGCATGTGTCTTGTCTGCTTTGATGATCTGTTTTGACAATGCTCAAGTTGCTGACTCTCGTTTGATCTTATTGGATGCTACCTTGATCTTGAGTGTTGCTTTGACTATGTTCTCCTACTCCAAATTTTCCACTTTCCGCAAGCAGCCATTCTCCAAAAAGTGGTGGTCTTGGTTGATTGCAACCGGTCTCTCCCTTTCGTGTGTGATTTCCACCAAGTACGTTGGTGTTTTCACTTATGTGACTATCGGTTTGGCTGTTGTTCACGAATTGTGGATTCTCTTGGACTACCGTAGAGGATTGACTCTTGTTGACCTCACTCAACACGTTGCTGCACGTTTGTGGGCCTTGATCATTGTTCCATTCTGCATCTACTTGTTCTGGTTCTACTTGCACTTCGCTATCTTGACCAGATCTGGTCCGGGTGACAGTTTCATGTCTCCAGAGTTCCAGGAGACTTTATCCGAGTCCCCAATGGCCAAGTTCCTGAAGGCTGTTAAGTACGGTGACTACATCACCATCGTTCACAAGGACACCGAAGCTTACCTCCACTCTCACGAACATGTCTACCCATTGAGATACGAGGACGGTAGAATCTCTTCCAACACTCAGCAGGTTACTTGTGTTTTCGACTCCAAGAACCAGGAGGCTAAGGATGCCAACAACCACTGGGAGATCTTGCCTTCTGAGGAGGGTAAGATGAACACTGATGTGTACACTAACGATGTTATCAGACTCAAGCACGTTGGTACTGGTGGTTTCCTTTTGACTCACGATGTCGCCTCTCCATTGAAGGCTACCAACGAAGAGTTCACCATTGCTTTCGGTGAACAGGCTGACGAAAAGTACGGTGAAACCTTGTTCAGAATCCGCCTGGATGGTGGTACTAGTGCTCCACTGAAGTTGGTCAAGACCAAGGCTACGCAAATGAAGATCATCCATGTTGACACTGTTGTGGCCATGTGGACTCACGACGACGAAGTTCTTCCAGAGTGGGGTTTCGGTCAACAGGAAGTCTCTGGTAACAAGAAGGTCCTGGACGGTGACAACATCTGGACTTTTGAAGAGATTGTCAACTTGAGCGAAGATGACGCTAGAAACGCCGTTGAAGTCAAGGAAGTCAAGACACTCCCATTCTTGAGAAAGTGGTGGGAATTGCAGGGATTGATGTTCCACCACAACAACATCCTTACTTCTGACCACCCATTCGCTTCTCAGCCAGACTCTTGGCCATTGGCGTTGAGCGGGGTTTCTTTCTGGAACGACAACGAGGAGAAGAAGCAGATCTTCTTCACTGGTAACGTGATTGGTTTCTGGTTGCAAGTGTGTTTCTTGGCTATCTATGCTGGTTTGCTCTTGGCTGACCAGATCACCCGTCGTAGAAACTTGTTCTTGGTCACCGAAGCTGCTCGTTCGCGTTTGTACAACACTTTAGGCTTCTTGTTTACTGGTTGGGCAGCACACTACTTCCCATTCTTCTTGATGAACAGACAGAAGTTCTTGCACCACTACTTACCTGCCCACTTGATTGCTGCTATGTTTTCCGGTGGTCTTGTTGAGTTCATCACCAGCAACAACTCCACCAAGAAGAACGGTAAGCCAAGAGGTATTGAGAAGATCAAGATTGCACCATTGGTTGGCTTGTGTTCCATCGGTATCATTTGGTTCTTCTTCTACTTCAAACCAATTACCTATGGTGACGTTTCTTTGACTCCAGAGCAAGTCCAGGCCAGACAATGGTTCGACATCAAGTTGCACTTTGCCAAGTAACAGTAGATATTAGAAGTGACGATATGCCAAAAAATAGGCGAAATTTAGATATTAAGATGTAGGGATTGTAATTAGTGGATGGAATGGGAAATGTTTACGAAGTGCTTAAAATGGTGCAAATTGCTAGCAAATATGATGTGAAGTGCTTTGCAAAAATAGTGCAAGTAGCAAAACTGATACGAAAATAGGTATCAAGACAATCTGAATCAGATTAGTATAAGCGATTGAGCTTGAAGGAATTCAAAACAACTTGACAGAATCTTTCAGCTAAAAAATCAGTCAATATTAACTTTTAATTATTAACCTCATCAAAATTAACCCATCAAATAAATCGGACTTTTTGTACCTCTCAATTTTTGATTTCAATTAATTTACATTTCAATCAGCCGTATGTCAGTGAAAACCTACTTGACCAACTTGAAGAAAGTGATCCAAGAGGGCTCTTTGAAGCCTCTCAAGTTCGTCACAGGCAACCAGTCTGCCGATATGGACTCGATTGTCAGTGCGATCACGTATGCTAAATTGGCTAATTTGCACAACACCAAAACGCAATTGATCCCATTGATCAACATTCCTCGTGCCGATTTGCGGTTGAGACGTGACATTGTCGCACTCTTGAACTCGCATTCCATCACCGAGGACTTGCTTTACTTTGTGGAGGACTTTGAAAGGTTGACTGAAGGCAATAAAGTGGACATCGTCTTGGTGGACCACTGCAATATCCAAGGAAATGAACTCCACAAGAAGTTGTCTGAAGGATTATTGGACGTCTCTGCCATAATAGACCACCATGCTGACGAGGGCGTGTTTTTGAACGCACAGCCTCGGATAATCCACCCTAATGGGTCATGCTCCTCGCTCGTGTTCAACTACTGGTATGAGCAATTGGGTTCTGATGTGAGTTTGTTCAAGACACAGAATAACGACATTATCCAGCTCCTTTTGGGTCCATTATTAATTGACACCACCAATTTGAGCGCAAAGGTTGAGCAAGGAGACAGAGATGCTGTGGCTGTGTACAAGCAAGCCTTGGAGTCAACTGCGATTTTGGCAACTTTACCAGGTTTCAATGCAAGCGACCTCGGTGTTGAGGGCCAAGATAACTTCACCAGTTTCTACAAGTACCTCAAGAAGGCCAAGAAGGATTTGAGTGGCTTTAGCTTCCAAGACGTGTTGAGAAAGGACTACAAGCTGTTTGATTTCAAAGGATACAACGTGGGTTTCTCCTCCATTGGCAAGCCAATCAGCTGGGTCTTGAAGAAGTATTACCCAGAGGAGTTTTCCACCACGTTGGCAAAGTTGGTCAAGGATGAGAAATTGACCTTGGCTGTCATCACCAGTTCATACACTAGAAAGGAAGACGACCAATACGCCCGTGAGTTTGCGTACTACTACAAGGAAGGAGTGACTGATGAAAAACTCACGAACTTGCATGAATTGGTTCAGAACGCACTCCAATTGAACGAGAGCTTGTATAACCTTGACTCGACCACTGTCAAGGTATCTGGTGGGGTTTTCAGAGTCTTCAACCAAGCAAACCTCGGTGCTTCCAGAAAGCAAGTTGTTCCTGCTGTGAAGGAGGTTTTAGAGAAGTAGAGTAGAAAAGAAATAGCAATTCTAATTGATGATAGAAATTTACTTCTTGTTATCAACAGTACTTTTTAATTCACTAACTATATGCAGCATAAATGGTTTGGTTGTAGTAAAGATCACACGAGTGGGGCTTCTTAAAGCATGACTTTGGCACCAAAGGAGTTGCATCATAACCCAAAGCAACGAGCCATTCTCGGAAGTTCATGATTCTCTGCGTCAATTGAGTTGTTCTTAACATTCCAGTCTTGTCTCTGTTACCAGACCACGTAGACTCGGCCAAAGCAGCAGCTCTTGGCCAAATCTTTTGAATGAGCACGACGGAATCGACTTGCTCAGACCACAACGCGGCCTCAGCACCCAAAATATGGGACTTTTCTTCTTCGCTTAAGCCCTCGGTAAAGTCGTAGTCGTAGATAGTTTGCCATGACTTATAAGGTCCACACCAAGAACCTCCAGTGCCCTGGTTGTACCCGTCATTTTGAGGGACATTAGCGTAGTTAGGGTCGTTGGTGAAGAAGTTGGCGTAACCACAGTCCAAGTACAAGTGCGAGTATGTAGACACAATCACGTCATATCCTTGACCAACGAGGCCCTTGACATTTCCTAACCAAGATTGCAAAATGACATCCTTTGGAATTGTGTGTGCAGAAGAAACTGCATCCTCCCACATGGCCAAACGACGGTTTTCTGGCTTAGTGTAGATAGGTAAAGCTTTGTCGAAGAAGTACTGAGACAAGTCCTTGAACGTTCTTGAAGAGTCTGCTTTGAACCAGTCTTGGGTGATGTTGGAGAACTTGTAGCAGTTCTCGTTCAACTCATCGGCCCCAACATGGAACACATTATCCTTAAAGATTCCAGACAACTCATCGTAAACGCCTTCGATGACACCGTAAAGGTCATCGTTCAAGATTTCCATTTGTCCTGCTGGAGGCTCATTTGCAGTCTTTTTGGAGGTATCATCGTTAGACCACCAAGCATTGGCACATGCCAACAACAGTGAGTTCACTTCAGCCCAACCTGCGCTAGCGTGGCCAGGAGCTTCAAGCTCTGGGATGATACGAACTCCACGCTCTTTACCGTATTCAACAACATCAGCCAAGTCTTTAAGAGAGTATGTCTCACGCTTGGAGTAAGCACCGTTTGCCATTTCAGGGTAGGAGTTCAAAGCCATTGGCCACGACTGAGCGTCTTGGATGTGCCAATGTAAAGAGTTCATCTTACTTAAAGACATGATATCAATCTGGTCCTTGATGGTGTCAACCTTCAAGAAATTTCTACCAGAGTCGATCATAATACCACGGTGTGGGAACAATGGGCCATCAGAGATTTCCACTTCGCTCTCAATCTTGAACTCATCATCTTCATAGATGATCAACTGCAGTAAAGTAGTGAAAGCATGCAATGCACCCCAAACAGTCTCAGCTTGAATTGAGATCTCGCTCGAACTCACAGAAATAGAGTAAGTCTCATTGACTCCCAACTGTAAATCAGCATTAGCATCGTTGATCTTGAGGTTAACGGTGTCAATTGTACTATTTGTACCGTCTCTCTTGGTTTTTGGGGAAGATGTTGGGAACGGTTCGTAGACCGAAATAGGTGCTTCAATGGCTTCAGGATAGTACTTCACCTCCGCGATTGACAGCACAACTCTTTCAAAAGCATCGTGGACATAAGAATTACCAGCATCAGTGTTCAATTTCAACGAGCCGACGGCAATGTTGATCGCGTCACCGTCTTTCCACGTGATAGTTTGTGGGGCTGGCAACGGATTTGCAACCGCGGCATGCACGGCTTGGAAAAGCGACAAGGAGAGAATAACACAAGCTTTGATCATTGTGTTGCTGAGGACTCTAAATGACAATTCCTCCAGTATTTATATACCCAGCAGTTTCATTATGGGTCACATCGTTATCATAGATAAGGTGGAGAAATGTATTTTGCAACATCGATTATTTTTTACTATCATGACTTAAATACGTCATTACTCGTTAATGCTGCGAAAAAATAAAAAGCGTTGGCTAAAATGATTCGAGATCAGCACACCATCTAGTGTGGGCACTTAAGCGACATTGCCATGGTGAATGCTATAGAAGTGCCTCCTGTTTCGATGACTTTCTCTCGAACCTCGAAGCTGGTTGTTTGTCGATGTTACATTCTGGCAAATGGAACCTGAACAATATGGTTTGTATACGTGAAGGTATGGTTAGTATACGAAAAGCCTCGCGGTTTTTCAGTTATCGGGAGTATGGAATTACAAGCAAAGCGCGTTATTGATAGTGCTAGTATAAGGTTTGGTATTGTATTCTTATCAACTGCGAGTATTTCACTGCCACCTCAACTGCCCGAATACGTTACTGCCACCTGAACACCCGAATACAACTGCCTTACTAGTTCTCCGTTACCTTTTCTCCACTTTATACACCGGTTATTTATACTTCTGCAACATCATAAGGGTCGTTCCTTCCACAAAACGCCAATGATGCATTTCGAAAACCCTTGACAGGTATCACAAGGGGAACTTTTGTGACAACGTTACATCGTTTGTGGGGGAAAATATTCTTTCGCGTCGTCTATTCTGTCAAGTAGCTAATGAAAAACTCGATTCCATTCACAACGAGGGCTTTGTTCAGTTGTGGTAGCTCGCTATTTATCTTCTTTAGCTCAGAAGTGAGAGTGTCTATAATTTCCGGATATACCAACGAAAACTGTTCGTAATCATCAAATATAGGCTGGTTGCAAACCCCTTCCGAATCTTCAACAAACAATACCTTCATGCAGTTCGCGTACTTTTGGTTGGTGATGGCAACGTTCAACCCCACATTCATTATCCACACATACCACCAAACATTTCCGACTTCAAACTTGAATTTTCGGACCGCCAAAGAGTTGATTTTGTCCAAGATGGAGTTGTAGATGATGAGCCTCTGCGGGAATTTCTCAACAACGTCCTGACTCTTTAGTTCCAACTTCCACTTGAGTAGTCGTATTCCATTCTCGTCCGACTCTCCTAGCACTTGCAGGCATTCAGTACATTCAACAGGAGGGTTTACATGGATTTGGGGGTCGATTCCTGTCGACCCCTCCATTCCCAGACCTTCCATTCGCAGATCTTCAATTCCCAGATCTTCCATTCCCGACCCTTCAATTCTCGAATCTTTCACATCCTCTGTCAAATCCTTCACTTTCATTCCGCTTGTCGGTTCTAACATGCTGACATAATAACTTCCCAATATCACGGTACTATCATTTGGAGGCTTTAGCACACCGTTATAGTTCTTTGACGACTTCTCATGCTTGGTTGGTTTGTGGCAGTGCCAAAAGTCCATGAGCTCGTACCAGAACTCTGACGGCATGTCCATGAATTTGTAGTTTGCAGCATCGATGAGCACTTGGTGGCAATTGCAGCATCTAAAGGTGAACTCATTAACACCATTCTTTTGCAGAGTCTTAGCAAGCAAGTCCTTACAAGACCATTTGGACACTGGTGCGAACGACTCCTGCGGTTGCGTTGTGTTCTGGAGCTTTAGCACTATGGTGAGATCATCGTGAATCTTGTTTATATTGGCGATCTTAGCAGAGGTCGGGTCCACTGGAACAGGTAAAAGCCCAGTCTTTGAATCTTCAATGGTAGATACAACCAACTCGTTGTCGTCGTTTACCTTGATTGACTTGATAGTAGAGATTTCCTGAGGAAAGTGTACCACACAAGTTATCAGTCCTAATGTTGGAAGATACTCCGCGAACATGATTTTATGATTTTCCAAGATGATTTTAGATTTCATATATTTTCCAAATAAAAAAGACGCGATATGGCATCAGAATCTAACCCAGTGGACGATGTTCTTGGTTTGGACCAAGACATCAAACTCAGTACGCGAGCCAAAGTCGCCCGTCTTGACTTCGACAGAATCATGGACAAGAAGAAAGGTTTGGGATACGTTGTGGAAAACCACATGAAAATCACCAAAACTATAACGCGACGCGACAAGCACTTCCTCAAAACACACAAGGAAAAGCACACCAGGCACCAAAAATACGACCACGAAGCTGAAAACTTGAGCAAGGTGTTGGAATTCTACCAGTTGTGGTGCCACGGGCTCTTCCCAAAGGCAAACTTCAAGGATTGTATAGAGTTGATGCGCGCGTTGGGTGCAAAACTGACTCCATTGAAATTATACAGAAGAGAAATGATCAGCAGAGAATTGGATAAGTTGAAAATGGAGAAGGGTATGGTAATCGATGAGGAAGATCACGCTGATGTTGTTATCGAAGAGGGTCAGGAGGAAAGACCCCAAGAAATACCCCAAGATGAACAGAATGACGACGATGAGGATGATTGGAGTTTTATGAATAGACCCAAGATTCCTCGTAATAATGGGTTATTCTTAGCAGATGATGATGAAGAGGAAGAAGATAGCCCAACAGGTCCTCCAGATGATAATCAGCCATATCAGCCAACCCATGATAGAGATGTTAACAAGCAACCAACTCATGATAATGATGTTAACAAGCAAACAACTCATGAAAGCGAAGTTGACAAGCAACCAAATTCCGATGTTTTAGCGAACCCAGAATCTCCAGATCCATTTTCAGACGATGATGACGAGTTGATCAAAGAATCGGCCAAGAGCCAGCCGCAAGAGGAGATTCCTGAAGAGTTCCCTGAGGAGGACGACTTGGACATGGACTTGATGAGAGAGTTTGGTTGAGGATATTGGAATGGATACATCGAAGGGAGTATCTATAAAGTGAAGTTTAAGGAAGATCTAAGAGTATTAAGGTACGTGAGAGGAGCACCTACAAGGGGATAAGGAATAAGGATCTATTACGTCAAATACCTACTACTTCTTTCTTTCATTCTTTATTACGCTGGTATGTAAATCTTCCTCAAGTTGCTGGTGTTGCTGAAAATAGCTGAGATCATTTGTGAGGAGTACTCGACGTCAGAATCTACGTTGAAGAGTGCGAGGAGGTATCCATCGGAGCGCAAGTAAACGTCCAACTGGTCCGTTTTCCTTTGCAGCTGGTGCTTTTTGCGGACCAATTTGGAACTATGCCTGTAAAAGGGCATGATAATTCCCTTATTGTAAAGATAAGAGCGCTTCATGCTCTTATACTCAATTCCAAACTCGGACATGAAGGCATTCTGGTGGATGGCGTTTTCAAAGTTGAGAGAAGCATGCGGAGACCCATGAATCCCCACGATACGGCTCATAAATTCCGTCTCCAGACTGGCATCCTTGACCAACTTGTCAGCATACCTATAATTTTCAGCTTCAATCTTGGACTCATTCTTTGGGAAGCATTCGACAGGGACTCTAAAAGGCTCTGCAATGCGGATTTCCATAATGTACCCGAAATCAAAGCCATAGTGGATGCACACCGCTTTGGTCAAGATCATTGCTGCGCTTTTCAAACTTCGAACTCCATACAACTTGTCCCATAAGAGCCGATTGTCGATGCCCTCGACAGCTTGAGTCTCGTCGTCTGCTTCACTGTGCTCCTTTGCCAACTTGTTGAACCTGAAGTTACAATTCAGAGAGTATGGGCCACGAGAGCCATCCTTTTCAAAGACTGTCATGAGCAGAGACTTTGTGCTAGTTGCACGTCCCAACTTCATGCTCAATTCGTTCAACTCTGAGTTCATGGGATTCACGCGGTCCAGAGTAGAACTCGAGTACTGCTTGCGCAACTCCGCAATGGGTGTTTCCAACATGAGGGTGAGTCTTTTGCTAACACTCTGCAACTTCCTACAGTTTTCCTCAGAGAATTCCGTCTTTGCAAAAGTGTCAAACACCGCAAGAACTCCCACCAATTCCCTCTTCAGAGTATAAAGTGGAACACCGCAATAGAATTTGATGAATGGAGCAGCAGAAACCAAAGGATTCCTCGACGTTCTCCAGTCCTTACTCGCGTCGAGTAGGAGAAAGAAACCTTGCGACAATATAGCGTGGCCGTCAATGGAAACTGCGCGTGGAAGTGCCCCGATTCCCAAAACAGTCTCGACTTTTATCACCGTACGCTGGCTTTCTACAACCGAAATCAGAACGCCAGGTACTCCAAAGGTCTCACGAAGCTCTCGGATCACTTTCTTGAAGACTGCCTTCTCCTGCCAATGCTCGAGCTTCAGGAATGACTCCACGGCTTTGCGGCGCGAAGATTCAAAGTAGCACTCGGGTGGCATCATGAGCCCGACGTCCTTGCAACAAGGCGGGCATGGCACGTTGGAAAGGTTCCATTTGCCCTATATGTTAGTAACTGTCAGTAGCAAAAGACGGCAAACTTACTTTTGAGTATGTGTCCAAAAAATGGGCTTTGGTCAAACTAAGCGGTGCGATATTGCTCTCGAACGAGGGACTGATGAAGGTCATAGGCAGCTTTGTCTTGGAAGAGGACTTGCTTTCCCTCTTGACGGTTGCTTGTCGATTGGCATTCTTATCTGCGTGCTTTCTCTTGTCGACGTTCATGGCTAGCATGTCATGATTTGGGTGCAAAATTTTGGCGATCTTGGGTTTTAAAGTGTACAAACAAAATGGCAGGAAAGGAAATATAACAGAAAAGAAAGAATAGTGTAGAAAAAGTGTTATCCTATGAGTCAAGGTATGTTTTGGAGAGTATAACACCCTAATTGAACTACTATAAACCCTACAATCAATCGTAAATCCAGTTTATTCGTATCCTTCTCTACTCTTGTATACATCGACTGTCGTCCTTGAACTCTAACTCCTTTCACTTCATCTTTCACCTTCATCTTTCACTTCATCGTTCACCTTCATCTTTCACTTCATCGTTCACCTTCATCTTTCAACTTTCTTCACCTTCATCTTTCAACACTTCATCTTTCAAGTTCCTTCATCTTCAACTTCCTTCTTCATCTTTCATCATCTTGTCTACTTACTCCTTCTCCTTTTTCTCCTCGTCAGTCTTGGCCTTCTGCGCAGCCTCTCTCTCTTGTCTCAACTTCTCGTCTTCCAAGGACATTCTCAACGCCAACGCCAAGTCTGGGTCCTGCGAAGGGTCGAAACCGCCTGCGCTAAAGTCCATGCCGCCGAAGCCAAAGTCGTCATTGCCCACGTCCATGCCTGCCTCGACGAGAATGCGCGAGTTTGCAATGACCTCGTACAACAAACGTGGTCCTGGTGGGACGGTGACCAAATGCGAATTGTCGTTGTTGTTGATAGCTGCGTTGAACTTCTCCAACTTGCTGGTGTTGACCAGCTCCTCACCGAAATTTATCACATCTATAGCCACGTTATTCTTCTTCATCTTCTTGGCCAACTTCTCCAAGTCCTTGTCGGACTCGGTTATAGGACTGCCAACAAAGACTATGATACGTTGGCCACCAGCCTTGTTCTGACGGTGCTTAAGGGCCAATGCAGCCACTTGGACTCCACTGGAGAAGTTGTTCTGACCGGCAATCTTGGTCTCGTGGACTCCACTGAGGATCTTACCAAAGTCTGTGGTCAATGTCGAGAGGACTTGCGGTCCATTGCCGCCATAGGCCAAAAGACCCACAGTGTTCTCCGGGTTGGAATTGACCTTGCTCTGGAAAATAAATTCGGTTGCAGTCAACTGAGCCTCGAACCGCGTCGTGGCGTAGTCGCCATTCCGCATGTACTCGGAGTTGTCGATTGCTATCATCGTCGCTTCAAGGACCATGGTGTATTGATAGTTGGTGGATTTGTTCGATCGCCACCTTTTGTATTTTGTGCGTGGCACGAAATAATAGATAGACAGATCAAGAAAACAAGAACCAAGAGTATCTAGACTGGAGAATAACAATAGCGACTAGGATATCATATCAGTACTAGCAATACATACCTAGACTAAAGCAAAACTGCCTCAACATCCAAGGTATACAAGAGCACCAACATAAATTAAACTGACAACAAAAGCAGGCAACATTTTCATAAAAGCACACTGACAACAAAAGCAGACAACACTTCATAAAAGCACACTCACAACACTTTCATTTCAAAATGGCCACTGCTAAAGGTCTGGGGAAGGCCGTCTACACAAAACAACAGAAGAAGGTGCTAATTGACCGTTTCAAAGAACAGAGCAGGCGACATCTACGCGACATGCAACAACGATCTGACGAGATGGTGGGGGTCGCTGAACAGCAAGTGCTCCGCAGGCTCAACAGCGTAAGCGCAACGTTGTGGAATGTTAAGATTAAGGACGTTTTGCAGATCGAAAGACACCACAAGCCCTCTGTGCGAAACTTGCTTCATGATATCAAGGCCATGGAGGAGAAGTCTACACAGCTGGACAACCTGGTGTTTTTCACCAGCAGAAGTTATGAGAAGAGATAAACGGGTAAAAGGGAAGAGATAAACGGAGGTAAAAGTGAAGAGATGTGGTGTAATATAAGAAGTAACATAGTGTAATATAAGTAACATAGTGTAATATAAGTAACTTAGTATAAGTAACTTAGTGTAATATAAGTAACGTAATATTAAGATCATAGTGTAATATTAGAATGGCATTAGCGAAAAGTATACACTTTTCCACAACATTCTTCCTATTGAATTTTCTTATCTTTTCTCTTACCTATATTTCTCTTTTCTATTTTTTCTATATACCCTATGCATCCTCCGGAATATCGTCGTGGAAGTACTTACCCTCGATGGTTGGCTTGATGATACCCGCTCTAATCACAAAGTCACCGAATGGTTCACCCTCGTTTCTCTCCAAGCTCCATCTCTTGAACAATGGCTTCAAGGTTGCCAAAATCTCATCCTCCTTGATGGAGTATCTGTAGATCTTGTTCAAACGCTCACCGTGGTGGCCACCACCCAACATCAAGTTGTAGGCACCAAGAGCCTTACCAACCAAGGCAACCTCGGCAACCCATGGTCTAGCACAACCGTTAGGACAACCGGTCATACGCATAACCACCGAGTCGTGTCTCAAGCCGTACTCCTCCAAAGCAGCCTCCAACTTGGTGATCAATACTGGCAAGTAACGCTCCAGCTCTGCCATGGCCAAACCACAGGTTGGGAAGGCCACACAGGCGGCGGAACTCAAACGCAATCCAGAGAAGTTGGTGTTGGACAACTTGTACTTCTCCAAGAGATCCTTGATATCTTGGAGATCAGCATCCTCGATGTTCAGCACAAGCAAGTGCTGGTTACCTGTGAGACGGAACTCTCCCATCTTGTTGTTGTCCTGCAAGTAGCGAGCAATCTCACGGAGACCGGTCTTTTGTGGCAAGTCTGCGGTGTCCTCGATACGACCGTTCTCAATGAAGGCAGTGAAGTGGTTCAATCCCAACTCATCCTTGGTCCAGCCGAAGTAGTCGACGTTCGACTCAATCTTGAATGGTGCAGGTTCTGGGAACTTGGTACCCCACAACTCCTCGACCTTACCCTTGAAGACATCCACGCCCAAGTCGTCAACAGTGTACTTCAAACGTGCGTGCTTTCTGTTGGTACGGTCACCAAAGTCACGCTGCACCAACATCACCTTTTCACACACAATGTGAACCTCATCCTTAGGCACGTATCCGAGCATAGATCCGGTACGTGGGTATGTCTTCTTGTTGTTGTGAGTAGTTCCCATACCACCACCAACAACCATGTTGTAACCGACAACAACATCGTTCTCGTCCACAATGGCAATGAGACCAATGTCGTGTGCGTACACATCCACATCGTTGAAAGGAGGAACTGTAATCACAATCTTGAACTTACGAGGCAAGTAGGTGACACCGTATTGTGGCTCAACATCCACGAGCGCATTACCTGCAACCAAGGTCTTCTTGGTACGAGGTCCGCCAACACGAGTAGCCCACTTGTCAGAGTCACCTGGCTTGTCTCCTTCGTCAGGACCCTCCAACCAGATCTCGTGGTAGGCAGTGGTCTGTGGCAACAAGTACTCGGAAATCAAAGCACCAGTCTCAGCAACTTGACCATGGACCTTAGCGTTACCTGGAAGGGCCAGAACCATGACGTTTCTGTTCACATCACCACACGCAGCCAAAGTGTCAAGAAGAGCAGCGTTCATACCACGGATAGCAGGCTTCAAGTCGTGCTTCACAACACCGTGCAACTGGAATGTGGCACGGGTGGTAACCTTCAAAGTACCGTTACCACGCTCGTCTGCCAATTCGTCCATCTTCAAGTACTGTGCAGGAGTGGCACGACCACCAGGCAAACGAAGACGAACCATGAAAGCGTATGCTGGCTCCAAGCCATCGGCCTTACGCTGTTCACGAATATCACGATCATCTTGCATGTAAATACCGTGGAACTTGGTCAATTGTTGGTCAACAGCACAGATAGCACCAGTGGATTCGTCTCTCAAACCCTCAGCGATAGTACCTCTGAGGTAGTCGGAGCCAATCTTCATGTCCTCGTTGGTCAAAGGTTTTGGTTCTTCCACACCATCGACATTGTCCACACCAAGAGCCTTCCAGATCTGTGGGATCCACTCATTGTACCCAGTAGAGAAACCATCGGCATCCTGGTCGTCACCGAGTCCCAATGGGGCCAATTCAGTAGCACCGTACAATTCCAAGCGGGCATGCAAGTCCTTCGAAGGCTTGTTGTAGTAGTGCTTGTCCTCCTTTCTTGGCCAGTACTGAGAGTCTCCCAAACCAAACACGGAAACCTTAACCGAAGAAAGGTCGAGGTCGTTGCTCAGCTTGAGGGCGTCCCAGAACTGCTTACCGTTGGTAGGGAACTCACCTTGTCCAGAGGTCGAGGCCACGAAAACCACATTGGTCTCACGTGGGAAGTCCTCCAACAGCAACTCGTCCATGGCCATGACAACCGACTTCAAACCACGGGCCAAAGCCTGACGGTTAATCTTCTTTGCAAGGCCTTCCGCATTACCACCATCAGAAGCAAAAGCAACAGTCAATGGAGGTCCCGATAATCCCAGGAGCAACTTTGCGAAGGATTCGTCAGCAATAGCAGTCTGGCGCTCCTTGGTCTCGGTGTTGGCAGTTCTAGCCAAGTTACGAGCAAGTACTGGGTTCTTACGCAGCAAGAGCGACAACTTGTTCTCGCGGTCCAAGAAGTCCTGCAATTGCTTACGCAAGTTCGAGGAGTCCAACTTGAAAGAGTCGGCAGAGGCATCGTAACGGTAAAGTGGCCAGTATCCCAGGTCCACGGCCTTCTTGGTTTCCAAGAGAATGTCGAGGGTGTTGTCGACCTCAGAACGGTATGGCAAGTATGCCAACACGATCGAAGGACCGTTGAACTTCTCGGCCTCAATCATGGCTTGCAAGACTTGAGTGTAAGAAGAGTAGATGGCAACAGAGGCAACGTACACTCCACCGTAGTTCATGGCGTACAAACCCACGTCCTTTTTGCGCAAAGTCAGAGTCAGGCGCTTTTCTTCATAAGGCTCAGAGTCGATGATCAACATGTTGATGTTCTCACCAGAGCTGATCACGTTGTGCACACCGGAAGATCCCAAATCGTAGGACCATGCGTCAGAGCCCACCAACCAGCTTGCACGAGTGTGCAAGTACTTCTTCAAAGCAATGAGCTCAGGGTATTCTGAGCTGTGCTTTTCCAAAGCAGCCTCGGCCTCGGCAGCAACTGCTGGGTCCACAACTCCTTCACGCTTTTGCACCAACCAACGAGTCAAGGCTCCCACCAACTCGTCCTTGTTGTCGCCCTGCTGCACAGCAGCAGCAGCCAAGTCCACGAGCTTGCGTGCCTCCTCGACATCGTGGAGGAACGAACCATAGCCGAATTCTGGGCTGGTTGCGTTAGTGTTGGCGGAAGAGTACTCGTTCAAGATGGACAAGTTCGATGGGTTGACCTGCTTGAGCACCTTCAAGTAAGCATCCTCCAATTTGAGTGCACTCTGCACAGCAGACTGCTGAGCTTGGACCTCTGCAACGCTGGCTTCGCCGTAAAACACGTTTTGCTGTGGCTTTGCGGTGTGCACATTGTCGAGTAATGCCTTCACGGCACCAGCAGCACCGTTAGGACCAAAACTGGCACTGACGATCTTGGTGAAGTTCTTCAACGACTGGAACTTGGAGTATTCCTGGAAGAAGTCGAGCAAAAGTGGGGAAAACGAAGCACTGCTAGTGTTGGTCTGCTCCACAATACTGATGGTTTCGACAGTAGCAGGAATAATGCTCAACAAAGCCTTCAAGTCGAATGGCTGGTACACAGTAGGGGTTATCACGAGTGCTTTGTTCTTAGTAGCCTCAGAAATGAGCTCCTCCGAGAGCTGACCCAAGTACAAAATAGCGTCCTTTCCACTGACCTTGTTTGCAACAGCAAATTTGGTTGTGTTGAAGTAGGCAAGGACCTGGTCAGCGTCCTCGAGGTCGTTCTTGACGTTATCCACAGGCTTGTACTCTGCGTCTTTGTACTGGGTTGGGCTGAAGAAGTGGAAGGCAGCGCTCTTGTTCAAGCGAGCCAACTGGTACACGATGTTTGCGTTAATAGCAGCATCACGGGCAGTCTGCGACACCAAAACTGGGAACTTCAAGTCCCTCAAAGCAGTAACAGGTGCGTAGTCGCCATCTTCCAAGCTCACGTGCGAAACAACCGCATTGTTGGCAAATGCAGTGCCAGACAAGATTGGGAGGTTGCGCAAAATGGTAGAACCGTTGGTAACAACGGTGCTGAGAGACTCAGGGTTCTCAGTAACGTGGTTCTCAACTACCAAGTATGGATCATTGTTTTCTATCAAAGTAGTAGCACCTTTCACAGAAAAAGCACTAGGTATAGATTTGGCGGGCTGCGTCACAAACACAGCACCGTCTTGAGACGTGATGGTTTGAGTGACTAAATGTTAGTAATCTGTGTGTAATAAAAGCATAAGATATGGATATTTAAGCAGTAAGTCAACCTTGACCTCTAGTCAACTTTTAAGTCAACCTTGACTTTTCATGTAGTCATCCTAATCAACTTTTCAACTAGTATCAGTAGATCTAGTATCAAGGTTATCTTTGTTCATGATATCTTCTGCTAAATTTCTCTAAACATACCAGCAGAAACTTGATTCACGCTCATCTGGTCGTCGTCTGGAAATCCGATGCGCTAATACCTAGGTTATATAACGGTGCTGCATTGAAAACCTTTTCTGTGCGTTATCGCTATGGAGCCATACCACGTGACTATTAGTCTATTTATCTGCATTAATAAAGAACGGCGAGTGATTCGATGGTTTTGGTGGGGTCATGTCACGTGGGAATCAATGAACTAATAAAGCAATAACCGAGGACAAGAAATGACCTTGGCATGAGCATATGTTAGCATCTTGCTGGTGTTTAGGTAGACTATCCACCAGTAAGTTCAGTAGGGTTCCCTTCTTGCGATGGTCTTGATTTTCACATGGACGTCGTATTAATTTTCATTAGTCATTTTGCCTATTGCGCGTTTCAGTCTAGATTCTTGCTAATTGCACCATCATGAGGAATATTATGAGCAATACCTATGTTCTGAATTTTGAAGGTACAACAGACTACAGGTTTGAATTGCTATTTCTCTATTACCTATTTCTTCCTATTGCTCTATTATCTGCCGTTTCTTCATATTTGCTCCTATTACTCTATGACTACCATTTCTTCAATTTCTTCCCATTACCGTCTACCATTTCTTCATATTACCCATTTCCTTATTACCACAACTCCCCCTATCACATATATTCTAACGGAAAGAACCCCTTGAACTGGTCCCAGTCCAGCTCAGCTCTCCGCTTCCGCTTCCGGAACTGGTTTCTGTTTGGTCCTCTGGTCCACGCTCGTTTCACACGCATGTTAATTTTGCCAAAGCACGACAGTTTCGGAACGAGATTACAATAACCAGTCTTATCCAAATGGCCCGCACTGACATTGGTATACGCAGCTTGGTATACCAGAACAGGCTCCCATTCTAATTCACAAACCTGATTTCGTCTTCGTTTCTTAGGTGGTGGGCTGTAAAATGACCGTTCTCCATTGAGAAATGCATCTTCGAAATCAAACTCATCCTGTAAACTCTTGCGCACGTCCTTGCTCACCTTGTGAGCTTCCACGCTGTTGCAAGATACGTTGATGTATGTTCTCGTTGGAACAAACTCTTCATCCTCGTTCCAACGGTAGACCACACTTCTCACAAATCGTGGGATTTTTCGAGACGTTGGACGGTTTTTGGAAACTGACACATGATTATCAAAGAAGTCGTCCTTTTTGGTCTCAAGTAAAGATCCATCAACGAAAGAGTCACTGTTCCCGAAAGACTCAAATGAATCGTTGAGGTTAAAAGACCCACGAGATTCTTGGATTAGAGATTCAAAAGATTCATGGAAAGGGTCATAGTCAATGGAGGGAACATTAGTCGACTCATTAGAATGAACGTTAGTCGACAAATTTAAGTGAACATTATCGATTGACACACTGGAGGTATTCAACTCATTGGAAGCAAAATGGTTATTCTGGTCAAACGATTCACTTGTGTACTGCGTTTGTTCGTTTGGAAGACCTCTCAGTTCATTCCCTTCCAACCCGTCTCGGTTGCCGCCAAACTCTCTTGGGTCTAGCAAAAACAGCCAGTCTTCTTCTAAACCCCTTTCGTCAACGTCCATCTGCCCTTCGCTTGGTGCCAACGTTTCGTCGTCGAAGAAGCTCACATTTCCAACAGAACTCGCACGCTGTGTTTCCTGGCTGTAAGGAAAATCCTCAAAAAAGAGGTCTGGGCCCCACATCGTGGTTCCGTTCATCTGCTCTCTAGCAAGGGAATAGCAACTGTTATTAGCAATGTTGGTGCTGTAATTCGCACTGTCTCTTATCTCTTTCGTTTGTGGCTGTTTTTGCAGCCCATATTCACCGTCCTGCATACAGGATCCGGTTGCAGAATACCCAATTTGGGCAAGTTGACGATCGCAGCTAAGGCTGCGTTTGCTATTGAAAGTGATATCCAGGTAATTTGGGACAGAGTTGCGTTTTGTAGTCTGATAGGGGACCGTTTCGAATATACTGAGATGTGAATGGTCTGTGGAATCACTTTCAACTTTGATTTGAGAATGGTTGCAATTTTCAAAGATCTTGATATGGTCCGACGCAGTATCAAATATTTGTAGATCTGTACTTGTCGATGATAATGAAATGGTGCTGCCAAATTCGTCCGATAAAATTGTAGGGGACCGACGAATTGGTGCCTTCTTACCAAGATTTCTTATCGGTTTGTTCTTCATTAAATGTTTATTGCCGTCGTTCATTCCTTTTGAGTTGTTTGTCATCCTTTTTGAACTGCTTGTCGTCCCTTTTGAGTTGTTCTTGATTCCGGTCCTCTTCGTTCCTTTTGATTCCTTCTTCAAGCAATCTCTCTTTAACGCCTTTTTGTGTTCCATAACCTCGCTGTTGAACCCAAAAAGAATATCATTAACCGCAGCTTCATAAGCATCAAGAGCGTGGTTTTCATAATGGGCCCTATTCCAAGTGTCTCCCATATCACATTACGCTGTCCACCCAGCAGTCCGGAATGTATTTATCATAAAAGGAGTACACATAGCATGGAATATCACAAACATGATAGCAGAACCGTTGGAGTTTCCAGAAAATGGTGCTGATTCAGAAAAGTTCTAGAAGAGGTGAAATTATGACATTTACTAGCGTAGATGAGAATCTTAGTGGCTTTAGAGTGTATGTGATTCTAAACGTTTAGGCGAAAGAGGCACCAACATTTTAAGAATACAGTGTCATAAATTTGTAGAAAATTAGTCAAAAATCAGAAAACATGGCTGAACGCTATTCACACAATACTACGCTTTTCAGTCACCTAATCAGCTCTCCAATTATACGACCTTTCCTTTCATTCTTCTACATTTTATTGTAGTTCCCTTTTATATGTAACTCCCTTTTATATATCCCCTTTCATTTTCATCCTTGCTTCGGAAATCACGTAACAAACCCGATGGATCCACAGTTTGACAGTACCTGTCAGTCTGAGGAGCCAGCCGTAGCGACCCGAATTCCGAACCGGATTAAATCGCAAACTAACCAGTTGCACATGAACAATCGGAGTATCGTGACTATGATCAAGTGTGGCTTCAGTGGATATAAATGCGCACAAAATTGCCCCAAATTTGCAATCAAAAGGGAGATTACACGTTTGTAAGTCCTGTGACATTCAACTTTAACTTCTTGCAAGTTCTGCTACAACAAATTCCCTATCTGATCCTGTGACGTTAAACACCTTTCGTTGACCATGCCTGTCAAAGACACATACGAAATCGACAAAAAGTACAACGTGAGACCCTTTGTGGAGGCCCCACCCTCCAAATCAGGTTACGAAACCATCCTGCTAGAGGCCCTTGACTTCTCAACATTGCAACATGGAGACTCTGCTGAAGCACGTGAATCACGCAAGAAATTGGCAGATCAGTTGGAAAAGTCACTACTGACATATGGTTTTGTTTCCCTCGTTAACCACGGCATTGACTTTGAGGAAATCGAGCGGATCAAGTCAATTGCGCAGTCACTTTGCGAACTTTCACCGGAGGAGCAGGCTCCTTATTTAGCTGGTGCTTGGAAGTCCGACTTGGAAGACCGTAGAGTTTCTCCTGGTGCAGAGAGAGGACTGGGGTATAAGCCAAAGAAGTATTGGTCGATGAAAAACGGTGTTGAGGATTCGATTGTGTTCTACAATTTCAATAAGATGCTCCATGAAGAGTTCTTTGACACTGACAAACACCTGTATCCTGAGTTAGCGCGTGCTCATTTGGATGAAATTGCCGGTTACTATCGCAAAGTGCACTTGCAAGTCTTGAAGAATTTGACCATCTTGTGCGATATTGTGTTGGAAAAACCAGAGGGATATATCTGGGAAAACTATTACAAACCCATTGAGGGAGACCACGAGAACTCGGGTCTTGGAGTAGGACGCTTTATGCTTTACGACGAAATGGACCCTGAGGATGAAGCAAAGGTTGACAAGAACTGGCTCCGTGGTCACTCAGACAGTGGTGGATTCACTTTCATCACTTCGCAGCCAATCTTATCGTTACAGATTCGGGACTATTTCACGGGTAAATGGCGCTATGTCGGTCATAAACCAAATGCATTAATTGTGAACGTCGGAGACGCCATGGAGTTCATTACTGGAGGTTATTTCAAGCTGCTGATTCACAGAGTTGTGTCACCTCCAAATGACCAGAGGTCTTGGAAAAGATTAGTCCTCATATACTTTTCAGCTCCAAAGCCTTCCTCAGTGATCGACCCAGAGCCTTTGGACTCTCCCAAGTTGAAGCGACTTGGATACGTGAGGCCCGACGAGTGGCACAAGATCACATACTCACACTGGCAGAATGAAAAGGGGCGTCTATTTGGACAGAAAAAGGTTAACGACTCTCAAGGAGACGAGCCCAACTTGGTGTTAATGTATGGACGGCTCCATGAACGGTGGCATCAGGCCGAGAGTAACTTCAATTTGCAGGAGGCCAGAAAGAGGTTCCAAATTATTGAACTTGATCCACAAATTGAGGCGTGAAATTTTGCTGCAAATTTTGAAGCTGCGTATAAATATGCATGATAAAATCAGTAGATGATAAATGCTCAAGTATTCCTCAATATATGATTTGATATCTTTCTTAGAGTTAATTCGTTAAGGTTTCCCTTACAACTTTGCTCCCTACACGGGGTACATAACGTGATCCCAACAATAAAAATTGACTTGACTGTATTGTGTTCACTTGCAAAAAATAGAAACTGTGGCAGGCACTTTCAAAAACTACACACCGTTGCAGTCGATGTCAGTGGCTATTATTGGAGCAGGCCCGTCGGGCTTGATAGCGCTTGATGCGCTTGTTCGTGAGGACAAATTCCACAAGATCAAGCTCTTTGAGCGCAACAGCGAGGCCGGTGGAACGTGGCTTTATTCCGATGCCCCAGCGGCTGATTTGGGTGATTTGAACAAGTTGAGTACCAAAACCCCCTTACAGTTTGATCCGCTGGAGGTTCCAGACAAGCTTCCTGGTTACGCTCCAAAGCGTGGACATAGGTTTGAGGACACCCTGATGTACCTGTACTTGGAAACGAACGTGGACAGCACTTCGATGGAGTTTTCAGAAGAGCCATTTCCAGTTACTGTGACAAAGAACTCAGAAGCTCGTTTCGGAGCCGACAGTCCGTTCAGACACCGTGAGGAAGTTCAGAAGTGGGTCCAGGGCTTGTACAAGCGCAAGGGCTACGAAAAGTACGTCCAGTTCAACTCGAGTGTGGAGCTGGCTGAGAAGACCTCAGACGGGAAATGGAAAATAATTGTCAAAGAAATCGGCCAGGACAAAGACTATTACAGGGAACCAGAAGTCTTCGACTACTTGTTGGTTGCATCTGGTCAGTACTATGTACCATACATCCCAAAGGTAAGTGGATTACAAGAGTTTCAAGACATCACCAAGGGAGTCTTCCACACCAAGCAGTTTAGAGACAGAGAACCATTCAGGGGAAAAACCGTTGTTGTTGTTGGAGGATCTATCTCTGCTGTTGATGCTATTCACGACACCATCAACGTGGCTAAGAAGGTTATATCCTCGCGTAGAAGCGAGGAGCCTAATGCCCTCTATGGACCTGTTCCGTTTGAGCACCCGCTCCTTGATAAAAGGTCGCAGATCTCGAGAATAGATGCTGAGAAGCAGATTGTTCACTTTACGGACGGCACTCATGAAAAGGTTGATTGTATTATCTTTGCAACTGGATATACTACCAGCTACCCATTTTTGAAGGACCTCCCAATCGAGAACAACCGTGTCAAGCACTTGTACCAACTCGTTTCGTACATCCCAGACCCCACATTGGCGTTTGTTGGAAATCTGGCGGGTGGTCTCACGTTCAAGGTGTTTGAATGGCAGGCCGTTTTGGCGGCGAGAATTTTTGCCAAGCGGTCCAAGGTACCATCTGTTGAGGAGCAGTACCAATGGGAGAAGGATAGAATCGCAGCCAAGGGTGAGTCGTACAAGTACAGTCATTTGTACCCTGACTTTGAAGAGTACTTTGAGGGTATTCGCGAGGTGGCAAGTGACAATGGCCCCGGGAGAAAGCTCCCAGAGTTTGACCAGCGCTGGAAAGACTTGTTTGAGGATGGTTTCCGCAGACGTGTAGAGAGTCTCGAGAGACTGAACAAGGGCGGTTTCTACATTGACAAGACGGTAGTGAGCGAGAAAACTGGCGCTGAAAATGAGTATACGTTGGAGGGTGTCAACAGTGATTTGGAGAATTTGGTGATAGTATAGAGAAGGAGAAGGGAAGAAGGAAAAGAAGATAAAGGAGAAGACAGCTAGAGGAGAAATACAACAAGACAAGTGGAGAAAGGACAATACAAGATAACTTTTAGTTGACGAGGAAGAAATTGTAGACAAGTATAGAACTCATACAACTACTTGCTTCAACTCAACTCTTCCCTTCTACAATTTTAACCATTACACGTTTCATTCTACTTTTGTTACAAGGGTATTCAACTAAAGAGGACGCTGAAGTGAGTTGCGAGCCAGCCGAGCCAAGCGATAATTGTGGTGATAGCACCAGGAGTGGTGAAGACAGAAGTAGCAACACTCCAGATGACGCCGGATTGCGAAGCAGCATCCAATAAAATGCTGAGCGTAACCACACCGTCATCAACCATCCTCTTGATCAACTTCTCGGCAAACACCTGCATGTCTGGGTCTGTGATAATGAATCTGACCACCGAGACACCCAAGCCCGACTTCTGCAAAGACTCACAGATCTGCTCGATGTCACCAATGTTCTTGATGAGCGACACGATAGCAGCGATAATGGTCTGCTGTGTACCAGACAAGACGCTGGTGAAGGTGGAACTCAAACCCTGAACAGCACCACCAGTGGTGCCAGTGATTGTGTTGATAGTTCCCTGTAAAGCACTGTTAATGGCTCCGCCAACGTCACCCTGGGCCAAGTTACCAAGGGTGTCACCAATAGTCTGAGTAGTACCACCGACAATGTTTCCGAGCACATTACCCACGGTACCAAGAATACCGCCGATGAGACCGCCGAACAATCCGCCGGAGTTCGACAACGTCAGCGAAGAGGAAGCAGCAGTGGCCTTAGGTGTGGAAGAGGTAGTCAGGGTGGCCTGGTTACCGAAAATGTTTGGGAAGAGGAAGTTGGCGTTGGCAGCAGCAGCGGTAGTAGCTGCCTTTGGAGCTGAAGAAGACACGGCATTGGAACCAGCATTAGATCCAGCGCTGAATCCAGCGTACGAGTTACCGGAGGCTGCAGCATTGGCGTTAGCAGTAGAGACTGTTGCGAGGGTGTTGCCATTGGCAGCAGCAGCAGTAGAGGCAGGCTTAGTACCAGCAACTGTAGAGGCAGGCTTGGTGGCTGCGGTGGTTGGAGTGGTAGTACCTACGGTGTTTGCTGTGTTTCCAGAGTTAGAGCTGGATCCAGAGTTTGGAATACCGAAGATACCATTCACGGTGGACGAGATACCGTTGAAGATGTCACCGAACAAGTCTCTCTGCTGGACGTCACCGAGCATGTCTCTCTTGATGAGCTCCTCTTCGATGTCCTCACGCTTGAAGCTGATAACACCTTCCTTGTATAAACCCTTACCAATGGTGATGAGCCCTGGGATCATAGTATAATCCCAGAAGAACAGCATGAAAATGTCGAAGGCCAACCCCGATTTGGTAGCAGCTGTTAAGAGCGTTGCTAAGGTTTTTTGTTGCACATATTCTTCGATAGCGTCGATAGCAGTGCTTTGTGTCAATGGGTTTGTGCACAAAGCTTTAAGGATAGGAAGTGCAGCACCACTCTGGTTCAACTGGGTGAACAATGTGGTCAATAATGGGTAGTCTCTTCTCTCAAGAGCATCTGCAAAGATGTCAGTGAGCTCACCACTGATTTCACCCTGGTCTGCACGGGCCAACAAGTCAGCGACTTGTGCGGCGTCCAAGTTTTCAAAATCCTCGAGCAGTCTCTTTTCTGCGTAAAAAGCCTCCAACTCAAAGTGTTCGTTATCATCTTTCTTCTGGAGGTCGTTAGACTGGACCTCTGCGATCGGCAAGGCTGCCACGTATGAAAGCGCAGCAAGTGTTGCAACTGCTGTCTGGTACTTCATTATGTATACTTGTGTTGTGTGGAACTAGTAGAATTTGGCACCCAGTGTATTTATATAACTCTGCGTAAGGGACGCAAGGCCAATGCAGCCATTTCTGTTTTAGGTAATCTACGGTCGTATTTTAATTATACTCCAAAAATGCTTTGAAATTGGATCGTGCACCTATTGTTCGACGTTCCAAGTAAGTAAGCCGCAGACACGAAGTGGGGATGCAGGGAAGAAGATGTCGTTTTTTGGCTTTGCTAACGCTCGGGTTGCAGTCAAAAAATTCCTTTTCAGGTAATGATTGATGTTGAAAAAAAAAATTGCCTAATGTGGTTGCAAATCTCGGACCTAAACAGGAAGCAGAGGTAGTGGGCCCGGACGACGATAGATTCAAATTACGACAGAATTACTGCACCAACAGCTGGGGCAGTGGTCGTACAGAGTATCAGAAAACGCAGTTTACTCTAGAAAACTCAGCTTCTCCATATGACTCCAGTTCCTGCCCTAACCTGTCAAAGGACCCTCCTTCAAACCTCATAAAACGTCAGATTTGCCAACTCTAACCTAGAAAATCCCAAGATCGCCCGTATTACCCTTTTTGAGTCTCGTGTACGCCTTTATTTGGAATGACCCGTCGGGGTGTTTCATGTAACCTTCACTATTTACAGCAGAAACGTCCACATGCTGCCGCAAAAGGGAACCAGCCAATCAGTGGCCTCGTGGCGCCCAGTCATCCGGGGGATTAGAAGCTTCTATTTCATTATTGGCCCTTGACAGAAATAGTTTGACGTACATTTAGCCCCATTCTGTATTGTGCATTTATTACGCCGCATTATCTCCACTTTTCGATCCACCCTACCTCCATTGCACCTTCGGTTCACCTAGCAATCGCAATCAACTCCTTCAGTTGGGCTCGCTACTGTTTGTGTTTTGATCGCACAACTCTTGCCATCTTCAGAACAAAGTTTCGTTAGAGAACAATTACAATAACCTTAATGCACCAAGAAAAATTGCCTAAAACATGCCTTTCTAGGCTGCTTTGAAACCTTCAAGCGAGGAACCGCCCATGTTGACAGACTCGGAAGTCTTTGCAACAATCCCAGATGCTCAGTTAGTAAGGTACAGCTATCCCAGAATAGCAGTGGTTCTATTTTGAAAAGGTACTAAGGGGAGCCTTTCAGGATCAAAAAATTTACAATTTGACAAAATCTTCAATACCTGAACCTCAGCTCCTATTTCATCCAACCCCTATCTCACATTGTGTCGACTCTCGTACTCACTCGCTTATCATGGTTGCTGCTAGAGTACAGAGTACATTGCAGTGCGTGCCCCACAGTTCTGCAATCTAAACTACGTAATACCTGCGTTTGCACGCAAAATGCCCACCTTGTGCTACTACTTCCATCACCTTCTTGTGCTACAACTTCCTCCAATCATTATATGCAGGCGTGTTTCAAACTGCACGTGATTTTACACGTGCCGTTCCACGTGCACGCCCCTATAGTTGATGGAGAAAGTAAAATGAGTCCTGAGAGATTGCTATGAGGCTGAATCCAAAATGTAGGAAAAGTTTTTTGGTGGACCAGCAAGCGGTCTGGATTGGCCGGTGTTTCAGACATCGCTGGTCCGTGCCCATTTTTAGAACCGCCCAGTAGCAAGCCATTTTTTTTTCTTTCTTTCCCTTGTTCTCGGGTTACGTAAGCACACCCGAGCCGCAGTAGTGGCCAGGGGAAGTTTTGGGGGAAGTGGATTTTTGGCCAGTAATCTAACCAAATTCAAACTTTTATAACCCCTACGACCGCTTGACCAACCCATAAGTCTTTCAACCAACGTTCGCTCTATCCACACATCGCCACAGCTCTTTGCAGCTTCTACACATTCGCTTTCGACCCAGGATTAGACGTTGGGAAGTTTTTATCATAAAAGACTGTCCCTATTACTCCTCATGAATATGTCCATAAATCTCACGCTTGGAAACAACTTCATCAACACCTCCGAACGCGAGCACTTCTTGAACAATAGCATGGGACAGGGCGGTGCGCGGCAACCGCAGCAGCCCCAGCATTTCGTGGACCATGGCACTTCAAATACCCATCAACCACATGGTACCTTCGACCACAACCCCCAAAACTTTGACCACATGAACCACACTAATTTCGAGACCAACGGACTCCAACAACCGCAGTTTGCCCTTTCACAACCTTTCAAATCAGGCCAAGTTCAACCCCCACCCCCAATATTATCCCTGGACGGACCGCCGGTGCCCAGTTCTACTCAGGCGTATTCCCCTCAGATAGATTCGCTGCCACTACAAGGTACTTTTACCAACTTCAACGCTATTCATGCGACACCAACTATTACTTCGAATGCTGTATTCCAGACCCCAGGGTCTGAAATGAGCCCAACCATTTTCAGTACTGGCAACCAGTTCACCAACCAAAACAGTTCTTTGACTTCACTTGCCCAGAGTTTCTACATGAACCAAGTCATGGCATCACCCACCGCACTTCAGCTGGAGTACAACTTGAATGAGTTCTCTCCTGTGACCCCCAACTACAAAGCTCTGGAATCTAGCAGAAATAACTCGACGAACCAGCTTGGATTAGGCTTGAACAGTACTCCTTCACTGTATAATCTTTCGTCTGGACAAGCAGTGTCGCAGCATACCGTGGGGTCCGCTGAGCACTTTGCTTCGAACCTGAGCTCGCTTCACAACGTGAACCAGCAAGGTCCTCCTCAGGCTCGCTTCTCGAACGACAACTTTGTGATAGTTCAAGGAGCTCGAGACAACAAGGAGGAAAGGGAGCTCTTTACCGAGCAATCCGGAGACTCTCCGACTACTATCGAGGTTAACAGCACACATGTGTCGCCGTACTTGAATCTCGAGGATGTTCTGGAGGACCCGATTGCGGTGGATGAACTTCTCAACTCAAACCCATTTTCGCTGTTGAAGCCGTTCGACGACTTCACGGAAAATACCATGAATACTTCATTCCCCACCGCCGATAATTCTAATAACGGGGAATTCAAGGACATATTATCGGAGCTCAATACCATCCTTCTGATTGATCCACTAGAGCCTTCAGAAGCGCCCCCGCTGGCCACACAAGAGAAGGCACGTCCGTTGTTGAAGAAGAAGAAACTGGTTTCGACGCTCAACAATACAAAAATTACCAAGAAGACGCTCAAAAAGGCAAGCTCTTTCAGCGGTGGGTTGGCCCCAAAGACCACTTCGAATGGTCCCGCTGCTGTTCCTAAGAAACTGAAGGCACACGCAGTGATATCTTTCAATGAATGCTCGCAGAAGTTCCCGACGTTTTCATTGAACAACAACAGCAGCAATAACATCTCGTTTGTATACGAGTCTGGTCAGGACGAAAGCGCAGGTTCCGCAGGAGACTTGACCTTGAAGAAGTCCAAGTCGTCGGTGAGCCTCAAGGAGCGTGCACGCGACGCCGCTCCGAAACAGGTTCTCAAGAGTATGAAGAGTGGAATGACGGAGTTTCAGATAGATTTAGGTAAAAGATGATGTCGTTACTAGTCTTCCGTGGTGGGGTATGCCTTCGCTTCGATAGCTTCGGTATAATAATATATAGGAGTTGGTAATAAAGGAAAGGAGTAAGTTTACTAAAGGATTGTAAGAGACGTGATGAGCCGTTACTAAAACTTGAATTAAGTTGGTTAACATTATTCACTACATTAGACCTTTTCAAATAAAGATAAACTTGATATATTCCACATGTTATACCTTCTCAATCCAATTATCACCTAAACCCCCAAGATAACCCCTTCAATTCGGTTTACCTAATTCACCTTCCACTTCATTTTGTCTGCACTTCATTTTACCTCCATTTTACCTCCACTTCATTTTACCATTTTACCTCCACTTCATTATACCTCCATTTTACCACTTCGTTTTACCACTTCATTTACTTCTATTCTTCCCTCCTACAATCTTCTATCCTATGCACGTTTATTAATTCCTTACAAGTCCTTGTCTCTTGGGACGTAATGCTCTCCGCTGAATGGGTTGATCTGTCTGAACTTTCTGTAGAAGTTAATCTGACCGTCGTAGTTGTAGGCAACCAAGGTGAGACCAACTGGAATAGCTCCCATGGCGATGAAGTTGAACAACACCGATGCTGGCTTGAATCTGAAGTAGTGGCCAAGCTTCTCCTTGGCAGTGTTGAATTTCTGGAAAGCTGGGTCTGGTTTTAAGGTGCCGGCCATCTTGTGCTTCTGTATGTAATAGCTTTAGTGGAAGTTTTATTGGTTGAACGAAAAAAAAATTGAGATCTTCAAACGTGTCACGTGCGCGGTCGACACATGATTCGAAAATGAGAAACGAAAACAAATCACGAAACGAATGCAATGGTCCCCAGTCCCACGAAGTCATTGCTGGCGCCACTCTCTGCACTGAGTGCGCGTGCAAATGGGGGCAGTATAGACTATAAGGTCACTTCGCTCTTGACTGAGCATTTTGGGTTTCCACCACTTGCACTTATAGACGATGTTATCAATGCTGTGAACGAGCTCTTATACAAATGCACACAGGCAATGGAGGTCTACTTAAGGGAGATGCGACAAAAAAGTGAGGATTCTTTGAGTGAAGAGGAAATCGCACTTGGAACGGGTAAACTAGAAACGCTTCTAGAATCTCAGGTGGATAAGAACTTCGACAAGTTTGAATTGTACGCACTCCGCAACATCTTCACATTACCACAGGACTTGGTAGAAGAGGGATGGGTGAGGCTCAAGCACCATGAGGGAATTGACTTTGTGAGCCAAGCTCGTGGGAAGAAGCAGGATAATGATGTGGTTATCGCACAGCTCATCGGCAAGATAAAGATGGAGCTACACGTCCGGAAGATATTGAAGATGCAGATAAATCGGGCAGAGAAGGTGACGAAAATGTTGCGAATGTTCCAGAAGAACTTGCTGTTTTTAGGCAAACAAGCGGTCACCGCAGAAGATCAACTACTCTCGGAAAAGGCACGCGATGCTGTGAAAGCCTTGTCTCCCATCGATGAAACCCTCTACTTTTTGTTGAACCAGGTCGATGATTTGGTCAAGCAGACGCAGAGGATATCGTCCAAGGTGAATGGTGGAGAAGAATTGGAGATGAAGTTCTCCAACCCTAGCATGAGAGACATCTACCTCGATGCGAAGCTGAAGCGAATTCTTGAGAGAATAGGATTGGATGAGAATGTGGTTGATGAAAAGGAGGCCAAGCCATTCGAGCGAGAAGATCTTGCGGCTGTGAAAAGTATCGCAGACAACTTGGGACTTTAGTCTCTGTAATTTAGCTGTAACATATGTAATAATAGGATAATAGGGATTAATGAGGTGGTATAATGGGGTAGTAACTGATTATTAGAGATGACCCTTCAGAAAATGGATTTCAAGATCAGATAATCAGTTAATTTACTAGATAATATACAGATAATGGGATTAACGAAAATGGAATATTTGAGATAAGGATAAGATAATTTAGATGTTTCAATTCCGCTCTGACTCCCAAAATCTCACCACCTAATAGAGTCCTACCCCATTGTAACAGAAATCGACCGACAATCTCAAGTCTTATCTGTCTATGCTGATCATGTCAATCGCTGTCACCTGCTTTTAGTGAGCTTATCGAAAAATTCCAACCTTCTATTAAACGAGACAATCTTTTCTTATCGACATGCTTTATTGCTTTCTTCATCACCAAGCCCAATCAAACATCTTCTAAGAACGACTCCAGATCTGAGAAAAACCTTATTTGCAGCCGATGAAGCACGTTCGACACAGTGCAGTGGAATCGATACGAGAAAAAGAAAAGTGAAGTACAAGAAAATCTTGCGCGGCCAAATTTGAAGCGGAATTCTTTATCCTTCAACAAAACTAAAGAACCATGGGATTTGGATTGTTGGCTGCACAAGCCCTCAAAAACGTATCTAAGGAGCCTTCGCTTCGTGTACAGATCTCCGGCGTTATGGGGTCTACATCGTATGTCCATCGTTACACCAAAAAATGACGGCTAATCCGTCACTATTAGACAGTACTAACCCCCAGCCTTGCATGTTGGATAGTCTTATTGATGCCGCAGTTGATTGAGCAATGGCGTTTACAATCTGCCGAAGGTATTGCCATCGGATTCATCACAATCTGGTTCTTGGGAGATGTGTTTAACCTCATTGGTGCACTTTGGGCCGGTTTGCTTCCAGAAGTCATTTTCCTTGCCGTGTGGTTTTGCATTGCCGATGCCTTGATGATTTCCTCATATGTGTACTACACTTATGTTTTCCCCAAGCACCACCCTCACCACCACCGTAGAAAGTCCAGCAAGGGTAGACGTGAGTCGAGACCACAGCCTGAGGGTGAGTCGCAGCCTTTGTTGGAGAGTCAACCCCCATTGAGAAGAAGACTGTCTGCTATGACTGACATTGCAATTGACAATGAGGCTTCTGGTTTGTTCACCAAGTACGTGTTGCCACTTCTCTTCGTTGTTGGTGCTGGTTGCTTGGGCTTCTTCTTGTCGGGCTCTAAGCCAGAGTCTGACCCTGTTGACGAGGCTCCACTTAACTATGGAGCACAGGCTATGGGGTACCTTTCTGCTTTGTTGTACTTGGGTGCTAGAATTCCACAGATTATTCAGAACTACCACCGCAAGTCTGTGCACGGCTTGAGCTTGTTGTTCTTCTTGTTCTCCACGTTGGGTAACTTGACCTACGCCGGACAGATTTTGTTCTACAGAAGCGACTCCAAGTACATCATCTTGAACTTGAGTTGGTTGTTGGGTTCCTTGGGTACCATCTTTGAGGACAGTTTCATTTTCTTGCAGTTTTACATGTACAAGGATAACAAGGATCACGAGGTGATTGCTTAGACAAAAGACTTGATACAGGAGAAGGTCTGTACAAGATCTGAAGTACAAGTGTACAAAAACTGTTGTACAAGATCTGATGTACAAGTGTACAAAAACTGTTGTACAAGATCTGATGTACAAGTGTACAAAAACTGTTGTACAAGATCTGATGTACAAGATCTGATGTTTCTACAGGACAATAGTACTTGCCTAGCTGGCAGGCTGCTAAGCAAGGACATACAGAAAATATAAAAGTAGAATAGGTTGATTGTAGATTGGGTGAGGAAGCTCAGATTGTGAGAATTGGAGAGAGATGATTGAGGAGAATTGGAGAGATATGATTGAGAATAATTGAAGAGAGATTGAAGATTGAGGAGGATCAAGCGCAAATTGACTGGTACACAACACTCACAATCTAGGAAAATCATAAGATCGTTTCATATCATCGGTTCTTTGCTCTCAACCTTATCGTCACATCGGCAATCACTCCGAACCATAAACATGATCCAATTCAATCCCTTATCGCATATGCTTTTGCTAACCGCATATTCTTTCCAGTTGCTAATAGCATATTGATGCAGTTGCTATTAGCATATTCTCGGAGTTGCTATTAGCATATCTGTAGCTAATTAAAAATAGGTGAATTTCACGGTCATCAACTGCCGTTTAACTCTTGCGTAGTTCAAACTTTACCATAAGTTTAGGTTTAATCATGCTTTCCATAAGGTTTATCCTATTCACAAGACTAAGGTTCATGAGGCTTTCATAAAGTCGTTTCTCTTTATTCTTATGACTCCTTTTAGCAATTCCTATGACTCCTTTTTGTCTTAGCTCACTGCTTCTACCTTTAAGATTTATGTTTAAACTACTCGCTTTTAACTCTATTCAAGCTTTCTGGAGTTCGTGACTAAATTTCAGAGCTGCTGAAATCGCGGTGTTACGATTGCGTGTGGAATTGCTCTTATCATAATGACGTGCAAAGGTTGCGCAACTGCACAATTGACGTCTGGCTCAACAGAAGCTGCTCAACAGATATCCCAGCGGATATTCAACAGATATTCCAATATATTCCAATGTGTCTAACCCAAACATTGTGCAGGTATTCATCTGGTCTCAGTAAACCTGATATCATTACTAACGGAATTTCCTTGTCAAGTCGTCATTTCCTCACTATATCATTTCACTCATCACTAATCACTTTATCAATCACTTTATCAATCACTTTATCAATCACTTTATGAATCACTTTATCAATCACCCATCAATCATCAATCAATCACGGCTATATCACTTCTTTATTCTACCCAGCTACTTTGTCCAAATCTCTCAGCCCCAACTCTAAATCCTGTCATTAGGTTAGCCTACTAATCTTTGGCAGAATCGTTCGTCAAAGTGGCTCGAGGTTCGGCATTGTCCCAATGGAGGCAAAATGTGAAGAACACTGCCTAATCTAGGTATTCAGTGTCTTGTGACAAGTGACATCGCTATGAGATGGAAAAAGTAGATGGAAATAGCAGGTCAAGAGCAGGCCAAGAGCAGTCCAAGAGCAGGTCTATCCACACGAACACTTGGTCAATTACGAAAATATATCAAATTGGAGGGAATATACGAACCAACCAGTGGCTTCCTGTTATACCCCACTAATCTTATGGTTTTAATGCCTCTCGAGCATCATCAATTAGTCTTTATACTTCTTATCCCCACTATTCTAACTGTCTTTATACTCTTTATTCTCCTCTTGTCTTATGCTCTACCCTTCGTCTGTACCCCACAAGTCCTCAAACATACCCCACCCGTCATCCCATCAGTCCGTGGTAGAGCCAATCAGTGAATATCAAACTACGGTAACCTTTCGATCGTCTATCAGCATATTACATCACCATTCTATCAAGAATTACATCAACCATTTAATCAACTCTCTATCAACCATTCTATCAACTCCCTATCAACCATTTTATCAACTTTCTATCAACCATGTTATCAACTCTCTACCTACCTTTTATCCTCCTTATCACCCTTCTCTATATTACCCCACGTTAAGTTGACACCAAAGGTAAACAGCTTTGGCTCACAAAAGTAAACCATAATTGGACCCTTTAATACACAAACCAAACCACACATTCCCGTCATGCCCTTTTCAGGCCTCTGATACTCGATTGCGCGTCGTGTCGTTGCTTTTCCAACCGAAACAATGCCCAAGAGAAATTCAATGTCGCCGCGAGCCTCCGTTGATAACTACAGTCCCAGGGTAAATCCCCGGCAAATAAAAAAAGGGGGATGGGCTCGTATTACAAGATACGAGCCTTGGAAAAATTTTAGCGCGAAGTATCAATAAACAGACAATCCACGGATAAGAAATGCAATTGCAGTAGCATGGTCACGCCGTTTCGCTCAATTCTGCACCTGCTGTAATGCCACATCCTTCGAACAATACCCTCGTAGTAAGGGATCACGACAAGGTTGTTCAGGCGACTTCTTTTTTTTCCGATCGCGTCCAAATTGCCCGAGACGGTTACAAACCAACAAAAAGAAATCGCGAAGATTGTACGCCTTGAGCCGCACAACGCCCCTTTGACAGTGATCTACGTAAACTCAATCGCCTCGAGATCAGCTCGTATCGAGATAGAAGGAAGGGAAGTTGAAAGGAGTGTTAGAAAAGTATTGTAAGGGAAAGTATTTAGAAGTAAGGTATTATAGGTTTATAAAATTTGATTAAAACGGATAAGAAATGGATGAAATGATTCACAAAAAAATGAGATTATTCTTCATCTAATAAAGTATACCTTAATTATTCTTCTTCAATTCTCTAATCCTCTTTTTCTCAATTCTTCCCTCCTCTTCTTCTCAATTCTTCTCTCCTCTTCTTCTCAATTCTTCCCTCCTCTTCTTCTCAATTCTACTACATCTTTCCCAAATTCTAATATTCTTATACAATTGAACAAGTGATAAAACCATCCGTAGAAGTGAACCGGCAACCGCCTATGGTCACAAGCGTAAAAAAAGACCATAAAAAAACCAAAAATAAACCTTAACCAAAAAGGACTTGCGTCCTGGTACTATTAAACCACCGTACCAAATGGGGCTAGCAGAGCTAGCTCTAAATCCTTGCTCCAAATGAGCTAAATGCTTTAAAAAAAATTCCGTAGTACGGTAAAAATGACCGGGTACCCTCGCCCTGGTACCATCGGTAATGACAAAAATTATGCTGCACAAGCAGCTAAAAAACCCTTACTTGTACTTGTTAAAGTGCGCGTCGTCTAACCAGCCCACCTTCTCGAAAGCGGCAAATAATCTGGACGCCTTGTTGACGTCAATTCTGCATGCCTTCTGGGCGTCTGTTCTTCTGAACTGCTTGCCTGCCTTGACTCTCTGGGCCTTTTCGTGGAAAAGACGACGTTTGGAGTCCAAGTAGACCAAAGCTGGCAAACGCAAGATAGATGCAAGTAAGACCTCTGCCGGGTGCAATTTGTCCACGTTGGGGTCTTGGGACAAGTCCATAGGCTGGCCCTTCCATTCTATCTTGAGACACTTTGGGTTATTAGCAGGTAAAGTTGCGAAAGCATCAGGACTCAAATCTGGAATCGACTCGTCAATGAGCATCTGTTGCTGCTGAGGAAGCGAAGGAGAGTTGGGTGAAGGGTTTCTTCTTCTCTTCTTTGGAGTGGCTGCTGCCAAGGCAGCATCCAAGTCCAGATCAGTCTTGTAATAAGAAGGCTTTGGAGCTCTTCTAGTTCTAACTCTTTCGTTAGAAGAGTCCGATTCAGCATCCAGCACAGGAACCTCGATCTTACGCTTGAATCTTCTTGGGATGAACTTCTTGTCCTGGTCCAAAGGCACCTTCGACAGCACGATTTGGTACTGGCTTATGAATTTCAAGTGCGCAGACTTGTAGCTCGAGTCAAGTTTCTTCCAAGGCTCAATAGTCATTTTGTAGTCCTTGAAGTTCTCAATCTTGAACTCCGAAGCAGTGGTTGGCAAGAACAGCTGCTCATCCACTACAATTGAACTTCTGGTAAACAACTCACTCTGACGCTGGTAAGGGGATAATGGAGGAGACAAAATCAATGGCTCTTCGTTTTGCGACTGGCTCACTTTTGCAGTCGATTTACTAGCTGATGGAGTTGTAGAACGGTGCACAACGTTGCTTGTGCTCACGCGAGTGTTTCTCTCGGCACTCGAGTTGTGTCCTACGATATTCTTTCTGTACTCTGGCTCCGAATCGACGTGGTTGCTAGGTGTGAGGCAGCCCAGCATGTCACGCAGGTTCAATGGCCTGGAGATGGGATGGTATAATGATGTGGTAGACATGTTTGTTCAAAAGTCACAAAGAACAAAAAAAAAATTACAAATGCACAAGAAAATTTTTGCTTTATATATCTTTACTCTTTCATCTCATCTTTGTCTGCCTAGTGGGACTTGATAAGAGATGACTATGAGAGAAAACAGAAACAAAAAAAAAAAGGACACAAAAAAAGAAACTAAACAAAAAATAAAAAAAGAAATCATGCGTTGCACCTATAAAAGAAAAAAAAAAAAGAAAGTCGTTGGATTGCATAGTAAAAAAGTATGCCTAATAGGAAAGACCGAGTATGGGGCATAAGAAATTTTAAGCAAATCACAGACGTGCCAAAATAATCGGAACGTGATAATCAGAAACGGTCCACCACGAGATTTCATGTGGAATTCGGGGTAGTAGACGAGGGTATCAAAATTGCACAACTTGTAGACCCATTGAATATGATATGATTTGCACAATTCACCAATTGCACACCCTGCCCGCCAATTGCAACCTACAATGCCTTTTCTATGACACGGCGCAATTCCGAGTTTTTTTGTGCTCCATTGAGGCATCGATCCCGTGTGAATGATGTTCTCCAGATTTCACGCGCAGCACCCACAATAGCCGACAGAAACTTACTAATTCAGCCATTCCAAGAACCGTAAATTTCCCCTCATCTTCTACTCCACGAGGAGATCCTGGCATCCTCGACGACCTTCCACACACAATCCATTGGCCCCTTGGCCATATCAATTGACCCTCGGTACCATCTAGAACTACTTCCTGTTTAATTTTTTGTTCTCTCTTAATGTTTACATTTTTTTTTTCGGGCCGGGGGGGAAGAAAAAAAAAAAAAAAAAAAAAAAAAAAAAGAAAATCAAAAAAAAAAAACGTCTAAGGTCTCGTGACGGGATCGAACCCTAGATTGAAGAAAAAAAATGTGACTTTTTAATGAGATGATTAATTGAATATGGTCAAATACGCAGGCAAATTGTGTCTCGCACCCATGGTGCGGTCCGGAGAGATCACAAACCGGTTACTTGCTCTCAAGTACGGAGCGGACCTCGTTTGGACTCCGGAGTATGTGGATAAGAAAATTATTAGGACAAAACGTGTTGTGAATGACAAGATTAACACCATCGACTACATCGTGGAGGATCAAAAGCCGAGCAAGAAGGCAAAATTTCCCAAGGTCATCTTTCGGACATCGCCTGAGCATGAGAAGGGAAAGCTTATATTCCAGTTGGGTAGTGCCGACCCAAAATTAGCTGTTGAAGCAGCCACCAAAGTCATTGGGGATGTTGATGGCATTGACCTCAATTGCGGGTGTCCTAAACCATTCTCAACGCACTCCGGAATGGGTGCTGCGCTTTTGCTGACTCCGGATCTTCTCTGTCTGATCTTGACTGAGTTGATTGAGAAGGTTGGTAAGCCAAACAACAAGACCATTTCTTGTAAAATTAGACTTTTGGATGACTATCCAAGCACACAAAGGTTGGTGGAGCAGATTTGTGCTACTGGCATCACAAACCTCACGATTCACTGCCGTACTAGAAGCATGAGAAACAGGCAAGATCCCGTGTGGACTTACTTGACGAAATTGATTCCATTGGTACAATCGAAGGGTGTTTCACTTGTCATTAATGGCAATTTACAGTCACGCACAGATTTCCAAAATTTACAGCATACCTTCAAGAATTACGAATTGGGAGGCATGATGGCTGAGTGTGCAGAGGCAAACCCTTCGGTATTCTCCGAGCATCCAAAGACAATCTTTGAGATTCTCCCAGATTTCCACAAGATATCGACAAAGTACATGTACGATGTGTTTGCCAACACGAAGTTCCTCATCTTGAACCAGGTTCCAGGAAAGTCCCCGTTCTACCAGATGTTTGCCAAGATGAAGTCAATCGAGGAGTTTGACAAGATCATGGCCGAGAAGTTCAACAACGATGAGAAGAGCTTGTTGGATAAGATCTTCTTGAAGGATGCTCAGAAACTCAAATTATTGACCAGTGAGGAGTACAAGCAGTGGATGGAGGAGAGAGAGCGGATGATGAAGAGCAACTTGGAGTCGAGTTTGCAGTTTTTCGAGAATGACCAGACTGAAAAGGCTGTTGATGTAAAGAATGTTGACAAGACTGTTGATGAAAAGACTGTCGACAAGACTGTTGAAACTGTTGACAATACCGTTGAAAATGATAAAAGAAGTGCTGAGTTTGTTAATGAACCCGCAAAGAAGCAAAAGATTACAGTATAGGGAAGTTATAGAAGGGAATAGGGAAAGAAACGAATATTTAGATAATAGAAAAACTAGATCGAGATAATGCTATTACCAGTAGCCTACCAGACTAGTAGTAGTTGCAAGAGTGAAATACAATGCTGGTAGGATGTCGCAAGGCTAGTAGTGCAAGAAATAGCTTACTCTCTTTGGTTTACCTAGTTAAACTTTTATCTTATCTACAAATTCGTCATCCTTTATCATGTTGACTCTCCCTCCTAAATCGTATATACAAGATCATCACATCGGCCCTTTAATCTATTATTTGTTGGATGCATGTCCGTGTTCGTAGCTCGCACTTGCTGCGCATTATATTCATTTCGTTGTCTTACTGCAAAAGACGCTTAACACCACACCACACACCGGCAGCACCGGCCATCATAGCGGTCGAGTAAGCCATTGGCTTAACACCAGCGCTGGATCTGAAAAGCGCACCGGAGATGGCACCGGCGGCAACGGAGTTGAAGTCATCGTGGACCTCCCTCACGGCATCTAACAGGGCGTCGATGATATTGTATGTCATGGCCAAAACACCAGCCGAGTTACCCAAGTATGGACCTCTCTTGGTCATGTGGTTCAACACTGTGTTCAACTGCAACTTGAATGTAGCGTTCTTTGGGATGTTTCTCACACCTTCCTGGAAACCATAGGCACCACCAAGGCCCAATCCGACCAAGTATACGGCACCGGTACCGTAACACAAGTCATCGGACCAACTTCTAGATGGAATCAAACCGTTTGCTCCCTCAACAGTGTTCAATTTCTCGTCCTCCAAGTCCAAGTACTCGATCCCCTTGTCCAAACCAGCCAAAGGATGCAATTTTGCGGCGTCAAACAACCCTTGTTTCTGGATGATGTTGGAAACATCAGACACCTGAGCAGGGTCGAATCCAAGCGACAGCTTGGAGTCACTGAAATCAGTGGTCTCAGTTTTGTTTTCCTTCTTTCCTCCGAAGAACCAGGACATGACTGTTATCTCTTTGTACTTGGTGTATTAGGTCTCTTGACTGAATGAAAAAAATTCTCACAACCTGCAAAAACACCGGCGGCGACAACCACCATAACATGCAAAATACAATTTCTTGTTTACCCGGATTCGGCTTTCACTTTTTTGCAGCAAAAGCTGCAAATTGGAAACTAGAGCAACAGATAGCAGTACAGCATTGTTGGTAAAATGCGTGCTTATTGGAGGCATTTGGGTGCTTTTCTAGAAAACACCTTCCACTATGAGAAGAGCTCCCACACTACGTCTTGTCGATGAAAATTTGGATGTTAGCCTCGGTATCAGTCCCACTACCATACAAGGTGATCCAGTAATGGTGAAGTCGCCAAATGCCCTGGAATCGAGTCCTTTGGATACGCTATTGGTTTCGCTCAAAAAGTATCAGGGTTCAAGAAAAGTGTCGTTCTCGATTGAAAACGATTCGTCCACGTCCCTGCTTCCAAAGTATCAACCACCCAGTGACCACCTCGTTGACTCTTACTGGCACCGTTGTGGAGGAACCTCTAGTCGCAGAATTAAAGCCCCTGTTGTTCCCGTTGCCAAAACAAACACATTATGGGCGGACTATCTACACAAGGTCTACATCTACGAGCAATACTTGAAGTACACCCAGCAAGGTACTACCATTGCCCGCCAGGATTTGGTTGAGGAAGAGGAAAAGGTTGAAAATGCGTCCGAGGTTTACTACTCCGCTGCCAGTAGTATTCTCGAACAAGAGACAACCAAACCTCGAAGAGAATCAGTGTCCACTCTCAAGAAAACTTTGAACCTTCTTGTGGAGACTGGTAGCCATTCCAATAGTGAGTCTACTCTTGATAATTTTGGGCTCAAAAGGACCAGCTCTACAGCTTCCCGTGTTTATCCTGATAGGGGCAGACCGGGCCATGTAACACTCAAGCACCAATACAATCCTGAATTGGGTCGGGTTGTTTCAAGGCGTCTCTCCAAGAAAAGTTACAGAAATGTGAAGATTTAAGACAGGACCAAGTATATGGGTGATGGTTTGAAGTATACGGTGATGAAGAGATGGTATTCAAGAGAAGTAAAAAATCAGCACAAAGAGTGTAGTCAAAGGGGAGATCTGTAATCACGACGTCGAATCAAAGAGTTCATGAGATCTTCATTATGTTGGATTTTAATTTGTTCTCAATTTTTCTCCTCAAAACTTGACATACCCAACACAGCCGGTGGTTCACATGCTAGCCAACGTTCAAGCGTCTACTCCGTGTGACGGAGCGCTTGTTCAGGACCTGCTGGTAGCACCACAGTTGAATAATGAAGAAAAGTCCGAAACGACTGAGCCGGAACAGCCTCGGCAGTTGGTAAGACCAAAGCCCAAGTACGTTCCGCCGTTGAACTTTTCCCTTGTTGAGGATGGCGTGTATCGTTCCGGGTTCCCAATGCCAATCAACTACCCGTTTCTCGAGCAATTGGGTATAAAGACCATTGTGTATCTTGGGGATTTGGGTCACGAAAGCACCAAGTCCAAGAAGAAGAAGGACAAGGATAAGAAGGAGAAGAAGGAGAAGAAGGATAAAAAGGACAAGCAATCTACGATAGAGATCATGAACAACTACCAACAATGGATAGCCACTACAGATATCAAGTTTCATGCGCTTTTAATGGAACTGTCGCAAGAACCATTCAACTCGCCTGAAATACAAAAGCAGTCGCACGAGCTGCTCACGAAAGCTCTCCAATTGATCTTAGACAAAGACAACTTTCCCATGTTGATACACTCCAATAAGGGAAAGCACAGAACGGGGTTGTTGGTGGGGTTGATGCGCAAATTGCTCCAAGGCTGGTGTATGAGTGGAATCTTCGAAGAGTATGAAAAGTTCGCTTTGGGCAAGCTGGAGTTCGACTTAGAAATCATAGAATTGTGGCAGCCAAGCTTATGGGTCGACGATGACCGAAAACCCGAATTTGTGCGCGTTTGACACGACATGGATATTGTATATTATAGAGGTATGAGAATAGAAAGAAAACTTTAAGAATCAGAATGAAAGAATTCAACTTGAACAATCAGTTTTACCAAAACGTATCATTTAATCAGTCAATAAGTCCTATCAATTACCACTTCCACTAACCCTAACCAGATCCTATTTTATAAATCCTATCAAACATTACCATTTCACCTACCCTTCACCTACCTTATACCTAACCTTCACTACCTTATACCTAACCTTCACTACCTTATACCTACCCCTCACCTACATCTCCTATTCTCTGAATATTTATCAGGATTTAAACAATACCTGTTTTCTATGCCTCCTCTAGAAGTTGTTTTTCAATTCTCTCAATTTGTCCATTATCTGGGACTCATCCTTACCGCCTGTGATCTTCAACACCTGTGGGTCGTGTAGCCTCATGAACGGGTTGAACTCCAATTCGTCACCAATGGTAAAAACACCCGTGGTGTGTTCGTTGTTAGCAACATACTTGGCCAACTTGTCGATGGCCGCATTTTGCAAGATGGTCTTCGAGAACTTGACATTGGACGCAGTGTACTCGTGGCCCGAGTAAACCTTGGTGTCCTTTGGCAATTTGCCCAAGATCTTGTTTAAAGCAGTGTTCATTTCAGCACCAGACCCCTCGAAAAAACGACCACATCCACTGGTGAATAACGTGTCTCCTGTAAAAACACACTTCTCTTGCGTGTTCAAGTCGTTGACAAAGTAGCATATCAGATCCTGCGTGTGGCATGGTGTGTGTAGAGCTGTGATGGTCAAGTGGTCTCCGAGGTCAATCACTTCCTCGTGTGACGGAGTATAAGTAACAAGTGGTGAATCCTTGCCCGCAATAACCGGCAAGTCCGGGTACCTACGGTGGAATTCCTTGTTACCGTCCGAGTGGTCGTAGTGGTGGTGGGTATTCACGATTGCCTTCAATTCATAGCTTGGTTTCTTTGCTTGGATGTAGTCCAAAACCTCCTTGGGTTCCGCGGGATCAATGAGCCACGCATGTTTGCTGGAACTGTCAACAAGAAGGTAGGCGTAGTTGTCACCGGAGCCCCATCTCATGGGAATGGATTCGACGTGCATCTTTCTGATTAATGTTTTAATATGTGTGGTCGGGCGAGCTAGCCTAGAAAGAATCACCATACACTGTATCTAAACCAATCGCCATTCATATGAATGTCAAAGTCACGTGCAATTAAAACGCTCGCAATAATATGACTCAAGAGCAAGCAAAAGTGGAGAGGAGGTAAACGTTGGTCGACGCAGGTTCGTGTCACAAAGAGCAAGGTCGTACGAGCTCAAGTTTCAGGTAGATAGGCAGCCACATTTACAAGAATGGGTCACATTTACAAGAATGGGTCCAGACGTATTATTCTTCATTCTTTTATCACTCTACTCTTTACTCTCTTTACTTTCTCTTCCTTTCTCTACTCCCTCCTTACTCCCTCCTTTCTCTCTTCCCTACTCCCTCTTTACTCTCACCACTTCTTTGACTCCATTCCATCTGGTGGACTAGTTTCAAACTCCTTGTCCTTTGCCTCGTCCCAATTGGTAGTCAAAACCGTTCCGTTCGACTGAATATAGCTCTTCATCATGGCTCTGCGGGTGTCGTCGTCTACATCCTTGTACAACTTCTTGAAGAAGTCCTCCAGGTCCTTGTCGTCTTCCTCGTCAACCTTGAAGCTCGACCAATTTATAGCCTTTTTAGAGGAGGATGGATACGACATTGCGGAGTTTGACTTGTTCTCGTCTGCAGCAGAAACAGCAGGCAATGGCTCGTCAGAACCCTCCAATTTGGCCCACTTGCGCTTGCTGTTCTTGCGCAAAACAACTTCCACCTTGGTTCCGTAGATCTTGTACGTACTCTTCTCCACATCGATTTCGTCGTACAAGGGCTCCAAATGGTAGTTGTACTCGGAGCTGGCTCCGTTAGGGAACAGGACCGAGATCGCCTTGGTGTCGAACTGGATGCTGAATGCTTCTGCCTTGACGTTCTTGGCGTATATGGTGATGACGACGTCGTTATCGGTCTGGTACCAGTCCTCGCGGATCTTGATCTTCAATGGCGCATGCTTGTTGATTTCGTCGATGGAGGTAGAAGTATTAGTAGAGGAAGAGGTTTTCGTGATTCCTGTACTTTTTGATCCTGTCTCCTCCAACTTCTCTTTCTTCTCTTCCTTCTTCACCTCCTTCTTGTCTTCCTTCTTCACCTCCTTCTTGTCTTCCTTCTTCACCTCCTTGTCCTCCTTCTCATTCTCTTCCAGATCATCCTCTAACTCATCCACCTTAAGTTCAAACAAATCCTCCTCCTCTTCCTGCTCTGGATGCTTCTTGATATCGTATGCCACCTTGTTCAACCACATGTCCAAGGTGGACTCCGAGCAGTCGTAGGCCTTGGCTTCCTGTAACTGCTTTTCGGCGGCACGGTACTTCTTCTCCAAATAGTAGATGAGACCCAATCTGAAGTAGCACTGTCCAATGAATGCGCGCTTACCACGAGCGTGTGCGATTGCGAATGCCTTGGAGATGTCGGCCTTTGCGTCGTCGTAGTTCTTGAGCTTTTGGTACGCGTTGGCACGCTTGAGAAATGGCGTGAATGCCAGAGCGTTCTTCTCTATAGCCTCACTGTATGCTGCGATGGCACCAAGGAAATCGCCGTCCTTGGTAGCCTTGTCTCCTTTGCTGATAACCTGTTCAATGGCCATTGGTATGTGGAGTTCTGTGAAGTTCTAGAAAAATTCCGCAAAATGAATCGAAATCAGTGATTAAAATTAACTTTCACGACAATCTGTAACAGTGGCAAATGAATTAAACAAACAGTGAGAAATATGACTCGCCTGGTGAATTCGACTTATCCGGTAAGTCAAATCATCTCATCAAGTCCAATTCATCCGGGTAAACATTATAAACCATCAAATGTGTTTTGCGGTTCAATGTGTTTTGCAAATGCTGCAAATTTTACAACTACAATGAATTTGCGCTAAATCAATTAGGATGGGCGCGCACCCAATATTCAGTTTTTATCATTCTTCTGATCAGGCTTCAGATATTATCTTTCTTACCAGATTCTCTCCCAGAGTGTCATCTTACCAGATTCTCTCCCAGAGCGTCATCTTACCCGCACGGTCCAAGTTTGGCATTGCGATCCACAAGATCAACATCAACGAGTACAATGCAATAAACATTGGCATCACCACATAAGTTCCTGCTGTCTGCGACAACAAACCGATCAAGAAAGGGAAGATGGCGCCTCCACTGGACCCGAATGCGGTGGTGATTGTGAGCAGCACGATCTGAATCTTTCTTGGAATAAGACCCTTCCTCGTGGCATATGTGATCATCAATGGGTAGTTTGGACCGATCAACAAACCTGCAATTGAAATGAAAACAGCCTCGGCAATGACGTTGGGCACCACCCACGTGAGAGTCACAAATACCAAGGACCCAATCGATGCTAAAGTCACACTCTTTCTCGGACCTAAGGTCTTGTGAAGAGGAGCTGTTAACAAGAGTCTACCAAGTGTCAAACCACCCCAGAAACCAGATGCAACATAACCAACACCACTCGGGTTACCTCTTCTGTAGTCAAGCAAGAAGGTGACGATCCAGCCTCCGAGGGAAACCTCTGCTCCTTGGTAAAACAAGACGAAGAACGATAAGAGCCAAGTGACCTTTGTCTTTAATGCGGACTTCATGTTCTCTCTGTGTTCGCGCTTCTTTTCCTCTGGGGTTAGTTCCGCCGACTGCGCAGGCTGATCCCACGGCTTGAGGTCAACTTCGCTACCGTCGAACGCAAAGTAGATGTTGATTGCATGCAAAACCATTATACCGAGAAGCATGGCATAGTAGTAATTCCACTTGACTCCTTGGTTCACCATGGACGTGGCAATGAGTGGAGACACGGTGGCTCCCACACCGTATGCTCCGTGCAAATACGCCAAATAAAGCGGGTCCAACAGCGAAATGAAAATGTTGGTTTGAGATAAGTTAATGGCCGTACCACAACCACCGAAGAAGAAACCAGTGACAATGACAGGAAACTTGGTGCCTGGTGTGATAAACGCATACATGACACACGAGAGTACACATCCGAGGGTCATGGAGTCACGACGGCCTAAAATAGGCTGGATCTTGTGCGAGAACATGGCCACTAAAATGAACCCAACAGCATTACTGATCCAAATCAACGACAGAATCGCATAGTTGATGTGGTAGTATTCCTCAATGTGTGGCAAAAGCGCACCAGGAGCTGCGTCACCCAATCCACCACTGAAACTCCACAAGATTGAGGCGACGATTCTCCACATATTCTTCGGGGGATTGCGTGCGGTCATGGGTGCGATGCCATTTTCGTCATCTAGCTCATTTTTAGGAGATGGTGTTCCTGCTTCCAAACGAGAAGGTTCTAGGTTATCCAACTCAATAGACTCCTGGAACTGGTTCAGTGTACCTTCCGGTCTCGGGTCATTGAAGGGCGACGGTTCTCCAGTGTAGTCGGAGTCTTTACGCTGTAATGTAGCGATTCTCGCGAGTTTCTCCTTTGGTTGTGGGGCAGGCTGTCCGACATAGTCCGAGTCATTGCGCTGGAGTGTAGCCACTCTAGCCACTTCTTCTTTTCCTTTTGCGACCATAGGGATTATTCAAGAAGTAGTTGATATTCTGACGGTAGCAAATGTTCTGCTCCTGATGATAGCTATTCTGTAGAGCTTGGTGCTGGTGCTTTTCTGCGGTACTGTTTAGTTCTAATAGCTTTCTGCTAACAGCCACCTTGTCTGGTACTTTTGTGGATGCGATGCCTTTTTATCCAGTGCGCAAAATGAAAAATCCGATCAAAGATGCGAGTTTGTGGGGAAGGCTGACAAATTGTACAGAAAACGTTTACCAAGAATAGAAAATGGATCGAGTCATAGATTTTTGTAATGGAGTGACGAGGTGATGTTGGAAGATTTACCCAATAAGCTGTAATTGGGTGTATTTTTACTTGTCTGTGATCAATGTGAGTAGATAATTGACAAAACCACTTACAATTGACAAAACCTCTTTATAATTGACAACACGGACAGAGTCACCCATTATCCATATTCTTGATCCGTGGCTTGATTTTGAGGCATACGTTGCAAGTTTAAATCAGGTTATTCAGCACAGCCCTTCACCTTCTCTTGTACCTTCTTCACTTTTCGCCTGCCTCGGAAAATATCGGAGTCCTTCCGACACGGAATAATTTCCCCATTCTGAAGTGCAACCGGAGGGTCTAATGAGTGGTATTGTTAGGCATATATATAATTCACTAAAGGAAAATCACTATTTCCGATACTTGGCTTTATTCACTGACTATTGTTTTTCGAATACCATGAATCAACTTCAGTGTTCACCATTCACTGTTCACTGTTCACCATTCACTATTCACTGTTCATCATTCACTGTTCACCATTCACTGTTCACCATTCACTGTTCACTATTCACCATTCACTATTCACTGTTCACTGTTCACCATTCACTGTTCACCATTCACTGTTCACCATTCACTATTCACTGTTCACTATTCACTGTTCACTATTCACTCCTTCTATCCTATCACTATCACTTCACTCCTTCTCCACCTCTCCTACAACTTCTCTTCCTTTCGCTTCCTTTTATCTATACACTTCCTATTCGCCTGCAGCCTGCACCAAGTCCAAAAACTTCTCCTTGGAAATCTCGTTCATCAACTCTTCCTTTCTCGACGAACCCACCTGCTCACCAGCCATAGCCTCGTCGGTACTCACCTGTGTAGCAAGAACAGCGTTGAAAAGCCTCACCACACCCTTCTGTGCGAGCTTCTTCAATGCCTTTTCCTTTGCGAGCATCTCACGTAACTTCTCTGGCTCGGCAGCAGACGGCAAGAGACTCTTCACTCTGTGCTCATCGTGCAAACCCTTCTTCTCCAGCTGCAACATCTTCTTGGCCTTGGCCTCCAACTTGTCGGACTCGAGCTTCTTGAGAGTCACCTTGTTTCTGGCCAAAATTGGGTCCTTTCTATCATACTTCTTCAACTTGGAGTTGATGATGGCGTTGAATGCATTAGCGAACAGCTCCGACCCGTCGTCAGTGTTCTTCTTCTTCTTGAGCTTGGGAATCTCCTCTGTGCCATCGTCAGACTCGTCAGAGCCGGACTCATCGTCAGAAGACACATTTTCAACATCGATATCGTCCTCTCCCACATCCACCTCGTCGTCCATATCCAAGTCATCGAGGGTCTCGAGCTTCTCAACCTCTTCATCCAGGCTCTCATCCTCTTCATCCAGGCTCTCAAGCTTGTCAACCTCCTCACTCAGTGCTTGGTCTGACTCCACCTCGTTCAAGACCGGCTTTGCGGGCTTTTCTATGCGCTTTGCGCTGCCCTTGTTGAGCTTTTGTTTCTTGATACCCATGGCTGGAGATCTAAATCCATCTCATCTCTTTTTTTCCCTAAATAGTGGGGCGCTACCAGAATCCGATAAGGTAGAGTAAAAGTCATTTTGTATGGCGATTATTGGTATTGAGGGTATCTTGAGTATGGATCTTGTATCACTTGACTATTTAGGCCTATATACTGGTTATCTACTGCTGTTTTAATTACTTCTGTTTTATCTACTGTTTTATAGTGCAGCATATTTTTTATCTTTTGTTTATCCAAACAAATACACTACCACCATGAAACACAACGGGAAGAGTGCGCTCACGCACACTCTGTCGCTGAGTCTCAACTCGACACTTCCACAGAAGCGCAAATCGCATAAACTCCCGGAACTGCCCCAGAAACGACAGCGAATGACCAAGAGAGAAGACCCGCGACACGCTCAGTATGTGGCAGCACAACAAGCAGAGGTCTCGCACCTTGGGAGCATGAAAATGTCGCTAATCACACAGATGCAGAAGGAGGAGTTCTTGCTACACATCGTGGCGAAGGAGCACGCTGATTTGAAGAGCAAGGTGGGCAAAATGGACGACGAGATCAACGCGTTGAGGCAACAGACCCTGGCGTTGGGGAGGCATTTCGCGAACAAGTACGATTTGGAGAAACAGCGCTTACTTGTTGACCATGAAACAAAGGTCAACGAGTTGAAAGAAGACGTGAGTGCAACCATTGAGGAGATTATCAACAAGGAAATCGAAGACAGCCAGAGCGAAAGAAATGCTGTTGGTAAGCAAGTGGCGGATCTCGAATCACAAATCAAGAGAGCACTGTCTGACCTCACAAACACACTCATAAAGCTCAAGGAGTCCCACAATAAAAAGCTCATTGCCCTCCGTGGGAAAATGGACGAGAGCATGGCCAGTCTCAAGCAAACTATACAGGACATCAAGGAGAGCGAAGTCACGAAACGAGCACAGGTGGATACGTTAACAGCAAAACTCGCTGAAGTGAGGAAAAAGACAGAAAAGTACACGCGTATCAAAGACCAACTCGAAAGTAAGTACTCGGGGAAGAACGATGAGATCGATGTGTTGAGAAGTACAATCGAGACGAAGAAGAAACAGACAGATGAAACCAAACGCATGACTACACAAGAGGCTGCAGAGACCGAATCCACACAGAAGAATACTGCAGAGATTGAGAAACTACTCTATGAACAGGAGAAGGATAGGCGTGTGCTACACAACCGACTCCAGGAGTTAAAGGGGAATATTCGAGTATTCTGTAGACTTCGCGCGACCCCAGGTTCGGAGCCGCTCACGCAGATCAAATTAGCAGGCGACGACCTCAACGACGAAGCCAACCAGGAAATCACGCTCTTCAAGGCGATAACGCCTCCTCCTATGAACCGCTCGCCAACTAAGGCACGCGATTCGTATAACTTTCAGTTCGACAGAGTGTTTCTGATGCAAGACACCAACGAGACGATATTCGAAGAGATTGCACAGTTGGTTCAGTCGTCTCTCGATGGTTATAACGTGTGTGTTTTTGCATATGGACAGACAGGATCTGGAAAAACATACACCATGTCGCAACCAGAATGTGGAATGATCCCGCTTTCGGTAAACAAGATCTTCACGGACGTCCAGTTCCTTGAGAAGTATGGTTGGAAGTACACAATCACCGGGCAGTTTATAGAAATCTACAATGAGAGCATCATCGATTTACTCGATACCACGAACTCCAAGGCTCATGAAATCAAGCACGAGGGCTCGAATACCTCCGTCACAAACACCACCGTGGTGGAAATCACTTCGAGAGAACACGCACAGAAGTTGCTTGGGTTGGCTGAGAAGAGTCGGTCCACGGCATCAACCAAAGCCAATGAGCGTTCCTCCCGCTCGCACTCCATCTTCACCCTTAAAATCGTGGGTACAAAGGACGGTGAGCGCCGCGAGGGCACGGTCAACTTGATTGACTTGGCGGGTTCAGAGAGACTCTCGGCTTCGCAGACCAAGGGCGACAGACTTAAGGAAACGCAGGCGATCAACAAGTCGTTGTCGAGCTTGGGAGACGTGATCTGCGCTTTGGGGCACGGAGGACACGTTCCGTACCGAAACTCGAAGCTCACGTATCTCTTGAAAAATAGCTTGGGTGGTGATTCGAAGACGTTGATGTTTGTGAACATCTCACCGTTGCAAAAGAATTTCAACGAGACTGTCAATTCGTTGAGGTTTGCCAGCAAAGTGAATCTGACCAAGCAGAAGAGGTAAGAATATTCGGGAAGAGATGAGAGAAGGAATGAGAATGTCAAAGATACAGAAGTGGGAATTTAGACCATAGATCCAAGCCAATGTAATATAACCATTGTACAATACTTATTTCTAAATTGTGTAAATCTATATATTGCCTACTTCTAATGTCTTTCCATTACCAAACCCTTTGTTTATTCACAATATCCATAGCTCATGAATACCTCATTCCTATATCTATCCACTCTTCCTCTTTAATGCTACATCTATCTCTCTAATCTATGCATCTTGTTCTATTTACAGCTTCTCTGTAGATCCCTCGATCAAACCTGCCCTCACGTAGCCAGTCGCTCCCACCAACAATCCGTCGCTGACTACATTATCCCACAATGCTCCGTGGTTCTTTTCTGCCCACTCCTTGATCTTGATCTGGCCGTCCTTCTCCATGCAATAATTGTGCAAAGCCAACAAAGTGTCCTTGCGCATTTCCAAGTCGTGCTCGCTCATCTCATCTGCCAACAACAACGCCTTGTCCACCAAACCGTGGTACACGTGAGCAATCAAGTACTGCCTGTATAAGTCGTGTGTTGGGAGCACTCCATACTGCAGCAAATTGTTCCAGAACTTCTGGACATATGCCAAGTCGTTATAAGTGTAAGTCTTGATCATGATCTGGATTGTATCCTCGTTGATTTGTTCGGCATCAGCAGCCATCAGGAGGAACAAGTTGTGTGCCCGTGGTACATCCTGCAAGTTCGAATATGCATTAAGGACCGTGTTCTGCAATTGAACGTCTGTGTGGTCCAAGTTCACGTCCATCTTCAAGTATTCGTGAACATCGATCACACCGTCTTCGTAGAGCCGGTCGCCAAATTGCTCAAACAAATACATGTACATCTCACGCAGTGGTGGTTGGTGGTTGTGGGTACCGTGGAGTTCGTTCAACTTCTTCAACTGGTGAAACACCGTCAATGCCCAATCCGGACGCTTATGGTCGCAGAAAAACTTCATGGTGGGAAGATACGACTCGAACGGCACCACAAAGTACTTGTGGAGCTCCCCGTAAAGTACCCAGTTGGTCTCGAAAATAGGGTCTTTGTCGTACGTGATCACGTAGTTGTGGAGTTGTGAAAAGAGGCGCTGGTACTTTTCTGTCCATGGGTAAATCAACGGCAATTTATTCGCAGCATCCTTATCAATCTTTGGTAACTCGCGCTTCAACATCTCAATCATATCGGAAGCATACTCTGCCTGTAGCACTCTTGTTGCCAACGCATTGAGGGCGTCGACATCGCAACTAGTGTTGGTCATCTGCTGCTTGATCTTGGTGAAAATGGGGAAGATTGAACTGATATCATCCATGTTCTTGCAGAGGAGCACAATGAGGCCGTTGAGCGCCTTGTTGGCAGCGGGATCAGCCTCGTTCGACCACGATACGAGCTGCTCAAGACTGTCATCAAAGATGTTAGCGGCCAGCACGTGGTTTTTGTTTCTGATACACGAGTTGATACGGTGCACGTACGACATCACGCTGGGCTCTACGCCGTTGCTGATGAAGTCGTTCGTGAGTGTCTGGGTGAAATACCCGCGTGGACTGACTCCCAAGTTCATTGCGGCCTGCATGATACTGGTGAAGCACTCGGGTGTGTACTCGATGAACTGTGCTAACTTCTCAAGTGCTTCCTCCTCGTTGATGGTGGACTTTGGGTTAATCTCATGAATGCTGGTGTTTTCCTCCTTTTTCAAGCTGCTAATAGCAAGATAAACCTGGGCTTGTACTCTCGCGTCTTTTTCGAATCTGATATCGTCAGACACCACGAACTTCGATATCTCGGCTGCACTATCAGCCCTATTCCTCCATAAAAGACCAAGCCATAATGGAACCTCGTCTGGTTTTTGGAATATCTGGTGCTTCACAAGCTCTGGGTGTAGCATACACTGAGCGGCAGTTGACTCTAGGACCTTCTCCAACTCCACATTGTCAAACACAGACAAAAGCTCAGCTGCTAGTTTTACCAAGACAAACTTCCCCTGTATAGAAACGTCCTTGTCGAAGATCTGGACGAGTAAGTGCTGTAGTCTGTGTACGTTTCTGTTCAAGTTCTCGTACTCGTGAACGTTTGGAAGCAGGTCCTCGAAAAGCGATTCGATGTATGAGTTCAACAGGTTGCAGAAGTCCTCGGAAATGCTTGTATTGAGCAGGATTAAAACCTCCAACTTGTGCATATCAAGATCGCCCTTGTCCCAGTAATACTTTACCAAGGCATCAATATCACTGGCGGTCAATTGTCTGTATGTGGCCAAACTACGAGTCACAGTCTCGAAGCTCGACATGCTGGAGCCCAAATCCACCAAATGCACCAAGACCTCAGGAGATATAGGCCCTTTCTTCTTGAGGAGATCGTCGATCAAGATCGCCATATACTTGGGGATTTGGACACGTCCCTTTGCAGAAACAAGAGCTGCGGACGATTTCTGGAACAACTGGGTACGAAGTGAAAGGTCCATCACCGCGTCCACCTTGCTCCCACTCAACTTGTACAATTCTGAGAAGCCCCTGTTGATCTTCTTGATCGAGTCCACTGGGAACTTGTCTGTTTCTGCTATGTATGACGACAACTTGTCGAGCATCACGCTGCGTTTGAGCGACGATGGCATGTCGTTGGATCGCACATATTGGTTCATCGAGGTTAGAAGGTCGGAGTGCTCATCTTTAGGGGCCTCGGTGACTTCTTGAGTAGGGCCCTTGGACTTGGGGTAGAACTTGCTAATGTTGTTTATCCATGTCTTGTGTCGCACCTGTGACACTCGCACAGCGTTTAGTCGGAGCATTAAAGAAAAGATTTAAGAAATTGTAGAACAAATAGGTGGGAGATTAAATATATTAATGTGGGTGTTGGGTATTGTAGAGATTTTCATAGGTATTATAGGTATTTACTGCCAAATTCATCAACACTCTTGATATTTCGTATTTCTCATATCTCTTCATATTTCGTACTTCTCATATTTCTTCATATTTCGTACTTCTTCATATTTCTTCATGTTTCTTCATATCTCATCAATTTCTTCATATTCGTACTTCTTCGTACTTCTTCATATTACTCACATTCATTCATCTCATTTTTCACATCTCATCTTCCCTCTCTATTTTACTCTATTCTATCTATTCTACTATATACATTAATCCTCCTCATACTCCGGAAGATGCTTTTGGAATCTCTTGATTGCCCAGTTCTTACCAATGAACTTGACATCCGGATCGCTCAACCCCTCGGTCTTCGTGTAGACCTTCCAGAAAGCAGGGTCTCTGAACCGAGGATCCTCCGGCGTGAACACTCCCATCGACTCCCTCACCTCGAGAACTGCAGCGCGCAAGTCCGCAGCCAAGTCCAGGCGCAACTTCTGTGCAGCCTTACCGGACTTCAACTCCTCCGAGAGGTCTGTGGGCTTTGCAGGGTCGATGTAGCGCTTGCACAACGCTCTCCACTGCTCTCTGTACAGCTCGATCTTGTCGTCGCTAACAGGATCACCGATAGCAATGTGGATTTCAGCACCCATGTTGGCAGGCAAAAAGCGCTTGATACCCTCCTCAGCCAGGTCCTCGGGCGCAACCTTCTCAAACCCGTACGAAAAGAGCGGAACCACGACCGGTGCACGAGTAGCCTCCAAGATCAACCGCGAAACTCCCCACTTGAAGTATCTCATCGAGTTGGTATATGGCTCCTGGAGCTGCAACACAAATCCCTCTGGGAAAACATGGAACCACGAGGTTTTAGTTCGCACAAACGGCGATTTCGACATCAAGACGCCCGTACCTTCGGGGCTCGGGCGGATGAACTTGGCCATTTCGGTGGACTCCTTTGCAGACTGGAGTAAATTTGGCTTCTCCACATCTTTGACTCCAGGTGCCCACTCCAAGTCCAAAGTATCATCTGGGGAGAGAATACGAATCGCGGCGTCGAGCGAACCCTGGAAAGGACCCTCGCCAAAACGCTTTGTGCCCAAGATCTTACCCAAGTTGAAGAACCACGATAACGTGGGGGTGGAAAAGCAAATGTTATGTGCTCCAAATCCCCACCTGACAGTGTCGATATCGAGGTGGTAGCGCCATGGCAAAGCCAGGTAGAAGGAAGGATCGTCGACCACCGACATGTGGTTCATGACTGTGAGCAACGAGCGGCCTTCTTCACGTGCTTTAGCCAAGGCGGCGTCGAGCTTTTCGATGTGGTGCAAGTGCGGCTTGTAGAAGAGGTTCATGATGATTTTGGCATTAAGGGTCATGAACAGACACGTTGCGTGCGATGCGAGGTTCCACCATGGCGAATCACGAGGGTATTCGGAGAGGAACTCGTCTCCACGAGCGAGCACGTCGGTGAAGGACATGAGAAAAGCACGTGTGGAGAAATAAAAAAGAGGAGAAATAAAAAGATGAAGAGAAGTAGAATTAGGAATGATAGAAGGGTTGTTAATTAGGATGGTATGAGTAGATAAATACCAAAAGAGAATAAGATCATTGTTAATCTGAAGTAACATTTTATAGTGTCTTTAGTATATGGATAGTATCTGTAGTATCTGTAGTTAGTACCTGTAGAGGAGTATCTGTACGGGTAGTATCTGTATAGGTAGTATCTGTATAGGTACTATCTGTATTGTTAATATCTGTATAGTTGATATCTGTATATTTTTCATAAAATCTGTATAGTTTGTAGTAACTTTATACATTCTATTTTATCATCTGGAACTCATCTTCATCTCTTTTCGGTATGAAATTTTTGCAGCTAGTTGATGTCACATGACTTGATGGAGATGGATGCAATTCAACATTCTGCATTCTCATATCCACGCAACATCTTAGCCATCGTATTGCTAGTCTCACCATCTAGCTATCAATACTTCATTTTCATCTACTTCTTATTTCTTATCTACTTCTACTAATTTACTTCACTACATTTCACGTCTCTTTATCGCTTTATCCTCATCTTCTTCTCAATCCTAGTCTTCTTCTCAATCCTCTTCAATCCCTCGATCCTCCTCAATCTCTCAACCCTCCTCAATCTCAATCTTCCTCAATCTTATCATTCTCCCTCCCTTTATTCTCCCTTTATTCTCCCTTTATTCTCCCCTTATTCTCCTTTATTCTCCTTTATTCTCTTCCCTTTTATTTCTCTTTTTATTTCCATCTCTTCTCATCGCGAAAAATTCATCCACCAACATGGCCAGAATCAAGAAGAAAGGAACGTCGGGTAACGCAAAGAACTTCATCACCAGAACACAGGCCGTGAAGAAGTTGCAGGTTTCGCTTGCCGACTTCCGTCGTCTCTGTATCTTTAAAGGTATCTACCCTCGTGAGCCTCGTAACAAGCGCAAGGCCAACAAGGGTAAGTCCGCAAATGTTACCTTCTACTACGCCAAAGACATCCAGTACCTCTTGCACGAGTCGATTCTCGACAAGTTCCGTGAACACAAGACCTTCTCCAAGAAGTTGCAGCGTGCACTCGGCCGTGGTGAGCTCCACGATGCCCAGCGCTTGGAAAAGAACAGACCAAAGTACACCTTGGACCACGTTATCAAGGAGAGATATCCCACATTCTTGGACGCCCTTCGTGACCTCGACGACCCTTTGAACATGTTGTTCCTTTTCGCCAACATGCCCGCCACAGACCTGATCTCGCACAAGGTGACCTCGCAAGCAGAGAAGTTGTGCAACCAGTGGTTGGCTTACGTCGCCAAAGAGCGTGTGTTGAAGAAGGTGTTTGTGCTGATTAAGGGTGTTTACTATCAGGCTAATATTAAGGGTCAGGAGATCCGTTGGTTGGTGCCTTTCAAGTTCCCAACTAATATCCCAACCGATGTGGACTTCCGTATCATGTTGACTTTCCTCGAGTTCTACTCCACTCTTTTGCATTTTGTCTTGTACCGCTTGTACGCGGACGCCAACTTGATCTACCCACCCACCATTGACATCGAGAAGTTGAAGGGTATCGGCGGTCTTTCCGCCTATGTGTTGCGCACCAGCGAGGGTTCCAACTCCTTGTTGCCGTCGGCACCTGCTGCTGCCGTCTCCGACGAGGAGGCCACCCAGTTGAGTGGCTCCACGCTCTCCCATGCTCTTGAGGCTGATGAAAACGCCGACGACGACGATGTGGAAGAAGAGAACGTCGAGGACGTGGAATTGGACACTTTCGAGGCCAACAACAAGACCACCGGAGACTTGCTCAGCCAGCCTTCCAAGTTTGCTTCTGAAGCCTCTGGATTGTTCTCCAAGTTCATCTTCTTTGTGGGACGTGAGGTTTCGCTTGATATCTTGGAATTGTGCATAGTGGCATGCGGTGGTTCCATCGTGCTGGAGATCGCTTTGGATGAGCTCAAGATGTCGCAACCTGACGAATACAAGAAGCTTGACTTGTCCAACATCACCCACCAGATTGTCGACAGACCAAAGTTGGCCCTGAAGGTTGCCGGTAGAACTTACATCCAGCCACAGTGGATCTTTGACTGCATCAACAAGGGCGAGATTTTGCCTGTGAACGAGTATGCTCCGGGCGAAGTGTTACCACCACACTTGTCACCATGGGGCGATGCCAGTGGCTACAACCCTGAGCAGGCCGACAACGCCGAAGAAGAGTCCGACTCCGAGGACGAGGAGGAGCAGGAAGAGGAGGTCGAGGAGGACGAGGACATCCAGGCCCAGAGAGAGTTGGAGATGGAGGCTGCGGGTGTGAAGTACGCTGAGGTCGCTGAGAAGGACGCCAAGAAGGTCAAGAAGCAGGGCAAGAAGAGAGCCTCGGAAGAGGACGAGGAGAAGGAGTTGAAGAAGATCATGATGACCAAGAGAGCCAGAAAGCAGTACAACAAGGCCCAGGGTGGTGTTGACAGAGACGAGCTGAGACAGAAGGAGTTGACCAAGAAGAGAAAGCAGATTGAAAAGAAGAAGGCTGAGTTGGAGGGGGCTAAATAGATAGAATAAGAGATAATTGAGAGTTTGAGATCACAGGAAGTAGAATAATTTGAGATTACAGCGTAGCTGTAATCGATGTAGTATAAAGTGGGAGAATTTGGATTACAGCGAAGCTGTAATCGATTTAGAATAATTTGGGAGAATTTGAGATTACAGCGGAGCTGTAATCGATTTAGAATAAATTTGGAGATTACTAGGAATTGACATTAATTGAGATGAGATTGAGATGAGATTGAGATGAGATTGAGATGAGATAAATTGACATGAGATAAATTGACATAAGATAAATTGGCACGAGATAACTTGAAACGAGATCAATTGAAACAAGATTCATCGTTTTTAAGATATCCTGTATCTATCACTACTCTTGTTCTGTTTTTGATTCGTCTCTATCTTCTGTATTGTTTTCTTACCTGCAGTCCACAAATTACACTCATGCTCAGATCAATCCGGCGATACTCACTCTCCAAACAGCAGATACACCAGCTATTGACTACACCAACATGGTCTACTGCTGACCTCCTCGAATCGCATCCGACGGAGATATCTCCCGAAACGCTCCGCAAGATCCTCAAGTTGTCTGGCCTCCGCACAGATATCTCGCCCGACCAGCAAGCAAAGTTGGTCAAGTCGCTCCAGGCGCAGATGCTGATGGTCAAGAGCTTATACGAGAGCGAGGAGGATTACAATAACGAAACACACGAAGGTGGAATGTTCAGGTTGTTGGCGAGCGACCACCATCCGCCAAAGCCGTTAGACTTGGCCGCGTTGATGAAGGAGGTTGAAGGTGTCAAGTTGGATGAGCAAAAGGGAGAGGGGTATGGGATTGGTGTGCCGTATGTTATGAAAAAGTAACAGCAGCATTTCTGAGAACATAGCATTTCTGAGCGACAGCGAAGAAGTGCGGTTCAGAATAATAGCATTTCTGAGCAATAGTGAAATGCGGATCAGAATTGTCGCTCAGGAATGTGGATTAGAATAATAGCATTTCTGAGCAATAGTGAAGTGCTGATCAGAATACTTTCCCTCAGATTAGAAGCATTTACAGAAGTGCAAATCAGAATAGCATTTCCGTCGCTCAAAAATGCAGACCAGATATGCCGCATTTTTCATTTCTGTTGATGAGATGTTGACGTTAGATATTAATAGACTATGGTAATGAATTTCAAGATGATTATACATATTTACTAACCATGAACTTTGTCCATTGTATGAACTTCTGGTATGAACTTCATTTAGTTCTCCATTCCTCTCTATTACACCCCACTCTTTAACCGACTATCCATCATCATTCTATCTGGAATCTCCAAGGTAAACAAGTTCTTCAACACCTCCTGAAGCTTGAGGAGCTCCTTCTGAGTCTGGTTAATGACCTCCACGTCGGTGGCCTTTGCGACGTTCGAGTACATCTTGACCTGGAACGCATTCAGCTCGTCCAACAACTTGAGGTTGATCTTGTCGTTCTTACTCGTCACCGCGTCGTCTCGTATAAACACCTTGAAGATCTCTATCACCACATCACCGTGGAAAAACCGCACACCTTTAATCCAGTACTGGTTCACCAAGTCGTACCCCAAATCCTCGAGAAACTGGAGAAACGAGTCCTTGGGTCCGCCCTCCGTGTTTGACACCGTGTGTGTGTGAACGAGAGTGCTCTCGTATATGGTCTGTGCTGAGCACAATTGGTTCTTGCCTGCAATAGGAATGTCTGATATCTGGAGTGTCCATGTGAGTTTTGGCTGCTTTTCAAAGAGTCGATCCACTAGGAGCTCATCCTCATCGAGAAATGGCTTATGTATCCTGAAGTCGTCGTTGTTTGTCCACGTTGTGATGCATTTCATAAAGTACTGTTCTATCTGGTTGATCTTACCAGGCTCGAACTTGGGCCGGAAAACATTGTGCGGTTTCGTCACCAATGTGTATGTGGAGATAGGCTGTGGTGAAAGCTGACCAGTGAGAGCCTGGAGAGTGGTCACTGTTTGTGTGTACTTGTTGTGCGGTACCAGCAGCACAAACGAGAGCTGATGGACCATTGTTTATGTGCTACAATTTTTTCATCATACTTTCACTTTCTATATACATATACCCATCCTCTTATATATCCTTCTTCGACTCCTTCTCGTTGGCCTGCTTGACCTCCTCTTCCAACTTGGACGTGTCCTCCGTGAACGCAGCCACCACGTATCCAATAAGGACGATGTTGGCCACGAGGGCGGCGACACCACCACTGATGATGGCGTTCTTGTTGAACAACCACTCGCACACAAAGAAGGTGAAGATTGGTGCCACAATCATAGCGGCCGTGAAGAACACGAGCTTTCTCACAACAGATCTACCTGGTTAGTACAATTTCGTGGATTTGCACATCGCTTCCTACTCACTTTGGAATATCCACCATTTTCGTGTAGATAAAAGTTCCCCTTGCCTTTTTTCAACAACCAAAAATTACTTTCACTGATAACATCAATCAATCATGAAGATCGCTGGGATTGTGCCGTTTGTCGCCGCAGTATCGGCGTTCGCCGACACCGCCGCACTCTACGCCAACAACGTGGATCTTGGTCTCAAGGGTTCCATCATAAGCGCAGCCCTGGTCTCCGCAGCCGTCGAGGCGATCTCCGCCGACTTGTGTGCCCGTGGTAAGCAATTGACTGTGTACAGAGTGCAAAGCTTGCAATCCGCACCTCAGGCTTCTGGAAAATTCATCGAAAACGTCCACTACCCTAGTGCTTCCGCATTGGACTTCAAGTTCTCCGATGCCTGTGACGTTGTCTACTCCACCGATGTTGAGGTGGACTCCAAGGCCTCTGTCGTGGTTGTGGACGTCGAAGGCATTGACAGCATCAAGGATGCCGACATGAGTGGTGCGGTCATTGTTCAGGGAAAGCCAACTTTTGGTGCCCATGGTATTGAATACGCCAAGCAGCTCGTCCAGGACACTTTGTACCGCCACTTTGACATCAACCTTTCCGAAAACAAGAAGAGAGACAGCGTTGTGGACGGTGCTGAGGACTCCGACGAGCTCATCAGAGAGATTGAGGAGGATATTGCGGAGGCTGAGTCGTTTATCAACGCAGAGTCGGCCGTTGCTGACCACGAGGAGTCGGAGGTTGTTGACACTGTTGTGTCAACTTCCAAGAAGGGCGTGACTTCGTCTGGCTTGTTCACCAAGTACCAGTACTTCAGCCCAGGCTTGTGGAGTGGTATCATTGTGTCTTTGGCGCTTTTGTACATCTTGTCGATTGCGTTGACATGGATTACCTCGTTGGAGATCTCATACCTGGCTTTTGAGAAGCAGGTGGATTATGAGAAGAAGAACGAGTAAGAACAGGAAATGAAGACGGTCCTGTGTTAGAATAAAAGAGTTCATTAATAAGGATTGTAGAGAAGTAGAGGGTAGAGTGTAGAGAAGTGGAAGAGAGAAGTGGGAGAGAAATAGAAGAAGGATATAGTAGGATAGAGCACTGGGATAGAAGATGGATAAAAGGGATAGAGAACTGGGATAAAAGATGGATAAAGTGGGATAGAGAACTGGGATAGATCGATAAATTGTTCTAGATTATGTAGTTTTGTTACAGTAGATTTCATAGGATACTTTCTTTCCTCTATAATTCTAATACACATATGGAATGATCTTGTATGGCACCCTCTTGGTGAACTCCTTCCAAGCATCGCCGTACTTTTCCGAGCACTTAGCCTCGTCTCTCATTTGTCTGTGAATCAACAACGCAGCAAAGTAGATTGCGTAGAAGTAGGTCAACGGAGTCTGGAAACCCGTGGTCAAACACCACGACAAACCAATCAACCAGTCACCAAAGTAGTTAATGTGCTGCGAAACACCCCACCAGCCGTCGCACAACAACTTCGAGCCTGTCTTTGTGGGGATGCTCTTCAAGTGGTTCAACTTACCCTGCTTGAACTGCGACTTTTGCAAGTTGGCCATGCGGAAGATGAAGAAACCCAATGCCATGAGGCCCAAGATAGCACTGAAACGAACCCAGCCGAGCTCCAAGTGGTTCTCAGGCAACGCGAGGTAACGTGCTTGTAAAGTGTATGAAAATGGAACCCAAGCCAAGTCACCGAAACACAACATGAAACCAAAGCCATCGGTGGTGATATCGATCATGCTCAACACACCCTCCTCGTTAAGGACACCGTCCACAACATAGAAACCCTGGAGCAAGTTCACCAAAATGAGCGAGTCAGAAACCTTGCCCACAGAATGGTACTGGTGGTGAGCACACGACAAGTTGATCAAGAGCCAAAGAAGCAAGCCTGGTTTCAACTCACAGAACAACTTGATGTCCCAGGAGCCAATACGCGGGTTCAACTCACGACCGATGAACCAGTCGTAGATCTGGTTGCCTGTGTTTCCACCCACGGATAAAATTCTCTCGTTGGTGTTTTTACCATTTGGTTTGCGCAATGGGATGTATGAGCAGACGTGCACGAAAATGGCGAGGATGTAGCTGAAGATGTTGACAGTCACGGTGAATTTGAGGAGGTTGTTGTACAAGAAGTCCAACTCTGGAAGGTACCAGTTTGAGACGTAAGCACGAGCACCAAGCACAGCAAAAAGTCCCGAAGCAACATACACACCATTGATCTTGTATGGGAGAGCAGTTCCGTCACGAAGAGGCAACCCATTGAGCTTCTTACCCGGGGAAATGAGGTCAATAAGCACGAGGCCGAAAAACCACGCCAAGTAGGCGCCCCACACGTATTTGTCGAAGAGGAACGCAATCCATTCGTCGGAGTTGGTTGGGAGCTGTTTCGTGATTTGATCCCACTGGAAGTCGATTCCTTGAAGGGAGTAGTTGTTGTTGATCAAAAGACCAAAGATTTCCAAAACCGCAGGAAGGCCAAGAGTGATCCCAAGCGCGCCGGGAAGTCCAGAGAACTCCCTGTGTGTGGTGATTGGGTTTAGCATGGAGATGTAGTTTTTCAATGCTGTGGTTATATACAGAATGGTATACGAAAAAAGGGAACGAGGAACGAGTAGGAACGAGAAGAAGTAGGAACGAGAATAGAAAGGGAAAAAATGAGGAACGAGAAAAATGAGGAGTTGAGGATATGAACAGAGAATAAAAGGTATGAAGAGTAATTAAATGACATCATATCTGAAGATCTATACGACTTCATGAAACTATGAATCATGAAAACTAGAAAACTAGAAAACTAGAAAACTAGAAAACTAGAAAACTAGAAAACTAGAAAACTTGTAAATCTGAAAACTTGTAAATCTGAAAACTTGTAAATCTGAAAACCTGATAACCTGATCACCTGAAAACTTGTAAACCTGATAACCTGAAAACCTATAATTAATCTCATGAATCAATTCCTTTTCAATTCCTCATATCCTCCTGGACTCGCTGACATAATCAAAACATACCACTGTTGAGAATTTTCAAATTTTAAACAAACTTCTGCAAAATAGTTGAAATTTTACCAGCTTCTGTAAGTTTGAATATTTACATTTACTGAAATTTTACAAATAGTCTCAAAATTTAGCTTCTACAAAATAGTCTCGAAATTTTATCAAAATCCTCAAATCTTACTAAAATCAAGCTTCTTGCCTTCCTAACTCTGTCGTTCGATCACATCGTTGTCTGACTACATCTTCACAAGACGTTGGAAGCTTATTCTAACGGGGTTTTTAGGTTGGAAGGCTCGCCAAGGTCATGCTTATCGGACTTTCAGGTGCAAGCATATCCGTTTCTTGACACTTCCACCGAGCCCCTAGTTGATTCGCGGGGTACAGTTACCGGAAGTGGCAAGGAAACCGTCTGTAGATAAGAGAGTGGGAATTGTATGTGCAAAAAATAGAGATTATGAGAATTTATGACGAGAAATGTATTGGGAGGAGATTATGAGATAAGGTAAAGAGGGTGAGGAGTGAAGTAAAGAGGGTGTGTAGAGGAGAAAATTAAAGGGAAGCGAGTGAATTGTGTGGAACTGGTGTGAGTGAATTGCGTAGAACAGGAGTCTGGTGAATTGGAGTGTAGTGTTTAGAAGAGATTGTGTGAAACAAATTTGTGTGAAAAGTATACTGTATAATTACAGTGTATAGAATTTTGTAATGTGTACGTTACATGCTCATAATGTATGACTAAAGTATGTTTGTTGCATGTGTGCTCTGATTGTATTTTGTACACGTTCCATACGGCTATCGAACGGCTCAAATATCGTCTACAATCTTGTGAAATCGTCAACAATGGTAATTGAACAAAGGCTTGAAATGTCGAGATCAAATTTGACTGGAGTTGGAAAGCATAGCTAACAACTGCCTCGAATGCCATACCATTACCTCGTATAACAACGGCTATCCTTGCCAATAGCCTTTAGCAAAACCTTGTACAAGCGGCAATTACCCGTAAGAGCATACGACTAAATTAGAATTTCAGGGTCCCTGCCCCAAAAAGTCCCGTTTCGTAACTACACTAGAGCCCGTGCACGATCCCCCAAATAACGTTGCTGTGTATGCGGGGCTATTGCATGCCTTATCTTTTGTCAACGCTACCACATGGCGGCGCAGACAAATTCCAGGGAGTCGTGGTGGGGTGTTGTCAAGAGTTAATTTACAACACTGATATCGATGCCAGATAGACAGTGGTTTGTAACGTCAATTAACACACATGTCTTTGTTTTTGTGGGTGCGGTTGGCGGCTACGTCATTCGGACTTCCCCTTCACATCACCCCCGTGTCAAGCACACCTAGAGATACTAGTGCACCTAGTACCCCAGTGCACACACACCTCCAGTGAAATGCGTGCCAATCGAACGATTTGATCTCGACGCCATCTTGTCGATTGAAAAAAAAACGGGCCACAGTGGAGTCACTAATAACAACCCACTTGCCACGCTAAATTTCACTCCCGTACTACAATAGTGTATCCCCTCCCTACCGCCTCCTAAGGATGCCCTGGTTACTACGGGAAAAATATTACAATAGTTTTTTCTTGTACAGGACCAAAGCTTATTGTCTTTTTTTTTGTTATCACAGACCTCGGGGAGTCGGCGATAGCTTCACCATTGTCTCGAGTAGAGCAACAAGTATCTGTAATCGCAACTGCTCCACCAAGCACAATCTGCGCAAATTGCTTGGACCTCGCCAAAAAGTGTCCACGGATCTCCGTGAGCTCGTAAGGAGGAAACTTTTAACTTACGATGACACCGCCATATTTTCCCAGATTAACCTTTTTTTCATTCACATACTGGAGGATAGGGAAGCTTTCACACCTTTTAAGCTTCACCAGAGCGGAATTCCCCAGTTTCATGTCCTTTGTCCTATTTTCCGATGCCTTTTTTGCGCCCGATTTGATTCCAGATCGGCATTAACGCCCGTGTTGTTGCTCTTTCCTCTTTCACCATCTCCTCTTTGCTTCTCCTCATCACTTATGGTTTCGCTTAGATATTTGCATTCCCAATATTATTCGGCCGTCTAATCTTCTCCCTCACCTTGATTGGGCAACATGCTGCACTGAAGCATCGCACTCAACGTCTTCTATGGTCTTGTAGTGCGAATGCGGTAAGGCGATCGTTACAATGATTCCGAATCCGGTTAAATTATTAGTTGCTTAATTCCTATTTGGGACGCGACGCGTCGCAGCCAGTGAAAAAATCAGGCATACAGAATTATCACCTGGATCATCGTCCAGCTTCTTCAACCACATGGAAAAGTCACCTTAGTTCTCTCCAATCTTCTTCGTTCGAATCACACGAACTAACTCCACCCTTATCTTCAATTCTTTGATCGCCCGTATTATCCCCTCCTACCGTCTTCCCCCTTGCCTCCCCCTGATTTAGCGTCGATCAATCAATGGCCGTGGGCGTGAACAATAGGCGAGGCCACAAGATGATGCTTACTTATACTAACAAACCTACTTCCGCCACACTTGAAAGAGACTTCCGCCATGCTCCATCACTATTGTTCCGATAACCATAACCTGCCTGTTTCACCTTGGCCATTCGCGGCTATTTTTAAGGCATTGCTAATTACTGCGCATATTGTACGGACGAGGGGGGTTGGCTGGTACTGCACACGGATTTTTTTTTTTCGCACACACTGGAATAATCCCGCGATTTTTCACGCCCGTTCTATGGGCTATTTTCGTTTATATACTCTGACGATCCCTAGATTCAGCTAAATTACATACATATAGACCTTTTGTGCACACTAGATGCATTCCGATAGTCTTGTCGATAACGGCTACCCTCCACCGTTCCAGCAACAGGTGGGAGGCTACGTCAACGGCGGCTTCTACCAAAGCCAGCCGGACCTGATGTCTTTGATTGGCGCTGATAACACCACCAATGGCGTGAGACCTGGTCCAGAAATGCTGTTGGCTCACCAGTCCCAGCATTCTCATGCTCACATCCAGTCTCAACAGAGCCAGATGTTTTACGACGACGCTCTTACTGGTGGATACCAAACTGTTGCAAAAGGGAACGCACCACTCTCAATGGGCAACCAGCAAATTTCGCACAACCAAAATCTTTCGCAAAACTACCAGCAGTTTCCGCTCGCAAATAACCACTCCCAACAGTTTGCAAGCCCAAGCTATCCCGCTATGTCCTCACCCAGAGTGAATAACCACGGCCGGTCGTCTGCGTCGAGGTCTTCGAGCATGTCCTCGAAGGCGTCGCTGGCTGTCGCAGAGACTCCGGTCAAGAAGAAAAGGGGCAGACCCCCGAAAGCCTCTTCGCTCACCAACAAAATCACCACCACCATCAACATCAGTGTGAACACGTCGCCTTTGAGCAACTCGCCGACCGCGGAGTCCAACTCCAACCAGATGATGAAGCAAGGTGCCCCTGATTTTTTCACGCCTTTGATGAGGGTTTCTCCGTCGAACCCTCGCGCGAAAAAGAGACGGAAGACCACGACATCCTCGCCTTTGAGTGAACAACGCCACTCGAAGCAACGTGGTCCTTCTGGCTTGGCAACTCCTACGTCGCTGTCGTACTTCCCGTACTCCACTCCGCTCCAGATCTCTGGTAAGACCATGGACAATATCTCGAGCATCACACACGAGCAGTACCAACAGCAAGTGCAACAAAACCACGCTCAGCAGAATCAGCAGGCTCAGCAGAACCAAGCACAGCTCCAGCAGCAGAACCAGCAGCTCCAGCAGCTCCAACAGCTGGGATACGTTTCCCCTCTGGCCTCGTTCTCCGAAGATTCCCACAACTTGTTACCTGCGGCGTCCTTCGTGCCGAAGAATCCCACTCTTGTCCCTGCAACGAGAAAGTCTGCAGTGATGCCACCAACGCCCCAAAGTGCGTCGCAGGAATCGCGTGCACGAGGTGCACGTGCGTCGTCGATTGTGGATACAAGCATCAAACTCGAGCCTGTGGATCAAGCGGACTTCTCATTGACTGTGGATGATCTGGGAAAGGCCGTCTTCAGTCTGGACTTTTTCACTCTGTCGGCAAAGCCGGCTGTCAAGGCGGAACGTGAGCCTAGTCCACATACTATGGCACCACAGCCAGAGCAGGCTCCGCGTGCGAAAACACCTCCGAAAGTGAAACGTGAGGAGAAACCACGCTTGACACACTCCAACTCGGTGATTGGTATCGAGGCGCAGTATAACAACTGGACCGCGCTGCCAAACGACGAGTCGCTCGCGCCACACCAGTTCCAGGTGCAGTCGTCGCCCAAGCCCAACTTGTTGCGGAGACACAACTCTGACTTTAGTGGGGTTGCAGCCTCCAGCATATTGACGACGGCGCCGGCGCTCAGTGCAATTAGCGAGCACACCAAGAGTGTGCCTACTTCTGCAGCCACTGCAGACACTTTGGTGGTTCCTCAGACCCCAAACTACAAGGAAAACTACTTATACTCCGCGACCGGCTTCACTCCTACGAGTGCGTCGTTCAACCTCACACCCCAGTTCAACTCATTGATGTACTCGATGATGAACATGAACTCGCCTGCGGCGAAGAAGGGCCTGCAGTTCTTGATGAACCAGGATATCTTCATGGGAGGTGCTGGAAGTGGTCAAATGTTAGACTCACAGAACCAACACCACGTGATGAACGACTTAATCAGCTTGAACGAGCAGAGCGACTTGTCGGGGTCGTCGGCAACACCTGCAGTGGAGTCGCCACGTGAAGAGGAGGATGGAGATGCCAGGTTGGCGTTGAAGAACATTATGCATATTAGGAAGCAGTAGGGAGCTTTGCATAAGCGGGCAGCCGCAAAGACATTTTTTTTAATTCTACCGTTGCAGTCTTCGGACAAGTTACTTCGTCTACGTTTATTTGGCATTATAGACACGAATATAGAATACATGTATAATATGGAAGAAGTAGATAAAAGGAGGATAGAAGAGGATAGAAGAGGAGGAAGAGAGGAGGAGCACAGCATACATAAGTTGTGATGAGATTACTGAAAGTACTGAAGCTCGTTCCGATCTCATAAATTCTACCTACTTTTCTCTATTAAGAATCTCCGTAGAACAACCAAGAAGAACACAATAGTGTTCTGTGGACGATGCGAATGCAAAAGATTCTTTGTGGTCTGCTATTGTTTATAAGGTTACCCTACCCGGGAACTTCTCAAGGTATGATGGCAATAGAGTTATTGGTTCACTGGTGATCTCCAAAGGGCTTGATAGCAAATTAGGTTTCTCCATATCTAGGTTAACGTTCATGATGTCCCGTTGTAATTTTGATGGTTGCAAACCTAGTGTTCGCACCTGCATATATCATTTTATTCCGGGTAACTGATGTGAATTTTTAGAGTGAAAAATTTTCACTGTGTATATAAAAGTGAAAAAGCCTGTAAATTTTTTTCACTAGTTGTTAACACTTATTTAGTATGTCCCACAGAAAGTACGAAGCACCAAGACACGGTTCCCTTGGTTTCTTGCCAAGAAAGAGAGCTGCTCAGCACCAGGGTAGAGTTAAGTCCTTCCCAAAGGACGACAAGTCTAAGCCAGTTGCTTTGACTGCTTTCTTGGGTTACAAGGCTGGTATGACCACCATTGTCAGAGACTTGGACAGACCAGGTTCCAAGATGCACAAGAGAGAGGTCGTTGAGGCTGCCACTGTTGTTGACACTCCACCATTGGTTGTTGTTGGTGTTGTTGGTTACATCGAGACCCCAAGAGGCTTGAGATCCTTGACCACTGTCTGGGCCGAGCACTTGTCTGACGAGGTCAAGAGAAGATTCTACAAGAACTGGTACAAGTCCAAGAAGAAGGCTTTCACCAAGTACTCTGCTAAGTACGCTTCCGAGGGTGCTGACGTTGAGCGCGAGTTGGCTAGAATTAAGAAGTACGCTTCTGTTGTCAGAGTCCTTGCTCACACTCAGATCAAGAAGACCCCATTGGCTCAGAAGAAGGCTCACTTGGCCGAGATCCAGATCAACGGTGGTTCTATCTCCGACAAGGTCGACTGGGCCAAGGAGAACTTCGAGAAGACCGTCTCCGTCGACACTGTTTTCGAGCAGAACGAGATGATTGACGTCGTTGCCGTCACCAAGGGTCACGGTTTCGAGGGTGTTACCCACAGATGGGGTACCAAGAAGTTGCCAAGAAAGACCCACAGAGGTTTGAGAAAGGTTGCTTGTATTGGTGCTTGGCACCCAGCTAACGTTAACTGGACTGTTGCCAGAGCTGGTCAGAACGGTTACCACCACAGAACCTCTATCAACCACAAGGTTTACAGAGTTGGTTCCGGTGCTGACGAGTCTAACGGTGCTACCGAGTTCGACAGATCCAAGAAGACCATCAACCCAATGGGTGGTTTCGTTAGATACGGTAACGTTAACAACGACTTCGTCTTGTTGAAGGGTTCCATCCCAGGTGTCAAGAAGAGAGTTGTTACCTTGAGAAAGTCCTTGTACGTCGACACCTCCAGACGTGCTTTGGAGAAGGTCAACTTGAAGTGGATCGACACTGCTTCTAAGTTCGGTAAGGGTAGATTCCAGACCCCAGCCGAGAAGCACGCCTTCATGGGTACCTTGAAGAAGGACTTGGAGTAAGTATTTAGTTAGAATTAATTAATTTCTTATTTCGAAAGTGTAGAAGTGTTGAAACTATTGAAAAATGGTTTAGGTTCATCTTGTACTTTTTCCATGATATTATCCTCTATGCTCCATATTTCACCCTTCCCATTCTCTCATCATACTGTATTCGTCATAGTCTATTCTTCACACTCTATTCTTCATACTCTATTCTTCATACGATCTACTTCACACTCTATTCTTCATACGCTCTACTTCATATTCTTTATACTTTCACACTCTTTTCTCAACATTTCATACTCTATTGACCTCTTCTACTTTTCTCGATGAGCTGAATCAAACACTACTAAAATGCATTATTAAAGAGATTATCGCCATAAAAGCGTTCTTAGATCTTCACTGGAAAACGATAACCTCTTCAAGTTTTCTCAATTTTGACAGTTGTTACTCGTTTTCTTGCTCACCCGTCGTCGTTTTTCAAGTTCATTCGTACATCTTTTTCTCTTTTTCAAAAAAAATTATCTCATCTCATGTCATCGAGCAGAACAAGAGTAGCACCCGTGCGGAATGCCGCTCTTCCTGGTCAAACCACACCCGAGCAACGCTACTGGCGTGGGTACACCAACCCCCAGTTGGTCAAAGAAAACCATCCTATAACACGGATCAACTTCAACCCCGTGTCCCCATACGACTTTGCAGTCACAAGCTCCACCAGAATTCAGATCTTCCTGGCCAAAACCCGCCAGGTTGTCAAGACATTTTCCAGATTCCGTGACACCGTGTATGGTGGTGAGTTCAGATACGATGGTAAGCTTCTTGTAGCTAGTGATGCTTCCGGAATGGTGTCGATCTACGACAGTTACCAACCTCGTAACATTTTGGTGAGCTTGAACCCATCGAGTCACCCCACACATGTGGCCAAGTTCCACTCCACCATCGGAAACCAGTTGATAACGGGTTCTGACGACCGTATCGTGCGCTTGTACGACATTTCGCAAACCACCAACGGACCTATTGTCCAGTTGGATGACTCCTACCACGCAGACTACATAAGAAGTGCCAGCTTTGTGCCAGGCAACCCCAATTTGCTCGCCACCGGATGTTATGACGGTGTTGTGCGGTTGTTTGATACGAGACAGTCGCTGACGAGTGGACAGCAGTTGGTCGCGCAGTTTAACCAACAAAACCCCGTGGAAGACGTGTTGGCCATCTCCCCAACCACATTGGTGTCTGCCGGAGGACCATGTGTCAAGATATGGGACTTGTCGCGTGGCTCGCAAATCCACGAGTTGAACAACTTCACCAAGTCGACCACCACTTTGCATGACACCGGCGACCGTGGGTTGTTGGTGGGTTCGCTCGACGGCCACGTCAAGATTTTCGACTACACTACTTCCAACTGGGACGTCAAGTTCGGGTGGAAGTTCGGGTCTGGCGGTGTGCTTTCGTGCGCGGTTTCGCCTGGAGCCAACGGCCACAAGCACTTTGTCACCGGTTTGACCTCCGGTTTGCTTTCCATCAGAACCCGCAAGACAGAGCCTGCTGTTCCACAGGGCGTGAAGCAGGAGCGTTCCAAGGCATACGGTAGAATGATGCGTGGTAAGGACTACACTGGTGACGAGGAGCACCGTATTGTGAATGCTACAAGCCACCAGAGCAAGAAGTTGCGTCCTTTCGAGAGACACTTGAACGCTTTCAGATGGGCCGAGGCCTTGGATGCTGCGTTTGCCGCAGGTATGCAGAAGGAGACCACCGTCACAGTGCTCAACGAGTTGAAGAAGAGAGGAAAGATCAGAATCGCATTGTACGGGAGGGATGAGATCTCGTTGTTGCCAATTCTCCAGTGGTTCACCAAGACCTTGGATGATGTGCGGTCGATCAATATCGTGTGCGACTACCTTGCGATCATCTTGGAGATGTACGGACCGTTGATCGACAAGTCTGTGGACTTGGAGGAGGCTTTCGCAAACTTGTTGAAGAGAATCAACCTCGAGGTGAGGAAGTGTAAGGAGTCCAGTGAGATTGCGGGAATGTTGGAGTTGTTGACGGTTTAGAAGAAGGTGAAAAGAAATGAGGAAAAGAAATGAGAAGGAGTAGAATAGGAAGGAAGAAGAGGATATAGAAAAAGAACAAAAGAGGAGGAGTGTAGACAAGGGAAAGATTTTCAAGTGAAATTGTAGACCAGGAGAGGAAGTGAAGAATGATAACAAGGGTCAGGTTAGCAGAACAAGAATCAAGGTTATTGGAATAAGGATAAGATCATCAGAACAAGGATGAAAGGTTGTCAGAAAAATGACCAGAGGTTATCAAGTATCAGAGTGAAACTCTGGAAATGTGGAAATTACATTGTGAAAACAGGTGAACTGAACAATCCATGATAGTGAATCATACGAGTAAAATTATATACAATAGTGTATATTACTTAGACGTACAACGAGTAAAACTGTAACGATCATTTATGTCTTACCTTTTCATATGAATGATTTATATCTCATTGTCATTTATGTGCAAAGACGTGGTGGGTTGTTTTATTGTTCTCAACTACGCTTAAACTAACTGCCATCCGCCTGGTCCGCGCGCTTCTATTTCTTCCACTATATCCGATCACAGTAAATCCGCACTCATTTATTTGCACCCAATGCACCAAAACCGTTATCACATCTGCAGGAATAAAATATGTGGTTTTTGATCTACAGCCAGTTATCTAGGGCCATATCTATTACATTGTGACGCCTTATCTGTATCTGTATCCGGATATCTGTATCCAGATATCTATAGCCTTATCTATCATAAGACTTCTCTATGCTGTAATCTCACCTCTTCTTGTTCCATCTCACCTCATTTTAACACCTCTTTTCATTTCTCTTCTTAATTCTCTTCGTTTCATTTCTCTTCATTTCTCTTCATTTCTCTTCATTTCTCTTTATTTCCACTTCTCTTTATTTCCACTTCTTTACTTTTCTCTTTATTTCTCTCCATTTCTCCATTTCTCTTTATTTCTCTTCTTTTTCGTTCTTCCTTACCTCCTCCTCTTCTTGTTATACCCCTCCCTACACGTGTCTGAACAGAACCACCGTGACGAGATTTTCTGTGACCTCTGGAGTCCCACACACTTGTAGTGGAACCACTCGCCGTTCTTGCACCGCGAGTAGTCACACGCAATCATACTACCAAACGAACCCTGTTTGCAGAAACAGTAAACCTCTTCTGGTTCATCCTCCACCGAACCATTATTCTCCTCTTCCGCTGTCCCATTAATCTCCTCCTTCGTTGGTTCTTCGGTCACAACTTTCCTCGGACGGCCTCTTTTCCGTTTTGTACCCACCGAGTCCTTGGTCTTTCTCTTGTCCTTGGGTATTTTAAGCACTAGCTTGAGTCCTGACCCGTTCACCTGTGCTTTCTTCTCGCGCTCCGCGTCCTTTTGCGAGGCTAGTGGGTGCTCACGGTAGTGCTTGATCAACTGCTCGCGGAGATCCTGCTCCTGCAGCGTTTGTCTCTGGGCTCCACCCAGTTCGAGTTGCTCAATCTCATGAGCGAGCTCCGACCGATGTGCCACTAATTGTCCGTGTAGTGTGGACGCCTCCAGAACAGACTCCGCTGTGTACCTGTCTAGCGCATGTCGTATGGCGATGATGTCTTGGGCAGCCGCGTGTTTGGACATCTTACCGTCTTGGATGAGTGCGAGCGTCTCGTTGAGCTGCGACTGAAGCTTGTCAGCAGATATATTGCATGATTGGATGAGCCAGAGCGATCGTATCACATCACTGGGAAGGTGGTCCACCGTGGAGATGAACGTGTTGCGAATTGATGTGTCCATGTTTACATTGGTGTGCAGGAAGAGATCGTAGAAATGTTTAAAAGATGATTATGTAAGAAAAAATGAAGGGAAAAATGGAGAGCTTTTGAAGTATATGGAGAGGTTTTGAGGGTTTGGAGAGTTATGAGGATTTGGAGAGTTTTGAGGATTTGGAGAGTTTTTAGAGTTTACAAAGTACTTGAGCTTAAAAGTCTCATAAACTTTACAAACTCTATAAATCCTCGTAAACCCTCCATCTCTCTCAGGGCCAAAAAAACTTCGTGTTAACGTTGGAAAAACGACCTTTTCCCCTCCTTTTGGCTGCAAATTTTCATCGCCTCTACCTTTGGTTCCACCTCATCTCATTTTCACTTCCTCTCCCTTCAAACACTTCCCTTTAAACCCTCGTCAAGTCCTTCCGTCTTTCATAGTCTTCCGATATTTTCCTTCCACCCGGACTCGGAACCACATCAGTTGCTGCAAATTCTTGGCAGCACTTTACTTAAATACAGTCCTTGCCGCACAGTCGTGCCGTGATGGACACTTGCGCTACTGGAAACGGCTACAACGGCGAGCACTTTGGTGCTCGCGTGCTGGCAGTGTTTGTGATCTTTGCGGTTTCTGCACTAGGGTCCTTTCTCCCGCTTTTGGCGCAAAAGTCGCCCTTCTTCACAGTCCCTCCATGGTGCTTTTTTGTCACCAGGTACATTGGATCCGGGGTCATCGTGGCCACGGGATTCATTCACTTGTTAGCAGAGGCAAGCAAGGCGCTCCTGAACCCGTGTCTAGGGGGCGTGTGGGAGGACTACGCGTGGGCAGAGGGTATTTGTCTCATGGGGGTGTTTGCTATGTTCTTGTTTGACATCATCGCACATAAAAAGATTGACGAGAAGATGAAGAAGAGAGCGGAAAATGATTCGCAGTTGGTGGAAAGTTCGTTGGAATCTGGACAATTGGAGGTCTTGAGGAGTATCGAAAAGATGGAGGCAGAGTTGGAGGTCTTGAGAAGTAGAGCAAGGGAAGAAAGTGATGGAAAGTTAAATGAAAAGTTTGAGCTAGATGAAAAGAATGGGAATCAAAGGAAGCTGAACGAGAATAATCAAATCACGTCTTCTGGACACTCACTCCACCAACAGATCCTCAACTCGTTCGTTCTCGAGTTTGGAATCATCTTCCACTCGGTTTTTGTGGGGCTCTCGCTCGCAATAGCTGGAGACGAGTTCAAAACGCTTTACGCAGCAATCGCATTTCACCAAATGTTCGAGGGGTTGGGGCTCGGAACTCGTTTTGCGATGACCCCGTGGCCCGAAGACAAGTGGTATGTGCCTTGGGTGCTCTCGTTGGCTTACTCCTTGACGACCCCATGTGCTATTGCGATAGGACTCGGTGTGCGGCACACTTATCCACCCGGATCGCGGACGGCGTTGATCACCACAGGGGTCTTTGATGCAGTGTGTGCGGGTGTGTTAATATACAACTCGCTCGTGGAGTTGATGGCGTATGACTTTATGTACTCACAAGAGTTTAACGATGATAAGGGTATGGCACGCATGTTGGCTGCATTTTTCTTTTTGGCCTTGGGTGGCTTTGCAATGGCTCTCATAGGCAAGTGGGCATAGGATAGGTAATAGATAAGGATAGGTATGGTGGAATGTAGAAGAAAGTGGTGGAATGATTTTGCAATTTTTGCAGCTAAAGTATGTTGTATACTGGTTTTGCAATTTTTTGCAGCTAATGTTGTATACTGGTTTTGCAGTTTTTTGCAGCTAAAAGTCTTAATTATTTATACAAGTTCTATACTATTTACACCTTCTTAACCAACCCAATTACTCTACCACCCCTAAATCATGCTGACTCTTCCTCATTCATATTGAAACACCAACTCATCTTCTAAGAAATCGACCTTGGAAATACGGATATTTCCCTCCAATACATCTCCCACCTTCAAGCCCTGTGCAAAGCGTTCTTTCAACCGGTCGTTCATCTCCACCGATCCACGCAAATTGTTGAAGCCTGAAACATCCACCCTCACGAGGTTTCCGTACCGCGGGCTCGTCCCGATGGCTAGTTTCCACGGAATCGTCTGGGAGAGCTTGCCTTGATTCGCCATTTCCGCGTACTTCCTCAAGAACATCCCCTCCCAGAACTTCTGCGATAACTGCTGTGCCCATTTGTCTACTGTTCCCACGTTGTGCAAGTGTTCTGCGATTTGAGCGAGCTCTGAATCCGGTACAGAGTCCTCGGTCTCAATGCCTTGTTCGCGGAGCATGTAATCTTCGAACTTCCAGTGGTTGAGAATATCCGCGTACCTTCTCAAAGGAGACGTAACGTTGATATATGATGATAATCCAATCGATTCATGGTGTTCAGGGCTCACCTGCATCTTGGCAGCTGTCAAAACCGAGAGAATCGACCCTAATTGCTCCTCAGAGAGTTTGTTCTGACCCCCTCCCATGATCCTTGCAATCTCCTTGCGCACCTTCGGGTGAAGTTTCATGGCCTGTGCTCGGTAGACCACACCTACCTTGTTTTCGCGTGCCACAAGAGATGCAGCGTGGTTCGAAACAATCATGATTTCAGAAACAAGTAGCTGTGATTTGGAGTCCTGGCTCTGTGCAACATTGTTGGTAATGCGGATGGTTTTGTTGTCAACATCAAGTTCATATCCATTTTCAACAGAACGAAGGGATTCAGACTGGAGGGATTCGGACTCACCGGTGTTGTCAGACTCAACAGCATTATCGAATCCACTTTTCTTATCACCGACCTTCACTACTCCTCTTGGAACATGGAATACTAGTCCCTCCCCATGAGCAATTCTATTTTTCTTCAACAATTTCGCCAACTGGTGAAGTCTGTGCAAGTTGGTGTAGTGGACGTCAGAAGTTTCCCCTTCCAAAACTTCATTCACTCGCGCATAGGTGTAATTCTGTGGAAAATTGCTTATCGTGAGCGCTTTTACAACAGCACTCTTGAGGATTTCCTCGTAGATCTGCTTCCCATGACCGTTCTCCAAATGCACCTTCTTGAAGCGAAACTGAACTGCAAAAGATCGCGTAGGTGTGCCATCCACTCCTAACCCAGCAAGTCGCGATATGAACTGTGGTAACATGAGTATCGCACGTTCTGGAAGGTACGTTGTCATTCCTTTAAACTGTGCAATCTTTGCCAAAGTGCTTTGTGGTTTGATGTACGACGACGGGTTGGCCACATGTGTGGTAACCACATAATCTTCTCCATCCTCGTGGATCGAAATACCATCATCGATTTCATGTGCGTCAGGAGAATCAATGCAGTATACCGGCTCATTGAACTCTTCTCTAATATCTGCCAAACGGTCGTGGGTGAAGAAATCATCGACATTGGGAACTGGTGGGTTGGCTTTCACATCACCACTATAGTCGATGTAGTCGTAATACTCTTGTGCAACCTCCGACTTTATACTTGCTTTGGCTCCAGGTAATTTCTTAGTTTTGGACCACATAATCGGGTTAGTCAATGGAGTTCCTTCTTCTTCCCTGGACTGGTTAGTCAACGGAGTTCCTTCTTCTTTACCCTTTATCTCCCGATTGCTGTTTCTCACCTTTTCTAAATCATTCAACATCTGGTAGGCTCTTGCTCTCGAATACTCGTAGGCATAGCCAACCTCACCCTTTTCATGACCCAATCTCTCATCCACAATCCGTACCACACCCACCAACGCGGTCTCAGCAGGATAGTCTCCACTGAAGTTTCCCACCACATAGTCGCGGAGTAGATCGAGGGTGTCGTCATAGTGTCTTGGCTTTGGGGTCTCCTCGGCCACTCCAAGCTCACCAAGATAGTGTTCGGCCACCACGTACAGGTTCTGGTCAGTCTTCAACCACGACACCACATCCCAAATCTTGCGCGATTGCATCGACGACACCACTGTTACAGTTGCTGGAGATGAGGCTGATCTATGGCGGTCAATGTTGTATAAGCGCACATTTTTGCGAAGTGCTGCAATCATAGCTATCACTTCCAGTACTCTGAACCCGTTGTCACTCTCGCCATAAACTCGTTCAAGAAGCTCAAAAAGCAGCAATGTACGCGGCGATGTCATATCATCACCCTGGAGCTCTCCATGTACTTTCTGTAGTTTTTTACTAGCTGAGTTGAGGGAACGCAGTGCTGCTTTGGAAACCTCACGGAGTGCTACTCCGTATATCTGCCGGGCGGCAACTGGAACGTGGTATGTGTTGATATCTGTGTTTACTAGCGAGGTTGAAACTGCCAGAGAAGTTAAGAAGTCCATGTCTTCAGATGCCACAACTTCACTGCTTTTGGATCGGTCCTGCTTTCCTCTTCTAGAAAGCCTTTCATCTGTTATGCCAATAGGTGCCAATCCGTGTTTCTCCTCCAACCAAACCAACTTGTTCAAGATCTGGTGGTATTTCTCTGGAACAACTCCAGGAAACCGGAGTCTGATATTCTTCTTCTGCCCAAACCGAACCACTCCCTGGTCGTTAATGTACCTGTACGACAGATCCGTGAGAGATTGCGGCACGTCCACAACAAGGTGGATCTCAAAACTATCATCCTTCATCAACACCAAGTCTCCTACCGCTATCGACTCATTGGCACTCGCTGGGCTGAACTTGGCATCGCGAATACTGCTGAGGATCCTGGAGGTCGTGGTCTCCGGCAGTTCTTTACAAAGCCTCAAAAATTGCCGTGTCCATGCGTCTGAAGGCTTCTTAAATCGTGCGCTGGTACGCTGCTCGGCCTCCTGTGCGATCTTGGAGTAGATCTGCTTGTTTGGTAGTGTGAGGTCAAGCTTAGCGTTGGACGGATCAAAATGGACCTTTTCGGTGCGTTTCTTAGAGGACTTGAGGATCCTTCGTACGATGGTCGCTGCATCTTCCTTGTTATGTCGCGCCACATCGACAGCCGCCAGCTTGAAGCGCACAAGTCGAAGCATGGTGGAAATAATGTAAAAATGATGGGGCAAATGTAAAATTATAGAGTGGTGAATACGGTTGCAAAGCAAACCAGAAAATACCTGGAGAATAAGGAGAAATAAACAGTGAGATCACTACTATTTCCCATTCCTTCTCACGAAACCACAACCACTTGGTTAGGGTGATCCTTTCTACCCACTTCGATTCGATGCCCTCACGTGACTACACACGTGCGTCTCCAGGGTATATTTGTTTTTCTACGCGTGAGAGATTATGCAACAACAACATGAAAGTCGAGGAGTTGATCATCGACGGGTTCAAGTCGTACGCCACGCGTACGGTCATCTCCGGATGGGACCACCAGTTCAACGCCATCACGGGGTTGAATGGATCTGGAAAATCCAACATTTTGGACGCCATCTGTTTTGTTCTTGGTATAGCATCGATGAGTACCGTTCGTGCACTGAACTTACAAGACTTGATCTATAAGCGAGGACAAGCAGGTGTGACGAAAGCAAGTGTCACTATTGTATTCAACAACAACGAAGTGTCGAAGTCGCCCATTGGATTCGAGAACTGTGCCACCATCAGTGTCACTAGGCAGATCATTTTGGGCGGATCATCCAAGTATTTGATCAACGGTCACCGTGCACAACAACAAACCGTGCTCAACTTGTTCCAGTCGGTGCAGTTGAACATTAACAACCCCAACTTTCTCATCATGCAAGGTAAGATCACCAAGGTGCTCAACATGAAGCCGCTGGAGATCCTTTCCCTCATTGAGGAGGCTGCGGGTACGCGTACCTTTGAAGAACGTAAGGACAAGGCACAGAAGACCATGGCGAAGAAAGAGGCCAAATTGACTGAGATCAGGGATTTGCTCAAGGAAGAGATCGATCCGAAGCTTGAAAAATTGCGCAATGAGAAGAGAAGTTTCGTGGAGTACCAACAAACACAGATAGATTTAGAGCGCCTTTCACGTATAGTTGCCGCACATGACTACTTGAGGCTCTCGAAAAGTTTTACCAACCACTCGAATTTTGTATCGCAACACGAGGCACGTTTGAGTGAGCTCAATTTCGAGGTCGAGCGTTTGAACATCGAGATTGGAAACTTGAACGACGATTTGACTCAAGTACGCAAGCAGCGGGAGTCTGAGTTCAATACCGACGGTCGGATCAAAGAGCTCGAAAAGCTTGAGCAGGACTTGTCGAACGAGATTACACGTGCGAGTACCTCGCGCGATATCAAGACAGAGAACTTGCGAGATGAAGAGGAGAAGCTCAAGAGAGCGCACGTTGCAGTGGCTGACATACAAAGTGCTTTGGCCGCGAACCTGGAAAACTACAAGGCACTTGAGGCAGAGTATAATGATGCCCAAACCGAGATGGCGCGCCTCAAGGAAGAGTACAACAAAAAGGAAGAATTACTCTCGACGTTATCGACAGGTGTTTCCTCAACGGGTAGCGTGAGTTCCGGAGGTTATACCTCACAACTCAATGAGGTCAAGGGCAAGCTTAACGAGGCAGCCACTTTCATTCAGAAGTCTGAGTTACGCATAGCACATTGCCAGGAGCAGATCAGAAACGACGCACCGAAGCTAGCCAAGGCAAAGAAGGATAACGAGCAGCTTCTTCATAACATCTCGCAGTATAAGCTCGATATAGAGGAAAAAGAGAAGCATCTTGCGCTGATGGGCGTATCGATGGACTCTTTTGAGGAGTTGCGCAGCCGAGAGAAGCACCTTGCGCAGGAGGAATCGCGCCTTTTACATCAACGGCGCCAGATCGAGCGCGAGGTGGGAAATATCGGGTTCCAGTACCTGCGTCCACATGAGCACTTTGACGATGGTGCAGTTCGCGGAGTGGTCGCGCAGCTTTTTAGCTTAAGCGAGGCGAAAGGTGATGGTTTGCAAGCTGATGCGTCTTCGCTTGCGTTACAAGTTTGTGCTGGAAACCGTCTTTATAACGTGGTGGTGGATTCTTCGGACGTTGCCACTCAATTATTGGAACGTGGTCAGCTCAAACGTCGTGTTACCATCATTCCTTTGGACAAAATTTCTGCACGCACTGTTGATGGTAACGTAGTGCGGCATGCCCACGAGCTTGCTCCTGGTAAGGTAGAGCTTGCCCTTGACTTGATCAACTTTGAGGAGGAGCTCGCTAGAGCAATGCAGTATATTTTTGGTAGCACTTTCATCTGCAAAGACCCACATACAGCGAAGACGGTGACGTTTTCGCCGCAGATTCGTACGAGGTCCATCACCTTGGACGGAGACGTGTACGACCCTGAAGGTAACTTGTCAGGGGGATCACGTAAGAGTGGGTCCTCGATCTTGGTGAAGATCCAGAGTTTCAACAAGTTGGGGATGGAATTGGAGCGGGTTCAAGAGGAGCTCCAAGTTATTCGCACTGAGTTACAGCGCATGGAACAGGTTCTCCATAATACCAAGCTGCTCAAGACAGAGCTCGACTTGAAGAAGTACGAGTGTGGTCTTTTGGAGAAGAAATTAGAGAGCAACCTGATCTTGCGCACGAGCGAGCAGAATGAGCGCGCGATCGCAGAGTTGACTCAGCAGATTGGCGAGACCAAGGAGAAGTGTTCTGAATACGAGGAAGAGATTGAGAGGATCACACGCGATATGAACGAATTCAACAGAGACAAGGGGTCGAAGTTGAAGGATATGCAGAAAGAGGTTGCTAACTTGAAGAAGGCTGTTGGACAGAAACAGAATGCAGTAGGAAGTCTCACGGACCGGTTCCAGCAGATGCAAATCGACAGCGAGCAGCAGCGTGCGGAGTTGGTGACGTTGGAGGACGGAATCAAGGCGCTGGCGGGTTTGATTTCGGACATGGAGAATGAAGTTGCCGCGATCGCTGCACAGCTTGAGGAGAAGAGCAACCACTTGGTTGTTGTGCGTGCTGAGTTAGAAGACGAGCGGTCGAACTTGCTCAGTTTAGACGACGAGATCAATGAGTTGATGAATGCAGTGAAACAGAAGAATGCATTGGTTCTGGAGTCGAAGTTGGAGGTTCAGAAACTCAACCACGAACTTGAAAAGCTGGAGAGCATCACCGGAGGGTTGAAGGCAAAACTCGACAGCATCATCCATCAGCACGACTGGGTCACGGATTCGAATGTTGTGGAGGGGTTGGTTCTGCAGTACCGTAACGTGAACCTTGAAGAGTGCTCTGCACAATTGGCGACGCTCGAGGAAAAGTTCGAGGGAATGAAGCGGAAGGTCAACGTGAACATTATGAGCATGATTGACAACGTTGAGAAGAAGGAGTCTCTGTTGAAGCACATGGTGAAGACCATCGAAAAGGATAAGAGCAAGATTGTGAACACAATCGACAAGTTGAACGGGTACAAACGTGACACGCTCAACACGACGTACCAGAAGGTGTCGGAGGACTTTGGACAGATCTTTGCAGACTTGCTCCCTGGTTCGTTTGCCAAGTTGGTTCCTGTGGATATGATGGATGTGACGAGGGGACTTGAGGTGAAGGTGAAGTTGGGAGAGGTGTGGAAGGAGAGTCTTGTTGAGTTGAGTGGTGGGCAGCGGTCGTTGATTGCGTTGTCGTTGATCATGGCTTTGCTTCAGTTCAAGCCCGCGCCGATGTACATTTTGGACGAGGTGGACGCGGCGTTGGACTTGTCGCACACACAGAACATTGGCCATTTGATCAAGACACGGTTCAAGGGCTCGCAGTTTATTGTGGTCTCGTTGAAGGAGGGTATGTTCACGAACGCCAACAGGGTGTTCAGAACGCGGTTCCAGAACGGTACGTCGGTGGTTCTGGTTATGTAAGGAATAGTATAGAAATGATAGAAGAGTAGAATTGGAATAAGAGTAGATTGAATAAGTGCATAAAAATATTGAAGAACATAATAGAGTATACTAATATTTACTAAAAGTATACTAATAGCACGGTTTGAACACTACGCATCAACTAGGTGTGTGGATTTCCAGTTCTGTGAATTCCCGGTTCTGTGAATTGCGCGTTTCGGAGATTTAAGGTTTGGTAGTCGGAGTCGTGTATAAAGTTTAGAAGCATTGTGAAAGAAGCATTGAGTTGGGGTACCCGGACTTAAGCCATTGCGTTTCATTACAAGCATTGGTAGTTGTTTCAGTTAAAGTTGGAAAGCTGGAGTAAAGTTAATTTGAAACATGTAGAAACTCACCCAAGTATACCATCCAGCCCTGCGGCTGTACGCAGGAGCCTTATACAATAGAAAACTGATCGTATTCTTCTCGTCAAGATCAGCATGCAAGTCTACTATCTATTGTAGAAAACAATACTGGTCCGGAATTGAAAGTCTGTTTACGTAATGACAGCAAAATCAACATCTAGGCAATTTTGTAAAATAATCGACTATTCATCTTTCCTAATTTTGCAAAATATCTGCCAATTTGTCCAAAAGATTGTGAGCGAATTCTGGGCTACGTGATTTTTTCAGCATTTCGCGTCGTTGTGTTAAAATTCTCGTCTCCAACGTTTCCCATAGTAAAGCTCCGTGAAAGTAGATAGTAGCGAAGGAAACCAAGGACCACCTTCACCACTCTAGCACTCTGGATCTACTCTGTTACCTTATCTACTCCTATCCTACCAGTGGATCTGTTTTATTTTTTTCGTCGTTTCTTCCTCACGGAAAAAATAACACGTTCAAATCATCGAGGTTGTTACCAAGCACTTGTTAGCCCCTGGAGATCGCGACCACCTATAGAATACAGCTAGATCTCGCGGGCCATAGATAAGAAAGACCACATGACACAGACAGTACAAATGACACCGTACGACTACGAGGAAAAGAAGCGACTGGAGCCTCTACTCCCCCTGTGGATGAAGGGAGTGAAAGCCCGAATCATAGCAGCATTTGTCTCGATAACCTTGGTGCTATCGTTTGTGAGGTTGGCCGTGGGTGGAACGGGCTTATACCTGCCAGATTTCCTGAGCATTCCACTGGTTCTGTACTTCGATTTGGGCCACTACACGGGTAGTCCTGACGGTTGGCAGTATGACGAGAGAGTGTTGTTTTGCGTTCCCTTGAGAGACGCTGCCGCACATTTGCCCATGTTCTTCGGCCACATGCGCAATTTGACATATCCACACAACTTGATCGACTTGGCCTTCTTGGTCTCGGACTCTCTGGACGATACCATGGGCGAGTTGAAGCGTCACTTGAATGAGATCCAAACCGATCCAAACACCAAAATGCGCTTTGGAGAGATCGAGATCTTTGAGAAGGACTTTGGCCAGGTCATCGGCCAGGGATTCTCAGATAGACATGGATTTGCCGCACAGGGTCCTCGTAGAAAGCTCATGGCTCGTGCACGTAATTGGTTGTGGTCGGTGGCCATCAAACCATACCACTCTTTTGTTTATTGGAGAGACGCAGACGTGGAGACTGTGCCTCCAACGATTCTTGAGGACTTGATGCACCATGGAAAGGATGTCATTGTGCCCAACGTGTGGAGACCATTACCAGACTGGTTGGGTAACCAGCAGCCATATGACTTGAACTCGTGGCAAGAGTCTGACGGTGGATTGCAGTTGGCCGACACTTTGGACGAAGATGCATGTATTGTGGAGGGATACGCCGAGTACCAGACATGGAGACCTCACTTGGCTTACTTGAGAGACCCATACGGTGACCCAGAGGTGGAGATGGAGTTGGATGGTATTGGGGGTGTTTCCATCTTGACCAAGGCGCGTGTTTTCCGGTCAGGATCTCACTTCCCAGCATTCTCTTTCGAAAAGCACGCAGAGACAGAGGCCTTTGGAAAGTTGAGTAAACAGATGGGATACTCGGTGATTGGATTGCCGCACTACGTCATCTGGCACATTTACGAGCCATCGTCCGAGGACTTGAAGCACATAGAGTGGATGGCCTTGGAAGAGGTTAGGCAGAAGGAGCAGGCCAAAATCAAAAAGGTGTACGATAGGGTGTGGGACAAGGCATTCGATGACGTTCTGGGCAATTGGCAGCGTGAACGTATGATGTTCTTGAAAAATACAGACATGTCGGGACTGAGAAAGGTTCACGTTGACTGGAGCGGAGTCGACGAGTACGAAGTCGGTGCCACAGTGCCTGATGAAAAGCGTTTGGCTGATTTCAACCCATAAATGGAATGAGAAACCAGGTGAGCGTAGTAGAGGAGTCTGGAATAAGGATGCAACTGGAAACAGGTGAAAAGCAACCAGAATTGGTGAAATTGAAGCAACCGGAATCGGTGAAATTGAAGGAAACAGGTGATATCCAAGCAACTGGAAACAGGTGACATTGAACCAACAGTTCACGCAAACAGGTGATTTGTGGGAAAGCTGGCTAGCAATTTGAGGGGAACTGACGGTGATGCTGGTACTGGTGCGAAACTGAATACTTTCTGACATGGAAGTGACCCGGCCTTGGAGAATTGTGAGAGATATGGTACCGGAGAAATGGTACGGGAGTTGTTATGGGCAAGTTGTGCCGAAGTTGTTCTGGGCAAGTTGATATGGGCTGGAGTTGATATAGAACTGATATTGATTGCAAATTTCAGGAAGAGCCCAATGATAAGAAAGCCGAGGTCGCCGTCTACAGAAATTCGTATCAAGTTGCGCAAGATAATGTGTATTGCACAAGATCGCACATATGTAACCTCAGCCATCACGTTTCTGCGACACTGAAATCCTTTATTGTTCAGAGGATATCCGACTTCCGGTGCTCATGCCACTTTAGCGTTTTGCGTTGCTTGTCTTGGTTGACAGGGTTGTCAAAGGAATTCAAATCACCACCAAAGTTTTGGAAGTTACACTCGAACTCGCAGTTTCCAACGAGAGTGGCCCATTTAGCATACAACCAATGTAAATTAGTCCTATACAATACACACCAACGATTCAAGGGTATACTTGCATGTTTTCGGCGTAGACTATTTTTGCAATTCCCCTGATTTTCGAATTAATAGCACATTTTTCTGACGCACTTTTGTTGAGCGCATGGTGTGTTATTTCCGCGGCTGGCTCATGTGCATGGTGCTATAGCTATCGAATCCCCACACGATCACTTGGCACACTCTCCGCACCAAGTGAACTTGGCCATCGCTTTAGATCTATTAACATGCTTGGCTGCGGCCTCGGAGGTGGTGCAATTATTGCGCGGACAACACATTTTTTTGACATTTCTTCTATCAACAGGACGCATTAGTCATGCAGACGCATAACCCTATGCAAATTCTACAATGTGAAATTCTCGAGACGTTACCTCTGCTTTCGTAAGTGAACGTGTAGTCTTAAGTCTAGGCTTTCTCTTTCTTCTGAGTTCTTACTTCCATCCGGTTTAAAGTATTGACTCTTCGTGTGTAGATTTTCTCCAGAATTGTTCTGTTGATACAATACCGTAATAGGGGTTACGTCCACTGACTATGTGTCACCAACATTTTGAAGATGTGGAAGGCCCTAAGCCTTTTTTGGGACCTGCTCATCGCAACCTGATTTTGCCGTGAGTACATGTGTGAAATTGCTACAGCCACCATCCCTGTGGCCGGTGCCGGGAGAATGTTTTCCTTTGAGCATATAGATGGAATTGCAACGTCTTTTAAAGAGATAAAGTTTAGCACCGTGAGGCGTTTGGTTACGAAAGTCTTTTTTAGGTTTGCTACTATTGCTGAACGTGGACCACAATCACCGTGATCGCAACTTAAATGTGCCATTGTAGGGGTTGATCTATGGGTCCCTCGGCAGTTTGCCTATCGTAGTAACCATACCAGCCATCGTTACCGGATCATAAAAAAATGAGTCTATACACGTGAGGGGGCGAATGCGCATACCACAATGTACATTGGCTCTAATTTATCTTGCGTTCCACCACCGGATTTCATTCAGTGAGGTTATGAATGGGAGTGACGGCTTTCCAACGTGCTACGGAAGAGTGGATAACCTTAGATTATGCGTAGGGATGTATTCGCGGGAAGCCGTATTCTAAATTGCCAGTTAGAAGCGTTTGCACGAAAAAAGTTAAAAAATCAAACTTGGCCGAATCCACCACTTTCCAGATCGAATTCAGTCGTAAAATCTAAACCTATCAAAATGCCTTCAAAAAATTTGCCCCTTTCTGTCAAAACATCCTGTGCAATTGATTGCACCCGATCTGATGGTCGTCGTCGCGCACCAGGTTGGAATGTAGGTCGCGGACAACTTACTTCCGCAGATCCACAGAGATAACTCTAAGTGGTGCAAAAATGATTAACCGGAATACCACAAGTACACTCATCGTATTGCTAATCACGAAATCCACCAATTTTTTTTTAATAAGAGAACGTGCATCTATGATTTCATCCTGAAATGTCTTGGTGGGTGTATTGACCGTGAAAGGACCCCAGTGAAACCAGGTCCTAACACACCTATTCCCCTCGTAGAACGGTCTACCATCGCCTGTTTAAGCCACTTTGAATACGCATTGTGAGGAAGTGATTCGAAAACCTAATTTATCGTAGTTTTCTAGACCCAAGAACAGGCCATTCGAACGCCGTTGAGAATGTTCTCATACCTATCGGCCCAGATAGTGAAAGTCGGTCGCCGATATGGTACACAAAACACAAGGCAATCCACGCTCTTGTTAAAATTCCGACCTGATGCGCATCGTTCGATCCAAGGTTAGATACGAGTATTGATAAACACTGAACAACTGCTTGTGAACGCGTTTCCACAACAGTGGACACCACGAGAATGGTAAATCATCTACATAATAAGAACGAAAACTTAAAATCGAGTCCTCTTGCCTAATTCTCTTATCATAGGGGCGTAGTAGTGTCGCCTCGTGGTTGGTAAACACGAGTATTTTGCCCAGCGAACATTATAAAAGTCAAGAGCCCGCGAATCTGCATTATCAGCCCCTAAAAAATACATGTAGTGAATATTTAATAAACGCGTTACAATAGAGTACCGGAACTGTTGTATTGTTGGTTCGAAACGACGGAGCACAACAAGGAGAACTAATATCTAAAGGTCTCCAGGATCGCTCCGGTCTGCTCTTTCATGAGCGCAAATCTGAATTGCTCGCCCGAATGAAGCCATCCTAAATGGATAGAGTTGCTGGGCCACCAACCAAACCGTTTTTGCCATGACGCCATGCGCTAAAAACGCCCCCTAGTTGACCAAAACACGATCCCGGAATTCGAATTAGGTTTGTGTCAGAACCGAGCTAGGGCGCACAAAGGTGACAGATTTTTTTTTTTTTGGTTTTTGCAGCATTCAAGCAATTTCGAAATAGAATAAAGAGAGGCCAATTCCTTCCCCTTACTCCAGTTTTCTCTTAGCTCCACATACAATGGTTTCAGTCTCTTCGCTCGCTTTAGCCGCTTCCGCCTTTGTTTCGTACGCTGTTGCAGCCAACGTTGACTGTTTGGTCAACGGTGTAGCTGTTGCTACCGTCGACCTGGTCACTGGTGTGTGTCCATTCACCATCCCAGACAACTTGCCAGTCAAGTTCTCTTACACTGACAAGAACAACTACGACGTCACCTTCTACTACACCACTGGTAACGCTCAAAGATTCTTCACCAACATCCGTGCTGCTGGTAGAACTATCCTGGTCCCAGTCCCAGTCGTTCAGCAGGCCATTGAGCTCCCACTCTTCTCGGTCCACGTCGACCAGCTGACCCCATCTAACTCCACTTTCGCACCAAAGAAGAGATTCGCCACCGGAAGTCCTCTTTACAAGAGAGACGAGATCGATGACTTCATCGCAAGATTGAAGACTCTCGACGGTACCGCTGTGCTGAGCGTTAAGTTCTCCGTTGTTCCATCTGCTAACACTTCTTCTTCTGGTTCTGGTTCTGGTTCTTCTGTCACTTCTGCCCCAGGTGGAACTTCTACCGCTACCAACACTGCTACCAAGGTCATCACCATCACCTCCTGTTCTGACAACAAGTGCCACGAGACTACCACCCCAGCTACTCTTGGCCCTGTCACCACCACTGTCAGCGGTGTGACCACCGTCTACACCACTTGGTGCCCAGTTACTGACTCTCCAACCACTGCCACTGTTACCAGCAAGTCTACCAAGATCATCACCATCACTTCTTGCTCTGACAACAAGTGCCACAAGACCACTGCTCCAGCTACTCTCGGCCCAGTTACCACCACCACTGCTGGTAAGACTACCGTCTACACCACCTGGTGCCCAGTCTCTGAGTCCACTGCCACTGTCACCAGCAAGTCTACCAAGATCGTTACCATTACTTCTTGTGCTGACAACAAGTGCCACGAGACCACTGCTCCAGCTACCCTTGGTCCAGTCACCACCACTTCTGCTGGTAAGACCACTGTTTACACCACTTGGTCCCCAGTTACCGAGACTGAGACCACCACTGTCTCCACCAAATTCGTCACTGTTACCTCTTGTGCTGACAACCACTGTTACGAGACCACTGCTCCAGCTACTCTCGCTCCAGTCACCGCCAGCTCCGCAGGTACTACCACTGTTTACACCACTTGGGTTCCAGTGACTGCCACTGTTACCGTCAAGCCAACTGGCGCAGCCCCAGCTACCACCGGCGCTGCTCCAGGTACCACCGGCGCTACTACCGTGACTACCGCTCCAGGCACCGTTGCTCCAACTGGTGCCACCACCGTCACTAACGCCCCAGGTACCGTTGCTCCAGGTACTGTTGCCCCAGCTGGTGCCACCACCGTCACCAGCGCTTCTGGTACTGTTGCTGCTGTCTCTGTCAAGCCAACTGCCGCTATTTCTACTTACGGCAACGCTGCTGGTCAGAACAAGGCTACCTTCTTGGCTTTGGCCGTCCTTCCATTGGCTTACTTCATCTAAGCTTAGATTCATTCAAGACATTTATTCGATTGAGTATGGCTGTGCCAGTGCTCGCATAACATTTCACCTTCATTAGTGATTCTTAATTGGCTGAATTCGGCTAGGCATTTTGCATTTCGATTAATTCTGTATTATAGAGGTATACCACCATCCTAGACTTTAATATAATTTAGGGTACTTCACAATTGTAAGATCCAAACCATTAGGAAGCTTCATGAACACTTTTAGTGATGAATTTTTCTTTGCGAAGCTGCGAACAATTTCAAGAATACTTGGCGATTCTATTGATCTAGATACTCCCAATTCATCTAGATACTATCTGAAAAGATCCACAAGTACATGTGGCAAGTACGCCCATCTATATGTGGGACAATTCCATCCGGAGTTGGTAAATCTGCACTAAATTTCGTCCAACATGCACAAACTCCGAATTGTAAATCGGAGTTTCATTCGGTCAAGACTTGGCAAATACACATTTGTTAAAAGGAGCAGCTACGTGCGGTAGTTCGCTTCAAAGCCACGTCTTCACTACACATGTGCTTGTTTATTACAACGAGTTGGCTGCAACAGTTGGGTGTTAATTTTCCGAACAAGAATTGCGTTCATACAGTGCATAAAGAAGTGTTTTCATTTACCATGTTCGAATTCGAGTTTGTGTTTTCGAGATTATGTGTTCTCTGTGAGGATCAACAGGGATTGCAGAAGATCAAGATGAGGCGTTTGATCAGTCCCCATTCTGAAAGAATCTTCGATGAGCATAAACGAGTTTACTTTAGATTCTTAGATAGCGAAGAAACTCTGAGCGAAGAACCTCTTAGAAAAAAGAAGCTCTTGAAAATTCTTGGGGATTGTAGTTTTGAATTTGCAGCAAAAATGTTTTGGGTGAAAACTTTGGACGGAGACGAGTTCAGTTCGAAATACAATAGATAAAATTTTTCTCACACTTATTAAGTTGCACTCAAAATGTAGTAATCACATGTCGATCTCGCTCACGAGGCGAACCTTAGACTTTCATACACAAAGTTTTTCACGAGGAGCCACGACATCGGTCGTGTAAACACAATCGCGCTTCAAAGTTATGGTTGGGAATGCACATAGCCGAGTTCTCGATCTCATTCTAAACCACAACAAACATGTTTCGAATAATAAGATTCGGTAATAACTTCCACACACGATTACAATGATGTCAATAGCCCCACAAAACGAGCATACCATGCAATCTAGGAGATAGGGGCTTACGCGACGATGTACATTATACAACTTTAGTATAGTAGAACCAGCGACTACAAGGTTTCTCAATTACAGTCCATTTTTTGAAGTTACCGCTAACATCCCTTTTCAATTAGGGGAAACCTGGGCTCTCATTTTTTTCGCTTCACGTGTTTTGTTTCACTCCTGTGAGGAACAACGCGCCAATATTCGCGTTTTGTCACCAAATACTTGGGCTCACTTCAGGAATTCACATCCCTCCAAGGGCCCAGAATCTGTCGGCACGACTTAACGTAAACAGTGGTAGTGCTCGGGTAACATGGATGTTTTAGTTTGAATGTCACAATTGACAGATTTTTGTAAATGCATTCATACCCAAAGCCTCCATGTGGACGATTGACAGCTTCGACAGCTCTAAAGCCCTGTGCGCAAGCCTCAAGTGTTCTGACCGTTGGAACTGGGCTGTGCGGGTTTATGGGCCCAAGTTTGACGTGGTGAGCCTTGGGTTTATACTGGGGAATCAATGGTTTTGTGTTCGGGGTTCCTGACTCGGCAGCTGCTCATAATCCCGATCGGGCGATTGTTACGTCAAATGGCTGCAATTTCTTTGCTAAATACATAGTCGAAACAGAAGTGCTACGCGAATAAAGCACACATCCGACGAGTGCTCTTGTGCCACACTGTGACTAAGAATAGACCCCACCTTTGAAACATATAAATGTGCCGCCATCCTCTTAGGTATATGGATCTTCAGTCTTCAAGCAAGTCCAACTCACTACATTCGTTATGCAATTTTCTGTCTTGTTGTCTTTGGCTCTCTTGACTGTTACCGCTCAGGCTAACACTCAAGAAGTCACTCTCACTACTACTTACTGCCCGGAGTCTGCCGCAGAGGCCTCGAAGACCCAGTCTTCCTCCGCTGCTTTGACCACTTTCGTGACTAAGGTCACCAAGAATGACGTCGTCACTGAGTACACTACCGTGTGCCCAGAAACCGAAGTCGGAGCCTCGAGCACTTCGTCTTCTCCATTGACTACTCTTGTCAAGACTGTCACTGAGAACGACAAGGTTACTGAGTACACCACCGTCTGCCCAGAAACCGCTGTGCCAACTCCAGCTACTCCAGCTAAGCCAGAGACTCCAGCATCACCAGCTACTCCAGCCACTCCAGCTAAGACTGAGACCCCAGCTACCCCAGCTAAGCCAGAGACTCCAGCTACACCAGCTAAGCCAGAGACTCCAGCTACTCCAGCCACCCCAGCTACTCCAGCTACTCCAGCTAAGCCAGAGACTCCAGCTACTCCAGCTTCTCCATCCAAGCCAGCTACCCCAGCTACCCCAGCTAAGCCAGAGACTCCAGCTACTCCAGCTTCTCCAGCTAAGCCAGAGACTCCAGCTACCCCAGCTACCCCAGCTACCCCAGCTAAGACTGAGACTCCAGCTACTCCAGCCAAGCCATCTACTCCTGCTGCTCCAGCTACCCCAGCTACCCCAGCTACTCCAGAGAAGCCAACTTCTGTTGCTCCAGAGAAGTCTGAGACTCCAGTCGTGGTTACCGTTCACACTGTTCAGACTGGTACTACTACTTACTGTCCAGAATCCACCACTCCTGCTGGCCCAGCTCCAGGTAAGCCAGAGACCCCAGCTTCTCCAGCTGTCCCAGCCAAGCCAGAGACTCCAGCTCCAGGTAAGCCAGAGACCCCAGCTTCTCCAGCTGCCCCAGCTACTCCAGCTACTCCAGCTCCAGGTAAGCCAGAGACCCCAGCTTCTCCAGCTGCCCCAGCTACTCCAGCTACTCCAGCTCCAGGTAAGCCAGAGACCCCAGCTTCTCCAGCAGCCCCAGCTACTCCAGCCACCCCAGCTCCAGGTAAGCCAGAGACTCCAGCTTCTTCTGCTCCAGGTAAGCCAGAGACCCCTGCCGCAGGTACCACCTCTACTGCTACTCCAGTTTGTACCGGTCAACCAGAATGCCCTGCTTCGTCTGCTCCAGGTAAGCCAGAGTCCCCAGTGACTTCTGCTCCAGCTACTCAGTCTTCTTCCTCTGTTGCTCCAAAGGTTTCATCCTCGGCCACAACTTTGACTACTGCACCAAAGCCATCTGCTTCTTCTACCACTCCAGCCTCCACAGCCTCTGTTGTCCAGGGTGCTGCTGGAATCATGGGTGTTTCCCTCTACGCTATGGCTGTCATTCCATTGGCTTACTTGTTCTAAGAGAACGAATATTATTACAATTATTCCGAGTCTCAACTGAACTTTCGATGCATAAAAGTATTTTTCACTTCTCCATAAAGGCATTTTGACACATGTACTAATACTGTGAATTCATATACATTTACGATTATTTTCGCAACATGGTAGTGATACACTCACTCAAAAAATCATTTCGGTTGTATTACGAAATAAACGAATATACAAATCAAAGTAGATTGATAAGATTATAACATTTGTAAGAGTAGGAAAATTACAGTTCGTGCCACCTTTAAGCTCAATCGAGCCTTCTACCTTATTTATTTGCTGTCAATCGGTGGAAATAACCCACACTTAACTCGCAATTTAAGTTGATGAATTTAAAATTTAACATAAGGTGGTTGCGTGGTCTAGTTGGTTATGGCATCTGCTTAACACGCAGAACGTCCCCAGTTCGATCCTGGGCGGAATCATTCTTTTTTTTTTTTGCTTTGTAAACTTGAACCATGGAAGCTAGATCATTACCAAACAAGTCTAGTCAAGTAGAGCCTCTGGACCCAGATTTTTACAAGTCAGGAATGCCCTTAGCACAACTGTCCCAATAAAAAATGCTGATCTACACTACAAGGTTAATTCCAGCAAAAGCGAACTGAATTCAAATAATGCCTAAGATGTTAGTAGATTTCATTGAAAGTAGATTCCACATCATTTCGTGTTAGTTGATTTCAAGTTCCCTCCATGTAATATATCTGGAGGTATCATGACGATAACGCATAAGACTAATCATAAGTGGTTTCAAGTTGCAATCTTACTTACAATTGAAGTTTGTTAGTGATTTTTTTTTCAACTTCTCATCTTTATATATCCATCAGACTCAAATTTACACACCAGGACAAAATTTACCATACATTACCATAGAACCCTAAACTAATGAGAGATGGTAACCTGAAAGCTCACTGAGCCAGCTGGATAAGATCTCACCTTTTCTAATACTATCACTTGACCCATTACCATCGTCTCCATCATCATTTTCTATTGTTGAACTTAAGATTCCCATTTGAGTGTTTTGAACAGAGTCATCGTTAACAGCGCCATTGTTTTTGGAGCTTGCAGTAATAGCTGCAACATCTGCCAATTCGGCTTTCTGTTCAAAGGCAACCTGATCTTTCTGCGATAATTCGCTCTTCACAGGAGCAGGAACACAAGAATAAATGTACAGGAACCACTGTTCCACTAATTTTAACCTATCGACTTCAGAACCTGGCCTTTCCACTGGGAAGAGGAAGCGATTAAGATCCTTTCTAGTGGACGAAGATTTAGGACGATCAATATCCATGTAGTTACCGTCATTTTGTTTTTGAATACCCACCTGTGGAATGTTAGCGATCGAAGCCATTTTCATGTTGTAGTGGATTTCCTTAGGGCTCAAAGACAACGGAAAGTGGGAAATTGAGCTAGTTTCAGAGATTGCAACCATTTCAACAAAATCTAGCTTGACGTTCTGTAACTTTCCTGTGATGACTAAACGCCTTAAGAGATTTTCAAGCTCTATCAGCGTCAACTGTAGCTTCTCTTTCAAAAAGTCAAGCTTGATAGTCTTATATGCCTTCAAGTAGTTCTTTATCAGCTTTGCTTTTAAATTCACAATGATCTGCTTCGCAGCGTGAACAAATATGTCGTCTTTAGCGAGTGGATCGTTGGACGATTGAATTGCTTGAATGACGGTTGTTAGCCTAGCTAAATCGGAGTCGTCGTATGCTCTAATTAATTGTAAGAGCTGTGCATATTCTGGTAAAGTCGAGTAGGTACTAGTTTCCTGAGATTCAAATGGGTTGAACTGATTCTCTGTTAATAGGGAACACAACGTGAGGTACTTGAGGATTTTTTTCTTCAACGGAGATCCAGCTTCGTCGTAACTGTTAAAGGAGTCATAGAATTCCAAGCGGGCTTTTTCGTAGTTTCCCTTATAGAAGTAAAGCTTTGCTCCACATTCCTGAATTACTCCAATCAACCGTGGGTGCGTGACAGCAGTTGTGATTTCCAAACTTTGCTTGTATAAGTTGTTGAGTTTTGACATGTTCAATGGAGTCACCAAGGACAAATACTCGATCTCTGAGGCAATGACATCTAAAAGATACTGCTTTCTGTTGAACTCGGAAACAGTTTCGAGCTTTTTGCGTGTTTCCGCAATGGTCTGTGCACACTGTGGAAGGTTCCTCTCTTCCAAGTATTGTTTGAGCTTGTTGACACTGATTCGCAACCATATCCGGTCAAAACCAGCACTATGTTCACAATCCTCATTATCCAAAAAGCGGAGAACGGTGTCATAAAGGCTGTTGACAAACGTCAGATTTGCTGAAGTGGATAAATTATACACCAATTTGTTTAAGGAGTCTTCGCCATAGGTGCCTGATACTTTCGGTAATACTTTGAGCATGGGTTCAATTTCAGCTAAAGCCGAATCGAAATCTCCGGCTTGAAATGATATCTTCACCAACTGCTTGTGTGCTTTGAAGGAGTAGCGAATATCGTCTTGGGTTGAAGTAGGGGCCAACGTTACCTTTCGTAATGCTTCGATCGCAGCCTTAGTATCATCATATTTCAACCCCTTTGCGTTATAATACATTGTTTCGAGGTTTGCAGAGTCGTCGTCGCTATCATTTTGCTCGTCGTTCGACCCGTTGTTCTCCTGGTCGACATCATCGTCATCCTCGAATTCGAATTCGTAGGACTCTTCACTGTAAAACTCCTCGTCAGACATCGCTAAGTAACTCGTGGATTGTTATAAGTATGGATCACTCCAATGGTTGAGTTAAAAACAAGGTATCAACACAATTGCTTTATAATGAATTAGCTGTTGTAGTTTATATCACTAGATCAATAGAAAATAGTGCGGGACTTAAAAAAAAGAAAGGAATTGACACGGACAGGAATCGAACCTGCAACCGTTGGATTTGGAATCCAAAACTCTACCATTGAGCCACCGCATCACCCTTAAGAAAAGATGATTTAGATAAAATTAAACAGAAATATTCTAAGAGTGCTCTCCTAACCAACACATGAGCAATAGTAAAGTCAACCCTCAAAAATCGAAGGTTTTATATTTCACTCACAAACCTCTAGATTCATTCTTCACGAATTTTCCATTTTCTCGGCAATTCATTTATGAAGATAAGACTATCAAATACCTTGGATTCCCTATTAATTCTTTTAAATGGAAACCCTTCTTAAAGTCCCTTCCACTTGTGCAGGCCCGGGAAGGATATCGCACTATCCCACTTATCCCTAGGGCAAAAGCAACCAACACGTACATTAGCTCCAAATTGGTATACCGGGATTTAATCCACTGTATGCTGAACGCGGAATTATCAAAACTAAAGGAACAGATTTCATCTGTCTTCAAAGGAATTGGGGAAGATAAACTCTTTGCTCGCCCTGAGAAAGGAGGATATGGAGTTATAAACCCATCCCTACAACTCCAGGGTCACCGGGCGAAGGTGATTGCCAAGATCTATACCCATAGTTCGTGGTGGGTCAGATATTTCCGATTGAAATTATTACTTTACACCCTGAAGATGCTTCTTGAAAACATCCCATGTTCCACCCCGCTACTAGCGGATGCGGACTATGGGGATTTTCTCTTCACGTCAAACCTGACATGGTTCGATCACCATAAGCTTGAGGCACACTTTACTCCCCGTGAAGTGGCCTACCTTGAAGCTTGGCACATGCTTGTCAAAGGAGACCGTCCAATTCCACCCTTTGACTTGACACCATTATCTAACTATGACCTTGAAATCCTATTACATGGTCCCCTTCCCCTTACGCCGGCAGAGACAAAAGCCATCCACTCCTCCAAATTTAAGTCTGTCAGCCGCTCTTACTATGCAACATTAGATCCCATACAACCACGTCACCTAACATCTTTATGTGTATCACCCCCGGATCTCACTCGATGGACGAAATTCTGGCAAACGCTATATCACCTTGAATGGCAAAAGCAATACAACCTCGAATCTCTTCATCATTTTAACTTCGGACTGCTTGTTCCCCAACATGATTTAGACCCACAAGGCATGACTGACAATGAGCTCCTAGATAGACAAAACTGTCCCTTATGTGGAATAACCGTGGCGTTAACATCGATAGAGACTCATTTATACACTGATTGTAAGTGTACGCAATACTGGTGGTCGAAAATCACTTCCTCACCTCTTTCTCTCAACGAGCTCCTTGCTCCCGTCAACCTTCACCCTGACCATCTTATTCAAGTGAATAGATTTGTCCAGACAGTCTATTCTGTTTATAAACTTGCACGGGTAATTGACCCCCCTCTTCCACTTGAAATGAACACTTGGGAAAAATGGTGGAAAAAATCTTCTTTTCTATCAAGATAACCCAACTTTCCCCGCTTAAAAATCTTCAAGTCTGAAGATTTAAAACATTGATGAAATCAAGGTTTGGGGAATCTCTTTGGGGGTTTTCATATCTCTTATATAACTATATAGAGTAGTTTCCTCCAATAGAATGAATCTATCAAAAAAAAAAAACCAACATTATACGAGAGAGAATTACTCTGCACTGCCGTGAAGTTCGTCTAATAGACTATCAAGTCAAACCTAGTCCTTTCTTTCTAAAAAGAGATTGAAGTACTACTTCAACAAACCATTATTTTGTCAAATTGATGAGAACGAAGGGTATTGAGAGAAAATATGAATAAAAGCGAAGTAATCTGGATCTGAAAACTTTCGGAAATCTCCTTTCATGAGTTGAGCCTTGAGTTGATTCGTACCTTGATTCTCCCATGATAGTTGCGATGAGCGGCCTAATCGGCTCGCAATTTAGAGTCATGTTGCAGCAAGGTAAGGAAATCCTTATCGAGGTTTGCGCAATATTTTTGCACAGGTTAATTTATTGGTTGCGAGGAGGTTTTACTTGAAGTATTGGAACGTGGATCTGATCAATCTTGGAGTTGAAGTTTTAGTTTTGCAGACCAGCTTCAAAACTTCCACAAGAAGAAATAATCCATCGTCGGATATGTACAACGCGGGCGTGGTTCTCGAAGACGTAGGGGCGCGCTGGAGACGCCGTTAACGAAGAACGTGAAACAAATTTCGCGTTGATCATAAACTTTGAGATTAAGGTTTCAGAATATTATATAAATCAATCAGGTCGGAATTGATTTCCGGTCGACTGCGATATTATTTAGGTCGGTATCCACAGGCACGAAGTGTTCGCGGCATCAAGCAAATCAACAGAAAGCAGATCAGAAGGGTTGTACTAGGACATTTCCTAGTGAACTTGTAGACTAAAATCTACAGGCTCATTGAGAGAAGTATAAGACATAGGAATTGAGCAGGAATTGAGCAGGAATTGAAGGGGGACAAGATTTAAAAATTGTTTCACAACCAAACAAACACAAGATATAAAGCTCTCAAGAAATGCCTGGTTAGCTCAATCGGTAGAGCGTTTGACTCTTAGATAGGATATCAAAAGGCTACGGGTTCGACCCCCGTATCGGGCTTCTTTTTTTTTTTTTTTAATTAGAATTTTCACCCACCCAAACTGGTAATTTTGTGTAGTTTTTGCGGACAGTTCGGCTAAGTATACCTTTGTACAAGGGTAGTTTCATCATGACAGTTGCATTGAAAGAAGTTGAAACAAAGAAGAGATGTCAGGGTACTATTTTGTGTTTCTCACAAAGCGGGGGTGATGACTACGTGAATTATTTTACATTGTTCTGAGACGACTAAAATATAGTCATTCGTTTACATTGATGTCGATAGTAAACTATATGCTGAAATTTGTCGAAGCAACAGTGGCATAGGCATCGTTGCTTGAGATATGCATGGTTTGAGGGATGCTGGTTACCGGAACCGTCCCCAATGTAGTGGTTCTTATATTTGCCGGTGCTCTAATCTGTGAGGGCTTCAAAACATCCTCGTTCAAAGAACCCTGGTCTTCACAACGTAGACAGAATATGGTAGCTCCATTTGACCTTTTGTAGTCCTATGCAAAGAAATGCCAAAACAAGGACAAAAAATACTAAGGAGTAGAAGGCCAAGCGTTCGAGCATCCTCTGTAACTTCTTTTGTTTCTTCTTCAGTATGCTAAACTTTTGAACTATCTGCTCCTTTTTGCCTTGTGTGTTGTCTGTTATATCTCTCGGTATTCGTACTTGTGCATATGTCTTCTGTTCAGATAGTTGCACATCTCCAACATAGTATGGGGCGAGCATGTTGACGGCGTCATTTGAGTGCGCAACGTCTTCAAAGGCTTCTGTGGCATCAACACCTCCACAGTCATATAGTACTTCGACGCCACCAGGGTGGTCTTGTGCAAAGTCGGTAACGTTGTACACCTTGTTGAAGATGATCATCCATAGGTCAGTGGGAGTCTGGTGCTCCAGGATCTCGCTAAGGGAGTGGAATTTGGGTTCTCGAGTAGATATATCTATGGCGACACCATCTCTCATAGCAGAAGGGTGCTCTGAGGGACGGCTTTTGGGTATGCTAGTCATGGGATGGGACCTTGCGGTCAGTAGTGGTACTAGATATTTTTTGCTTTGCACAAATGTGTTGGTACCCTTCTCACGTGAGAAAACGAGTCACGTGAACGGGTTGCTTGACCAGAATGAGGAGGATTGGGTCCGCGTGAGGGACTGATGAGGTGGAAGGCGTCGTTATAGCACTATAGGAAGGGTGCTTGCTGTATTCCTTTGTATCATTTGCTGTGTTCTTTCGTGGTTGTTTAACCTCACAGCGTGTCCTCTTTCAGCGTTCACGAGTTGTGTATATCAGTAGAATCATATGATCCTACAAAGAGCGATTTTCGGCACTCCCCAACGGAGCATGTCAATATGATTAGCAATCTCGGTGACACCGCAGGCGCAACCGGACCCTGAAACCTAAGGGCCAAAACATTCATCAAAGCGCATCCACAGAGCGCATTCATAGCCGCGTTCACGTGACCCGTCACACGAGTTTCAGTGACAGCAAAATCAGCGATCTGTTAAAAAACTCAACAACAAGTAGGTATGAGCAACAGACCTTTGCCTTCCAGCAAGAAGGTGCACTCCGAGCAGCACAAGGCGATCTTAAGGCAGTTGCTCAAGGAAAACGCCAACAAAACGTGTGTTGATTGCAAGACTTCGAAGAACCCCAGATGGGCGTCGTGGAACTTGGGTTGTTTCATTTGCATTAGATGCTCAGGTATACACAGAAGTATGGGCACACACATTTCAAAGGTGAAGTCAGTAGACTTGGATGCATGGACTGATGAGCAGATCGAGCTGATGGTGAAGTGGGGTAACGAGAAGTGTAACGGATTCTGGGAGAGTAAATTACCAGAAGGATATGTTCCCAACGAGCTGAAGATTGAGAACTTTATCAGAACCAAGTACGATATGAAAAAATGGGCAGCACTGTCCACGATTCCAGATCCGATTAATGTTCAAGGACGCCCTGCCGCATCTGCCACTACTACTGCTGCTGCACCTGCCCCGGTACTGAAGCCAGTGCAACCAGTTCCCACTAAGAGTAACGCCACACTCTTTGATAATGAGTTTGGGGCGTTCATTTCCTCGGCATCGTCATCTCCAAAGCCTGCTCCAGTAGCAGTTGCCACTCCATCGGCAAAGAGCAGTCCACAAACCCCGGTGCAAAGAGCTCCGCAATCGGCGCAATCCACAGGTGGTAGTATGGGAGCAAGACCAGACTTGAAAAAATCCATTTTGTCATTATACTCGTCGCCATCATCATCGCAAAGCTTCCTCCGTCCCCAACAGACCGCGAGCCCAGCAAGTACAGGATACAATGCTGGCCCAGCCAACACGTACACAAACAGCACTAACGGGTTCAGCCCTGCGATGAGCGCCACCTCCATTCAGAGCACCACTGTGCCTAGCGCATCCTCGAACGCGTCGTACAACAGCACGGTCAACAACGACAGCTTGACCAACTCGTTGAGCGGATTGAACCTCGGCGGAACCTACGACAAGAAACCCGCGCCCCCTGCACTGAACAACGAGTGGAGCGACGCCGCTCCGTCAAACCAGTGGAGGTCCACCCCAGCAGCATCGACCGCATTGGATGACGATTTGTTCAAGAATGTTTGGAGTTAATGAGATAGAATAAAAGAAGAGTAGGAAGGTATAATCCAGATCTTTTAATAGCTGAATAGCTGAATAGCTCAATAGCGCTTTAATAGCTTCAAATCACATTGATAGGTTTCTATTAATATTTCTAATGGCTCTTCAATTACATTGAGAGCTATTGATTTCACTCACGTTGATAGCTATTAATATCTTTTCACTCACATTGATAGCTATTAATCTCTTCAATTACATTGATACTGATATCTCTTTAATAGCTCCTCAATTACAAATTTATTAATCTCTTACATTAATCTTCATATTCTCACATTGATCACTCTATGCATATCTAATGACCTCCTGTCGTTGGCAAACCAACATAAACCTTGAAGGAGTCGTAAATCAACCACTGGAAACCGGTCAACGTACCAATCATGACAATTCTCACTGGCAAACCGTTCCAGATACCCGCGAATCCGATGTTACCGTAGATTCTGCTGACAGCCGCACCGAGCGACTCACCGGCCTTCTTGTCGGAGTTGACCTTGGACACCATGACATCGGCTGGGTGCGAGACCACAGCACAGAAGATACCTGCGATGTAACCACCGAGGAATGAGACTCCGGTCTGCTGCAATGGGGTGTAGGACGAAACTGGCTTACCAAGGTACTGGTAAATCAACTCCACTGTCTTTTCGAACGAGGTGAACTTAACCATAGTGTATGGAATCTGTCTGAACCACAATGGGACCAAACCCTTGTATAAACCGCCAATTCCCTCGGTGGCAGTGATCTTCTTCCAGCCATCGACAACTCCGTTGGCGTATGGTGGAATTGTGGTCTGAGTCTTAACCTTGATGGTCTCGAACGGACACAAAGCAATATCAGCAAGGAACTCGGCAGATGCGGAAGCGGCCAAGTACACACCAGTCTTGTAGTCCTTGGCCCATTGAGGACCAACGAGGTCGGAATAAGTCTTCTTGAAGTATTCGTAGAATCCGTACTTACCGGCACCCTGAAGGGAGTATCCAATGAAGGTTGCTCCCAAACCGGTGAAGATCGAGTCTCCTTGGGTCTTCAAGATAGTAGACCATCCCTGAACATTCGACTTGTACAACTTTGGGTTGACCTGTCTTCTACACTTGACAAGGTCGAGGGGGGTCACGGCAGAGTGGGTTGGACCACACGCAATAATACCTCCTAAGGTACAAGCATAGTAGTACTCTGGAGTGAAAAGCTGGATACCGGACTTCTTTGGTGGTGGGGCAGCACCGGATCCACCGACTTTCTCGGTGACATCCTTAATTGCGTCGTTGACTGGTTGAGTGATAGCGTCGGCCAAACCCATTTTTGTTATCTTGCTGAAATTGCGGTCCAACCTGAATTTATACTAAGGGGGATTTCATTATTGCTGCGAAAGAAAAGCAACACAAAAACGTCGCACCGTCTCCGCTAGTTCCGATCTGTCATTGTGCAGGCATTGAGGGGAAGGAGTAACCTGAGCATGGGAAGCACCATTGAGGTGAGATACCACTAGGGAGGGAGATTACAGTGATGCTGGCTGTGGTCAAGCCATGGGGCTTGGTGAATTGTGGGGTTTGGAGCAAGAGGTCCGAAAAGAGTTTAAAGAGGTTATTATTTAGGATGGAAATACCAACATGTCAGTCCGAAAATAACCAACATGTCAATTAGTCCGGTCGATTTACCGGATATGGTATTTTTAGGAAAGGGTCTATTGGTCTGTGTTATAAAACAATGGAGAAGAAATGGAAGATGTACTAGTAGATGAATCTGAGTTTGAGGTAGGAGTAGTTGTGGGATTGAGATGTAGATATGGACAATTGAGGATGTAGCCATTGAGACGTAGATGGGCCATTGAAGTGAATATACGATCTTGGTGAACATGCTTTCTTGGTGAACATACGATCTTGGTGAGCATACTTGGTGAACGATCTTGGTGAATATACGCCTTTTGAAGATGCAATTTCAGGTGAAATCAGAATAACTACAAAACCATGTTGTACTCGCAGACATAAACCAATTGTATTGAAGTTTATAGTCAAGTTTACTGGATACCTCCATCGTATCACTCCTCTATAAGAAACCCTGTAACAGCAAATTTGTCTTAGGTGAAGTCGACTTGGGAATATTTCACCAACGAACTCCTTGGTATGAGAATACTCCATCTTAAGTACTTCTTCATATTTATCACCCACTTACCACAAATTGACTATCATATTACCCATTCTTACTGTCCTCCATCATCCTTTCCATCATCCTTTCCATCCTCTTTCCATCCTCTTTCCATCCTCTTTCCATCCTCTTTCCATCCTCTTTCTATCCTCTTTCTTACCCAAATTGATTATTCTTTCTATTTTCCTAACTCCTCTCAATCTCCCACTTCACATCGGTTATGCTCACCTCAGCACCCGCCTTCTCATCGTAATCGAACCACTCGCCCTCGTCCAACTCGACCTCCTCGAACTTGGTGCCCAGGTCTGTTCCGGTCACCTTGAAGATTCCCTGTGGGATGAACTCCACGAACTCCAAACCTCTGGCGTCGATTTCGAGAAGAGGCACGGCCTTGTCGTCGTCAGCACCGAGCAGGGTCTTTGTACGTGCGATGTTTGCCGAGTGCTCGGACTTGCACTCCTTACAGCGGAACACGAAGCTTGCTTCACCTTTGGAGCCAGTAATCTCGTGCTGCTCATACAGGTTGATGCCCACTGGTTTTGGGTGGATGGTTCTGCACTTGGTGCACTCGACACGGAACGTGTACTCGAACACGCTCTGTGGAGTGTCGACAGGCTCGAGGCCAGTGACGGCCTCGAGTGTGGCAGAGACTTTAAGGTAGTACTTGACCATGGTGGCAAATGAAAATGAAAAATAAGAATGAATAACGGAGAAAATGTTAAGAGAAGGAGAATGGGGTAGAAGAAAGAAAAGAGTTGAGAAGATGACAAAATAAGAAGATGTTAAGACAAGAGTTAAGAAAATGTACGAGTTAAGATTTTAAGACAAGAGTTAAGATGTTAATAGAAGATAAAAGTTGTAGAAGTCAAGAATTGATGTTCAATAGTTGAGGAAGTCTGATAACTGAAATTTAATAGATTAATTGTGAATCACTTAACCAAACCTTGACAAATTCCAATTGAATAACGATCAACTTTGTTATACCAATTGTCACACCATTGACTTAGCCTGTCCCAATCAATTCACTTGTTCTATCGTATTTGTTCCAATTCATATTTCACTATATCCCTAATTCACCTTCCCAATTCACCTTATCCCAATTCACCTAACCCCAATTTACCTTCCCAATCCACCTTCCAATCCACCTTCCAATCCACCTTCCAATCCACCTTCCAATCCACCTTCCATTCCACCTTCCATTCCACCTTATTTATTCTTCCTCCTCGCATTTGAGCCCTCCCCCTTTTGTCATCTTGTCGTCTGACCTCCGACCATCCCGAGCCCACGGCTTGCAATAAGCCCGCTCGCTAAGTCCTGCGATTTTCGCGCAATCCGTTTTGATAGCCGCTAAAAAGGTGAACAGAGTGTGAGAATGTTAGAATGTTGGAAAGCGTAGTAGGCGAGCGGGATGTTAGAATGTCGAGTAGTTGTAGAGTGGGAATGTTGGAAGTTGGAAATTGAGAAAGTTTACTCGAACTTCACCATTAATCCTCAAATTTCACCATTTACACAGTAATCTACACAATCTTACAATCTTGTTAAATTCAGCTCTTCAAATCTCTTCAAGTCTCTTCAAATCTCTGCCAATCCTACCATCCCAGTCACCCCCTCATCCCTTTGATCTCTCATCCGTCTCATCTTTTTCCTCTATCACATTCTTATCACGGGTTCCGATTCCCCCACCGCAAAAAAAATACATTGAAAAGCAAATCAGCACCAACATGTCTATCGGGAGCGAAGCTTCTGGCGTCGCGCCAGCAGTTCGGCGACGTTTCGTAGCGGCGATCCACGACCTCTCGGAAACGCAGTTGGTGACATTGTCAGGGGCAGCATCTGGATTCCTCGCGGGCGTGGTGGTGTGCCCCTTGGACGTGATTAAGACCAGATTACAGGCGCAGGGCGCCATCCTCAAGCTCCTGAAAGAGCAGAACAGACCAACTGGTACCGTCAAATACAAGGGATTCCGCGGAGCATTCAAGACCATCCTCAGCGAGGAAGGTGTGCGAGGCCTCTACCGTGGTCTTGTACCAATCACCATCGGCTACTTACCCACATGGACAATCTACTTTGGCATTTATGAAAAGGCAAAAACATTCTACCCACGCATATTCTACGACCACTTCGGTGTCGATCTCCCTGCACTCTCGCACTGTGCGCTGGCCATCACCGCAGGAATGGCGCTGTCCATCGCGGTGAATCCCATCTGGGTGGTGAAGACTCGGTTAATGGTCCAAACCGGCAAGAACAGAACACTTTTCGACGCAAAGGACCTGATGGGTACACTGAGAACATACTACAAGGGCACCATTGATGCATTTCGGACCATGTACCGCGAAGAGGGCATCAGAGCGTTTTATCGCGGACTCGTCCCGTCGCTCTTTGGGCTCGTCCATGTGGGGATTCACTTCCCAGTGTACGAGAAGCTCAAGCAGCTTCTCGACTGTGACGGTGAGCAAAAGGGCGTGTTGGGGAGGCTCATCGTAGCACTGTCGCTATCCAAGATGATTGCGCTGACCATAACGTACCCGCACGAGATCGTGCGAACCCGGTTGCAGATCCAGCCGGCAAAGGACCGTGAACCGCGCGAGTCCAAGCTACTCAAGTCCATTGTGAAAATTTATAGAAAAGAAGGCTTGCGTGGGTTCTACGCGGGCTATGCGACGAACTTGGCCCGCACGGTGCCGCTGAGCGCGGTGACCTTGGTGAGTTTCGAGTATATCCGGTCGTATTTGATGCATTTGGCAAGGGAGAAGATATGAGGGGGGGAGAGGGAGAGGAAAGAGAAGGGGGAGGAGAGGGAGAGGAACGAGAAGAGGGAGGAGAGGGAGAGGAACGAGAAGAGGGAGGTTGATAGGAAAAGGAAGTGTTATGAGAAGAGGGATAAAGAGGTAAAGGAGAAGATAAAAGGAATACAAGGGAAGGGACAGAAATGATGTGTTGAAGATGTGGGAGACGTAAGTTATGAGGGTTTAAATTATGAGGGTTTGAATTATCGGGTTCATGTTATTAGGGATCATTTTTTGGGTTCATGTTTTGGGTTCAAATTATCAGGATTCATGTTATTGGGTTCCAGGATTCCAGATACTGAAATAAGATACCATAAGCTTTCTGAAACTCATCAGGTACTGAAACCATCTACACAACATCTTCACCCATTCTGCCTTCCACTATTCCAGGTTTCATCCATTTCTTAAAATTAGATATAGACCGATTATCTGTAAATATTGTCTTTCCTAAAAGGGAAATAGAAACTTTGACAGATCAGCCGAAATAGGATGATCTGATGAAGTTGTGCCTTATCAACAGGTGGTGGGTATTACACGAGTATCTTTGAAGAATGTAATAATTTATCTGGTACAACCTGTATCATCAAGATGATCAAGGCAGTCAAGATGATCAAGGCAATCAAGATGATCAAGGCATCAATATGATAACAACCAATATAAATAAAGATGACCCAATCTATATTTATCCATGATACTTTAGCTTCATCCTTCTTACCAACTTCATTCAATCTTCTTCTTACTCTCCAACTTCATTCAATACTCCTACCCCTCCTAACATTCGTCCTCCCTCTTTCCTTTTCAGTTCTTTTGTTTTATCACTTTTCAACTTTTCTTATTTATTTTCTTCCCCAGATCATGAAAGCCGCTTTCTTGCTCCTATCGCTCGCGTTCGGCGCGCTTCTGGAGTCTGTTGCGGTCCCATCCGCGGTCTCAACCGCGGTGGCCGTGCCCGAGCTCGTGGTCAAGGACTCTCAAATTGCGTCCGATGATGTCCAACAACCCGACGACGAGCCGCGCAAACCAAAACCTGCCGATGTGGAAATGCCCCCATATCTTAACCTCCAGGACTTCGACGGCGTCACTTCCCAGATGTTGACCCTCGTGGAGTTCTTCTCTCCATACTGCCACCACTGTAAGGAGTTCTACCCAGAATGGGAGCGTGCTTACAAAGAGTTCTACGACACCGCAAAGACCCTCAAAGTCCAAATGCGCCAGGTCAACTGTGTGGAAAGCGGTGACTTGTGTGAGCGTGAGGATATATACGCGTACCCGGCATTGAGAATCTACACTCCAGCGAAGGACAGCACTGGAAACCTCATCCCAGGTAAGCTGAAGTTCGTCGACACTTATCCACGTACTTTGCTCCGGACCTCGGAAAACGTCAAGAAATACATCAAGAAGGCCGTGGCCGAGTACGATACCGGCGCTATTGATTTGCCTTCTTCCTCGGAACTCATCGACACTGACTCCATGCTCAAGATCGTCAATGGTAACATCACGGAAATGCACTTTGTTGCGTTCTTCCCAAGTACAAACCAAGAGTATGCTGATTCTGAGGCCACTGGAAAGGGCCACTTCAACTCGCTCTGCACGGACTGTTTGGAAATCAAGCAATCCTGGGACAAGTTGCTGAACCGTGTTTTATCGACTACTCGCACGGGCCACTTCAACTGTCATGAGAACCCAAACACTTGTAAGGAGCTTGGGTTTGGGGACCTTGCGTCGCTGCTGAAGCGCTCAGCCCCGAAGTTTGTGGCATTTTTGCCGCATACCGTGGGGATGATCAGGTTCGACTACAAGGGCGAGCCTTCTATGGAGAAAATGAAGGAGTTTGCGGATAGATTATACGAAAACTACCAATTCGAGCGGTTGTCGTTGATGGGAATCATGGATGTGATGGAGTACCACAAGGATCTTCCACAGAAGCCTTTGGACCTGTACTACCCGTTGCAGAACAAGGTTTCTGTGGTGTTCTTTTACGACGCTGCTGCTGTGACTGAAGAAGACCGTGCGATTTTGCCGTATTTATTGGAGTATGTCACCAATTCGCCGTTCAACATGCACTTGTACACTGCCAAGCACGACAAGATTCAGACCAATATCGAGTTCCAGCAACAGAATATGATGAACTACATCCACTACGACAAATCGCAGCCTCGAATGGAATTTAACCGCGACATGTTTTTGGCATCCACAATCACCACTAGACCAACCCTCTTTGTGATGCGCGACAATTCGTTGTTCACGAGTGTTTTCCAGAGCTTTGCACCAGAAGACATCCGCAGTGAGGCCAAGGTCAAGAAGTTCCTCGATAGCAACATGTTCCCACTCTACCAAGAGTTGACTCCTGAGTTGTTGCCAGTGTACTTCTCAAAGAAGGGCGAGCTCAAGAATGACAAGGTGGTGGTCACCTTCATTGACTCGAACGACGCCAAATACACCAACGAGGCATTCTACAACATGTCGCTTGCAGCACACGAGTACCACTACATCAAGCTGGAGTACCTCTATGCGAAGATGGTGACTCAGCGTGAGGACAAGGACGCGCGTATCGAGGAATTGAAGAAGAACAACGAGGAGACATCGATTATCATCGAGGAGATGCGCCGCAAGGTCCCGAACTTTTTCGGCAAGCTGGACGTGGTGTTCACATTCTTCGATGTGTCGAAGAAGGACGAGTTTCGTAGAGTCGGAGGCTGGAAGATCAACCCAGACAAGTACAAGATCGGTGACACTGTGGTGCTCAGCAAGGACAACAGGTATATTTGGAGTGAAGACGGGTCTGGGAAGAAGTTGGTGAACCAACCTGCTGCTCTTAAGTCACTTTTGGTGAGTTTCTTGGACCCCAAGGTCTCGAAGGCCTACAGGAAGTGGAGCGTTCTCGGAAGTCCATACGGAGGGGTTCTCCTGGGCATGGACTACGTCCACGACTATGGGTTTTTCGGATATGTGGCGTTGTTTGGTGCAATCTATGGTGTGTGGGTGTTCTCCAAGAGGGGAAGAAGACAGAGAAGAAGAAAGGATACGGTTGGTATCTTGGGAGCTCCCAAGGCGCGTGGAGATTAGAGATGAAAGTAAGATAATTTGGAGTTGTTGTAGAATGAGGAGAGGTTTGGTAACAGGAGGGAGTAGAAGAGAGACAGAAGGAGGAAAGTTTAGAATTTTAATGAGGGAGTAGAAGAGAGATAGGAGGATAGGTTAGCTTTTTAACGAGGGAGTAGAAGAGAGATAGGAGGATAGGTTAGTTTTTTAACGAGGGAGTAGAAGAGAGATGGAGGATAGGTTAGCTTTTTAACGAGGGAGTAGAAGAGGTAGAACGAGTTAATACCTTTTTAACCCTTTTGTACTTTTTTAATGAACTTTGCAGAAATTGTCAGAAATATTAATACTACAATTGAAATCAATGTTGTGATGTATGCATTTCATGTAATCGTAAACTTCTTCTAAATTGTAGCACTGAAGGTTTATACTTGCCTCGTACCACTTAAATTATGCTCTTTCACCAATGGGCCAGATTCTTCGTCTTCCCTAATCTTTCTTCATCTTTCATTCATCTTTTTAACTTTCCTTAACTTCCTTAATCTTTGTATCTCTGCTCTCCCTTTCTTATTCTTCTCTCTTTTTGCTATTCTTCTCTCTTTCTTATTCTTCTCTCTTTCTTATTCTTCCCTCCTTCTTAATCTCTCCTCTCTCCCAATACCTGCAACTCCTTCGCCTCCACCTCTATCAACTTCTTGTAACTATTATGCAAATCCTTCACCTCAAAATCCACGCCTGGAACGCCACTCACCTCACTATACGGCGGGATGACCGTTTTTGGCGGAACTATGGTGCCCTCCCTCACAATACAGCAGTCGTATATGATGGCCAAGTTGCCGATCTTGCACAGAGGCTCAATTAGCACTCTATTCCCGATGTTCGCCAGTCGCACCTCGGTGTCGTGCCCCACTATGGTGTAGCCTCCAATTGTCGCAGGGCCGTGCACACCAGGACTCACTTCTGGAGGGGTGATGTTCACGCGTTTTCCAATGAAGCAGTACTTTCCAATCTGAATGGCCGTGGCCTTCTTCACAAGAGCAACGTCGCCAGCGAGAACCGCACCTTCTTCGATTGTGGTGTGCCCATTGATGGCGATGTGATCTGAACCCGCGATGCTGGCGTGTTTCGAGATGCGATTTCCAGTCGCGGTTTCTATCCACGACATAAATGTAAGATTAGTGGATAGTAATATAGTAATGTCAATAGCAATATAGTACTATCGAATAGTTATATCAAAAGTTCAATAGTAACCAGATTTAACAGTAACCAGATTTTTCAATCAATAGTAGATTTAACTTTACGTATTTCCCGTTATGTTTATCTATTTTTCCATTTTTGTGATTTCGGAGCGCGTGGCCGAATATATATCGTGTTTTTTCCACCCAACCACTTTTTCACAATTACCAACAACATGTCCAAATTATTCAGAATCGACTGCGGCTACCAGAACTACGACTGGGGCAAGGTGGGCTCCTCGTCCGCCGTTGCTCAGTTTGCTGCTAGCTCCAACTCCAACACTACTATCGATGAGTCCAAGCCGTACGCTGAGTTGTGGATGGGTACCCACCCATCGGTCCCCTCCAAGGCTGTTGGCGCCAGCGACGTTGACGGAAAAACCTTGAGGGACCTCGTTGGTGAGCACCCTGCTGAGCTCTTGCACCCAAGCATCATCAACAAGTTCGGTTCCGACAAGGAGTTGCCATTCTTGTTCAAGGTCTTGTCCATCGAGAAGGTCTTGAGTATCCAGGCCCACCCAGACAAGCAGTTGGGTGCGCAGTTGCACGCCGCAGACCCAAAGAACTACCCTGACGACAACCACAAGCCAGAGATGGCCATTGCTGTCACCGACTTTGAGGGTTTCTGTGGTTTCAAGCCATTGGACCAGTTGAGCACCACCTTGCAGACTGTTCCAGAGTTGCGTGAGATCATCGGCGAGGAGATCGTTGGCGAGTTCACCAGCGGTGTTGTGCCAGATGCTGCCGTTGGCTCTGCTGAAGACAAGGCCAACAGAAAGTTGTTGCAAAAGGTCTTTGGTAAGTTGATGAACACCGACGACAAGGTCATCAACGAAAAGGCTGCGCTTTTGGTCAAGAGAGCCGAGACTGAGCCAGCTGTTTTCACAGCCATTGACTCAAGATTACCAGACTTGATTATCCGTTTGAACAAGCAGTTCCCAGATGACATTGGATTGTTCTGTGGTTGTTTGTTGTTGAACCACGTGGGACTCAAGAAGGGCGAGGCCATGTTCTTGCAGGCTAAGGACCCTCACGCATACATCTCTGGTGACATTATCGAGTGCATGGCCGCTTCGGATAACGTTGTGAGAGCCGGTTTCACACCAAAGTTCAAGGACGTCAAGAACTTGGTGGAGATGTTGACCTACTCATACGACTCTGTTGAGAAGCAAAAGATGCCGCTCTTGCCATTCTCCAAGTCGCATGGTGAGGCATCCAAGTCTGTTCTCTACGATCCTCCTATCGCTGAGTTCGCGGTGTTGCAGACCATCTTCGACAAGTCCGGCGCCAAGCAGTCGTTTGACAAGTTCAACGGTCCTTCCATCGTCATCGCCACCAGCGGAAACGGTACCATTGCCATCAAGGGTGAGGAGCCAATCGAGGTCAACACCGGTTACGTCTTCTTTGTTGCTCCAGGCACCGAGGTCGGGTTGGTCTCCGGATCCACCGACTTCACCACTTATAGAGCTTTTGTTGAGGACAACTGAGGATAAGGAAGAGAATAGTGTAATTAAGTAGAATTGAGGAATTAGATAAGATCTGAATTAATCAGGATGTATTTTATATTTTTTGACTCTTAACCAACTTAAGAATTTTCCCCAGACAACATGACGGAAGTGGTGGAGTCGACCGCACTCGCGAACCACCAAGAATCCTCGAGTTCCAACGGAGCAGCTGAACCGGAAGTCCCCGAGAAGGCCCGAGGCAAGACTTCGCAGGAACGGCTAGAAGAGCGTGAGGAGATCGACTCGCGTTCTGTTTACGTTGGTAATGTTGACTACCAATGCACTCCGGAGAAGTTGGAAGAGTGTTTTGCTAGTGTTGGACCTGTGGACAGGGTGACTATCGTTTTCGACCGCATGACGGGATTGCCCAAGGGCTTTGCATACGTGGAGTTTCAAAGTGCAGAGAGTGTGGCCAAGGCTGTGGAGGAGAAGAACGGTTCGGAGCTTCGTGGAAGGAGCCTCCGGGTGACGGAAAAGCGTACGAATATTCCGGGTTTCAACAAGAGAGGGAGGGGCCGCGGACGCGGCAGAGGAAGGGGGCGCGGACGAGGCAGAGGTAGGGGAAGAGGACGGGGTGGATAGGAAAATGGATGAAAATCTGGTGAAATTCGGGATTTTGAGAATTTGTTAGCATAAGAGGAAGATTAAAAGATTGGAGGAAGATTGACAAAAATAGGAGGAAGTTTGGAGAAAAAGAGGAGGACGATTGGAGGATAGAGAAAGGAAGATCCGACAAAAAGAGGAAGTTTGGAGGGAATATAGAATGAATAGTACTGATTGACGTATTTGCAACTCGGAAAAAAGCGGCAGCGATTCGGGTTTGATGAAAATAGAAATATAAGCGAAAAATAGAAATAAGTACTAGAGATGGGAGGTTTAAAAAGGTACTCCAGTGGAAATGTGTAAAAGTAAAACTTTTAAAGTTATTATCGAAGTCGTAATTTGAGATTTTATGAAGTCATAATTTGAGGTTTTATGAAGTCATAATTTGAGGTTTTATGAAGTCATAATTTGAAGTCTTATTTAAAGTCTGTCTTAATACTTCATCTCTTAATCTATTTTATTCTCTTAATCTATTCTATTCTCTTAATCTATTTTTGATTTCGTTTTTCATGTCTTCTTATCATCCACGTGATACTAACAAAAAAAACTCATCTCATCTCAACCATGGTGTCTGTCCGCAAGAGAAAGATGGCGCGTTCGTCCGTCAAGAAGAGTACTAGAAGAGTGAAAGACAAGTACAGGGACATCAACATAGCAGCCAACCCAATTATTGCTGCGCAGTGGGACAAGTCGTTGACCTTACAGCAAAACTACAAGAAGCTTGGGTTGAGATCCAAGCTAGGAGCATCTACCGGTGGTCGTGAACAGCAGGTGAAGACGTTGACCGAGATCAAGGCCGAGAGAGATGCCGACAAGAACAGAATCACCCCAGGTGACATCGAGCAAACAGAAGACCCTGCCGAGATCCCTGAGGGAGAGGCCCGTATAATAAGAGACAAGGACACCAACGAGGTCATAAAAGTCATACACGGTACCAAGAAGGTCGAGAAGGCAGTGAAGGTTGAGGAGAATGAAATCATCAAACAATTACGTGCAGAGGCTGAAAGAAACTCCAAGATCAAGAAGGAGGCACTTCCATCTGAAAGAGAGGGTGAATGGTTGCAGCGTCTTTATGAGAAGCACGGCGACGACTATGAGGCCATGAAGTGGGACAAGAAATTGAACCCAATGCAGCAGTCGGTGAAGGATTTGAGAAAGAGAATGACCAAGTGGAAGAAGCTCACTGGAAGGGAGTAAGGATATAAAGGAATAGTAGAAGAAAGTATGGGTAGTGTAGGAAAGGGAGAAGAAGAAAACATGAGGTAGTATAGGAAAGGGAGATGAGAAAATATGGGATGTGGGTAAGGGTGAAGAAGAAAACATGAGGTAGTATTAAGGGAGAAGGAAGAGATGAGTTCTGTATATTCAGGTAGTAATAGTCTGTTAGGATATTCTTCGTTGCCATTATCACTAACCTCTAACGAAATACGACTCTAACGGCTAGCATCTCTTTATTAATCTCTTTATAATCTATATCATCTCCCTATCATCCTTATTAATTACTATTCTATTCTATTCTCTATTCCTATTATCACATACAAGATGGTACTTTTCAGCCGTTCGCTACAGCTCCGCTGTAGCTAAGTTCTATACCGCTGTAGCTCAGTTATATACCGCTGTAGCTCAGTTCTATACCGCTGTAGCTAAGTTCTATACCGTAGCTCTATACTCTTGCCGGGAGATCCTTCTTCAAAATCTTGCCAATCACATCCTCCATTATAGGCTTCAACTCGCAGCTATCATACAAATCGATCAACTTCTTGTCGTCGTTGTTCTGCAGCTCGATCATCTCCACAAACCGCGGGTCGATGGGAATGTTTCCCAAGAAGTCCAAGTCCAAGCTCTCGCAAAGCGCCTTTCCACCTCCCGACAGGAAGATGTTGGTACACTCTGAGCACGTTGGACAAATGAAGCCGCTCATGTTCTCAATTACACCGAGGATGTTGAAGTTGACCTTCTTGCAGAAGTTGATCTCCTTCTTCACATCAGCAATAGCAACCTGTTGTGGTGTAGTGACAATAATGGCTCCATCGATAGGACCTGCCCATCTCAACTCCTCTGCGATCGCAATGTGCTCGTCTGACGTTCCTGGAGGAGTGTCGATAATCAAGTAGTCGAGCTTCAGATTAGGATCATCGCCGCCCTTCCAGTACACATCCTTCAAAAACTGGCGAATCATCGCGGTTTTCTTAGGACCTCTCCAGACGACGGAGTTTCCACGATCGCCTAAGAGAAAGCCCAACGACATGAGTGACAAATTGCCTCGTTTGCGGTCCGCAGGATCGTTCTTGTTGCTGTGAACAGACACAGGTACCCATCCTGCGGTAGACTGGTGCACTTGTTTGCTCTCAACACCGAACATTCGGGGAAGTGATGGTCCCGTGAGATCAATGTCAAGAACTCCCACATTGAACCCTTGGTTAACGAGAGTAAGCACAGTCTGTGTGGTCACAGAAGACTTGCCAACACCACCTTTACCAGAGAGAACAAGTATGACATGTTTGACGTTGCGTAGCGACAACGGTGGTTCTTGAGACTCCATGATTATTAAGAAAAATGATAATGTGATTATGATATTAAAGCATTATTCGAATTGGACCACTTGAGGGAACGCCATATAATACATAATTCCATATCAACTTAATCTCCATATAATCTCCATATAATCTCCAAATCACCTTCAATCATCTCAATCACCTTCAATCATCTCAATCACCTTCAATCATCTCAATCATCTACTAGCATCTTCATCTTGTATCCTGCATACTGCACAAGTTACTTGACAAAAGTTTGTCCTGCACAAATACGTGACACCGCAACATGAGCTCGAGATACTCTGCTGGTGCCGCGCACCAGAGAGACCTTAGAACACAGCTATTTGGCAATACGCCGCCTCCTGCGAAGGCACCTTCGCGCACAAGCTCACCGTATGACCCCACACCCACCGCGAAGCACAACGAGGCATACTTGCTGTCGTTGGAGTCGCAAAACAACGACGTGATGGAATCCATGAACCAGAGGGTGGCCATGTTGAAGAACTTGGGAGTTCGCATGGGAACGGAGATAAATAAGTCGATCAAACTCAACGACGACATCACAAACCTGTTTGAAAAGGGAAAGGTCACCCTCAAGAACACATACAACAAGATGGTGGTGATGAGCCAGCGGGCTGGAATCACCTGGAAAATGTGGCTCTCGGTGTTTGCATGCGTAGGCTTGTGGTTCTTCTGGGTTTGGCTTACATAAATCAGCATTAGTGAATAGAGAATGAGTACAGAAAAGAGGACATGACTAGTAAAGGAGTAAGAAGAGTAAAGGACTAGAAGACTACAAGAGAATGGGGAATACAATAGAGTAGATCAATAGAACACGATATTTACGAGCTATTACAAATTTCACTGTCCCTTTCACTATTGTACACACTATATCGTTATCATAATTATGGTCTCAAGAGACCTTTCATCATATTCCTCTGGTTCATCTTACGTTTCCTCTGGTTCCTCCTTCCCATCAAGCCCATCTATCAATGAGCGCAAGATCGCAAGCGATCTCACGCTATCTTGGTTTAACGATCTCACGCTGTCTTGGTTCTCCTCCAGGGTGCCCAGCTCACCGCTCTCGCAGTCCTGATCATCCCCGCCTATCATTGTTCCCAGTGCACTCAAGTTGCTCACCTGGTTGTGCTGGGAGGTGTCGTATGCTTTGTTCACCGCAGATATCCCACTGCGTTCATTGCTGTACATTGTGTCTGGTGTCGTAGCACTTGCTCGCAAGGCATCTGGAACCGTCACAAGTACTGTTTTCTTTATGTTGCTGCCATTGGTCTTCAAGATCAGCCTTCGTGGTTTGAGCGTATGATGCGACGGTTTATGCTTCGGAGTCGGAGACAGCTCGTGCACGTTATTCTCTGGGATGGCGTGTTTCTTGTGTGATTTGCGTTTCTTTTGCATTGATGAGTAGAACCGGTTGGTTGCGGTGATACTATTCTCTTCCACCGCACTCTCGCTGGAGTCTGACGAGAGGTTTGCGTCCTCGTCGTCGATATCTGTGTTGAGCCCCGACGAGTTCCAGCCCTCATCTTCGCTCTCCAACTTGAGTGTGTCGATCTGGAGGAGTGTCTCCGAGAGCGACTTGTGCGCCTGCGACACTTCTTCACCGTCGTCTCGGCAGATACACGCTCCGTCGTGCGGGTGCTTGAGGAACGTCTCGGACGTGATTGGCGACCCGTTGATTCGGAGCTTCTTGAAGTGCGAGATTTGGTTCGACAGTTTGATTGTGGGCGACGACTTCACCGTGATATTGGAAAATGGAAGGGTCGATATGGGCGGACTGCTCGTATAGTTGGGATTCGCAAGTAGTGAGGAGTAAAGCAAGTTGATGGGGTTACTTCGGAAGGAAACGTCCGGAAGGGACTTCTGATCGGAGAGAGTGAGTTCAGACTGAAGGTCCAGATCCTTCTCCAAAATATCCAGCTTAAGGTCATTATCAAGGTCATTATCATCCCCTTTATCAATGTCTTTCTTATCAATGTCTTTCTTATTGAGGCCATTTTTATACCCCTTATCGTCTTCCTTATCGCCTTCCTTATACCCTTCCTTATACCCTTCCTTATACCCTTCCTTATACCCTTCCTTCTCGAAAAAGTCCGAGTAGTTTTTTTGCGACTGAAGCTCGCGGTACTTGGAGATACTCGACGACATGAACTCTTCAAAATCCGCAGGACTCATATCGGAGTCATCCAAATTTTGTTTCAAATCATTTAAGGTTGATTTATGATTTTCAGAATTTTCATTTTCTCCGTGATATCCATTATCTGGAACCCCAAATCCAGTTCCATTATTAGTTCCATTAGCTTTCTTTCCATTGGCTTTCTTTCCGTCATTCTTTCCATTCCCATTCTTCCCTTCTTTCTTTCCATTCTCATTCTTCCCTTCTTTCTTTCCATTCTCATTCTTCCCTTCTTTCCCTTCCCTTATCTCAGCAACATTCATGTGTGGCGGCTTATCGCTATTGTCGGTTTCCTGAACCAGCAACGGTAGCGATGGTGACACCAAAATCGACGGTATGTCCTCGATTGTCTGGGTCAATTCCAGTTCTTGTTCGTGTGTGTCTTTATCTTTACTCGGCTCTTCCCATAGTGAAGCCAAGGCAGGGTACTTTTCCCATGAAATCTTGTGCTTTTGCGACTCAATTCGCCGTAGAACCTGCTGGAGTTGGACGCTTGTATCCCTCGCGGCAGCCGCCAACTGTGCCACTTCCTGTGCTATCGAAACGTCGCCTTCTAATAGCTTCGTATGCTTTTTCTTCTTGTGAGACACATGGCTACTGAGCTTGGCCATGACTTTACTCAAGTGGATGTTCTTGTACTGGATCTTCTGCTCGATAGCCAACTTCAGCTTGAGCTCCAGGCGAAGATCACTCTGGTAGTTGGCAAATACATTGGTGAGCTTTTCCACAGTCTCTTCCAGTTCGTTTCGTAACGCGGTGTTTAGGATGTGATCCAAACGGAACTCGTCGATTTCCGGGAGCTGAGGCCCCGGAATGTCCACAGAACCCTGATCCACGAGAAATCGCGGTTGATACGCCCGACTTCGTTTCAGTTTCACCGGTTCCATTTACGGATATGGGGTAGCGTGAAATAATGTGTTTTGAAAAAAAATCACCATCACATGATAAGCACACCAACTACTAGATGAACTCGCTCACTAGCGACCTTGTTGTCGATTGGATACCTATCCTCTTCCCTGTATTTGGTGGATGCTGCGCCAATGTGTTTGTACTCGAAACGATTCTCAGCAGCAGTACCAAACGCGAGGAAAAGCTTGGGGTTATCATCACGTTTTGCCAATTTGCCCTCACTGCGTGCACCAGTTACTTTGAAAATGCCGACTTCAAGAACGGCAGCCCGCGAAATTTGTGGATGAAGCCTCACCATGTGCCATTGGTCAAGTTTTGGTACTCGGTGGTGATGTTTTTCGCTGTTCTGGTCTTGAACAATATGGTGTATCGTTTCGATATTAGTGTTCCATTATACACCATTATAAGATCGAGCTCCTCGGTTATAACGATGATCCTAGGATACTTCGTGAGCGGAAAGAGGTATACGAAGCACCAGGTCACCTCTGCTGTGTTGATATCGCTTGGGATCATTGTCATTTCACTTCCTCGTGGAGCCACAGTGGAGATGGGACCCTCGGGATCTCGCTTTGCCCTTGGGATTACCATATTGATGTTTTCCTCGGTGGTAGGTGCCTTCATCGGTATATATAATGAGAGCTTGAGAGCTCAGTATGGCAACCACTGGAAAGAGTCGTTGTTCTATACGCATTTGATGGGGCTTCCACTATTTCTGCTCACCTACCCAATTCTCAAAAAAGAGTACACAGTAGTGATGGCAAGTCCACCATCAGCATTGGGACTTCCAAGGCAAGTTGTGAACTTGGGAATCAACCTCGCCACGCAGTTGGTGTGCATCAGAGGCGTCAACAAGTTGGCCCTGGAGACAAGCAGCTTGTCGGTCACAGTGGTGCTTTTAGTGCGCAAAGTGCTTAGTTTGTTGATCAGCACTTGGTGGTACGGCAACCAAATGCAGCCAAAGGAGACGGTGGGGGCGGCGATGGTGTTGATCGGAACGGTCTACTACTCGTTGAGCAATATCAAGAGGAAGGGGAAGGAGAAGGAGGAATAGAGAAATCCACAGAATAATTGGGAGGAATAGAAGAAAACAGATTAGAAAGGATAAGAAAGAATGACGAAGAATACAGAATAGAAGGAAGATACAGAATAGTACGACGAAGAATACAGAATAGAATGACGAAGGAATACAGACAGAAATCTGTCGAATAGAATAGATACTTAAAATAGAACACATATTTAGACTTTAATACGACCAGAAATTGCTTCAATTGTTTGAAACGTTTGGGATTTTTCAGAAAAAATACCTTAATCTATTTTTGCAGCCAAAATGTTTCCTTCTTTTATCTTCGTTTATCAATACTTACTACTGCCTAAAAGCCCTTGCTATCTCCAAAAGGATCGCTAGCAACACTGGTGTTGGTGTCCATCTTGTTCAAATTGGGTCTGCCCAAAGCAGGAGGTTTGGCTGGACGAGGTGGAGGTGGTGACTTGAGCTTAGTCTCCTCCAACTTTTTCGTGATTTCCTCAGCTGGATCCTCAACATCTTCATCCTCCTCCTCCTCCTCCTCATCTTCATCGGAAGTATAGTAGGACTCGTCGGAGTCCTCGTCATCAATAACAGGTGCTGGGTTTTCGTCAGTGTAACCGCACTTTCTGTCAAAGTCCTTGAACACTTCAACCAACTTTTCGTTCAGCATGATGAGCGACCCCAAAAACTCGTCGTCCATCTTCAAAACATCGTCGCTCTTGGTGTCTGGGTCACCTGCACCAACATACTGCAAGTACCTCAACACCTTCCTTCTGTCAGACTTACACAGGTCAAATGCAACGGTGCTGGTGGGGTCGTCAAGAGGCAAAACATCAGCAGGGAGTTGAAGCAATGCATTCTGCAAGTTGGTGACATCGGTGTGTACCTTTGCAAGGAGAGTTCTGATCTTAGGTGCTTCAACCTTGTAGTTGATTTGAGGAATTTTGAAATCATTGTCAGCGAATCTGCTAGGACCCTTTCTTTTGCTGCGACCTTGGATCTTACGGGCACGCTTGTCCCTCTTCTCGCGCCTCTCCAATGCGCTGGGCTTGGTGGAACGTGACGGTGCTGGTGGAGGCTTTGGCTTTGGGGAAATCGAACGGGTTGGAGGATCAGATGGCGCAGAGGATGAACTTCCTACAATAGGCAATTCGTCGTCGAACACATTGCCGCTAGGAGTGGTTCTGTGCAGCAGCTTCTTTGCCCCTGGAATGGCCTTATACAAAGATGCAAGCATCTCAAATCCTCGCAATCCATTCAATTCAGTCTTCCAATTGATCGCCAAGTACTTCACCTTGGTAACAACATCCTTGTTGTATGGATTGCCTGCACCAGTGCGGGCACTCCCACGTAAAATTCCCTTCAAGACATCCACCAACTTGTCGTCACTTGCAATCAGTGGAGCAATCTTGGGACCCGAATTGGATACAAGAAGCTCCAACAAGTCAAGCGCACGTCTTTGCTCACGCACAGTCAGACCGTACTTGATCTTCTTACGGATTGCGCGCAGGCACTCCAGTACCCCCACACTGGTCTGGACTTTGATCAATTCAATGAGATCGGAGAGATAGAGTTCGGGCGAGTCATCAATGTCATCGCGAACGGAGTCTGTGATCTGATTCACCTTAACGGTCACGGACGTGAGTTGATGAGACTCTCGGAAAATGGGCATGGTTGTTGAGTTAGGAGAAGTGCGGCGTAAAAGTTCAACTGAGGTCACGAGAGGAGCAAGTCACGAGGGCAAAACAAAAGATTACTATAGGCGGAATTGTGACGATCAGGAGGCTTGTTTTGAGGAATCATATAGGGAAAGTGTTTCAAAATCCAATTAGAGGGATGTGTTTCAGACTTCAATGGCATTGTTTACCTCATGGCTTGTGGGAAATTCCCCTGCCAACTCCACTCCTTGTTGAATTTGCGTATGTCACATCATTTCTCAATTGGTTTTGTGCACAATACAGATAGCAGCTCATGCACCGGACGCGGCCCCTAATCAGGATCGGTTGCAGTCGCCAGGGTGCTTAAGGAAACTGCATAGAACTCCATATAATGGGTTTTGGAAGCCGTCAAAATGCCTTATTATTGTCCCGAGACTTCTACGGGGTGGCCAAGATGTGGCTATTAAGTTATGGCGTAGCTTTTTTGCGTCTGCCTCGCCATATATACAGGCGAGATGGTAACGAATTGTGCTGGTTGTCTACGGCGTTCCCGTGCATATTATCCTGTACATAAAGGGCGATTTACTCAAAAGAACAAGCACAGCGATATTGGATGCATGGGAGTACGCGGCGTCGAGCCCGAAACAAGGAGGTGGTAAGAATAGGGCGCCATTGTAGCGAGGATTTGATACGCGAAATGTACAATGGAGATTGATTCCACTCGATGACGCGCAAATCTGTTTAGATCCTTCCTTTCGAGGGGAGCAAGGGATATTGTATTAGGGAACCGTTGAAGTGCGTCCAGGGCAGGAACGCCAGTCCTTTCATACCTCGAACTGGAAGCTGGTCCAGCGTACACGTAGATTATGCGCCAATTTTCTACCTTCCTTGCGTGAGGCAATCCCGAGCCATCCTTAAACCTCATATACTCGCTGGTGCTGGATACTATTCCGACTTTTGAACGGCTCTGTTTCAGATTCCGACCTGGTCTGCCTTGTTGTGCACAGAAGTAAAGCTGCCCTTGGACCACCCCCTCCTTTTTACACGTTCAGCTACACAGACAGAGGAAATTGGAGGGATACTAATTGTGCTGTGCAAAATTAAGACTTTCCAGTACGCGTAATCGTATGGTTTCGTATCATTTTCACTTTTTTTTGCACCAACCACTTTGAAAACCATGTACAAGGGAGAGGGCAATGCACACTTGAGCATGCTGTCTAGCATATACTCAACGCAGACCCTCCCACATAACTCAACGAGCAGTGGGAACCGTCTAAATCATGCTTCAAACAGCAACTTGGCTTTATCAGATATTAATGAACATGAGAACACTGACAACACAGGGCGACAACGTTTAATGCCAGAAGCTTCGGATCAGACATTGCAGACATTTCGAACTGCACGCCTGAATTACACCACCCTCAGCAGAAATCTGTCCGAACACTCGTTGTCGTCGGAGTCTGGCGACGAGCACAGAGGTCATCCTCCAAACTTCTTCCAGCAACCGCAGCATAGCATCTCACGCAAGTCATCGAATATGAGCTTCACCTCCATCAACAAGTCACTTTTACGCCAGCCTTCCAATGACAGTCTACGTGCCTATGACAACGACGCAGTAGATCTTGACATAGGTGGTATCGACCTTGATGCCACACCGAAATTGGATATCGGCCAAAAGATCCCACATGACCAGTTGGAAGACCAGACCCCTTTGCTCAATGACCCCCTGGTGTTCCTGAATAGTGTGGGGCATCAGCTTCCTGACCCGGACAAGAATGGTGGTTTACAACAAGAGATTGGGGGCTTGGGTATACACAACGTCGAGCAACCATATCAATCCCTGCAGCAAGCGTATCATGCCGATGGTGCAAAGCAACATGGTTATCAGCTACAAGGTCAGCAAATACATTCCCGGAACGGGAATCAGAATATTGAGCAGATCTTTGGCGAGAAGCAAACTAATGCGCATGTACCCTTTGGAGATGAGGATGAACAGGATACGCAAACTCTACCACCACGGTCGCTGTCGCCTAAGCTACCACAGCAGGAGTTGAGCAAGAAGTTTAAGAGGCTCTCAATGACTCTTCTGCAAACTCGAACCTCGGGAGACTCGTACCAATTTATGTCGTCATTTCAACAGAATGTTGAGAAGGTGAACAATGATGGACATTATTATACTTCTCTGAGCAAGAAGCGTGAGCTGCATGCCAATAACCGCACGTCGTTATACTACAAGAAGATTCACGATTTGGAAGAAGAAGCCGATGACGACGATGGTAAGAGTAAGGAACACCGCCATGTACATCATCAGAAGTTTGGACCCAGCCCAGTATCAAAGGAAAAGGCAGGCGATCTGACAAATGGTGAGATCTCTGAGATTTCGTCGATAAGTAATATGTCCACCTCCCTGAGTCGTGACGATAAGTCCAGTGATTTCGAGATTCCAGAAAGACGTGATCTAGGATATAGGAAAGAGTCTGCTAGTGCGGCGAGAAATGTCGATAAGGGAGAATCTTATGTCGATTCGCCTCACGCACAAGCACAGTATGGTTACAAGTCCGAGAATTATGTTCAGCCACCACAGGAATCTCTTCAATCACCACATACCGCACCCCGCGAGAGCGATGGCGAGTCATCTCGAGTGTCTATCCTGACGTTTGATGAAGATGAAGACTTATCACTGCTTTTTATTAGGGCAGTACATCCTTTCAATTCCTCGACATTACAAAGTGCGTCCGATATGCTGATATGTCTCAGTTTCCAGAAGGATGACCTCGCATTTGTTCACACTATCGATGAGTCTGGTTGGGGAGAAGTCACGTTAATCGACTCACTTGAGCGTGGCTGGATTCCAATGAACTACTTCACCATGGCAGTGGAGGATGAGGACGACGAAAACAACTACGAAGGCGACGACGATGATGAAGAAAAGGCCGGTAGAATTCCCAACTCGCATTATCTTCGTCCATTATTCCACGCTTGTGGAAAGTTTTTGATGAACCCTTTGAGCCACAGAAATCGCAAGGGTAAATACACTTTTTCGATTCGAGTGATCAACTCCATCAGGGATGGAGTGCGCCTTCTTTTGCAGTATACCGACTGTCTTTCACGCCTGAATGAAATTGTCACCAAGAGACCTGTTGTGAGGAAAACTCGTAAGTCTTTACTTGCTGACTGGTACAACTTGATGATTAAGGCCAATGAGTTCAAGGGCACCTCCAACTTCAACAAGATCGAAATATTGACGTTGATGATTTACCAGGTTTCACGTAAAGCGGTGTCGTTCTTACAGATATGGTCGATTGAGAGCATGCACATTGTCAAGCGAGAGAATGAGAAGCGCTTACAGTACGACTTGAATGCGTACCCACTCCTCACGACGCCTCCATTAGCGAAGCAAAGAATTTCCGAAATCAGTGCCTTGTTGAACAGGTACCTTGGCTTGATTATTGGGCGTTTGGATTTAATTGAACATAACACTGTGGGTTGTGATTTGCTCGAGTCTTTGACACACCAAATAATCTTACTTTTGCGTGAGTTGCTCTTTATTTCGAAAACAGGTTCTGATTTTTCGAGTGAAAAACCACTGGACTTGGACAGTTCGTTGGACACACTCCTCTCTTTGGTCAGTGACTTGGTTTCTGGCGTCAAGAGTTTGGTGGTGAAGACCATGAATGAGTCTGAAGAGGACAGAAGAAATGCGATACGGTCTTCGAAAATGGAACTTGCAAAGAATGAGAGAGCCTCAGGAAATGCTGACGATTACTTCTACACTCAAGAGGGTGGAGATTTAATTCAGATTGCGGCCAAGATGATCAAAGCCATCAGTGCTACGATCCTCTCCATCCGTAAATTACTCGAGATCACAGGTGATTTCAAGCTCAACTCGGAGCGTGCTTACCCTGATTATGCAAAGATGAGTATTGATCCGTTGGATTTCATCAGAAAGTGTTCCGTGGGAATTGCACGCTCTCAGGATGTGAATGATCGTGATTTGAAGGAAATCGTCACCAAAAATGCCCCGACAAAGCGGTCTTCCAATAGGTATTCAATGCTTCGGTCTGGAAAGACAGGAGAGCTCAGTTTGACTGCTGGAGGAGCTTCTATGCTTCACCATGTCATGGTAGACGAAGAGGAGGGACGTTCTGGCTCTGAATCACCTTCGTTTTCCCTTTCGAACGCCGAGTTTGAGCCGTTCATAGACACAAACGGCGCTGGCGAAGTTTTTGACGAAAAGGACGAGCTTTTAGTTGATGCGAAGGGGAACCTTCTCGGAGCTTCTTTCAAGGGTTTGGTGTATACACTCACAAACGAGAATTCACCCCCAGAGTACTTCTTTGTGTCTACCTTCTTCATTTGTTTCCGTGCGTTTTCCTCTGGAATCGACTTGATTGAAGAGTTGATTGCGCGCTTCGATGTAACCAGCAGCACGTTGAAAACTTCACCGGCGGGCCCGAAAGCTAAAGACTATTCCTCAGAGTCTAAACTCAAGAATAGGAGAAGTTTGATTGTTAAGATGTTTCAGCTCTGGATGGAGTCATACTGGCAACACGATAAAGACTACTTCCTTCTCAGTACGTTGATCAACTTCTTTAATGAAGGAATCAGTATTCATATGCCTTTTGAATCGCAACGTTTAATCAAGATTGCGGCCCAGCTTTCGTCAAACCCATTAGTGGAGTCTCTGGCTACACCTAGGGCCTACACCAGTCAATTGGTGTCAAGAAGCATAACGATGACACGCAGTAACCGTAAGGACATGCTCCTTCTTGAGGATAACTTGACTTCGAGATACTCGATGGTTGATGGCTACGAGCTCTCGAAGATCAACACAAACTCCTCAACTGCTAGTTCGTTGAAGTCAATGACCTTACCCATGCCTCTTGGTGTGGGTAACCAGACTTCATCATCGTCGACTTTATTGAGCAAGAACCAGTTAGTTGCTATCGACAAGATCAACTTGACATACCGTGCGATTCTCGGCTCAAGCTGGGGAACCCATAGGCACACGAGTACCCGTGGATACACTACCGCGGAGTTGGCAGCAGTCTTGGCTCGTTGGTACAGGATTTGCGACCAAAGTTGGGTTCTTTCCAACTACCGACCAAATCTCTTGGACTTCAACGGTTTGGAAATTGCCAAGCAACTTACACTTATTGAGTCTCAGATCTTCTGTTCTATCAAGATTGACGAGTTGTTGAATGAGAACTATACTGCCAAGCGTGCGCAGCTCAATTTGGCGACGAACGTCAGACAGTCGCTTCTTTTCACGAATTGTTTGTCAGGATACGTCCTTGAGAGTATTTTGCAGCCAGGCATAAATGTGAAGATGAGATTGAACATCATCAAGACTTGGCTCAAGGTTGCGATTTCATGTTTGTATTTGCGGAATTTCAACTCGCTTGCGGCCATCATCACTTCCTTGCAGTCGCATTTAATTACAAGACTCTCGCGCTTATGGACCGAATTATCTGAGAAGTACAAGGAGTTGTACGAATATTTATCGGGAATTATTCACCCTGAGAAGAACTACAGCACGTACCGTCTCAAGTTGCGGAACTTTTTGATCTCGAATGAGTTCAACATTCCTATTGTTCCGTACTTTTCGCTTTTCTTGCAGGACTTGACGTTTATCAACGAAGGTAACCCTAAGCACAGAAAGGCCAACACGTTTTTGAAACAGACATTGATCAACATCGACAAGTATTTGAAGATCACAAGAATTATTGCGGACATTGAGTGTTTGCAAATTCCGTACGTGCTGATGGCCACGCCCAACACTGGACCATCGACATCTTCATCTGCAGCCTCGATCCACCTGTCGTCGTCTCGTGAGAGAAGAAGCAGCTTACTTTTCCTCTCGAGCAATAAGAAGGAGGAGTTGGGCGAGTTCAACATCATCCCCGTGTCTGCGTTGCAGGAGTTGATCTTGCTTGAGCTTTGGAAGGTCAACCAGTTGAACAAGACGGAGGACGATCGTGCATGGAAGTTGAGTTGTGAGATCCAGCCTAGATGATGAATACCAGAGAAGTAACAACAACAAACAAGATCTAAAGAGTTATGAAGAAGATCCACAGAGTTATGAAGAAAATCCACAGAGTTTTGAATAACAAAGAAGATCTAAAGAGTTATGAATAACAAAAGATCAACTGAGTTGAGAAGCAATACTGCGTTGCGAAGCAACGTTTTCCTAGATGATATGTGATTTGTGAACAGTAGCACCTAGTGCAATGTATTAGTAACAACAGAGCAATGTAGAATAAGAAGGTGAAGGAGGGTAATTTTGTCAGTTTTGATAGAGGTAGATTTTTGATATTGGTTTTGATAGTCGTGATAGTTGAGATCGGTTTTATAAGTTTTGATATTTTCTTTTTTGTAAACAACGCGTATGACAGAATTAAGCAGCCGTTTACAAGACGTCAAAGCACACGCCAACTACTCGATTCTCAGTGGAAAACAAGACTTTGAGAACTCCAATGCCCACCTCATAAACCCCACCACCGTGGATGAGGAGATACAATACCAGCACCAGATCTTTTCACGACTCCGGTTCGCGTACTCTGAGCAGGAGACCAGGGACAAGTTCTTGCGAAAGGTGAGTGAAATGACCAGTGCCAATGAAATAGACGGGTTGGACCTTTCGGAAATCGAGAAGGAAGCGTCCTTGAAGAAAGCCAGTTTGAAGGAGTCCAAGAATGAGCTTGCGGAGCAGATAGCGGTATCGGAGCAGATCACGCGTGACAACATCGAGTTATACGACAGGTACCAGGACAAAGTGGGTCGTGCACAGGAATTGCTCGATTCGATTCTGGCCTTGGAGGCCGAAGTTGATGCTGCTATGGCGGAGGATGAGTCTGCGCTTTCACAACAAGAGTACAAGGAGATATTCAGTAACACACACGCTACGGATTCGGAAAATATAGAAAACGTGATAGCGGAGACACAGGAAGAGCTTGAGCGAACACAAGAGGAGAAGGAGGGCGTCGAGCAGCAAGTTCAGACGGTCATTGAAGCAATCAATGCTCAGAAGGAAGCGAATTCTACAGCACAGACAAAGTTGGAGAGGATACGATCTGTGGAACAGGGGACTGTTATAACAGAGGGAGTATCACAAGAGGAGTGCCGATGGCTCAAGACGTTGAGTGAGATTTTGCTCAAGTTCACGAGTGTGTTTGACTTGAAGTTGGAGGAGGTGGGTGATGAGCACAAGTTAACGGTGTACTTTCCAAACAAAACAGAGGAGATTGTGTACACGAAGGAGCCGAGGGTGAGGTACACGAGCAAGGACGTGGATTTGGAGGAGATTAATAGGGACATCAAGGTTTCGTTTGTGGGTGCAATTGGGAGGTTAGTTAGGGAGATGGAATAATGAGGAAGTGATTTCAAGAATGAATGTTAATGACTAGAAGTAATTTGTATTTAGTTAAGGATTATGAATGAAGTGATATGGGTATTCATAGAGTATTCATAGTATTCATAGTATTCATAGTATTCATAGTATTCATAGTATTCATAGTATTCATAGTATTCATAGTATTCATAGTATTCATAGTATTCATAGTATTCATAGTGTATTTATATCATGTGTATTTATGTCTACTCTATTCACACTGTTCATATCCATACTATCCATACTATTCATACTATTCTTATCAATACTTTTCATACTATTCTTATCAATACTATTCATACTATTCATACTATTCTTCATATCCTTTTTCCCTCGGATAAAAACTCTTTTCAAGTCCCCTCATTATGGTTATCAGGACCGACGCTGAACCAAACATTAACGGAAGCAAGGTCGTCAAGAGCAGCGTGAGTGCCAAGCAGCAGGACATCATCGACAACCTCATCAAACTCGCCCAGCTAGAGAAGGAAAAAGGCAACACCTCCATCACACAGGACAAGATCGCCAAGTTACAGACATACTTGGACGCCCCCAAACCAAACAAGTTCAACTACAACGCGTTACCTCAGGCGCCCAAGCCAAAGTACTCGCCGCTTTTCGACAAGTTCAAGTTAGACAAGCCCAAGGCTGTGAGTGTCAGCAAAAACAGAACACGTCCTATTCGCTCGCCGTACAAGAAGTTTTCGTTCAAGAAGCTTGAGAGTATCTTCGTGGAAGTATTAGAAGTGCTTGCCAACATTTTGGATAATTTACACTTGTTTTCGAAGTTCCCCATGTTCCCACAGAAGCTCGTGCGGTTGTTGAAACAGACCAACAAGATCTGGATTGTGATCTTGATATTTTTGATCAAGAAGACGTTGACGCAATTGCTCAATGTGCGCAAGAAGGAAAAGAAGGTGAAGTTGGAGTTGGAGATTGTCAAGTCCACCGAAACCAAGGGCACGTCGCTCAACCAGGACATCATCACCAAGTACAAGAAGGTGTTGAAGGACTTGAGATTCGACAAGATGATGCTTTACATCGAACTCGTGGGTAACTTCTTGGACATGTCTTTCAACCTCATTGAGTTTACGGAGTGGGCTGTTCCTGACTGGTTCATGAGCACGTTGAACGCCTCGAGCATGTTCATGACGATCTACAGAATGAACAAGGATGACGAGTACATCGATGATGATATTACCGAGGATTTGATATAGGGTAGAAGAATAAAAAGAGTTATGAGAGGGGGTTGTAAGAGAAGAGAAGAGAAAGAAGAGAAAGAAGTGAAAGAAGAGATTAAGAGAAGTGAAGAGAAAGAAGAGATTAAGAGAAGTGAAGAGAACAAAGAGATTAAGAATAGTATTTATTTAAAAGATGAAGATTTGAAGACTACTTTTGTATTTTTATTTTTGCCATGTCAATTGCAACGCTATTGGAGCAACACAGAGAAGACCTCAGCCAGATCGACCAGGCATTGACGGTGCTGATATCAGAAGACGACCTTCTTCGCGATAGTGTGTTCGTTGGCAGGTTCAAGCAAAGTGCGGCTGGAGATCAATACGAGGACCTTGCTTTGGAGCCGCTCAAACAACGGTACAACGCTATCACCGCAGAAATCGCCTCCTTGAAGGCCCAAGGCAACCAGAACGCCAAAGCGAATCCCCGTCTTGATGAGATACACACGCTACTTGACAAAAAGAAGGGGCTCGCGGATCTACTTGATTTCCAGAGGTTATTCACGCTCTTGAACAACGAATCAACAAAGTCAGACACACAGGAATTGAGTAGCAGACTATGCACACAAATGAACGACTACCTCGTGCTCCTCATGCCCACGGCGTACCAGATCAACAACATTTACATCTTGATGGAGTTCAACTCGTTGGTGTCCAAGAACAACCTCGTGCTAGACAACTACGAGAGGATGAAGCTGGAGTGGGCCGACGTTGTGGACGAGATATATGAGGGGAAGAATGCATTTAAGCTCGTTGGCGAAGAGGGCGATGAGCTTGTCAAGCTCGAGCAAGTGCCTTCGGGGGGTGTTTTCGAGAGCTACAACTACTTGAACACGTTCTTGGACAATGTGGGGATCCAGGTTGGCGAAGTGCGTGAAAAGATCTCGTTCAACGCCACCAACTACGTGAAGGCAAACATCAGAAGCATTGGGTCGGACTTGGAGCAGGTGACGCAGTTGAAGAAACTCACACAGAACGTGCCTGTTGCGGGAATAGCCCCAGGCAGTGTGGAGTCCGACTTACACGCCATCTACAATGACGCAGGGTTATCCGAGTACATCGACAAGATCAAGGCGGTGTATGCGAAGACCGACTTGAGCGAACTCCACGAGTGGACAAAGGAGGAGAAGGACGACAAGAAGGATGAAGAGGACAACTGGGACGACGGATGGGATGAAGGTTGGGATGACGAAGAGCCTGCTGTGGAGGAGAAGAAGGCCGACAAGGTGAAGATCAGCACTGCGGTGAGTTCTGTTGCGGGGATTCTCAAGGATTATGGCCATGAGTACGGAGAACAGAGCAGTGTTGTTGTCACTGCTGTGATTGCATTGGGTGTTGGAAAGTACCCCACTGATAGTTTCCTCATGTACAACGACATGCACTATCTCTCGAGCGCCACTGGGATCGAAGCGTTCCAGAACTGGGCGCTGAAGGAGTTCAACGAGAGCGTGATTGGGTACTACAAGCAGATCAAGGGAGTGGTGCGCAGCTTGCTTGAGTTGACGGAGTACAGCGCGGACGAGTTTGAGGAGCAGATATACAACTTCACTGGCGAATTGTACAAGCTTTTCAACGGGTTGTCGCAGTTGAAGGAAACGAACTTTGAGAAGTTCCGCGGGTTGCTTGTGAACTTGGCGGAGTGTGTGAACTTGTCGCTCATCAAGGCGATTATACGGCTCTCGGACATTGGCGAGGCGCAATCCGGCAAGATCTCGCAGGTGATTGGCGAGCTCAAGAACGTGACGAGCCCGTTTTTGTTGGAGGTCAACGAGCCCACGCGCAACTTGCCGTCGTTCAACAAGATGGACAACATCGACTTCTTGTTGCTGCACAGTTTGAGCGACATCATGGACCGGTTCAACGACGGCAAGTTCCACGACGTGGAGACCAGCGAGTTGTGCAAGATGCTTCAGAACGTGTTTGAGGAGAGCGAAAAGAGGGACATGTACATCAATGAGATTGTGGATATTAGGAATATATAGGATCAGTAGTGGTTATGGAACATTGATGGAATAGATAAGGGATCTGTAGAAGAAATAAAGAGACAAAGAAGATATTCAATGAGGAGAAGATATTCAATGAGGAGAAGATATTCGATGAGAAGATATTCAATGATGATGAGATATTCGATGATGATGAAGATATTCAATGATAATGAGATATTCAATGATAATGAAGATATTCAATGATAATTAATAATTATAATCTATGAATTGATACTCTACATTTGCTAATGTTATTGTATTATTAATATTCTAATCGATTCTTCACTCAATTCTCATTCTCTTCTCCTACTCCAAAGTCTTTCCGCTGTTGATCTTCTTGCCTGTCTTTGCGATGGTGTTGTAGACGGTGTCGTAATCGAGCGAGTCTGCGGTGGTGACGTCAACCAGCTGCTTTTCCAAGGAGATGTCGACGTTCTGGACGCCGTCCAATCTGGTGAGAACCCTGTTGACTGCGTTGGAGCAGCCGGAGCATGACATTGCGACGTCGAACTGGTACTTGTGGGACATTGCGGATAATTTTTTGTAAGCCGATCGGAAGTCGTTTTTATACGCCACAGCGGAATGGCGAAATGCGCGCAGAACAGGTGAGAGTTTAGGGAATAGAAAATAGAGAATAGCGTTGGATGAGTGATTAGTGACCATTATTGACTTCTTATTATCCATCAAAGAATCGACTATATCAAACTCGATTACGATATCTTAACAAAAAGAATGGCACAAACTATAACCAATTTATTCTTATCCAGCTCTAATGAAGTAATTGACTACTCTTCTATGAATTCCTTTTGAACGTATTCTGGTAGATTTCTGATAGTGAGTGTTTTATTCTGAGAATTGTGAGTATTCTAGTATTTTAGTATTCTTGTGTTCTAGTAAAATTCGGAAGAATTGTGAGTGTTCTTACATTCTATTCTTATATTCTTATATTCTAGTATTCTTATATTCTCATATTCATATATTCATATATTCTTGTATTCTTGTATTCTAGTATTCCTATATTCTCATATTCTTATATCCTTCTTTCTCATATCCCTCTTTCTCATAATCTAGTATCTTACTACCCCTCCTACACCTTTTCTCTATCATTTTATTCATTTTCCATCTTATCTTTATTTTTGATCCATGGCAACACTCACACACGAGGTCGAAACAGACGGCGACTCGCGGTCGCCACACCCCCCAGACACACTCGACTCCATCTCCCACCACGAGTACGAGCTCCACCAGTCGGAATCACTCACATTCCTATACAACCTCCTCTACGACCCCCAATCGCAGCTCACCCGCCTGGACATCCTCAACGTGCTCAACGCCCTCAAACACAGGGAAGACAAGACGCTGTGCATGGTGGCGTCGCTCGACCGCACGGATCTCCAAGGCGTGAGATGGCCCCCCGGCCTCAAGGCAAAATTCTACGCTGATAGACTCCGCGTGGGTCAACAGCAGTGGTTCTACAACGTGCCGTTATCGAGGATACGAGCGCTCCAAAGCGTCACAAGCACTCCACACGTCGCTCTCAACACCGACTTCTTTGCATTCCACCGCTTCTTCAGCAAGCTCAAGCTACACATCACCCACTTCCAGTTGCGCAACTTGGTGTGCTGTGGCACCGATATCTCCCGCGGCATCTTCTACCCTCTGTGCTACAACTTGGACGTGGCCTCCGACCACGACGACGCCACCTACTTCAAAATCAACAGGCTCCAGCAGCACTACTGCCACGGCAACGAGATCTTTTTGGACTGCATGGTGGACTCGCGCACGCTTGCGCGCAACTCCACCAACCGCATCTCCACCATGACGTGCAACAACTCCATGCTTGTGTGCGGCACGTTCGAGGGCGGCTACATCCTCGTGGACACCGAAACAGGCGAGGTGCTCGGCGAGCACCACCTCACGTGGAGCACCGATGGCATTACCAACCACGTGATCCTTGGTACCGAGGAGATGGTGATTTCGCTGAACGACCGGTGGATGCGTGTTGTGGACATGGACACCCAGCGCGTGAAGAGCGCGTTGCACACGGACTTCACGATCAACTGCGCGGCTGCGAACAGCGTGGCTCCGCACGAGGTGTTTGTCACGGGCGACTGCACGGAGTCGTTTATCATTGACACGCGAGAAAACACCGTGGGGACGTTGCGGTTTGAGGGCCACACTGACTACGGGTTTGGGTGCGACTGGTCGCGGCACAACGAGAACTCGTTGTTGACGGGCAACCAGGACGGCACCGTTAAGCTCTGGGACAGGCGGAATCCAACGCAGGCGTTGTTTTCGTGGAGCGGGTCGCTAGGTGCACAGACCGGAGCTGCGTTGGGAGGTCCGGTGCGGAACTGCCAGTTCAGCCACGGCGGCGACTTTGTTGCTTGGGCGGAATCCTTGGACCACATTGGCATATTGTGCTTGGATGACTTGAGCGACGAGGCGATTCCTCGCGTGCAGTCCATCGACTTTGTGGGCAAGTGCACGGGGTTGAACTTTGCGCCCGTGGAGGACGGCGGAGAACAGTTGGTGGTGGGGGTTACTGATTGCTCGATGGGGGGAATATTGAGTTATCGTTTGGAGTCCACGGGGAAGAGTTTGGATTTTGATTTTGCATTATAGGAGAGGAGCTGGAGAACAAGGAAGAAATTGAAGTATGAGGAATGAGGAAGAGAGGAGCTGGAGAACAAGGAAGAAATTGAAAGAGTAGGAATGAAGAAGTGTATTCTACTGTCTTTTTTACCATATACCCGTCGTTTAGCCTCAATAGACATTGACTTCGTTCAAATATGTAATTAGGCATTCTAAGGAATATCATATTTAACATTCCATGAGTATTTGATCATGTTACTCCATATTGTTCATTATTAGTCCTCTTTATAACTACCTTTTCTCTTTCTTTATCTTTATCTCATCCTGGTCATTACATCTCTCTATGTCGCCTTACCACATCTCATCCTCCTTCTCTGCAACCTGCATCTGACCACCCATCTCCCTCACCAAATCATCGAGATTATTGGTTTTCCAGCCCTCCTTGGCCAATGTGGTCACCACACGCAACTTATTCCTAGCCTTATTGAGCCGTTTATCAAACTCCTCCACCAGCAGGTCCTCGTTTCCTGTGGGAATGTCGTCCACGTATCCCGCAAGCTGGTCCACGTGCTTCTCGAACCCATTTATGCTACTGTACTTGTCAATTTGGGCCTTCCACTGTTTGGCCAATCCGGAAATGTAGCCCACAATCAAGTACTTTTGAAATGCGGTCTGGTACCCAAACTCTTTACCTTCGAGGTACTGTTCCTTGATGCCCTGCTCACGGCCCTCCGCGTAGCCTTTGCGGTACCATTCGTCCTCGAGGTTGAGCACCTCGTCGGTGTCGATTCCGCTGATATCGATGGTCATCGAATCTTTTTTCGAACTCGGACTATGTCTTCAGATGAAGAAACACCCAATGGCGTGTACATAGACGATGGCCTTGGAAACAGCAGAAGGTACAAGGCACGGCATAGGAATGATCTCCGATTGAACTATTCAGATTCGGAGGAAGAGGAAGAGGAAGAGGAAGAAAAAGAAGAAGGAGTTGAACAAGCTAAAGGAGCACAAGGTAAAGGAGCACAAGCTAAAGCAGCAGCAAATGAAGAAGCCAAATCAGCTGAAGAAGATGACATGTTTGCAAGTGGTGATGATATGTTGGAAGACGACATGTTTGCAAGTGGTGATGATATGTTGGAAGACGACATGTTTGCAAGTGGTGATGATATGGTTGAAGACGACATGTTTGCAAGTAATAAGAAAGATGCTGAAAAAGTACCTGAAGATGATGACATCTTTACTGATCTCACCAAATCAAAGCTCCTTGATATGGGAAGCGACCTTGAATCTGGTTCAGACACCGACTCTGGCCAGCCCAAACTCGAGGCGTTCAACTTGAAGAAGGACATGGAGGAGGGCGAGTTTGACGAAGAAGGCAACTTCATCCACAAGGAAAAGGACGATGTTCAAGAAGAAGACGGCTGGATCGACGACTTCTCGAAGAAGGACTATAAGAAGGCCAAGTTGGCTCAACAACAGCGTGAAAGGAGAGTACAAAAGGAGTTCAGCTCTACTGAAAGCTTGTTGGAGAAGTTGATTGGGGTGTTAGAGCGTGGAGAGAGTCCAATGGAGGCATTGGCGAGGGTTGGGCAAAGGAGGAGAAGTCAGAAAGCGAACAAGGAAATCACCCAGAACATTAACGATAATATTGCTTTGAAGATCACCGACTTGTGTGAAGAGTTGAATGAGAAAGGCTTGGATGTGTATGATATGGTGCGCGAGGAGCTCACACGGAAGTTTGCCCAGGAAACTGGAAGGGAGTATGTTCAGGGAGTGAAAAGGAAAAGGGAAAATGAAAAAGAAGAACAGAAAGATCAGACACCCGTCTATGAAAACGAAACAGAACAAAATGATCAGACTCCCTTCTATGAAGAACAAAATGATCAGACGCCCTTCTATATTGATAAAATTTGGGAGTTTAGGTGGTTGGACGATTCTGAAATCCACGGGCCTTACTCTGCGTACGAGATGAGTTACTGGAAGGACAGCTATTTTCAGAGCGGGGTGGAGGTGAGGCGAGTTGGTGAGGAGTTTCAACATGTGGATGAGGTCGAGTGGAAGGAGTAGAAGGAATTGTATTATATTACATATGAGATGAAGTCTAAAAGACAGTCTCTTAATGCTGATCTAATTGTAGTAGATGAAGTCTAAAAGATAAGTCACTAAAAGATGAAGTCTAAAAGACAGTCTTTAATGCTGATCTAATTGTAGTAGATGAAGTCTAAAAGATAAGTCACTAAAAGATGAAGTCTAAAAGACAGTCTTTAATGCTGATCTAATTGTAGTTTAGGTTTGTGGGAAATCTGAAAAGCGGTACTGTGAAAGTACATCAGCTTGGGTTAGTGACAGTGTGAACTTTAGCAGAGCTCAGGTGTAGGTGTAGTTTGGCTCGGAGGAGTGTTCACTCAGAGGAGTTAACTCAGAAGAGGTGTTCACTGAATGTCTTCGCTTCGCTCAGAGGAGGTGTTCACTCAGTGTCTTCGCTTCGCTCAAATGACTTCGCTTCGCTCAAATGACTTCGCTTCGCTCAGAGGAGTTGTTCACAGATTTATTGTTTATACATCCACCAAATAATCCAATATCGGAAACTCCAACTCCTTCGCCACCAGCTCAATCGAAGCCCAGTTCAAATTGCACTTCCAACGTACCCTTGCCCCAAGAATATCCGAATTCGCCGACTTACTGATCAACCCCAACGAAAACAACGTCGCCAACTGATTGTTCAAATCGATATTCTTACTAAGTGTAAACTTCGACCTCTCAGCATTGCGACGGTCCTCAAACGTATCATCATACGGATGCGCCTCTGTGCTGTTCAACGCATGTGCGTTTGTTCTGTATATCACCGAGAGAATCGCAAGCATCCGCTCCAAGTCAAAGAAATTCGGCGAAAGCAACCGAGTATCGATATCCTCTTTCGACATCTGAACCTTCCCCTTCTTTTCGTCGGCACTCGCACGCTTCTTATACTTGACGGCCTTCACCTTCAGGAAAAAGTGCAAGTCATTCTTCTGCTCCGTGAACGATGCGAGGTAACATGCGATCAAAATGAACTTGGAGTGAATAGGCAAATCCAGCACATCTTCACTCTCCAACTCCTTCTCGAGCTCCATGGTCAGATACTCCACGATGGCCGAGTTGTTCATCAAGTTTTCATTTTGAAACATATCCATCTTTTCCCTGTACACCTTGATGAAGTCGTCCAAGCCGTATTTTCCCTCGACCACTGGCTCGATGAACTTGTCCCAGCACTTGAGACTGATATGCATGAGAAGGTTCATGTCCGATCCTGTATACACATAAAACAAGTCAATGACAATCTTGACGTATTGTCGCCAGAATTCGTAGCTTGTAGGGTCATTATCTAGCTCATCATCGCCAAATATACAAAGTTGTGTGGATTGTAAAATTTCGGCCAATTCTTCCTCGGTATAGTTTGGAAAGTACACCTGGGGCAAGTTCATGGTAACCACTTCCTTCGGTATATCCGTGGCTATCACAAACAACACCGTTATGTTCTTGATCTTGGTTTGCTCACGCATCTTGGCAAACGCTGCAAAGTATTCCATTGCAGATTCCATGCATTGGTCTATCCTATCAAGTACCAAGACGTGTTGGGAGTTGTAGTTTGTTTGGTCGATGAACTTCTCCAACTGTGTGACGAAACTGGCAAAGTTCTCTCCAAGTGAGCTTGCGACTTCGTCCGTGAAGAGATGGCCCACCCCGCTGTCCTCGCGGATACTCTTGAAACATCGCTGGAGCATGATACGTTTGGTAATGCACTCGTCGCATCGCACTATGGAGTGGTTGACCCCGAGGTCACGGAGAAACGTCTCCACTGTGAAGGACTTGCCGATTGATTTGAAGCCATGGACGATGATCAGGTCCGCCAGGAGACTTGGATTGGTTGTGATGAATGCGCTAAGTAGATCTAGCTGGGTTTGTCTGCATTTGACAATCATGAAAAATAAAGAATATAAAGTAGATTGTAGAACATTTGTAAGAACATTTGTAAGGTAAGAGCATTTGTAAGAACATTTGTAGGTAAGAGCATTTGTAAGAACGTTTGTAAGACCACTTATAAGATCATTCGATCATAAGACCAATTGTTACAACATTAAAGACAATTGAATATACAAGGAACCATTAGGTTATGGTGAATTGCGAAAAACCTATAATTTTATCTATAGTGCAAGCCTTATCTAATCGTTTTCTTCAATAGAAGTATATTACAACAGTGCAACTTCAATTAGCTTCTTCGTTTCTAGTCTACAATCATCATTAATTATCATTCATTCTCTATGCATAGGCTGGGGGTTGGTCATTGGAATACGCCGGAAGGTTATCAGGTATATAATTCGAATTCTTTGACCTGCGTCTTTCCCGACGACAACGCTTAGCACGCTTCTTTGCTTCCCTTCTGTCTTCCACTACGATCTGGCTATTGTAGTGGTCGTACTTTGCACCCAGTCGTTTACTCTGCTTTTTCTTCACGGCTGCTCCTATTGCTATCCCCACCACAACAACTAATGCGAAAACCATGGAGTAAGTGTAAGTGGTTGTTGTTGATGATTCAAGGGTTCGAGGGTAGGAAATTCAACTTTATTGGTGAATAACCGTGTTCTATAGATTTGGAGTCTATTTTGTGAAATCGCACTGCTTTTATTGATTTTGTGGGGGCTTAGACAAACCAGTTGCTGACTAAAACCGATGACGATTAGAGTGTGCAGGATAAGTTGGGTGAAGGTTGAAGAGGTTGTAGTAAAGAAAGAAGAAGTAAAGAAAGGTGAGTAATGTAAGGTGGGATAAAGATTCAAGTAAACGACCATGTTCACCAAAGGGCCAAGTAAAAGATCAAGTAAAGGGCCAGTTGGTCAAGAGAAGGCCAGTAGGTAAAAGTTCTAGGTCAGTTGTTCAAGGTCAGTTGGGAAAGGCAATGTTCAGTGCCATGTTTAAGTAATTCAACTTCATTACAGGTCACGACCCTGCTCACCTTCCAACGACCCAAATCCTTATCCGATTCGGTTAAAGAATTTTATCATGGACCCTTAAATCCGTTTTTCAGCCTTGATTTGCACCCAAAAAATAATTCAGCCTGACCAAGTATGAACACATTTTGTCATTCATCTATTCCTTTAGAACATTTTTAACAGTTATCTCTACATTTTTTAAAATTTATCTATTCTTTTCCTACATTTGATTCATCTATTGTTCATTATTCATCTCTTCTCATCTCTTCTTTTCCCATTTTATTCTCCTCTTCTTTTCCTACATTTTTCATCTTTTCCATTTATCTATTCTTTTCCTATTGATGTTTAACCAAAACCTTCTCACTCGACTCCGTCGAGTTCAAGGTTAATGTGTCTCAACGACCTCCCTCAACAACTGCAACCCGTAATACTCAGCTACCCTCCCGAAAACATGCAACTTCTTCTCCACATCAACATAACTTATCGTCTCCTCCCATTGCCCCGAACACTTGCAGAAAAGACTCAAGTTCGTACTGCGGATCTGGTGGCATTTGTTGCACTTGTAGTCCTGGCTGTAGAACTTGGCAAGCACACGGTGATACTGAGCAATAAGCTCTTCCTCTATCGCAACCTTGCTGTAAGCCTTCTTGCACTGAACACAGTTCCAAATGTTATCATCACGGCACACATCCACATCGCGAATATGGCTGCAGTAATCGCACACCAAGTGTGGGATCTTCAACGAGGTACTTGGGTTGCGGAACGTTGCTTCGTTGCTGAACTCACGAACGTCAAAGATACTCAAGAGTTCCTTACGCAAAAGTCTCACCTCGATGATACGTTTACGCGATAACCCAAAGACCGCGCACAAGAACTTGACAAGCTCAAGCGTGGGGTTACGCATAATGAGGTGCGATCCTGGTAATTTGGGGAATCGGTATGATTCTGCCATATCTGGATTGATAATGGTATTGTTCTGAAGTTTGTATAATCGCAGAACGGTCTTGTGCAATTGTTTCCTGAACGTCTCAATTACACCATTCTTGATATCCTCCTCAGTGACCTCATCCCCATTACCGTCCATTTCTCCCGATGAGAACTTCTTCTGACCCTTGAGAATGAGTGCAATCTGGGTCACTCTCTGCGTGGATGCACTGCCCAACTCTTCATTCTTCATCCGTGTCAAAGCATCCAAGAACACAATGATGTAATCCTCGAATTCTTTCTCCACAATTGATGGGAGGAACTTCTTGACCTGCCAATGGTTGATGAGCTCCAATGCTTGTTCATCACCTTCCGTGATATCTGAACAACACCGTCCTCCGTAATTATACTCGTCCATCCAAACAAGTACATCCCAGTACCGAACGATGCGCAAATCAAGGAAGTTGAACAACGGCTTACTACGGGCAGCACGCAAAATGTATTGCCCGTAAGCATACGAATTCTCCACTGAAATCTTGGACGTTTGGATCAACATCTTGTTCCGACTCGCGAAAATCACTTGGGCATTCATCCTCTTGAACTCTCCAATGAGCTGGAGCATTGCTTTGGTGGTCAGATTATGAACATGGTAGTGCAACGCATAATCATACAAATGAGAATCCTTACGCTGGACCCAAGTCACCAAGTTGTGCATCATAGAATCGGCATTGATGTTACTCTTCAATGCGTCATCCCACCAATCCTTCACCATGGTACGCAAAACAGAAAGAGCTGGTGCCGAGAAGGAATCTTCAGCCATAGTTGACGCTCCATTGTTCGTGTCAAACTGAACATTATCATCTGCGAGATCAGTACCTTCAGCTTCGTTGATTAAAGAACTGGTCAAAATACTGTTGATCGTCAACGTTCCAATTTCCACCTCCAAACACGCGGTTTCGTAAACTTCCGGGTTGTTGATGGTGCTGAATTCAAGACTTTCGAAATCCACAGCAGAGTCCATTTCAAACCCACCGTGGTCGGGAAGTGGGCTGCCGCTCCACCACAATACAATGTTGTTGGAGGTCAAACGGCGTGCGTACTCAATGTCAATCAAGTATCCCACATTCTCAACTTGTAAATTACACAATGGAACACCTCCATATTGCGAAAGGGAAATCAAGTTCTGAATCCATGAGGCCAACACAAAGAAGTGGTTGATCACACGTTTGGAAACCAAAGACTGCCATCCCACAGCAGGTAAGGAGAACTCGCTGACATTCATCTTAACAGTTGGTAAGTCTGCTGCTGCGCCTAAAGAATTGATCAAAGCTGCGGTATTTGGAGACTGCACTGCAAAAAGTGCACGGTTACTCCGTGATTCATGGACTTTACCAATAGTTTGGTTGAGTTTGCGCACCAACTTGGGTCTATCGCTGAAGTATGTGGTTTCAAACGACATCTCTTCAGGATACTCGATGATACGGTACATCTTGGACAATTTGTCCTTCTTAGCCTCAAAGATCTCCTTGTATATCTTGCTGAAATTTGCTGGTAGTTCCAGTGCATTAGCAGAAGGCTTCAACACAAACATATGGGCCAGGTTGTCCCATGATGTGAATAATGTGTACATCTCATACCCATTGGTGACAATATGAAGCAAGTACATGATCTTCATATCAAAGCGCTTCAAGTAATCCTTTTTGTCAACCTTGATGAGCTCACGGTACGAGAAACCATTCTTGAGACCACGACCAAGTGCTCCCACACGAGTGTCGTCAAAGCGGACGGTGTTACCCATTTCAATAATTGCACGTTCAGCAGCACTGATTTGTGTTTCATATAATCCAAGTAGATTAGAGTCTTGGAAAACACTTGAAAGGTTGGTCACCTCATCATTATACACATTCTCAGGCATAGTGATCTTGTATAGATGGGTAGCATCATGACCATTTGGTAAGATTGCATTTGACTTCTCAATTTGGATATCTGGCACTGAACTCTTCTTGATTTCCTGCTTATACGTAGCAAACACCTTCTTTGGAATATGGAACGTGAATGTGTGTAATTTTCCTCCAACCAGTGCATGGACCTTGATATCTCCAGGTTTTGCAGGATCTTCTCTATACTCCAAAATCTCCCAATCAGATCCCGCAACAGTCTCTGCTTGCTTTCTGAGAATACCGCCCACTGTGGACCTGCTCGATGTTTCCGAGTTGGCTCCAAATAACTTCTTTCTGTTCGCACGGTTTTTAGCCTGGATTTTCCACTTTGCCTTTTGATATTGTAAGAACCCTTCGTAGTCTTCCGTCATATCTGGACACTGTCCGTTCAACACTGCCATAGCACGTTCTTCCTCTTCGGCCAACTCATCCGCGGCCATGTTTCGACGCTTTCTCGAGGTGACCTTTCCGATTTTGGTCTTGGGTACCTCTGCTGCAATCTCACCAAAGTCCTCGATATCTTGTATTTTCGCCAGTGTGTGCGAGGACTTACCAAAGAACGATGCGATGGAACTCTGTTGCTTTGTATCCTCCTTTCTTTTGATCTGCTTTTGAAGCCAGTCTGGGTGTGGCACTCTTGGAACTGGGTTCTTGACATTCTGTAAGGCAGCTGGAATCGAAATGATTTTCTGAACCACCGATGCCAATCTTTCAGAGTAGTAGTCCCAATCAATGACATCTCTCGGAGCAAAACGATCAAGCGACGGGTCTTTGAGCCATTTACGAAGGAAGAATTCCTTCTTTTCCAGTGAAAAGATGGAAACTGGAATAGCGCGTTCGGTAACTGGAGCACCAACTGGTTTTGCACTGATAATGTACTTTGTGGCCAAACCAGCATCTTTAACCATTTCCTCTCCCAAAAACTCTCCCAAACGCTTAGCGGTAGTGATGGACGTGGATTTTTGATCTCCATATTCAGCCAATGCTTTAGACATACTTCTGTTTTCACAAAGAAGTTCCACCAAGTCCACATCTCCAAGAGATCCACCCTTGGTTTCTAACACATCGAGCCAGTTGTTAGCCACTGTCGCAACAGCACCGTAACAAGTCTCCAAGGTGTCACCCTCAAGGAACAACTTAAAGATATCGGATTGGAATGTTTTAATCAATCCCAACTCACCTCTACGCTTCAACTCAAAACCCTTCAATTCTGCGAGCGAGCCATCGTGGTTGAACACAGCATAACGCTTCTTCAAGTTCTTTCCTTCCTCCTTAGAAGTGGGCAACACCATGGCCTTGTAAGGGCCATCGACCTCGAAGAAAATGGAGTTTTCTGAGTGAGTCTTGTACTTGAATGTCTCTTGGTTATCGAGAGTTTGGTACTGGTGGTTTGTGAATCTCTGGTGAACCAAGTAGTTCAACATCAGACAAGGGTATTCGAGTAAGATCTTCTTACCACTCTTGGTCTTCAAGCTGAAATTCTCAGGGAATGACTTTGGTAAAATACACCAAATACCATCTGTATCCAACTCTAAAGGACGACCCAACCGTTCAACCAAAGTTCTGGCCATTTGAATGATATGAGCTCCTGTAAGACATGTGACTCCAGCCATTTCCATAGAAAACCACCGCGAACCCTTTCTCATGACATATCCATAGAATGAGTTCAAAATGACCTTATGTGCCAATTGAAGGGAGTCATAAAGAACCACCATTTTCTTTGCATCTTCTTTGGAGACTTGGTTATCCATCTTCGATACCTTTCCCTTCCATTCCTTTGCTAAGCCTTTGAATTCGTAACGACGGTCTCTGAAAGAACGCACTGTATCGACATAGAATGGATTTTCTCTCTGACAAATGATGGCCTCTCTTGTCACCACTTCGGACTGCTTGATTCTATGATACACCTTCTTACCATAATCACTCAAACGCTTTTTGATCAACGCGGCTTGCTCAGCATATGGCAAATCATCAAAGGAACGTGGAGGGAGCCATGATTTTGGGTTCGGGAACTTCTCATTTTGTAACGACCGCTTGATCATACCATATTCGTTCATTTCAGCAGGGTAGAACTCTCCACGCCACGACCATGGGAGTCTTCTATCACAAGTCTTTCCAGGACGGTTGAAATCACATGCTGCACAATCCTCCTCGGACTTCATCGAATCCGGTTGTAAACGATTCGATGTCATGATATTAGGGTACATGGATGCCACATCGACGTGGTAAATCAACGGGCACTCACTCCGTTGGGGGTTCTCCTTCAAATCCGTGAGCATGCCCTTGATCTCATTATAGACCTCGCCATAGTTTTCCACCTCGTCGACAGTTTTGTTGTTCTCCACCTCGATGCAGAATTTGATGGAGTTGTGTAAATTAGCAAGAAGCTCATCAATCGCAGTGGGGTCCACCTTGAATTGACACTCTATATCACTGCGAAACACTCCAGCTTCTAGCGACTCGACGTGACCTCCAACATACGTTTCCGACTCTAACAAGTGGCCATCGTAGAAACGCTCAATGGGTTCCTTGTGCTTATTCGGAAGAAGAATATTACCTTCGTATGCCTTCACCAGCAACAACATCTCACACAAAGTACCGGTACCTTTACGCAAGACCTCATCGGGATTGAGTGGAATGATGGTACACAACGAGAAGATGAACGGATGCACGTATTTGTAGTAAAGGTAGTATGTTGCAACAGCATCGGAAACCGAGTACTCCGACAAGAGCTGAGGTTTTTCATAGGCATAAGGAGTCATTAATTCCGGGTCCAACTCAGTAGGATTATACCCTAATTTTGCAGTGGTGACAGCCTTCAAACCTTGAGAACCTTGAGGAAGATAAGAATCTCTCTTCACCCAACGGTAACAATCCATATGCACACAGTACTTACTCTTGTACTCACCTTCATTATCCTTTGCAAATCCAATCTCATCAAACATATCCATATCGTGGAACCTCGTACGGGTCTCGACAAACGGCCAATCGAAGAAGTCACCGTTAAATGTTGCAATCACTGTGGGGCGGACATCCCTGATGTGCTCGTAGAATCTCATAAGAACATGCTTTTCATCCGGTTCGTTAAAGATGGTAAACAATCCCGGGTATTCTGGCTTCGGAGTATATTCAAAATCCTCGATATCTTCAGAGATGATCTCACGGTTGGTTATGAGGAATCCCTCACCGTCTATCATATACGAAATCATCATAATCTGATCCACCTGAGCATTTGGGAACTTTAACGGAGCCTTAGTGGTCTCGATATCGAATGCCAACACCACGGGGTCCGCAAACGCCAACTTCTCGGTATCTTCCACAAGAGTCACCTCAGAATGTTTCACGTAAACGTCGTACCATTTACCAACACGGACTCCATTGTCGATAGAAACACGAACATGGTACGGAACATCATACTCTTTGATATCCTGTATGTATGTCGAAGGGTCTGCGGCTTCTCCGCGTATTTCTGTGTCCATGCTAATCTCTGTACCATTGATATTATTGTTGTTGTGGAAGTTCATCATCAGGTACATCTCACGAGTATCACGTTTCAGTTGGTTATCCGCAATGATTGGGTTCAACAATCGGCGTGCTGCTAGTAAGTCCTGTACATTATGAAAGTTCAACTGGATCAAAGTCTTCTTGAGTCCGACCAAGTGGTTTGGAAGAGCCAAGTCCTCTTTGGTAACTCTAGCAAGAGACTTGAGATATGCCAGTTCCAAGAACTTTCTGAGCCATTCTTCAACCTCAGGCTCGTGTCCGGGTATCACCTCCACGAAAAAGTAGGGGTTGTAGCGGTAAGTCGCTTTGAAAGACCCTCCCTCTTCGTCCAAAAAGTAGTAATCCACCGCCGAGTAGCCCGAATTGCTGTTGGATCCACTCTCCGATTCGTCTCGTGGCACCGTGGTGGCATGCATGTTGATCAACCATCCTTTGCGAGGTTTGGCGCCGTCTTGTTCTCCGTGGTCCACACGGTCAAAGCCCATGATGGCATCGAGCTGGTCGATCTTCTCCACAAGCTCTTTCTTCAGTATAGCGTCGTTGTTCATGGGATTAATGTCGGCCCCGAGACGGTCCTCGGGCGCCTTGCGCCGGAACTCCGACTTGACGGTCTTGTTCTTCACAAACCGCGCAGAAGTCGATCCTTTGAACTCGCGAGTCATGGTGGTGGTGATTTGAAAAAGACGCGTGTGTCACGTGGAAATAAAACGATGGAGTAGAAGGACAAAATAGGGAGAGGAAAAGTAGGAAAGAAAGAAGTAGGAAATGAGTAGGAAATGAGTAGGAATAAGAAAGAGGTAGGAAATGAGTAGGAAATAAGAAACAAGTAGGAAGTAAGTAGGAAATAAGGGGTATTGAGTAGATATTGAGTAGGGATTAACTACTATTAACACTAAGTAGAGTATGTAATGCAAGCCATATTATTGGTGATTGAATGTGAGGTTGCAATAAGTATAATTTTGAAACCTACCAGTAGCCCTCATATCGTTACTGTAATTACTTCTTTTGTACTCTATCTTCTCTACCAGCTTTTATTCTACCACCCTCTTCTACTCTTGATTAAATCCCAAATAGGAAATTTCAAGATGTCGCGTGGATCAAATCTACACTTTTCTAATTCTCTAGTTAATCTTCCTATACATGAGTTGAATAATTACCTGGTAGCAGACCGTCAAATGTACCTGGTATCAAGACCGTCAGATGTATACGATCCGATAAATGGACAAGACTCGCCAAATGAACAATTATCATATGAAAGCAGTTTCAATGGGACTGACTGTTTTCAATCTTCCTTCGACCCTCTTACTCTCCTCAATAATATCCCTCTCAATCATTATTCTCTCCTCAATAATATCCCTCTCAATCCTTATACTCTCCTCAATAATATCCCTCTCAATCCTTTTGCTCTCCCTTTTCTTATCCTCCTTCTCCTCTCAATAATACTTCTTTTCCATCCTTTATCTACTCATGAACAAAATAATCGCACCCTGCACAATCAACGAGTAGACAAACAAAAACTGGATTCTGATTCTCCTCTGGCTGATCGTGATACTGTTGTTGGTTCCAGTCACACCGTTAGGCAAGACCAAGAACTTCAACGAGCGCATCAAGAACACCGCCAAGTTAATGATGAGCACAAGCATAACTGGGTAGTATACTCCCCAGCCGTTGCCGAAAAAGTGCTTCCAGCACAACAACACGATGATTGACACGTACTTGTAACCCGAGAAACTCACGAGGTCCCATAAAGACGACTGCGTGGAACAGTTGAGCAAGTACAATCCGATCTTAAAGATGGCAATGTCAATCAACGAGAATGCCATGGTCTGCGAGGCCAAGTATCCAAACACCTGTGGGTGGAAATCACCCTTCAATCCCTGGAACGCTGCCCACAATAGTATGTAAGTGATGAACGACATCAATGGAATGTACAAATCTGGTGAGTTGACGTCGTAGATTGGAGGAACAAACTGCAGAGCACCACTTGGAGTGGTCAGACCTGGCAGTCCGGTGTCGTTGACATCGTTCACAGTGTTACGGTTCCAATTCTTGTGGTGGTATGGGAAAATAATGAGCACTATCTTCTTGAAAACATACGAATTGCTCACTTTGAAGTAGAACTTCAAATCGTTGGTACCTGGCAAAAATGATCCAAAGTTCTGTTGCAAGTACTGGTTGGACGTTTCGAATTGGCTCTTGGCAAACTGCGATGCAATGCTTGCGGCCTGATCGTTGAAGAAGTTGGGGTATGCCTGGCCTTGTTGATCCTGTGGAAATTGGTTGCCTTGCGGATACTGACCCTGCTGGTTCTGTTGAAACGATGCATGGTGAGGTTGTGGGTGATGTAATCCCTGGGCCTGTTCTTGTGATTGCCCAGGTTGCTGTTGGAACTGCGAATTGCTGTAGGGGTTATACATTGCAGTATTGATTTGGTGTTTTTTTCGAACAAAAAACTGGTTTACAATGTATTTCAATAAGATAGAAAGTAATAGCTCACGATTTCATAATCTTTTACGGGATGTCAAGAAGTTGATGGATACAGAGATGTTTGGGAAAATCATCACCCATCTTCTCCTCTTTAGAACCAAGGAATTCGCCACCACTTCGTTTATGTGAATCGTTCCCTTGACTTCCTAATTGGGAATGATATTCCACTCTTTTTGTCCATTACTAATTTGAACTCCGGAACGCAGCCCACTTTTTTTGCTGCAGCAATACCAGAGATTAACAATTTGATCTAGGAATACCACAGATTACAATTTGAACTAGCAATGGTCCAGGGCAAAGTTTTGGTTGTTTCCAACCGGTTACCAGTCACTATCAAGAGGTCCCCCAATGGATCGTACGACTACTCCATGTCTTCTGGAGGTTTGGTCACGGCCTTGCAGGGATTGAAGAAGTCCACGGAGTTCCAATGGTTCGGCTGGCCGGGTCTTGAATTGCCAGAAAATGAACAGGATAAGGTCAATAGCGACTTGAAGGAGAAGTTCAACTGTACGGCCATCTTCTTGAGCGATCACATTGCTGATTTGCACTACAATGGCTTTCTGAACAGTATTTTATGGCCATTGTTCCACTACCACCCTGGTGAGATGAATTTCGATGAAAATGCTTGGGCAGCCTACATTGAAGCCAATAGAGAGTTTGCAAAGAAGATCGCTGAGCATGTTGGAGATGATGACATGGTTTGGGTTCATGACTACCACTTGATGCTCCTTCCTCAAATGTTGCGTGAACTCATTGGTGATTCTCGCAAGAATGTCAAGATCGGTTTCTTTTTACACACACCTTTCCCATCCTCGGAAATTTACAGAATCTTGCCTGTGAGAAAGGAGATTCTCGAAGGTGTGTTGAGCTGTGACTTGATTGGTTTCCATACGTATGATTATGCCAGACACTTCTTATCGCTGGTTTCGCGGATTGTGCCGAATGTTTCTACATTGCCCAACGGTATCGAATTTGAAGGCAGGTCGATTAGCGTTGGAGCGTTCCCCATCGGAATTGACGTGGACTTGTTTGTGGACGGTGTGAAGAAGCAGCCTGTTATCGAGAGGGTCAAGCAATTGAAGTCGAAGTTCGGTGATACTAAGGTCATTGTCGGTGTGGACCGTTTGGATTACATCAAGGGAGTCCCGCAAAAATTGCACGCTTTTGAGATCTTCCTCACTGAAAACCCCGAATGGATCGGAAAGGTGGTGTTGGTCCAGGTCGCAGTGCCTCTGCGTGGTGATGTTGAGGAGTACCAGTCTCTTCGTGCCACAGTCAACGAGTTGGTTGGAAGAATCAATGGAAAGTTTGGAACAGTGGAATTTGTTCCTATCCACTACATGCACAGATCGGTTCCATTTGACGAACTCATCAGTTTGTACAACATCTCGGACGTGTGTCTTGTCAGTTCCACCAGAGACGGTATGAACTTGGTGTCGTATGAGTATATCGCGTGTCAGAAGGAGAATAAGGGAGCACTTATTCTTTCTGAGTTTGCAGGAGCTGCACAATCGCTTAACGGAGCACTCATCGTTAATCCATGGAATACGGAAGAGTTGAGCGATGCCCTCAAGGAGAGCTTGACATTGCCTAAGGAAAAGAAGGACCTCAACTTTGATAAGATGTTTTCCTACATATCAAAGTATACTTCTGGGTTTTGGGGAGAGTCGTTTGTGAAGGAGCTTTACAAGTGCAACAATAAGAAGTTGAGTAAGTAGAAAGAGGCAAGAGGCATTTCTGAAAAGCAAGAGGCATTTCTGAGAAGCAATAGGCATTTCTGAGCAAAGCGAAGAAGTGCCTAAAGAGAGGTCTGAAAGTTTTAAAGTGCCTAAAGTGAGTCTTTTGATTCAAGTTCCTCTGAGTGAAAAGGCCTTGCTCTTCCAGTCTTGCTCTTCCAAGTGAGGTCATAAGCTTGCAGTCCCTTTTGAGCCTAATGCCGGTCAAATAGTTAGCAATTAGCCTAATAAGTTGTTCGTATAGAATTTATCTGGACGTGGTATAGTTTACATAAATGCTGACATACCTATAGATTTATTGTAGGCATTTTGTTTAATGCAAGTTTATCCTATAGATGTATAGATCGATTTGATCCTATCGATTTGATGTTATCCTATCGATTTTACCTATCGCCTTTATCTTTTTCCTTATACTTACTAGGTCATATATTCTAGTACTCCTATCCCAATTATGCTATGCTAATCCACATACTCTGTGATTGTTTGAGCCGGCAAACTTGATATGGTGTGTGATTTGAGGTTGGCCTTGGTCAATGGGTGTCCTGGAACCTTCTTGTTCTCCTTGTTCTCCTCGTCCTCCGCCAGCTTGACATACAACCTCTTTGCTGGTGCCGGCAACGAGAGGTTGGCCTTTTCTGATACGCCGAGTTCCTTGGAAAAATCGGCTGTGATGACCTGCGGACGGATTCCCAACTTGGATAAAAGGGAACTGTTGGAAAATAAATACGATGCTGCGGGCGATGTGTGGTTTGGTTTCTCCAAGATCACGGACTCAGAGTAAAGTGATTTTTCTGGCAAGTAGCTCTTGTGTGAATACACAGGCTTACCCTTGTGGAGGTCTTCCTCAGACTTCTTCTTTGGAGACTTCGACTTGGGCTTTGTGCTCTGCAGCTCTTCCTTGAAATGATTGACGTCTTCTTCAAAGTTCTTCGCGGAGCTGAATGCAGTCATCAAGTACGGCAACTCCTCGGAAATCGTCGTCTTCTGGAATAATGTGGACGTCGAAAGGGACGATATCGAGTCTCTTCTTTGCAGACGAGGGGTTTGCTGATCCTCAAACAGCGATGCGTTCATATTGTGATTACTCTGTGACTTGGTGATCGAATGCACCATGGCACCGTGGTGCAGTGACAGGTACATTGACGACCCAAACTCAGAGTCCAGGTAGTCGTAATCGTCGTCTTCTTCTGGTGTGCGTGGACTGTTTACGCGCGTTGCGTTCGAACGACGGATAGGTCTTGGAGCAGATTTGGTGGCTGTGGCAGGACTCAAGAGTTCGTCTTTATTAGAGTGTTTCTGAGGAAGTTCGTCGCTTTCAGTATCGCTTGATTTCAGTCCTTCATTTGGTCTCAGTCCTTCATTTGGTCTCAGTCCTTCATTTGGACTTGATTTTCTATGACTGGGTTTTCTCACTCCTTCACTTCCCCTTTGATTCCTTTCTATTCCTTCACTTTCACTCCTTTCTTCACTCCTCTTCATTCCTTCTTCTCTCTCTCCCTCATATCTTGTCACCGCAGCCTCCCTCACCTTCTCCAACTTAAATGCCTCAAACATCTTCTCCATGTCGTTGATCACCGCCAAACACTCGTACTTTGCACCGTTGTCCTCCATGTCGATCGCATCGTTCAATTGCTTCAAAAGATTCACAATGAACGATTTGTACGTTAAAACCGTCTGGTTATCCTCATCGTTCCCATCGTCTTGCAACATCACCTCCAACTCCTTGCCAATGGATATCAACTTGGCCTTCAGGTATGCCACCGTCAACTTGTCCACCACCTCGTTCTTGAGCTTGATTATGCGCAACAATAGCGACGTGAGAAGCGTGCCGCTGTCGGATATATATTCTATAGGGGTCAACGTTCGCGATGCTTTGGTGATGTAGTCGATGTCTATTGCTATCCTGTTCAACTTGTTGTTGAGCTCCTTACACGCAGTCAACACCTTTGCTGCGATGCTGTTGTTGAACGACTTAATCTCCTCGTTTTCTGTCTCATTGAAATGCGTGTCACTGTTGTAGTCTAACGAAAGAAACTCCCAGCTTTTGAACTTGAGCTTGACCTTTTCGAGCGTCTGTAGTATGCTCAAACTCGACTGGCACAACTTGCTCACCTTGCGCTCAGTCAACGGAAACCCATTGATGAGCAGAATCAACTCGTTGGTCTTGTCTTTGTCACGGTTCAAGTCGGGGTCTTGTATCAACCGTATTATTGGGTCTTCATATATGGACTCGACCTCGGTCATGTTGAAATGATCTTTTTCGTGCTGTTGAATATGCTATGTCTTAATGCAATGACCACGTCCAGTGTGCGCTGTTGTGTGTCTATATCTATACTGTTTGTGGTGTCGTATATCTACCGCCAGTTGCTAATCAGGTGTTTTTCGGCTCCTAAAAAAAATCGTCTTCTCAAGATTCGATGTTTGGATTTTATTTACTTTTTCACTCAGGGAGGCATTGCGCATAAATGCAGGAATCGTGGACTGTTGTCAAAGTCTGTGAATCCACGTAGTTTTGCCAACGGCCGGACTGCTCCCGATAATTTGGGGTAATCTGGAGTTCAAAACTTCGAGGGGTCGGACTTAAGTGCGTTCCCATCTCAACGTGGAATTCCGTAAAAACGGAGCAGATTTGATTTCTTTTGTAGAGGATTGGCAAGATAACGATCTTGACGGAGTCAAGTCAGTGATCAACTTTAATGACAATCAACTGTAATGACAATCAACTGACATGAGTGAATACTTGAACACTTATCTTAAACACATTTGAAGTTTAACAAAAATATTACTAGGATAAGAAGGACAATGTTCATCAATATTCTCCCAATTTAGCTCCCAATTTATTAACTCAAATTTACCTTATCTCACACATTCCCTTCATACCTCTCTTCCATGATTGCTCCTTTTTCATTGCTCATATCTCACATTTCTTTTGAATCGATATTTCTCCTATAGCAATGATGGTGTTTTTTGATGATACTTGATAATTAAGGCTAAACGAACTTGACAAAGTGATCCACTTAATAGAGCGAATACTCAATTATACTGTCAATTAATGTTTACAGCGCTCAATTTTTAATGCTTATTCCTACTCAACTCTCCACCCAACTCGAACTACTACATCGTCCCCCTCACTCACTCTTGTTTCTCCTTTACTGTTTTCTCCTTAACTCTTTCCTCTTCTTTCTCTTGTTTTCTCTCACCCCTACTCTCATAAGCCGTACTTCATTACTATATGCGTTGTCAAGCCGAATATCCCGCCAACATATGCTGTATGCCTTCTAAGAATGCTCGAGAGCAGGTCTCGCTATACCTGCAATGTCTATTCTATCCCTTCTTCTTCAACATGCGCTCGTACCACTGGTCCATTGTCTCGTTTGGATGTATGGCCACTATGATGAGGGTCATGTTATCGAACCCTATACCTGTGATGTTATTTGCCATTGTCAAGCAGTCGTGCAAAACGAACTCCACCACTTTGTGCAACTTCCATCCTATGCCCAACATCTCCTTCACGGTGGTGACGAGCTTGTCGTTGGAGTAGCAGTCCCAGATTCCGTCGCACGCAATGCACATGAACTCAGGCAACGGGTTGTACTCCGAGGCCAAATCGTATACCAACACATCCGGTTCCACCGTGACTTGGAAAAGCTCTGGGGGAATATGCACGAACTGCTTTTGCTTGGACCCTGACTTGACATTCTTCCGTTGGTTCGCAATGATGAACCTGTTCTTGGAGCTGCGCAAGTAGGGAGATTTGAACTTGAAGTCTCCGAATGCTCGCGATAATGCCAAGATCTCATTAATTCTGCTGTTCATGACGTAGCCGTTGCTGTTTTCAATACGAATGCGTTCGTTCATGAGGATCGGCTTGTGGTCAAACGACATGGTTTTCGGTTTGCCATTCACCGAGAGAATGCATCGCGAGTCTCCGGTATTCGCCACTATTATATATCTCCCCTTGATCATCGTAGCCACTATTCCCGTCGACCCGCAATTGACAAAGTTGGGCATGCGCGACAACTCCAGGTCCGCCTGGAAAAAGGCGTCCTTGATCGTTTTATTGTATTCCGCAAGGGATAAACGCTTGTGGTTGAGCAGTTTGAAAATGTGCTTCGGTAGCACTTCTGCGAGGTGTTCCAGGCACTGGGTGCCGCCGTGTCCGTCGAAAACCCCAAACACCGCCAAGGACTCGTCCTCGTTGATTTTCACATCGTGCGCATCTTCCATGGTCATACGGTACCCTTGCATCGAACCAACACAGAACGATAGCGTCAGATACGTCTTGTAGTCGATCGTCTTGTCTTCTACAGGGTGTGACAATAATTGACCCATGATGAAACTTGGCTTGTTGTTTCAGGCTCGGAGTAACTGCCTCAATGCGTGTGAGATTGGTGGATATTCCGTGTGAAACGTAGCTAAAGATGAAAACCAGCGAGAGAGGATCTTCAATTTAATGTTTCCCGTAAAGTTTATGAGCCAACAATTTTTGTACAACCCGCCTTTTTTAGGTGGCACTGGGACGATAACCAAAAACGTCGCGCCTAGCACACAAAAGTCGCGCTCCGAAAAAGTTACGACATTTCCTTCCCCCGCAAGCAAACTAGCAATTCGCTTAAGGGGCAGAACTTCCACACATTCCCAGACCCACCAAAAAAATACTATAGAGAATGCAGATCCCAGTAGTCAACCGAGACTCAATTGTCGGTGACAAGCACTACAGAGCGCCCACGTCGTTCCCGCTCGGTCCCTTCACCAAGTACAAGGGGAACCCCATTCTCAAACCAAACCCTGATTTTGAGTTTGAGAGCGGGTACTTGTACAACGCAACCGCAATTGTAATTGACCAACGGGTGTTTTTGTTGTACCGCGCGCAAAATAAGGCAAAAGAGTCCTCAATTGGGCTTGCGTGGTCCGACGACGGTTTCAACTTCAAAAAATACCACAAGCCTATCTTGCGTGCAAGTGAGCCGTGGGAAGCCGGGGGAGGTCTTGAGGATCCACGCATTGTAAGAGACCCGGAATCGAAGTTGTTTGTGGTGACTTACACTGCTTATGATAAGATTACTGCTCGTCTCTGTGTGGCCACGCTGGAGGACTTGTTCCACTGGAAGAAGTACCCTTCGTTTGTGCCCCTGAACTGGCAAGACATTGCCATTTCGTGGGACAACATTCCGTTGATTCGCTACGAATGGCTGAAATCCGGGGCTATCTTCACAGAAAAGTCAAAGGATGGCAAGTACTATATGATCTTTGGTGACTCGCACTTGCACTTGGCTGAATCTACTGACATGATCCACTGGAGACCTATTCATGGTAACTACAATGCAAATCGGTTCACGGAGCCAAAACTTACTTGGGAAAATAAACTCATCGAGTCGGGTCCAGCACCTATCAAGCTTGACAATGGCGCCAACCAGTGGGTTTTCCTCTACAACGCAAGTACCACCGGTGGGTACAACTTGGCAGCAGATACCTACTCCATTGGCCAAATGTTGATTGATTACGACAATATCCGAAACGGACCGTTGGCACGCTTGGACTCTCCATTCATGAAGCCGCTGGAGAAGAACGAGTACGAGGGCCAGGTCAACAAGGTTGTCTTCTGTGAGGGCATTGTTCAGTTCCAGGGCAAGTGGTTATTGTACTACGGTCAAGGAGATTCTGAGTTGGGAGTAGCAGTTGCAGATGCGAAGTAGAGATGAAGCAGGAACTAAAGTGCCTCACTACCTTAAAAAATCAACCTCGCTCGACAGGTTCGACTGCGCCCTGGTCACGCTACACACGAGCTCCGCTCGTAAAATGGCTGCGAAAAAAAAGTTACACAATTAGAACAAATAAAGATTATGACAAGGTAGTGTAGGAAACGGTAGAATGTGGGAGGATCATATAACATTTGTTAATATTGATCAAATGAACTAAAACGAAAACTCTTGCTATTTTTCTCTCTTACTATCATATCCATACTATCATATTCTTACTATCCTTCTTTCCTATTCTCCATTTCTAGTATTCTTTATATTTCTTTCCTATTTATCCTTCAATCTCCATTTCTACTATTCCCTTCTACCATAACTCATTACTATGCCCTTCTTCTTTGTGCCCGCTTCCTCTCCACGATCTCCCTGATCATGAGCGACATCGTCGTGTCCGCGTTGGCCGTGCTGTCGATGGCCACAAACCCGCAGTTCCAGAACTTGGCCAACTTCATTCCGTTCTCCACAAACTTCGGCGAGCTCAAGCTATTATCCACGTTCGTGCACACGAGCCAAATAGGCGGAGGGCAGTTGGGGTCCGCGGGGTCTGTTGGGTTCTCCATCAACCGAATTTCCGTGCGCAACTCCGCACGCAACTTCTCCAAATCACTTGGGTTCTGCTGCAGCCACATGTTGCGCATCGCGTTCTTGATTGAAAAGATATCGTGTTCCTTACCTTTTTCCCACCTGCTCTTGAATGTGTTATACTCCTGCCACGCCTCGTTCAACGCCTGCTTCATTATCGCAAGAAGGTTGAACGCATCTCCTTCAACTCCAGCAGGCAATTCTTTAGATGAACTCTCTTCCGGAGGGGTATCCACGTTCTCTAATATATCATTGTATGAGGGTGGGTTGTATGACGGAACCAGTGAGTAGACAAAAAAGTACCCGTCAATATGTCCATTCAACTCACTTGCACCACTGGCAACTAGCAACGGGTTCGTCAGCACCGGCTTTCTAGGCTCGTCTGCAAGATGTCGTAAAATTTCCTTGCCTAATTTAATGTGTAGCGAGACTTCTAGAAATGGAACGATCTGGCTCGGCTTGAACGCAGGGGTATCTATAAGCTCCACTAAAATAGGTGTTGTGTGTGGTGCGACATACTCACTCTGTGCTTCTTCGTGTTTGAATCGATACAACTTATAGTACTCGTTTTTCCCTGTCACCACAACCTCGTCTGATGAAGTTTTGTGTGACAGCACGGGCAGAATTTGCTGTTGTGCAGAGTTTCCCACTTTTGAGATGTGCTGATACAACATTGGACTCAATACCGTTCTTTCTAACTGCAACATTTCCCTCGCAGGCACGTTGGAGCTGGATCCGTCTAAGATCATCCGACTTGTTTCGTCCTCCGTGGTGAAATTGAAGAGCACTGGGTTGATTTGAGTTGTTGGGTAGTACGTGTCTCGGAATATACCGTACGCTAATTTCGATATGAGGCAAGTTTTCCCTGTCTTGGATTCTCCAAGAAGCGCTACTCTAACCGGATTCGAGTCATTTATGGGGCCCTCCACATCTTTGGAACTCAACGCTTGCTTGCGAAGTAAGTGGGACATATAACTCTCAACTGATCGCAAATAAATCTCTTTACAGGGCAAAAAACATCGGACCTGGTAAAGGCGGCGTGCACGTGACGTAGTCCGGGAGTCAGCCAAAAAAAGAGTTACAGAATGAAGTTGGAGTATGGTTCTAGAGGATGAAATAAGCGTACTCCAGAGACAAGTTCGGGGAAATGATGCTGTTAGCTTCCTCAGTAAGGAGCGCATAAACGATATATTTCGGGCAAGCAATGGAGACATTGAAGTCGACGACTTTGTTGCACTGCAACGATCACATCCGGAGGTACCATCAGTATCAGCGAGCTCAGTACACGCTCTTGCCATACAATTGACCAAATTAAAGACGATCAACACCAACCACAAGATCAACTCGCTCGATCGCCTTATACTGTCTGTTAGCACGAAGAACGACAAGCTTAAAGTCGAGGTAATCCAGGCTCGTGAAAAGGTGGAGGTGGCAAAGAAGGCCCTAGAAGTGCGAGCGGGTCAGATAGAGAGGGAGTATAATGAGGCCAACACTGAGATATCTGCGCACCTAGAGGATTTGAAGACTTTTAAAATCAAGCAGATACAATTGCATTCGTTCAAGCTTAGAGTACAGCATTTGAAGACATTGAAAGAGTTGACATTTTCCATGGATAAGGAGTTGTTGGTGAATTCGCAGCCTATAATACCACTAGGAAAGCTCCTCAATGCAAATATTCTCCATATCAATCAATTTTTGGAGAATGTGGTGTTGATACAGGCTCGTTTACGCGACATCTTTGATATGAAGTTCCCATTCTTGGACGAACTATTGCATTTGTTACCGCGGAGCGAGTTCTTTGATTTGATCAAAGAGAAGGAAATACGCTTGGTGGGACAACCGGATGAGTTAAAAGACGTTTTCAAGGACGAGCTGGTTTCTGTTCCTGAAAATAATGAGAAGATCATCAAGTTGGGAAATATGATAAAACTCCCATTGAGTTCAAAGACAATCAACATGCAGAGGCGAGCATCTCTAGTGAAACAGGCTAATGAGCTGCCCAGTGCAGAGCCCGCCGAAGTCTCTCACAAATTCAACAACCTGTTGGCTCCGCTGGTTTCTCCACGGTCCCCGAACCCAGTGGAACCGTCCCCAAACCCCAACTCGAACAGGAAGATAGTGATTATTCCTCATAAGATCCTCAGCAAGCCATTCAACAAGCTATCGATCAAGGAGTTCCTCAAGTTCTTACTCGTTGTGGTGAAGATCCTAGTGAATTTCAAGGTGTTCTTTGTTTCGAACCAACAGGACAACTACGATCCCGAGACCTTTTACGATTTTGACGAAATATTGCACCGGTTGTACTATTTGAACATAAAGAACTCCACGGCAACCGTAGCGTATGCCGATGACAATCTCAAACTGATGATGGAGCAGGTCTACCGTAAGTTGATTCACGTGGAGATGCAAGTGCCGTCTTCGCTCAAGGACTTGAACGTCAGTTCGCTTATTGAAAATCAGATGAAGTTGAAGTTGAACGATTGGGATGTTGTCAGCAAAGCTAGTTAGGGGAGGTATAGATAATAAACTGGATGTAAGGTATCAAGAGAATGAGAAAAGGTATGACGAGAATGAGAAAAGGTATGAAGAGAATGAGAAAAGGTACGAAGAGAATGAAGGTATGATGTAGAAAAGGAATCAAGAGGATGTGGTTTCAATTTAATAAATTTCTATAGAATATAAAGAGATTGGACATACATTTCTGGATGCTTCTTTATAGCACTTTTCAATTCCTACCTAATAGCAATTTTCCGATTTTCGTCAGATAAGACCTTTTGTGGCGTAGTAATACACTCTGCCATTGCCAACGCAATTGGTAAGGGAACTTCTTCATATCCAATCCAGCGTATCTTTAGCACTCCCCCTTTCAAATCCTTCAATCCTACGGTCTTATCGCCATTGAAGGTATTTTGGGTGTTCGACATTGTGCGTAAACCCGTGTCGTGAGTAAATTCCATCACGGAAATTCGTTGAAACCCGAAATTGTTGTCTCCTAAGTGTTCAAAAAAATCTTATCAACCAGCTAATTAACTACAACTGACTCAATCAATCAATCATGTCACTCACTGATAAGGAATTGTTCGAGTTGAACAAGAAGGCCGTGACTGAGGGTTTCAAGATCAAGCCAAGAATTAACTATAACACTGTTGGCGGTGTCAATGGTCCATTGGTTATCTTGGACAACGTGAAGTTCCCTCGTTACAACGAAATCGTCAATTTAACCTTGCCAGATGGAAGTGTCAGACAAGGTCAGGTTTTGGAAGTCAAGGGCACCAAGGCTATTGTTCAGGTCTTTGAGGGTACCTCTGGTATTGATGTCAAGAAGACTAGAGTCGAGTTCACTGGTGAGAACTTGAAGATTCCAGTTTCCGAGGACCTGCTTGGTAGAATCTTCGACGGTTCTGGTAGACCAATTGACAAGGGTCCAAAGATTTTTGCAGAGGACTACTTGGACATTAACGGTTCCCCAATTAACCCATACGCTCGTATTTACCCTGAGGAAATGATTTCCACTGGTATCTCGGCTATCGACACCATGAACTCCATTGCCAGAGGTCAGAAGATTCCTATTTTCTCTGCTTCTGGTTTGCCTCACAACGAGATTGCTGCGCAGATCTGTAGACAGGCTGGTTTGGTCAGACCAACCAAGGATGTCCACGATGGTCACGAGGAGAATTTCTCCATTGTGTTCGCCGCTATGGGTGTCAACTTGGAAACCTCCCGTTTCTTCAAGCAGGATTTCGAAGAGAACGGATCCTTGGAGAGAACCTCGCTTTTCTTGAACTTGGCCAATGACCCTACCATTGAGAGAATTATTACTCCTCGTTTGGCCTTGACCACTGCCGAATACTTGGCTTACCAAACCGAAAGACACGTGTTGACCATCTTGACCGATATGTCTTCGTACGCCGATGCATTGAGAGAAGTCTCTGCTGCCAGAGAAGAAGTCCCAGGTAGAAGAGGTTACCCAGGTTACATGTACACTGATTTGTCCACCATTTACGAGAGAGCCGGTAGAGTTGAGGGCAGAAACGGTTCCATCACTCAGGTTCCTATCTTGACCATGCCTAACGATGATATCACCCACCCTATTCCTGATTTGACCGGTTACATTACCGAGGGTCAGATCTCCATTGACAGACAGTTAGACAACAGAGGTATCTACCCACCTATCAACGTGTTGCCATCCTTGTCTCGTTTGATGAAGTCCGCCATTGGTGAGGGTATGACCAGAAAGGACCACGGTGATGTTTCTAACCAGTTGTACGCCAAGTACGCCATTGGTAGAGATGCTGCTGCCATGAAGGCTGTCGTCGGTGAGGAGGCTTTGTCCACCGAGGACAAGTTGTCTTTGGAGTTCTTGGAGAAGTTTGAGAAGAACTTCATCTCGCAAGGTCCTTACGAGAACAGAACCATCTTCGAGTCCTTGGACCAGGCCTGGTCGTTGTTGAGAATCTACCCTAAGGAGATGTTGAACAGAATCAGTCCAAAGATCTTGAATGAGTTCTACGAGAGATCGAGAGAACAGGATGAGGAGGACGAAGAGGACGCAGACAAGTCCCACGATTTGATCGACGCTTAAAAATGTTGAATAATTGTTTCAATTCATCTATAGAAAGACAGCTTTCACTTATTTCATCAATATATAAAAAAATTAATGTCTGCAGAAGGGAAGTAGAGGAGCCTCATAGCAAATACATTTCATACAACTAGTTGAGAGCCACGATCAAATATTTCATTCTATATGAGAATCCGTAATTATAAGTTTTCTCGTCAACCATCTTCCTTACCCACACTTAATCTACCGTTTCCTACTTCTCTTATCTTTCCTCTTCTCTTTCCTTTATGCTACTCTATATGCTATTCTTTTGGTTACCAATGTAGTTGATGGCGGAACCGGCCTTGAAGAACTCCACCTGGTCCTTGGACATGGTGTGCTTACAAAGGATCTCGAACTCGGAACCGTCCTTCTTAGTAACCTTCATTCTCAAGACACCACCGTTGTTACCCTCCTTCGCAATCATGTCTGCCAAGTCGACAGTGGTCAACAAGTCACCAGCGGAGATCTTGTCGTAGTCAGCCTCATCAGCGAAAGTCAATGGCAACATACCCTGCTTCTTCAAGTTGGTCTCGTGGATTCTGGCAAACGACTTGACCAAAATCACAGAACCACCGAGGAAACGTGGTGACAATGCAGCGTGTTCTCTGGCAGAACCCTCACCGTAGTTGTGCTCAGCAACAACAACCCAAGGTCTGCTCTCGTCCTTCCACTTGATCATCAACTCTGGAATCAGGTACTTGTCACCATTCAAGTCGTAGGCAACGTTCACCTCACCAGTCTCCTTGTTAACGGCACCAATCAAGGTGTTGTTGGAAATGTTTTCCAAGTGACCCTTGTACTTCAACCAAGCACCAGCAGCGGAAATGTGGTCAGTAGTACACTTACCCTCGACCTTCAACAAAACGTTGGTGGACATTTCCTCACCATTCCATGGAACGAAAGGCTCAAGCAACTGCAATCTGTCAGACTCTGGCGAAACGTTCACATCGACTTCTGGCTTTGGTTGTGGGTTGGCCTCAGGGTAGAACTCGTCACGACCCTTGATAAATCCAGAGTCTGGCAACTCATCACCCTGTGGTGGAACGAATCTGAAGGATTCACCATTTGGCAAAGGAATGGCGTCAGTGACTGGGTTGAAGTTCATGTCACCAGAGTAGATCATGGCAGTGACCATATCTGGGGAGGTCAAGAAGTTCATGGTGTTACGGTTACCATCGTTTCTTGCTCTGAAGTTTCTGTTGAAAGATGTGAAGATGGCATTGTAGTCAGTAGAGTCCTTGGAAACATCGGTTCTGTCCCATTGTCCGATACATGGACCACATGCGTTAGCCAACACAATTGCACCGTTCAGTTCAAAAGTGTCAATCAAACCATCTCTCTCGATAGTGGCTCTGATCTGCTCGGAACCTGGAGTGACGAAGAATGGAATCTTTGGCTTAAGACCAGCGTTCTCGGCCTGCTTGATAAGCGAAACGGCACGCGACATGTCCTGGTACGAAGAGTTGGTACACGAACCAATCAAACCTGCACTCACAGTCTCTGGCCATCCCTCACGGGCGGCAGTCTCACCGAATTTCGAGATTGGAGTCGACAAATCTGGGGTAAATGGACCGTTGACGTGTGGCTCCAATTCACTCAAGTTGATCTCCACAACCTTGTCGTACTGAGCACCCTCGTCGGCCTTGAAGAAGTTGTGCTGTTGTGCGATGCTGTCAATCAGCTGTGCAATAGGACCTCTGCCAGTCTGCTCAAGGTACCTGCGGTGAGCTGCTTGGTAAGGGAAAGTTGAAGTAGTAGCACCGATCTCAGCACCCATATTACAAATGGTAGCCATACCAGTACATGACAAAGACGAAACACCATCGCCAAAGTACTCCACAATGAAACCAGTACCACCTCTCACGGTCAAAACACCTGCCAACTTGGTGATGACATCCTTTGGAGAAGACCAACCAGACAAGTGGCCAGTCAACTTGACACCCAAAACCTTTGGAGCCTTCAACTCCCATGGAGTACCAGTCAAGGCATCGACAGCATCAGCACCACCGACACCAATGGCAATTGCACCCAAACCACCTGCGTTTGGAGTGTGCGAGTCAGTACCCAACATCATCAAACCTGGGACAGAAAAGTTCTCAAGAACAATCTGGTGGATGATACCAGAACCTGGACCCCAGAATTGAATACCGTATTTTTCACCACACAGCTGCAAAAAGTCAAAGACTTCCTTGTTTGTGGCAATGGACTTGGTCAAATCGTCCTCTGCACCCTCCTTACCAACAATCAAGTGGTCACAGTGGATGGAAGCAGGAACAGCGGTCAGGGCCATACCACAAGTCATGAATTGTAAAAGGGCCATTTGAGCAGAAGCATCTTGCATAGCAACTCTATCAGGGTTCAACTTCAAGTATTGTTCACCTCTGATGCTTGACAACTTTCCAGAAAGCTCCTCTGGGTTGCACAAGTGCGAGTACAAGATCTTTTCAGCCAAAGTCAATGGCTGGTTGTCCAACACCCTGTTGACAGTGTCCAAGTTCTTGATCAACTTGGCGTAGGGAGGAGTTCTCACCTTCAAATCCTCAGGAACATGGAAAATGGAGTCAGCCGCAGTGGCCAACAGCCTCACGTTTCTCTGGATATTTATTACTCGTCTCGCCGATAACATGGTTGGTTGGGGAACGGTCTTGTGCGAAGTATCGATATTATATGTAAAAAAGAAAAGAGTGCAAAAACGAAAAATCTGAAAATTGATTTCATCTCGGCCAATCGCAGAATCTTCAGTTGGGATTACGTGGGGCTATGACTCAGACCGGTTCCGCGCCGTAATTCTTATCGTCACGTGAACGTAGAGTCACCGATAAAGCGAAAAAAGAGTTAGTCATTTCACGTGAACATAGTCGGATGATGAGTGATCATGTGATGTGGTCATATGACAATCAATCTCGTGTGTGGTCATATGATACTAAGTCACCTGATAAACAAGTATCTTTACCTCATTCAATACTACCTTATTCAATAGATATTCATTAAGTTTAAAAACAATCGTATTCAGTAGTTTTCTATTCTTGCTTCATTCTCAGCCTTTTGCGTCTTCTCTTCTATTCTATCAATGTGGTCTACATCTCCACTCCTCGTCATCCTCCATCTCCTCTGTCCTTGTTTATAGGTCCTTATTCATCTCCTTCCTCTCTCTCTCTTCTCTCCTCTCTTCCTCTCATCTCCCCTCCCTAAATCAATCCATTGTAGGCTCTGGTCACCCATCCACAGTCTCTCACGTTGTCGTCGTTTGCGTCCACCTTCCAGTTGGTCTCGCCATCCTCGTAGTTGAGCGAGATTTCACCCGCAGGCTTCGAGATGCACAAGAACTTGCCGTTTGGCAAGAGGCACCTCAACTGAGACGAAGGGTATGGGCATGGGCAAAAGTTTGGGCCCTCCACACAAATACCTGTGTCAGCACACAAGTACTTTTCGCATCGCGTGTTCAACATGGCCTCCTCAAATTGCTGTGGGGTGTCGAGTCTGCCCTCAGGCTCGTGTTGCTCCTGGTGCCCGAAGCCACCTCCGAAGAAGTTGAAGAAGTTAGCCTGGACCCCAAGCGCGAATGCCAATAGTATGAAGATCATGATGATTAAGTCCACGTCGCAAAAAATTAAGTATTTATGGCGCTACCAGGAGGCTGCAAAAAGGAAAATATAAGGTTGAAAAGGTTGGCGTAGTAGAAGAGTGGAATAGGAGTGGAGTTGACTGGAAAAAGGATGGAGCAAGACCAGAAAGACTGGAGCAAGACTAGAAAGAATCAAGTAAGACTACTGGAGTAAGACTAGTAAGACTAGAAAGACTGCACTAAGATGAATTGAACTTGTACAGAATACTTCCATTAACTAATAATCAAGCGACGAAAGTGAATCCTCAACCTCCATGCGAACCTCTTGTAATGCACGTGCCTCGGACCTCACTCCCAAAAACCAGATGAGTCCGTTCAAAACGCCCGTGATACCTATTAACGTGCTTGCCAACATCATGATGACTGAGGACCACGACGCTCTGGCTGCAGCAAATGACACCGCAACATGCAACAAAATCACAACCACCAACGATAACAACAAATGATACTTCCTCCAATTAGATTGTTGTGGAATGGTGTGTTTCAAATATGTGCTCAACTCGAGCATCAACTCTTTGTAGACCTCCTCTCTACTGCACCCATCTTGTTCACCGGCTTTCTCGTGCTCAATCTCGCCCCTCAGCTTAATCTGCAACTCTGCAAAGTACGCAAAATGGTCCGAGTACGAGCAGTCAAGCGGTGCTGGCAATCTCTCAGTGAAATGCACTGAGCCCTTCACCGCCTTGATTGTAGTTGGGTCAATGAGAGCATAATCCAAACGACATGCCTCCCATAATTCGCGGTTTGCTCTCCAAGTATTTAACTGTGAGTCGCAGGTGATTCCTCCCAAAACGACCTGTTCACGTGGAGAGAGTCTAGCAATCTCCTCGTTGGAATACACCTTATCACTGTCCCGATGGCAGTTAATCCACGAGTCTTCGAGACCAGCTTCGACTGTGAAGAGTCTGTAAGGTAAAGACCCAGGTTTTGAGTTCAAATCACCGACCTGTATCACGGCATAGCCCGCTCTTTTCAACATTCGCACGATTTTGGTAAAGTCCCAAGCCTGGCACGCACGATGGCAGGCATAAGCCGCATCGCCACTTTGGGCGTATGGGGCATGCATGTGAGAGTTCAACACTGCGATTGGCATTGAGCTGTCGTCTAATGGTTTTAAGAGTGTCACGGCAATACTTTTACCAACTAACCAATCTCCTCTAAAAAAGGCTGACGCCCTACCATTGATTGGGAATCTGTATAAGAACGACTCTTCGATTGGAATCTTGGAAAGAATCACCAATCCGGGACCAGTGATCATTCCTGACTTGAACTGCCTTCTGAATGGGTAGTTCTTTGCACATACCTCGTTCAAATACTGCCAGTCGCCTTCACACCATACTTCTTGAAGAGCAACAATGTCGTATTCCTCGTCGGGTCCAGGGTTTGCAAGCCTGTCTGCGATGCCCTTGAGCCGCTCAGTCCTGTGTTTGGAAACAAACTTAAGTCCCCAAGTGTTGAAGGTCAAAAGCTTTACAGTTCGCTTTGGTTGTGCCATGATGATGATGGTCTTTTTTTGAAATCAATCGCGGTGCGAAAATAAATAAAAACAAACAAGGCACCATGAACCAAACACTGATGGAGGAGTTCGACTTGCTCCAGGTTCAGATGAGGGAGTTCCAGTCTTCCATCGAGCAAAAGTTGAATTTGAAGAGAGTGAAGTTAATGACCGATAATCAAGACTACCAGCTTCGTATCAGTGAGCTCAGGTCCCAAGAACACAAGCTCAAAGAGCAGATATCGCTGCTAAAGTCAAAGGAAGAGAAGACGAAAGAGAACTTGGATAGGTCAATTCACGTGTTGGAAACCCAGAAAGAGAAAGTTGACGAGCTTCAACGCAGACAGGCTGAATTGGTGGGGCAGAAACAAGAGTTGCAAGAAGAGGTAGGAAGTCTCACTTCGCAAATACAAGATTCACACAAGGAGTTTGACGCTATACAGAAGAATCTCGCGACTCAGGTGAAAAAGGACCTTCCGGAACTCGTGAAGTTCGAGGCATATTTGGGACTCAAGATCATCGCCGTGTCGGTTGATCTCATACGATTTGTCTTCACCAATATAGATGCAAATGACCTCGACCGCGAGTTCTCCATAGAGTTGGACGTCTCCACAGAGCAGTACCGGGTGGGGTCGCCGAGTCCGCAGTTGGACGAGACGGTTGTGAAGGGTTTGGAGGCGGAGTTCAACCAGCACAAGGAACTCGTACGCTTCTTGAAGGGTGTACGAAGCGTTTTCAAGGCATTGGTTTAGTAATAGGACAATAGGGTAGGAAAAGAAGTTGTAAAGTAAGAGGAATGTAAGAGGAAGTGGGAGTAAGTAGTTGCAATCTCTGCTCCTTCTGTTAAACTCTGCCATCGCGTTTCTTTCTCAAGATGGTTGCGTGGTCTAGTTGGTTATGGCATCTGCTTAACACGCAGAACGTCCCCAGTTCGATCCTGGGCGGAATCATTTTTTTGAGTTGGCTGATGCTTCTTTTTCCGGATTCTTCTCTTGCCTCTACTACCCTTCCTATCTGCTCTGTTTATTCTCTTCGCTTACCCTTTTATTCTTTCGCTTACCCTTTTATTCTTTTGCTTACCCTTTTATTGTCTTTATTTACTCCTCTACATCAAACTCTTCAATCTCAAAATCACAGGGAACCCCTCGAAAAAGTGCATGAAGATCCACTGTGCGCGCTCCTTGGCCGGAACTCTGTACTTTCTCAAGAACGGGAGCGTAAAGAGAGTGATTTCCGTCAAGTGGACGGAGTATAAAATCACCATTGTCACCAAAGGTCTCTCCTCAAACACCTTATAATACACCCAGCCAAGCTGTTCAGGCAAGTACTGAGAAATCAACTGGAAAGTGCGGTCCTTAGCAAACGAGTTGCGCACAAACGTAGGACTCAACACGTTGAGGAGCAATACAACACCGATTAAGATGGTTCCAAGACCCATAAATTGAGTACCCAAAACGGTCTTGATTTGCTTGACTGCAAAGCCCTGTTTCCCCGCAGTATAGTGTGCCATTGACACCAACTTATCCTTCAAGTCGGTATACGCAGAAACCTGCACGTTCTTGTCCTCAACGGCATCAGTCCACTTCAATGGGAAGACGTTGGTCTTTTCCGAGCCCTTCAATTTGTACTCAATGGTGAGGGTCTCCAAGTCCACATCGGTGATTTTGACCGATGAGAATTCGAGCGAGCTGGGGTTCTTTTTGCCGTAGACGGCAACGTAGTCGTTCAATGCCAACTGGTGGTCGGCATTCATGTGCCCAATGATTCTTTCTTTGGCCTGAGACATGGTTGTGGTGAGAAGTGTTGGAAGAAGTGTTGAATTTATGCGAATCGGTTTTTGATCATGTGATGGAATTGAGAGGATAGTGTGAATATGTAAAGTGAGGCAAATGCATGAGAATTTCAGAAGAGGTGAAGAGTAGTGGATGTTATTCAGTAATAGTGGATTTTATCCAGTTGCTGCTATTTATCTATACTTCTTCAATATCCTTTATTCAATCAACCATTCTATTCAATATATCTTCAATCCTTTATTCAATCTACCCATTCTATTCAATTTCTCTTCCTTCTATTCCTTCTATTCCTCTCTCCTTTTCTTCTTTTCCGGCTCCCCATCGCTCAAATCAAGAGCCTCGCCCTCCGAGCTGTCCTCCTCCTCTTCGCTCTCCTCCTCATCCTCGTTTTGCAAGGCCACCACATAATACTTGATTGCATTCAAGAACAAGTCGTCCACGATCAAACGCGTCAACTCCTCGCCGCTTCTGAACTCCTTGCCCGGCTTCTCGCCGGTCCATGCAAACCACGAGAAGAACGACTTCATGCCCAATCTGTAGTTCTTCTTGTCCTCCTTGCTCAAGGTGGAGTTTGCGGCCTTTGTGCGGTCCTTGATCAAGCGTGGGTTGAACTCTTCCAAATCCTTTGGCCACTTGACGTCAACGGCCTCAGACACAATCTTTTCCTCACCTTCGTCGATGACAACCTTGAACTTTTTGGTGATGGTCTGCGCATCAACAAGTCCCTCCGAAAACGTGAATGTCACGTCAAAGTCCTTGAAATGCTCCAAATCCTCCGCAGTGGGGTTCTCGATATCGGCAATTCTATACCGCACGCTGATGTTCTCAATTGACTCCAAATACTTCAAGTCCTCAAGTGCAATGTAGTCCGCAAACTCGTCGTTCTCGGCGAGCACAATGTACCAGAACTTGTCGATTTGCGACAAAACAGAGCTCCGCGCCTCGTAAATCTTGCTCGTTTTCCTCAAACGGTAGATCTCGCAGTCACGCTCCACCACACCCATCTCGGTCTCGAGTTCCGCCAACGCATCGAGGCTCTTTTGTAATTTGGCCGAGTCGTCCATCGAATATATATCAAACTGATATTTATTTTTGTTTGGCCCCACAAAAACGCCTGACAGCAATGGCGGAAAGCGAGATCATATCCCGAGTCTTGTTGACCATCGACAAGTACAAGGGCAACATGAACTCGTTCCGGAACGCGGTGATCGACAACGAGTACAACTTTCGCACGTGTCCGCACTTTTTGCGCACCTTGGTGTGGAAGTGTACCCTAATCACCAACAGCTTGAAGATCCACTCATGGCCAGCCGCACTACACAGCACTAGAACAATTTACCACGAACTTCGCAGGCGTCCGGAGATGAGGGTGCCGTGGAACGCACTAGGTGAAGATTCGCCCTATTACCTTGCAAAACAGCATAGATCTCGCTCGTCATCTCCAGGTCCAGCCCTATCTAGAAGCGGCACGCGCAAAAGTAGAAATGCACTTACAAGAGTCGCAGCATCCGACCCGTTGGCAGGAGAGGCCCCCACTGAGGAGGTTGATCTCGAACTTCTTCAGACAATCATCATGGATATTGACCGCTTGTTTCCTGGCGAGGACTTTTACTCGGACTCGCAGTCGCTCTCCAAACGCAGACAGCTAATTGAGGTGTTGTTTGTGTGGTCCAAGTGCAACACTACGGTGGGCTACAAACAGGGTATCCACGAGATTCTGGGTTTGATCTACATGAATTTGCACAAAGAGTCGGCGTCGATGAAAGAGGGCGGATCGTACTCCAGCGATGATATGATGATTCTCAGCATTTTCGACAGCAGGTACTTGGTCCATGATGTGTTCACAATCCTCAACAAGTTTGTGGTGCTGAGTGGCGTGGCGTCTAGTTTCTACGAGAGCGAGCAAGCACTTTGGCTGTCGATCGAAAAGTTCAACATTAACTTGATGAAAGTCGACCAGTTAATCCACTACAACCTCGTGAGCAAGCTCCGCATTGAGTCTCAGCTCTGGATCATCAGGTACTTCCGTTTGCTCCTACTCAGAGAAATTGCGGGACCTGATTTGGAGCTGGTGCTGCTCTTCTGGGACAAGCTCGTTTGCAACCCGCACGGTATCAATGCAATCACAGACATAGTGATGTTCCTGGTGATCCAGATGCTCATTCAGCTCAAAACAGACCTCATTACGTGCGACTTTGGCGAGGCCCTCTCGCTTCTTTTGCACTATCCTGTCCAAGAAAAGGCCGCAAAGAACATGTACGGCTTTGTGATGACGTTGTTCAAGGACGCAGTCAAGTTGTACGAGGTGCGTGCCCAGGACTTGAAGTTGTACGAGTGCGGTTTGAAGTTGAATGCGATTTACAACCCCAATGTGAAGATCCTGGTGAGTGCATCAGCATCTGCAGCAGGCTCGCGATCCCCAACACCAACACCACCCGATTCAAAGGCGGAGAAGATGAAGTTTGAGAAGATGCGTTTGGAGATGCGCCTCAAGAAGCGCACCCAGGAGTTGTTAAAGAAATAGAATAATAGATAAAAGTAAGGTATAGAGTAGATAAGAATCAGAATCAGAAATCAGAAATCAGAAATCAGAAATCAGAAATCTTCAAAAGCATTAGAAATCATAAATCCAGAAGTCTTCAAAATCTTCAAAAGCATTAGAAATCAGAAACCTTCAAAATCATCAGAAAGCATTAGAAATCGTCTGAAATATCTGAAATCATCTGAAATCGCTTCATCAATCAACACTAATCAATCCTTCACACTTCAAATAATACCATTTCTCCAGCTGTTATTAAAACAGCTAAAAGTTTACTCTTATTTTTCATTTCTTTTAAATCGATTTCATTTTTCATTACAATGGGAAAGAGAAAGTCGTCGGCCAAGCCGCAGAAAAAGATCAAGCAGACGTTGGATACCGTGTTCACATGCTTGTTCTGCAACCACGAGAAGGCGGTCATTTGTACTTTGGACAAGAAGAACTTGCTCGGTGAGTTGCACTGCAAGATTTGCGGACAATCTTTCCAAACAGCTATACATTCCTTGTCTCAGCCTGTCGACATCTACACCGACTGGATCGATGCGTGTGAGGACTTGGCTGCAGAGGCTGAGAAGAACGGTGATGAGTACAGCGACGACGATGGTGATGAGAAGCCAGTGAAGTCGCGTCCTGATTTCGATTCCGACGAAGATGACTACTGAGTCAAGGCATAAAAGGTTTATATTCTCAATGTATTATATCATGAAAGAAGTAGAGAAGGGTGTATCAAATAGGGTATGAATATGGAAACCTGGAATTATGTATGGAAACTATGGAATTCAACTATAGAATTCTTTTTGAGTGTGGCAATATACTGATTCTATGGAAAACCTACATCTTTGGAAAAATCATCATCTTTGGGAAATCTACTTCAACGGAGTTCTACACCCATGAAAGTTCAATTTACATCCTCTACGATTCATTTCTTAACCTTTCTTTCACATTTTCCTATTATCTATATTCATCTAAGTCTCCTTCTTTGGATTCACAAAAGTATTCAATACCTGATCATACGCCTCTGTAATGTCTGTCTCCTGAGGGTTGTATCCCTCAGCAAGGATCTTCTCTGATGGCTCGGTCAACAGCAGCAATTTCTTCTTAATGTCCTCGATTTCCAAGCCTTCCTGCCGAAGCTTCTCCTTGTAACTCAGGTCGGTCTCTGAGTTCAGGAAAATCTTTTCCAACGAAACACCCTCGCCTTTCAACTTATCCAAGTACCCGATAAACTTTTCCAAATCGGCGTAGTTGAGTCTTGGAAGCGCTTTACGGATGTTTTCACCCAGGATTCCAGACAAAGTTGGGAACAAGTACTCGTTCTTCGAGTCATGGTAGTCATGTAACTTGGACAACTTGAGCATCAGTCCCTCCTGTCTGTCCAACGACTGGAGATTGAGTCTCAGCGACGAGCGCAGGTTGGCCAACGGAGAAACACTGGGCCTGATCGAACCCGCATTGTCCACAGCCAAGTGAGTTGTACGGCTCTCTTCACTGGTCATCCGCAGTAACTTTTCATTCACCTCTTTAAGACTACGGTTGGACTCTAAGCCACCGTGCATGGCCTTGTCATTCGGGTGCTCTTCGTCAGCGAGCGATGGGTCAATCAACATCAATCCCTTCTCAATTGACGAGTCGATAAACATGAACCTGATTAAAGTCTCCTTACCCTCGATGTTGAGCTCACCACGTAACTGGATCTGTTGCAACTCGTTGATAGCAGACTGGAGCTCTCTGCGCACCTTGTGAGCACGCGAAACGAAGTCTCTGACTTCTGGCGAGTGGAGATCGAACTTCTGCAGTGCCTTCAGCTCCAAGATCGAATTCAACTGATCCGTGAGCGAAGCATCCTCGCCAAAGTTTGGCATATCCTGCTTTTGGTACAACAACCTCTCCATGTTGCGCATCGAGTAGAGCCCCACCTTCTCCTTGAAGAAGTCTGGGAACTGATCAAAGTCCATGTCCATGTTGATCAAGGAATTGGAGTGCTTCAATGCCTGGACAAGAGCGGTTCCCGCAGGGAGCTCAATCTTGTTGCCCACCACCAGCAAATATCCCAAGTGCTTGCAGAATGGTAAGATCTCAGCAATAGCAAGTACGGCACCCAGGGACAATTCGTTGTTCTGCAAATGCAAACGGATCAAGATCGGGAACAATGGCATCTGCGAAACAATGTACTTGACCTGATCCATGTCCGCAAAAAGACGTGGATTATTCAGCATATCAAGGTACTTTAAGCGTGGCAAGCGCACCAAAAGATCCTGTATCGTGGCCTTAAAGTCGTCGTTGAACTCGAGATTGGTCGAGTTAAGACTGAGGAATGTCAATGAGCACTTCAGCAATTTCTCTTTGAATCCTTCGGTCTTGGTGTAATCGATGATGATGCGCACCATTGCAGGATCCAGGAAATCGTTGAATCCAATGTCCAACCCGCGTGCAAATTCTTGGAACATCCAGTTTTCCACCACAATCTTGAGGTGGGCAGGCGTCAATCTATTGTACGCAAGTCCCAAACGATACGTCTTCCGCAGGACCGCAAGAGTGATCAACTTTTCAAAAATTGCCAAATCATCAATGCAGCATCCCGTCAAAATGAGGTCCTCCATACCCCCACGCGCAATAAGCGTCGCCACAAAGAGCTCCCAGTCCATTTCCGAACGGTTGTTCTGGTTACAGGTCATGCGCGCCATCTCCACTTCAAACTTCTTCAGCTCGGCAGACGTCTTCTTTTTACGCTTGCGCAAAACGTTCACATTGAGCAGCGCACATTGCGTGATATCCAACCGGTGGAGCACGGTGTTGCGCGAAAGGAACCAGCAGAGAAGTGACCAGCCTTCCGCATCTATTGGAGTGTTACGCAACGATAAGTGGCCAAGCTGCTTCTTTGCGCTCATCGCAGAAAGCAAGATCTTGAACTGGTCTATCGACAAGCTCACTCCGTCGAGAGAAACACAAATCACAGGTGCAATTCGTATAAAGTCCGCAAACGTCTCCACCTCAATCATCGTGGGTGCAGGGTTGCGCAACTGAATCACAGGAAGCGGTGCCATCGACCCCTTGGGGATCTGCTTCAAGATTGATGGGATGGGCAAAATCTCACGCAAGTGGCAACACCGCGTGTAGAGTGTGTCAAGTGCCATCTTTTTCACAGGAGCGTCGTACAGGTGTGCATGGCTCACCATGGGCTTGTCTATAGTAAATTCTCGTGAGTGTTTATCAACCGGTGGATCTGGTGATGACCCTTCTGAGGCAATGCTTTCCTCCTCCTTTTTCGTGGGTGCCTCCGTCACCACGTTCTTTTCATTTTCATCGCCCTTCAACTCGCTTGGTCCATTCTTTGCGTCCTTTTCTGCGACAGTTCCTTCCATAGGGCCAGTCTCTACCTCTGCCCTTTCCTCTGGCCTAAGAGCTCCGTATCCTCCCACAACGATACCTCCGCCCTGTCCCATCTGAGACTTTTCTATGGCCAACTTGTCCTCCTCTGTGAGTGGGTGAACGCGGACTGCTCCGTTTGCCAACACCTCCACGTTTCCCTTACGTGGGTTACGCGACGGGATCTGCTGTGGTGGGTTGATCAAGAATGTCGACGAGTGGAATGCCACACGCTTCAATGGTTTGAGGTTACGGAATGCAGGAAGAATTTCAGAGTCGTCAATATCGTCAGGATTCACCAAGGCTGATGGTAAGTCTGAAGTAGGCACTGCACTATCTCTGCGTGGCTTCTTGTCACTGACCACGGATTTGCGCCAGAGCTTGGAGAATTTGTTCTCCTTTTCACTCTCGATCTCGGGAGTGCTGTATGCGCATGTATCGAACGGATTTATGTTCTTGAAGGTGTCTACGCGATCAGGCTCGGTGTCTAATGGTCCAACCTCCGAGACGGTCGAGGATCTGCGCAGAAGAGACCCGCGACGAATGTCTTTTTGCTTGTAGAACTTGACGTAATCATCAAGAGCTGTAGAATCTGATGTGCACGACGGAGTCAAAGTGGGTTCGCTGCCTGCGGAGGCAACTGAACCATTACGAACCCCACTCGCTGTACCTTCACGAGCGGCTGTGCTAGCGGATCCATTTCGAGCAATCGCCGAGGACGTTCGGCTGAGACCCGACCCATTTGATCCATTTCTGCTATTTTCCGAGCCGTTTGTCAGGACCCTCGAGAGTGGCTCGTCCGTGACGCTGTCCCTGCGGAATTTCTCCTTCAATTTGTGAAAAAACCCCGGAGCCAGTGACCTTCCTGGCGACGACCCAGTACTCGACATACTGGCATTGGATGGTCTTCGAGCCGGTACGCGCTGTGCTTGTGCTGATACTGGGACCTGAATTGGGTCTGTTGGTGAGGGAGACTCTACCTTTGGTTCTGGTTTGGGGGTTTCTGCCATACTTGCGATATCGGTCTTCGAGGATGAGGTGCTGTCGGGGATCATCTGTGTGGAAGACGGTTCCTGCAGTAAATCTCGCATGAACCAGTCCACTTCAGAACCGGTGAGTCCCTGAGACGACGGGTGGTGCTCAACCATCTCTCGAATAGCCCCCAAGTCGAATGTTTCATTACTTTGTTCTGGCATGATGGTAATGATATAGTATCTGGTAGATGGTGATTATAATGAACTAACCAGTCGATGACTAGCGGGTGATCTCTTGTATTTAACTAGTTGATGACTAGTTGATGACCTCTTGTACTTGTTGATGACCTATTGTTGATTTAGGTGGTTGTGGGTACTACTAGATAACTAGTAAAGCCTTGATTCTTCAAGTATAGGGGTAGATCTTGAATACGATAATTTGACAAGGGCCTATCAACACTATCAAATACCACTAGTGAATGATGAAGTAATGTTGGATGATGGTCAATAGAATGATTAGACTACTTTATCGAATTCACCACAAAGCTCCCTAATATGAATTTGTTCAAGTTTTCACCTTCTCGAATAGGCTTCCTGTTTCTTTTTAACTCTATACCTTATCAACCCTGTTGTTGTGTGTGGATGAGTTGAGAAGAAGTGGTGGTGGTTGCTAAGTTTCGCCCAGCGATTCTGATTTTGGTATCTTTGTGTTTGTCATTCACCCCACCCAAAACAGCTGAGCACGGAACACACCTGCATACGATGCCGTCCCGAACCTCCCAATGAAACACACAAACCCATATAAAGCACCATCATCGACTATACGTACAGGTCTACAATACGGTCGGCTTACTCCGAGGAATTTTACAGCCATCCCTGGCAACTACCATCTCATTACCATCCATCCCATCTCCCACACGTGACTCCGTCACGAGCACACCTGATCACGGAGTGGGGAAGTACACGTTGGTAAACTGACACTGACACTGACAGCATAGTTGTTGAGCTAGGCACATGAAATACAAAGTGACATTGACGACTGTTCAACAAGTTTGGGTAATTTTCAGCGATTTCATGTTATCTAATCTTGCATCATGAATAGTGCATTTGCACCTCCTGTAGAATTCATTACCCTGACATTTCACCTAAGCTCGACAATTCACCACCATTCACCTATACTCTACCGTAATTACCACGTATACTCAGCCTCTCCTTACCGCCTTGTCCCCACCGTCTTCCTGTTATTAGCCCGGATATAGCTTGCTCTCGTATTCCTTTGGCTTAGCGAAAAGGAGGGGAAGGTTAGTAGACTGCTAAGTAAATTAGGTATAAGTCAAAGAAAGGGATAGAAGGTTATGAAGGGAATGAAGAAACTTTAATGGGTGATGGGAATGTAGGACTTTAATGGGTGGTGGGAATGGGAAGCTTTGGGTGTTGTGAAGGGAGCTTATTTGGTGGGTGCTGTGCATGTGCTGGAACTGACTGGGTGTAGTCTATGTGGTAAGGCGTGGTGAAAAAAGCAATACAAGCAGAGTGGCTAAAGTATACTAAATAAAGTACGACGAGGAAGTTGAGCAGCACATGAGAATGTTGAAGTAGAAAAGGGATAAGTACGGTAAATTGTTAGCTATTGTTGTCTATTCAGGGTTCAATAAAAGGCCACTAAATCGATTAAAAAGTTAGAATGCGCAGAAATTTGTAAAATCTGTAAAATCTGTAAAATCTGTGGAAAATGCAGAAAATCAAAAATCTGTGGAAAGTGCAGAAATTTGCGTAGAGTTTTTGAAATCCTCGAAATACATGCAAAATCCTGTGGAAAAATCAGATAAATATGTACAAAAATCACATAATCAAGATACAGATCAAAATCACATAATCATGATACAGAAATCAAAATCACATAATTAAGACTACAACAATCTATAGATAATCACTTATATCCTCTCCAACCGTCGTCCTCATTCTCACGCTCAAAGCCTTCCTGCAACTCCTTTTCCTCTCCTTCTCTTCCATCCCTTCTCTATCCACATCTGAAACTCACACTTTTGGGTGCAAAAAGTCCCACATTTTCACATAAATACTTCAGCCCATGATTCCCTCTCTCATCCATGCTCAGTTACTCGCAAACCTGCAAGCCAGAGCGCAGGGTGATCTTCAACATCTCCCGCAGCTATCGTGTCCAGAGAATCGTTGGTGAAGGTGCATATGGAGTGGTCTGTGTCGCAGTCCATGAACCTACAGGTACCCCAGTGGCCATCAAAAAAGTCGAACCCTTTGAAAAGACGCTCTTCTGCTTGCGCACTTTGCGCGAGATCCAGCTCTTGCTCAAATTCAAGGGCCATGAGAATATAGTCCAGTTGTTTGACATTCAAAAGCCTCTTGACTATGACAATTTCCAAGAAGTCTATCTCATACAAGAGTACATGCCTTCAGATCTTTGTAAGGTGATCCGCTCTCATGTACTCACAGATGAACATTGTCAATACTTCACCTACCAAATCCTTCGTGGGCTCAAGGCCATTCACAGTGCAAACGTAATTCATCGGGACCTCAAACCATCCAACTTGTTGGTCAACGACAATTGCGATTTGAAGATTTGCGACTTTGGTCTCGCACGTTTGGCAAATGACACCGATGATGGGAACTTCTCAGCACTCACTGAGTATGTGGCTACCAGATGGTACCGTGCTCCAGAAATCATGCTCTCTGCATCCCGATATTCTTTCGCAATCGATATGTGGTCCGTGGGCTGCATTTTGGCTGAGCTTTTCACTTTCACTCCTCTCTTTCCCGGTGCAGACTACCGTGACCAGCTCACGATAATCTTTAACCTTTTGGGCACGCCTACGGGAAATAACTACAAGAGTATTAAGTCGCCTCGTGCACGTGCCTACATCGACACTTTGCCTTTGAAGGTTGGCCAGCCGTTGGATGTTGCAATCAACGAGCATCCAATGAGGAAAAAGCGTGTGGGATCACTTAAAGTTAACCCATGGGGACTCGATTTGTTGAAGAGGATGCTCACTTTCGACCCAGAAGAAAGAATTACTGTGGAGGAGGCATTGACCCATCCTTACCTCTCCAGCTACCATGATCCTTGTGACGAGCCGGTCTCCACGCCGATCTCCAAGCAGCATTTTCACTTTGATTTGCCAAAGGATCAGTTGAATCTTGATTCTTTGAAGGGGTTGACTTTTGAGAGAGTCATGTCAATGTAATAGCGAAGGAGAGTAAGCAGATAGTTAGGTAAGAAATAACAAGAAATCATAAAAAAAGCTCATTTATAATCATACGTCAATGTAGTTCGTGAAATAATTTATAACCATTGAAGTTCGATCGGCTTGTACTTTTTGGAAAATTGCTGCGAATTTTTCAAATGTTGCAAAATAGATCAAAAAGCTTTTGAGAAAAGATTCTAATAATCAATATGATTTTCCTACATCAGTTCTCTTATCTTCTTATATTTATCTTCTTATCTCTTATCGTCTAATCTATTTTATCTCCTCTCATACGTGAAAAAGTGCAAAAACACATACCCTAAAACGAGGAAGACGGTCGCCAACGACCCCAAGAACGTAATGTCCTTCCAGAATGCCGAAACCGTGAATCCAAAGGTGCTCAAGATGACTGCACCAGGAACCTCGATCGACAACCCGTACTTCTTTTCTCTCAAGATCAAATCCTTGACCTCGTTGATCGCAAGGGCCTCGTATGCATAGTGGAATACGGAAATCCACTCCAACCACTTGATTTGAACCTTCAAGTCCTCGCTGTTGATGAATAAACCCGCAAACAAGAGCGACAACAACAACACCAACACCGCAATCATCGTCGAGGTACCTGGGTCCTTGAGCAAAATGCCCACAATCAACATCTCAATGGCAACAGCGAGGTTGAACAAGACCAAAACGAGAACGGTCTTTAAGAACGCAGAATGCTCCATTGTCAAGCCCACCATAGGATAAGCAATACTAATCAAAACCACAGGAGGCAACACACGCAATGGCAAAACATCACATAAGATCTTGGAAACGTAGTACAGCGCAGGATGGTAGTAGTTGTTGGCACGTTCGCGAATGAAGATGATACGTTCTTGTGAGAAAGAGTGTAATCCTGTCAACGAGGAGAAACCAAAGAACGCCAACACAAAGAAGAACAATCCCAATCTGTTCTGGAAACCACTGATGTCATTCGACACATTGTAGTAGAGATACCCCATGAAGGTACCCACAATCAAAGACAATGCATAGTGGGTCAACAACAAACGTGGGTTACGGTACAAGTTCTTGAACGTTCTCAGCGATAAGATGAGGATCTGGTATGCAATCGAAGCTCTCTTCAAGCTCTGTGCCAGTAAGTCCACATCGGTAGGCGCCGCGGTCAATTCAGCAATCTCTTGATGGACTTCCCCTGCAATATGCGACTCGGCGTAAATGTGCGATAAACGCTGTTTAACCTGATCAAACGATTCATCTTGTTTAGAGCGCTGTTCCTGTTCATGCTGCTCGTGCTGGTACTCATCGCGATGAACAGCATAGTGCTCCCATTCACGAGTAGTATCAAGCTCACCAGAGCTCGAAGTAGACACAAAGTTTGCATGTGGGTCTCCAGCAGCCAAAGCACTCAGCTCGATTGCCTTCTTCTGGTCCACAGTCAAGTCAATCAAATAGTCTGCGATGTTGTAGCCGAACGGGCACTTGAACCCATTGGCAGTGAAGAAATCGTTACACTTAATCATGTCACCTGAGTAAATCAAGTCTCCCTCGCTCAACAAGAGCAACTTGTCGAAAAGCGAAACGATGTTGGAGCGAGGTTGATGGATTGTGAAGACCACAGTACGGTTGAAGTCACGCGACAACTTGACCAAACTCTCGACAACATTACGGGCATTGTACGAGTCCAAACCGGAGGTTGGCTCATCCAAGAACAAAATAGACGGGGAAGTCACCAATTCACAGGCAATCGAAACACGGCGCTTTTCACCACCTGAAATACCACGCTTAAAGTCAGATCCAACAACACGGTCTTTGATACCTGCGATGCGCAATTCCAGCAAAACTTCCATGACACGAGCCTCCTTCTGGGCGACGCTCATGGAGCGTGGCAATCTGAGAAGGGCACTGTTCAAGACGGTTTCGTAAACGGTCAATGTTGGAATCAAATGGTCCTCCTGGTCCACAAAGCCCACCATCTTGCGGTAGTCCTTCTGGGACAAGGATTGACCGTTAACCTTAATCTCTCCACTAACAACTCCAGATTTGTCCTTAGCAGCCAAGATGTCAAGCAATGTGGTTTTACCGGCTCCAGAGCCTCCCATAATGGCAAGACACTCGCTTGGTTTGACAACACCAAAGACCAGGTTCAAAATCTGTTTGCCTTCGACAGCGAAGCTGATGTTGTCGAAAGTCAAGGTGGTTGGGGTGAAGTTCTGGTTGAGAACGCTATCTTCGGCATTGAATGGAGCATCCAACGAGCTGTATCCCTTGAACAAAGGAGACTTGCTGATGTTGACGACAACCAACCCAGTAACAAAGAGACAAACCACAAATACTCCCGCGATGAGCAACTGGTTGCCCAAGGTGTACTTTTTACGTCCAGGCAAATCGTAACCTGGAATCTCCGACTTGTGCACACATTCTCCCGACTTGCACTGTAAAGTAATGTACGGATCACCGAAAACTGACGAGATCAAGTCGTTCATACTTGGCTCCGAAAAGCGGCATTCTTTCTTGTTGACGTTACAAGTGAAATCTCCCGGACCCTTGATTGTTTCCGTCAAAAACTCTGAGATGTCGATAGAACCAGCCTCACCACAGAGCATTCTACCAGGCAAACACTTACAAGCGACATTGTCACAGTTGTAGTGGGTTGTATTTCCAGCCAAGTCGTAGTCAAGCTTACACTTGTCTAGAGCACAGTAGAAGGATTCCTTTTGGTCGATCCAGAACTGGAAGTCACAAGTTTCGGCGGTCTTGTTACAGCTGAAAGTCGCCTGCGGTTTCTTTCCCTTAAGAATGGAAACAATCTTCTTGTTGGTAACATCACACATTTGGTGGAACTTGTTCACGATAATTCCAGACTTGTAGCAGGTACCCTTGAGGCCCTCAGGCATGAAACTGTCACAAACGGCATCGGTGGTGCACAAGTTACAGTTGACACCTTCCCACCCCTTTTTACATTTACACAGCTTTTCATCGTCTGGTCTCTTTGGACGACGGTTGTTGTTGTCCTCCAAGGAGCCACACAAAGGCTCTGAGCAGTCCATACCACCGTATCCGTCTCTGCACTCGCACATTCCTGTGAAATTGTTACACTGGGAGAATTGAGTGCACTCGAAGTTGGGCAAGTTACAGTTGAAACATGGCGGACATTCGTCGTCACGGGTCTCCACATCCATCTCAACCTGGAAAACGTCGTTGAAGACGACGCCACGCTTGATTTTATCGAAGGTGCCGACTCTACCATAGTGGTTTTTGGCTGTGGCCACGGCAAAAAGTGCCGAGAGCACTAGCGAGAGCTTCATAGGAAGTTAATGTTAAGTGTTCTTGGTAGTTTTAGTTTTACTGCTGAAGTTGTACAGTGGGCAATTGTACGGATTGTATAGCTGGCTTGACTTCTTGCCACCAGATATAGCCGTGCGGCGAAAAAACGATTGTTAAACAGATGGGGTTGTTGAAGAGCGCTGGTCACTGGGGAGTAGGCGCTGATGAAATGATTGGTAGATAGCAGTGCAATGGCTCTGAGTGGCGAGAGCAATAATGAGCGCAGTGAGGTGCAAAAACGAAAAGGATAAATTAAGAAAAACGATTATCAGAACGTGCAATTCCTAATATAGAAACAAATGAAGACATACAACCAAAGGCGATTTCGCAAAGTTTTACAGACACTGCTTGATGGCGGAGTGTCCAAGCCGAAGACCATAAAGAAGGATAACAGCGATTTGCTAGTGTATTTGATATATGTCAACTATGTGAACGAGTTGGTGAAGAAGGCGTCTAGTGTGGAGACAGGAGGGGCCGGAGAGGACGGCGAAATCACAAAGTTCCGTTTGGATAAGGCACACGAGGAGTTGATGAGGAGGTATAGAGGGTAGGTGATAGGTATAGGGAAAGGTACAGAGGATAGGTGATAGGGGAAAGGTACAGAAGGTATGGAGATTAGATCAAGGTAAACAAATCATGTAAAAATCACAGATGTATAGTTAGGGAAATATAATAGGATGATAGGATAATAGATAGAAGGAATGGGAGTTAGGTAGTAGGTGGGGGTGGGTCTGGAAGGGTCTGGAAGGGTCTGAATAAGTGTTTTTGTCTGTTAAAATTGCACTATGACGAAAGTTTAATATAGTGGTTCTGCAGATCATAAGCAGTTTTCATATAAAACTTGCGAGTTGCGATCAGTTAACCTTGTTACTGCAGATCGTTGGACGTTTCAGAGTTCAGGACTGTATATCTTGATTATATCTATACCTCTATACTATTTACAGTGGTGATTTCACCAATTTTATTCTTCCTCAACTATCACTTTTCGTCCAGGCACCTCTTTACTTCCTTTTCAGGTTCTCTTTTCAGGTTCTCTTTTCAGGTTCTCTTTTCAGGTTCTCTTTTCAGGTTCTCTTTTCAGGGTCCTTTTCCATGTTCCCTTTCTATGTTCTCATTCCTTCTCGTTCCTTCCCTTTCCTCTTATTCCTCTCATTCCTCAAAACACCGTATTTGGATTCTTCAATGTCTCCACCATCTTGATTGCACCTCTGGGGTCTCTCTTATTATAAACAAACAACCCCTGGAGCTGAGCTGTCGAGACGCTTTCCAAACCCAACGACTCGTACTTCTTCACAAACTCATTACACAACTCCTCTTCTCCCTCGTAGAACTTCATGAACATGTGTCTCACCTGGTGCACCGTCGCGTTGCCAATCAACACCTTGTAGTCCACACGGCCCGGACGCAAGAGCGCAGGGTCCAACTTCTCCGGGTGGTTGGTGGTCATGAACGTGATGCACTCCTCAGCACTTGCAACACCGTCCAATGCATTGAGCAACCCCAGGAACGTGACTCCACTCGTGTAGCCCTGGTCGTTACTCTGCTCACGCTTGTTGAACGCGGCATCGATGTCTTCGAGCAACAAGATGGAGCGCTCGGGAATGTGGTTCATCAAGTGGTTCAACCTGTCGTCAGTGAGGTTATTCTCCGACAAGTTAAGAATGCAAATATTGTAGTCGAGCTCTCCAGCAAGTGCTTGAATAAACGACGTTTTACCACTACCTGGAGGTCCGTACAACAAGTACCCACGTCTGTATGGGATACCACGGGTGTGGTACCAATCTCCACTGACCAAGAAGTCATTGACGTCCGCAAGAATTTCCGATGAGATGCCATCGTCCAAGATCACTGATCCAAGTTGTCTCTTTTTGCGAGGCTGTCCAAAAGGACGCCAGTCCGGACCCCACGATGTGAACACCACGGTCTTTCCCTCACGGGCCTTGAGTGCGAGTTTCTTAGCGTCCTCCAACAAGTGCTGGAACAAGTTGCGGTCGCGGTAAAGGGTGGTCAAACGAACTGTTTCGAATGGGGTACCACTGGTCATATCCAAAAGTTTACCCAGACGTTCACGCAGAACCAACACGTAGGCACCGTGGTACTTGATGAAGTGCTTACCAGGTCCTGGAACGAGGGAGAATTTGGTGGTGACAGCACCATTGTCGTGCTGGATGAAGTTGGTCTCCACAGATAAATGTCTGGAGCTGCGGTGTTTGTACTGTGCCATCCACTCCAAGAACCACAAGTACGACTTGTCTTTAGAGGGAATCTCGAGATCCACCAACAATTGGCGGTAAACGAGCGACGATCCTTTCACGATACCCTGGCGAGCGAGCGCAAGCGCGGTACCCAAGAGCATGAGACCACCACCCGCAGCAAAGTAGGGGTTTTGCGTGAGCGCATTCTCGATGGTGGACCGCGCGTAGTTGGAGATGGAGTCGAACTTCGGAGGTTCGGGAGTGGATGTCGGTGGTGTTGGTGGTGGTGTTGCGATGTCGGACATGTTGGTTGAAAAAGTCAGAAAAAGAAGAAGTAGAAGTAGAAGTAGAAGTAGAAGAAGTAGAAGTTAATGAAGTATGAAAAAGTTGAGAAGATAAGATTACAAAGGTTATGATGGGTGTGAATAGAGCTAATATGAAGAGGATAATAGGTAAGGAGAAGTTGGCCAAGAGATTTTGATGGCAAATATATCCTAATATTAAAGTGCTTATTTTCAAAAGTACATTTGAAGTGTCTAGAAAAAGAATTAGAAGTATCAAGCTTTAATGGAATTGTCTAGTATAATGGAATTATCTATAATGGAATTATCTATAATAGAATTATCTATAATAGAATTATCTAGTATATCTTTCTTCTAAGTATCTTGTATCTTACTTTTGATCTGTATGAACAAGTCTTATTGTGAATCCTATTAATAGCTCCTGTGATACCTCCTTATCACAATCCGCTCGATCAACTTGCTCACCCGTTATCACGGGTGCTTATTGTGATTACTTTGATTACTTTGAGTATTACTAAGTAAAAGTGTTTCCTTTTACTGTGCCTCAAAATTGCAGCCAATTTTCTTGATCATTCAGTCGCCCTGCTTTTTTCCAGCAATCAATACCACACCGTGATCTATCAGCCCAATCGCAGCCATGGAGTCCAATAACCCCTTTGCGCAGGCAACGCCGCCGCCAACCACGCCACTGGATCGCAAAGGGTCCTTCAAGACCCTCAACCGAATCTTGGATGACGTGCGCTGGACAATTCCCTACCGATTGAAGTACGGGAAGTCGCTCCTCCGCTCACGGCCCCTCGACTACGCTCAACAAATAGGACTGGTCACGCATTTGCTCGAATACAAGCTCCTCACTCTCAACAATCACTTGCCCTACGCCCCAAGCTCCGAGGAGCACACTACTGCGCGTGGCAAACAGCTCGTGGTAGTACGTGGAATCATCGTGAACAACTACAACGAGGTGGCACACTTCCGCATCCTCACACTCCTGGGCACAAACAACCCCTTTGCTGGATCAATCAAACACGAGTACCACGCCACTCCAAAGGAGCTTATACATCCGGATGATTTGGCCGATTTGCGCCACTGTCTGGAGGAGGCACATAGTAACGAGTTCGTTGACGACGCCTTCTTCAAAAGTACAAACAGCGCTGAAGGTCATATCTTGAGGGTTTCCGTGTATCCCCAGGAGTTCTCTCAGGACGATTTGCATGGCATCACTGATAGAGACACTATTAGAGAGCGTTACAACAAGGTGATGGAATCACGTAATACTGGCCTGGAACTCCCCAATTCGACCGAAATTACCCCAGCCAATGAAGATAATAATGCTACAAGCTCAAATGAGACTTCGCCTACTGCTACATCTACCCCTGCATCATCCCTTACTCCGGTCGCGTGTTTCCGTACCATGATCAAGGTCCTCAAGGGACCAGTAATGTTAGCACCCGAGGACAAAATCAAAACGATCAACCTCGAAACCACTTCTTTGGCGGCGTCCGTGGATATCGGGCTTCTTCTCTCGAAACTTGGGTTTGAGCAGATTGGCACAGACTTGGTCCCGCCTGATTTGCGCCAGATGCCTGAGTTGAAGGAGGCATACATCCGCAAGATCCTCGAGCTCCAGTACTTGGGACGTGTCTACGCAAACTCGACTAACCAGCCAAACGACGACTTTGTTGTGCAGTACTCGTTTTCTGACAACTTGTCGTTGGTCTTCACCAAGATCCCAGAAGCAGATAAGCTGCTCAGCATCATGAACTTCTCGTCAGAGCCCGCAAGTCTCCCTCCGGCATTTATCACACTCAGCTGTTCCACGTACTTTATGGACGAAATGGTCGTCAAGTGCTTCGAGAACACCGTCGCGAGCGACGTGCATAACAGGATGCACTACGTGGATGCGCTCAAGTCAATTGCAAACTATAACTCCAGTACAAAAATCGGCAAGTACGTCTCGGGTTTACCTTGGGTGGGCTACCGGACCTATGTGGATTCCTTGCATGCTTTGGGCGTGGAACCACGCACTCCTGACGATCAGCTTATCGCGGTATATGTTGCGAGCTACCAACAAGACCCAAAGAATTACGTTTACTTCAACCGTCTCATGCGCACGATTGCGCGCGCACGCGACTCACCACGTATCCGTGACTTCTTAGAAACAGAAGTTCTTCCGTATAAGATGGCAATGGACGAGTTGGGCGTTGAGACAAACACCGAAGATGAGGTGGTAGTCACGGCATATGAGTTTAAATTAGACGAGGTTTTGCAGAACCACAACTTCAACGTCGAAGCTCCCGAGGTCCAGTATTTGACACGGCTGTTTGCGTCGATCGCAATCGCGCGCAAGTCATTTGTGTTATTGACCTATGTTGAGACCAAGGTCCCGAACATGTGTCCAAAGCCTATGGCTGTCGCGTCTGCGCAGCACTTGTTAGAGTGTGGACCAAAATCCACAGACGCAGAGATTTTCAACACCTTCCAGGCTAAAGTTGCCGAAGGCACTGTGGACATCCGTCTTTTACGTAGCGCTCTCCGGTCACTTGCAGAGCACCGCAAGTCGGCGAACTTGCTTCAGTTTTTGCGTACGGGAAAAAACGACCCAAGTTTACTTCCTGTGTCAGAATGGCCCACTGGATTGGACAACATCGGAAATACGTGTTATTTGAATTCGTTGTTGCAGTTCTACTTCTGTCTCAGTCCATTGCGCGAGCTCGTGTTGAATTTTGACGAGAGTGTTGAAGAGACATCCACGGAGCTTGTGCGCAAAATAGGTGGTCGTACAGTAGAAGCACAGGAGGTAAAGCGTGCTAACCAATTTATGTACCACTTGCAGAATTTGTTCCTGGAGATGATCGGTAGCCAGCGCCGGTGTGTCCAGCCATCGAAGGAGTTGGCATATTTATCGTTCTTGCCGTTGTCACAACCTGTTGAGTTTAAGAAGGCAGAGAAAAAGATCACAGAGGTGGACCTCATCGACATAGACAGTGGTAATGAAGCGGAAGTAGTTGGAACCGTTGACTCCGCTTCCAATTTGATAGAGGGAAGCATGGAGGATGTTCACATTGAAGAGGTGGATGGGCACGAATTGCATGAGAAGGTCTCACAGGTGGAGAACCAAGCATTGGACCCGATGGACACTCAAGAGGAGACTGCGATGGACACGCAGGTAACCGAGATCGATGGATCAACCCTTGGATCGACTGATGCCTTGATTCTGTTTGACGAACTGTCTGGCTCCAAGCAACACCCCATTGTTATTGAAGAAGAAGAAGTCGAGTCTTCTCGTCTTCTTCCAATTAGTACTGACCAGATGGAGAGCACCATTGAGGTTGGAAGACAACAGGATGTCACCGAGTGTATTGAGAATGTTATTTTCCTGATTGAGACGGCGTTGAAACCCGAGCGTTTGGATGACGACGGAGAGCAGTATGATCTCATCAAGAAGCTCTTCTCGGGCAAGACGAAGCAGACCATTACCACACCCAAGAATGAGGAGCGTGTGTCTTTCGAGCGGTTTTTCAGTTTGATCATCAATGTGAGTGACCACCCGAAAAACATTTACGACTCACTTGACAACTACTTCAGTGACGATCTTGTGACACTCGAGGAAGGAGTTTGCAAAAAGAACATCACAATCAGCGAGCTTCCAGAAATCTTGCAGTTCCATGTCCAGCGTGTGATGTTTGACCGCGAACGTCTTGTTGCTTATAAATCTTTGGAGCATATTCCATTCAGCGAAACGATCTACTTGGACCGTTACTTAGATACGACGGACCCAGAGATCCTCCAGAAGCGGAGCGAGGTTTTCGCGTGGAAGTCTGAGTTGGCCCGTTGGCACGCACGCAAAGAAGCGATCCTCCATGTGGACGCGACGACTGGATTGAACATTATCGACTCGCTTGCGGCGTCCAAGAAGTACTTGGAGGAAAAGATCATGCAGCACGAGGTGTTGTGTGTTGAACCAAGCACACTTGCGACGATTGAGCGCCAGTGGGAGAGCTTGCGGTCTGAATTGGTGGAAATTGACGCCAAGTGCGCGGAATTGAACGCTTTGGTCGCGAACCAGTTTGCCGAGTACAAGAAGGTGGGGTACTCCATATTTGCGATTTTCATCCACCGTGGAGAAGCGAGCTATGGACACTATTGGATCTACATTAAGGACCCGCACTCGGGGATGTACCGAAAGTACAACGACGAAATTGTGACAGAGGCTCCGGAGTCGGAGGTCTTTAATTTTGTGGAGGGTAACACGGCCACACCATACTATGTTGTGTATGTGCGCGACGACTTGCAAGAGAAGTACATAGAGCCTTTGAAGAGGGTTATAAAGGAATAGATGGATGGTATGATGGAAAGTAGAACAGGAGGAAAATTGATATGAGGTAGAAAGTATAAGAGAATGAAATGATAAGCACTATAGATTGCAAAAGGGCTGTTTTATTGAAGGCGCTGTACAGATATTTTGAATTGACTCTGGTAGACATTTTGAGCAACTATAACTCTGTGCAATCACTTAAGACATTTAGCATTGATGATTAAGTCATTTTAAAGATTTTATATCAGTGGAAGGTATTATCAAGTTTACATTAACCAATACAAAGTCATCAAAAATTTTCTTATCAAGATAATTAATAATACTTTAGTCAAGGCTATACGAAAGTACATTCCGCCTAGTATTCCGCTTGGTATTTCACACAAACAATGAAACATGTTTGCTACAATCGTGACGATTTTGTGACCAAGATTTAGTATTTGTGAAAGTGTCTGAAAGGACGAATTTGAATGCCAATAAAAGATGTATCTAGATCCTTTGAGTTTGTTCAACATTAGGTACGCGATCCGACAAAGGTCCGTGGTGCCATCCCGCAATCAGACCCTGAACTGTGTCTGCATGATTGCGCAGAGATGTTCGGAACCTTAAATCATGTAGAACCGCTTATTATGTATCTGCAGAGGGACTTCTGCTAGCGCGCCCCGGACCAGCCCGGTAATGAAAGTGTCGGAGGGGATGCGAATTTCAAGATGAAGTTTCCTCATCAAGATCTTCGGTGAAGATTTTCCAAGATCGAGTCTGTGGAGAGTATTTAGACCATTTTTAGCTACTGGAAATTTTAACTATAATCAGGAGAAAATTTCAGTGAATTGAATATTACTTAACTTCAGTATTATTGCTTTCGACTAATCGTACCACATTCTTCGTTTACCCACTTGTTTTTACTATTCATTCGTATTCATTCAAGTTATTTTTCAACCGTAATTGCATTTCTCATTCATTTCCATCTTCACAATTTTCGATATGTTTTCCTATCTTCACAATTTTCTATACTCATATTAAGTTTTTCTATTCTTCATAGTATTCTATTCTCATAGTTTTTGTATTCTTCACAGTTTTTCAACTCTTAATTGTTCATACTCTTTAACTTTCTTCGACTTCTCATCCTTACTTCTATTCTTCAATTTCTATTCTCATTCATTTTCATACACTCTTCTAATCTCACGTTTATTCTATCTACTCCATCTTTACCCTCTTCCTCTCACTCTCCTCTTCCTTGATCAGCTTGTCCAACTCCACCATCGACGGTAACAGTACCCCCAGCCCCAGAGGCAGCGGCGACTGCACTTCCGTGCGCTTCTCTCCCGTGATGCTTCCTGATCTAAGTCCCTTCAGTAATGGCGGCAAGATGTGCGGCAGTGCCTTGTAGAGCGGTGTTAACGAGTTGCGCTGTGGTGGTGCGGTGAGAGGAGTATACTGTACAGCTGTTTCTGGTGTTGGGAGCGAGTTTGTCCGCAGACTGAGCGCACGCTGTGGCTCGCTGGTCTTTCCATCAGTGCTGTTAGCACGACTCAATGGACGATCTGTGCTGTTGGATCGACTCATAGCTGGGAATGGGAAACTTCCATTCTTCAGCACAGGACTGCTCTCCTTGTCAGGAATAGGCTGGAGAGGGTCCATCAAAACCGACATGTGTCTGCCTTGTGCTTGCTCGCCCTCGCCCTTGATGAGTTTATTGGCTGCATTGTAGATGGTATAATGAGGGTTGAGCGGATAATGCTGTGGCACTATCTGCACATTCGAGTTTGATGGGTGCCGCAGCGGCGTGGAACTGAGGTGGTATGGCTGCAGTGTGTTTGGCTGTGTGGGTCCTGGGCTTGGATTCGTGTTGCGCTGTGCCAAAAGTGTCTTGAAGTTGCTCAACTCGCTGCGAATGCTGTGGCGCGTTCCTCCTATGCGCAGCATTGGCAGTGTGTCTGCATTAGTGTCCTGGAGTTTGTTGATTGGAGTCTTGTTTTTCAGGCGGTCGGGCTCATCTCTCTCCTCGAATATTCGCGTATTGATCCGCACATCGTCTTGCACGTACCGCTCAAATACCTCGAGTAAGTGAAGAGTGTCGCTTTGGTTGCGACGCAAGTCGTTCGACATCGCCTCGTACCGTGCGTGCATCTTGGCAAGCTCCAGCTTCACGGCATGAAGCTGGTTGTTGAGCTCGAGAAACCGGAAATTCACGTCGGACGGATCGTGCGCAGACGGGGCACGCGCAGGTACCAGTGGTACCAGAGGTGGTGGTGTGGGCACTGGCTGGTGCATATATGGAGAGTTCTGCGGCCCTGGTCCTGGCAGCACAGGTGCTGGAGCAACGTGCATTGGATGGACGTGGTGGCCGAGTGGTTTTCCGAGAGGTGTTCCGAGTGGAGGCTGTACTTGAATTTGTGGCGGTTGCACCATTTGCTGCTGTTGCACCAATTGCTGTTGTTGCTGCTGTTGTTGTTGCTGCTGCTGCTGTTGCTGCTGCTGGTAATATCCATCTTGCGAGTTGTGGCGGGAACGCGATCCTTGAGATGCTGCATCGTCTTCATAGAAGTGCTGCTGACCAAACAGGTAATTTGGATGAGGCGCACGACCGTAGATCATGTGCTGGTGTTCCATGGGTACCAGGGTTGGAGGGAGGGACTTCAAATTGACCACCTCTTTGTGGGAGTTTATGTTCTTGGAAGAACGGCGCTTAATGAGCTTAAGCGACTCGACATCGCCCTTGCGGAACTGGTTTGTCGAGTGGCGGAACTCCCATTTATTCGCCGAGGTAGTCGAAGATCCCGACAGCGTAGAAGACAGGCGCAGGTCTGGGTTTTGCGGAGTGTTGTCGTCGGATTGGTTGTTTTGGAAGGTATCGTTTACCTTGTGGAAACCATACATATTCAACTGTCGGATGAACAGCGCGATGTTGGTATGTTTGAAGTACTGGGATAGCACCTTGGAGAAGTCTTCTCCGGGGAGCAAGCAGAAGGAGTCGCTCAGAGGTGTCCACCAAATGAGGTGGGAAATGGACTGGTCATGAAGCATGTCGTAGAGCTTGTGGATGAAGACAGTTTGCGTTTTTCCTGTGCCCGAAGCCAGCAGCGACTCCGGCGGGGGCTGGAAGTCTGCTGCGGGGGCCTCGACAGGCTTTTCAAGCGGTGTTGGGGTGGCCGTATTGATGGACATGGTGCCGCTGTGGAATTTCACTTAACCTTTTTTTCCTCCGTGTTGCAAATGGTAGAAAAAGTGAAGTATATGTAGAAGAATATTAACGACCGAATGTCAGAAAATATTCAGTAGTTGAAAGCTTGGTGGAAAATTGGAAGCACAAGAGCATAGATTTAGGACGAGTGCAAAATCGAAACGGGAGCATGAGGAAAGCAACCATACGATAAGGTCCACTTCGTTGCCGTGTGTAAATGTCTGTTTTCGCCTTGCGCAGAAAGTGGCCAGACACAAAAAATTTCGGACACTGGATTTACGACGTTTGCAGACAAAAAGCGGGAATGGTGGGGGAGGAGTGGGGAGACGATAGGAAGATAAGTTGGGGAGGGGCAACAATCGATTAAAGCATATGATGGGATAAGATGAGAGTTTAATGTTGGGATAGGCGTCGAATGTTGGGGTTAAGAGATATCAAATGTCATGGTAATAATAGATAGGCGATGTGCTCCGGGGTATATGATGTAACATTAAGTTCGTTGAATATTAAACGGCATTTAAGATGAAAATTGAGGATTTGAGGAGGTGGTTTGAAGGATTTAATCGAGGGTTTGAGGGGATGGTTAGAAGGATTTAAGAGCATGGTTAGAAGTAAGGGTTCAAGCATGGTTTGAAGTAAGGGTTTAGGTATGGTTTGAAGGATTTGAATTGGTTTGTGATTAAAGGGTTCATGGTTTGTAGTTTTGACTCGTTTGTGTAGTTGAAGTAAAGTGTAGTATTCCTTTGTTCTTTTGTTCTTTTCTTTTCTTTTCTTCTATAGTGCTCGCCGAGTCATATGGTATCCCTGTCACCGTTGAAATGCCTCTCTTGTCATTTCCTTTCTCGTCAGTTGCACAAAACAATCTTGCACAAATTCAGCTCATCTCTCACAAACGTTCGTCGAGGGTCCAAATAAGGTTTGTCCGCATCGTTCGTTTCACTCCGTAAACGCGAGGAGCAATGAATTGAAGAAGAAAGTTTGTATGAACAGGAAAGTTTGAATGAATTAAGAATAGAATGGAACCAGAATAGAACAGTACACAATTAATAAGGAATTAATAATGATCTTGATTAACTGATCATTGGTAATAATTTTGTAACATCGATTTTCCTGTCTATTTTCTTCTTCGCCTACCCACTAGTCTGCCCGTTTGCTAGTCGCCTGCTAATGCGCCTGTCAACTCCCATTTGTACTCACTTCCTCACCTCTTCGTCATCCTTACGTCATCATTTCCTTGAACTCTATTACACTTTCTGCGCTTTTCCGCCTTAGCAGATCTGTCAGGTCATGAGGGGAGTTGATTATGTCATCGAAATCATGTGGATACGGTAACTCCACGTAACTCCAGAAATGTCGTCAAAGCTGAGCCTCGAGATGAGAAGAGTCATTAGGAAAGGAAAAAATGTCTTAATTTCAAATGTCTAATATATCCTCATCTCAACTATCTCTTTGTATAAATGTCATGTCTACTCATCTACAATCTAATAATAACCCTCACCATCTCCAAGCTCTAGCCTATCTTTACTAAACGTCCTCTTATCTTCTAACGTACATCCTCATTCCTTCCAACCCATCCTTTAACATCCTCTTACCCCCAGCATCCCCCAATACCCTCTTACACCCAACTCCATCCTTCTCTTGCAGTCCAGTTCCGTACTATCCAGGCAACTATTATGCCCGTTTGGGTTGATCACCTTGACGTAGTAATATGGGAACCCAGAAAAAACATCGAATATGCAGAACAGACAGACCATCAATTTCAGAAGATGATTCAAATTCTAGCAAATATCATCCTCATTTCAATTATAGCACCTGACTAACCATGTAATTAGAACCTTCTATCTACTCTAATCTTTATCTTTTAAAACCCATTACTAATGCCTACTGTTTGCTTTCCATTCCTTTCTATTCCCTTCTACATGCTTCCATTGCTTCATCATCTTCTGTATGTTTCCATACTGTGCTCATCCACTCGTATTTCATCTTCTCTATGGTCACAGATCCAGGTTGCTACGGCCCTCGTCACACTTTTCTTTTTTTTATTTCTTTTTGGCTTCCCCGTGATTGTCGTATCGGCAATTTGTCATAATCAACGGTAGGTAGAAACCAGTGCCGACCTCAGCACCTCTGACACCCGCCTCAGATACCCCCCGCTGTCTCCGCCTGATGCTCCGGCACCCAAAGCCTGCGTCCGCAGTCCCAGCCCCGTACTTACGCCGTCTTTTCCTCTGTCTACCCACCCCCCTTAGTAAATTAGATCATGTGACCTAGGCCCCAACCCCTGATCACTATTAGGCCGGTCCGCCCATTTTTGAGGACGAGATGAGAGATTTCGATTTACGCTGGGGTCGGTGTTTGCCACTGCAGGTAGTTACATCATCCGCGGTGAAGGTTCCTGCCCATCACCTTTTTTTTGCCGTTTTTTCTTTTGTTCGTCACTGACTTTCTTTTATTATTTGCCTCTGTTGTGGAATTTCATCAACTCTTTGTTATCCGCTTTCATATATATTTCCCAACACCGCATCAGCAATTTCAAGGAAAAAAATTACTCTTTTTCCCAGCAACACCACCACTTAATTTCGTCAACCAAGACATCCCTGCCATCCATCGCATACATCAACCACTTCGAATCAACCACATAAGAAAGACCGCAACAACTCATTAAAGTCCAGCCCGCGCCCAAATTATAACATATTCACTCGAGTCTCCCTAGTATGATGAACTCAAAGATAAACAACCAGGAAAATCAGCTCCTAGACGAACAGCACTCCAACGACGGAACATCCCCGCCTTCAACAGCAGCATCGTCCTCGGGAGCAGTAGTACCGGGAACAGTCGACACAGGTCTGTCGACAGCATCTTCGTCCATTATGGACGACCAACGTCAGTTCCGTAAGGTATGCTTCGACAAGTCCCCTACAGTCCGCCACCACCACCATAGGATATCGGGCGATGCCCCAGTAGTTGCCACAGGAAAGCGCAACTCGTCGTCGGCTTCGCTGCCTCACTCCCTTCATGTCCTGCTCGCAGCTTCGGCAGACTCGAAACGTGCTCGCATCGACCCCCAGCAAGCTACTTCTACTACCTCCACTTCCAACACCGACGCCATGGGAATATCACTCGCCAAAAAGGCCCCCACTTTCATACGCAGATTCCGTCTGCGCTCCCTCCCCATCATCAGCTACAACCAAAGACAGTTTCACACGAACCACACCCACCACAATCACAACCACACTCACCATAACCACACTCACACCCACACCCAGATGAATGCTCTGCAGATGCAGCAGCCTGTGGTGCCGCAGCACTCCATGCACAAGCTGCGCAGCATTCCTCCTTTGCCCCCAATCAACTTGCAGTCCCTTAAGGAGATAGACTTGTACGAGATCTTGAAGAACCCCCAGTTGCGCCACGACATCTTGTTCGACCCGCAGTTGCAGTTCCGCCCGAACTTGGACGGCGAGCGCGGCAAGCGCAAAAAGAGCATCATAGACAAGTACTGGATGGAGATCCAGAAGGAGTGCCTGCAGTTCTTCAAGCCTGCCCCATCAACCGTGGCAAAAATCAACCGCTTACCCATCTTGTTCACCACCCTCCGCGACATCCTCTTGTCGCTTCTCCCGGCCAAGGACCGCCAGAAGGTTAACGAAATCATGGACATTGACTTGCTCGTGCAGCAGCTCAACCACGGACTGTTTGACTTTGTCGAGATGTCCGAGTGGCTCGCCAACGTGTTCAAGCTGCACTGTGCGCCCATGCGCGACCAGTGGGTGGTGGAGATGCACCAGAAGTTCATGGATGCATACGCGCACAATCTGGTTGAGTACCTTGTTTCAGGGTTGAGGCTCATTTTCCAGATCTTGGAGGCAATGAAGTTGGACGTGGCCAACCACCAGATTCGTGTGCTCAGGCCCGTGCTCATCGAGACTGCCGTCGACTTTGAGCGTGACTACTTCCAAACCCTCATCTCGCACCAGAAGATCAACGTCAACGACTCGTTGAACTGGCTCTACAAGAAGTTTATCCGCAAATCCAACTTGCTCTTGGAGGAGGAAAACGAAGACGTAGTGTTGAACGACGCAGTCTTGAAGCCTGTGGTGGTAAGCTCGATAGTGGACCTTCTCCTGTGCAGACAGATGGCCACGGAATTCCCATCCGCCTTGGCATTTGACCACACACGTTTGGTTTTGCTTAGAGCCGACGTGCGCCAGTTAGTGTGCGTCCAGTTGTGTGTGGTTTTGTACAAGCAGTTGGTTCTCGACGCAAGAAAGACTAGACCCACATTGGCTGCCGCACAGTTGTTACTGGCTGACAACGTCACCAAGGTGCAACAGGAGATTCTTGCGATTGTCACTGACGATAATGGAAATGTCAAGTGGACCAAGAACATCTCTGCCATCTCGTTGCAGCTCGTCAAGAACATCACTGGAAGCGGCAACAGCGCACTTCCACAGGACATGGTTGAGTTCAGCTACAACTGGTTGATCAAGCACATCCAGCCAAACTCAGAGGTTTACGGGTTGATGGAAGGCAAGATCTTCAAGGACTTGATTGCTGAGATCACTAACATTTTGGCACAGGACTCTGCGAGCCCAGAGAGCGCTGCCACGCCGACACCTATGGTGCCAGTGAGCGCGATCACCAGCACGCTCAGAAGCGCGAGCGCAAAGAATGCGACTCCGCCTGCTGCTGCAGCTGCTGCTAATACCACGGAGCTCAAGTCGATCTCTTCTCGCATTGCCACGCTTGTCAAGTTCCACTGGAGTGTGTTCCGCACGCACTACGTCGACTACATCCGCACTCAGCACCACAAGATTCAGCAGGATAAGTTGAACAAGAGAAAGGTTGTGTTGGGCAACGACAGCTGTGTTTTGGACACGCCGTTGACCACCACCTCCAACAGCAGCCAGAGCCAAGGCAAGTGCTCTAACGCAGACACAAGTAATGAAAACAGCACCAACGGTGCGGGTCAGGACGCCACCAAGACGATCTTGACTACATGATTCTATAGACATTATAGACGGGATTAATGAACTGTTTAGGAAAGACATCTCCACAGAGTGGAGGAGTAGAAGTAGGATGAAGAAGAGGATGAAGAGACATAGAGGATCATGAGAGAAATAGGACAAAGAGGTTGTGGTGAACGTTTTTTGTAAGTGACAAAGATACTGTGGTAGACCGACACAATGAAACATAGCACCAATTTCAGCTGATAAAAATTGGCCGAATATTTTCCCGAACATTTCTCAAACATTCTGCACCTTGTACTTATTCCGATTCTCTTCAGCTTTCCAGTTGTTCCGGAAGCAGTGGTATTGTCCAACGCTGAAACAGACGAGATAAAAATAGACCCTCCTGCTGAGCATCTGGTATGTGAAACCTGGTCATCCAAAATGTGTAATTTTGCGCAAAATTAAGGAAAATACAATAAGGTAAATTGCGTGTTTGGGGGATTGGGGGCGAAATAAGGTTGTTTGACGGTGTCGTTTTAAGCTGCCATTATGACAACAGAAAAAGGAATGAACTGGAATGAGGAGTAGGAAAAGCAGAAACGAAGGGGAACGATAGGATGCGGAGAAATGTAGAGATCAGTGATTTTGTAGACAAGGCATGAAAATGTAAAGTATGACTGAACAGCTGAACATTATAGAGTGTGATAGTACGACTATGAAATAGAACGACGATATCAAACTATATGATATAGAACGACCAAGTTATAGAGCGACCATACGACTATTATCGAACGATTATGAAGTCTATTGAATGATATTCAAGAACTGATCGAAACAGTATAATTTGAGAAGATCTGATATGGTAGTCTGCCGGATATCTGTTCAGCATATGATCTCTGCTCACCGAATATTTACAGAAAGAACGTCTATATTGAATCATAAATATTGATCTACTGATGTTCTACCTTCCTGCTCATAAATCCACTCCACTACTGTTGATCTCCCCATCTTGTTAACAGTTGCACATTTCTCCATATTGTCACATTATTTTCTTTTTGGCTCGTGAAAATACATGTTCAACCCAATAGCATACGCGTACTATTGCACCGCCACTGTGGTCTCATTCGTGGTCGGTGACCTTGTATGGACACCCGTCCTGCTATTCTTCAGCATTGTTGTCTACACGCCGTTCCTCAGAATACCCTTTATTCCAATCAAGTACTTGCTCGAATTGGATGACGGGTACGATCCGCAGTGGCTATTTGAGCAAACGCGCTTATTTGTGCTCACGGTTCTCCACTTCACCATCGCAAGTGGCATCATCGGTGTGTTTGTGGGAGTGTTGAGTGGCATCAACTTGAAGATCATCCGCTTTGTCTTTGGGTTGCTTATTGGCAACAAGCAAGCTGAACCAAAGCAAAAGATAGCCGACCAGAAGCAAAAGACTTCCATAGCAACCAAAAATAGCCCCAGTGTCTTGGACTCAGTTAGTATCCAGGAGGTGATTGTGGACTACAAGGGAGCGGAATCTAAGGAGTCTGATCTGAAATCGAAAACCTTGAAGAATGGAAAGTACAATGGCAACAATAGGAAGTCTGGAACTGCAAGCCCACAGCCAAATGTACCGAGCTCTGCAAGTAGCGATATTTCTCTGTTCGGTGACATTAGCGACAACACCATCGGAGCTTCTGGAGTAGAAGTGCCTCGCCTTCTGTCGGTGCGCAATCGCAGTGCTCAGCTGGAACTGACTGGAGACTCCTTGATGGAGAGTTCGGATCCTGAGACTGCACCAACGACAGTGCGGAGAGTTAAAGAGGAGTTGATATAGGAGATGTATGGACCATATATAATATGCATGGTATGGCTGTAATAAGGTTCCAGTAGTCAAGTACAAATGAGTACACCATCGGTAAGTACTAATGTACCATAAACAACAAGTGCTAATACAAACAACAAGTGCTGATACAAACAACAAGTGCTGATACAGACAACAAGTGATAATACCATGCCTTGTAAGTATTCCATCAATTACCACATTTTATTTGGTTGCTTTCCATGCAGTATTTTTGTAGTTTCAAATTTGCAACCATTATTCATCACCACTTTCTTCATGTCCATTCCTATCAGCTCACTACTCAACGAAACACAGACCGTCGAGGTTGTGGAGAAGATCAAACGGTTGCCGACACAGAAGACCCCCGTCTTTACCAAACAGATCGAGTTCCAAAGGAATGAAGGCATGTTCTTGAGGTGGCCACCAGTGGAAGAGTCTGGAGCAGGGGTCACTCAACTTGGACGAGCCCTATACGTTCACTTGCTCAACGTCGGAATACTCGAGGAGCACATTGAATCACGGCCACTCTGCGGTCGGGCTAAGACGTATCATTGCGTGTTGCAGTTTGAAATGGAAGCACATAAGATTGTGCTTCAACTTAACTACCAGTTCAGAGAAGAGGTGCTTCCAATTGGTATGACGGTTTCAAAGGAGCAGCTTCTCGATTATTTGAACAGGAAGTTGTTGGGAATGAGAGTTGGAGAGGTTGAGAGTAAGGTTCGAGTCCTCATGCGTTTGGTAAAATACCAGTGTTATATTGATGGGTTAGAGTTAGATTTGGAGTGAGGATTGATATTCAGTCGGCAGTACTATGATACAACGTGATTTTGAAACTTTATGAATCTATCGTTTATTAACTTCATCAATATATGAATTCTCCATAAGTTTCAATAAGCAGTCTATTATCTATTTCATCAATATATGGATCTTTTCCATAAATTTCTATCAATCTTTTCTTTTACCCATTTTTATCCATTTCTATCCTTTCAAATTTCTATCCATTTCCATCCTTTCAAATTTCTATCCATTTCTATCCTTTTATATTTCTATCCTTTTCTATAAATTTCTATTTTCTATTTCTATTCATCATTTCTATTCATCCTTTTCGTTTTCTATCATTACTCATTACCTCTTCACATGACCTGGACTTGGTGGAGCAGGACCGCTCTCCCAAACCACAGGCTCGCTCCCCAAAACAAACTCTAACGAACCTCCCTTGTCGAAGAGATCATTGTGAACAAACCAGTTCTGCGTGAATGCCTTGCCGTTGAGCTTCACAGACTGCACATATATGTTCGTTTCCGAAAGGTTCGTGGCCTTGATCTCAACCTTGTTCCCGTTCTCGAGGTTGTACGAGATGTACGGCAAGAAAGGCGACGAGATAAGGTACGTGGTGGTACCGGCAACAGGGTAGAATCCACTGAGGGCAAACAAAAGCCACAGCTGGAATGCTCCACCATCAGAGTTACCAGGTAATCCCTTATCACCAACGGTAAAGTAGTTATTAACAATCCAGCGCACCAACTCAACACTTCTGTGTTGCTGGTTCACGTAATTATACAAGTATGGAGTGAGGAACGAAGGCTCGTTACCAACATCCACAACTTGCTTGTCACCATGCAAAGCATACATGTCATCCAAACGCTTGACGAAGGTGGAATTTCCACCGGTAAAGTCAATCAATGTCTGGACATCAAATGGCACCGACCACCCGTACTCCACTGGCTTGCCCTCGTACTCGTCGTCGCCCCAATAACAGGCACCACACGAAAACGGATCGTAGTTGGTGGAATTGAAACTTCCATCAACATTACGAGGCTGCAAATAGCCCTTGTATGAATGATGACCATCGTCATAGTCGTGGTTCCAAAGATTCTGCCAGTTGGAAGACCGGTTCAAGTACTTGTTGTAAGCAGTGGAATTTCCTAACCCCTTCGCAACAACTGCCAAAGCATAGTCATCATATGCATAGTCCATGGTTCTGCTCACACTTCTAGTATACTTCCTTGTCACATACCCATACTTGAGCCAATCTGGTAAAGCGCCTCTTCCTTCGAAAGTCAGCGAGTCGGGGGCCACAGGATCCACTCTATCGTTTGGTGGAGTGACTTCGGCATTTTTCACCATTGCAGCGAAGGCATCGTCCCAGTTCACATTTGGAATACCCTTGAGATAGGCGTCTGCCATCACCACATCTGAGTTCAGACCACCTTGCGTGCGACCGTTCTGGTTCGCACTGCGTCCATCAGGAGTCCATCCATCGCGTTTGTAAGTCTCCACGAGAGACTGTACCATTTCGCTACTTCTGGCCCTGTTGATGATGTTGAACAACGGGTTGAGAGAGCGGAATGAATCCCAGATGGTGAACCAGTCATCATAGTTAACTGCGTTAGGAGCATCTTGCCAGTTGTTATTCTCGCCGGTTTTGTTCGTGGGCATCAAATGCGAACCATACAACGAGTTATACACCCACCCGGTTAAAGTATCGTTATAGTCTGTGATGGTCACCTTGCTCAACACCTCATTTTTCCACACGTCCTCGGTCTGAGCACGGAGTTCTTGCACGTCGAAGTCAGGGAGTTCGTTCTGCATGTTCTGGCATGCCTGTTCGATGGAAACATGCGAAATTCCCAGCTTGGAAGTGACATTGTTGGTACCTTCCCATTGGAAAACAAGACGAGTGTCGCCTTGTTCACCGCTCACTGCAACTTTCTCTGGGTGGCTCTTACGCAGCCACTTTTTCTTCTTCTTCTTATTCTTATCATTGTGGGAAGTCGCCAGTTTGGCACTTGTGCTGAACTCCACGCAAAAGTGGATGGGCCAATCGGTGTGCTCTCCCCACCCGTTGTTGAACACAAGAGTTCCGTTGTACCCCGAAAGTCCAGGGTTGATATTTGTCTCGGAGCTCACAAAGTGCTGGTCCCAGTAAGGACGAAGCGAAGAGTGCAACGAGTGAGACAAATCCACAAGAACTTTAGGCTTGGATCCTTTTGGAAATGTATACAGCAACAAACCAGCACGGTCCAGAGCTGCAATTTCTGCCTTGATCCCATCCACAGTCTCAAAACTGTAGTAACCAGGCAGTGCAACATCGTCACCAGTTCTCTGAATATACGCCTTGTTCCTGTCGTTGAGCTTGAGCTTGATAAATGGCAACTGCGCTACCACACCGTATTGTGGAGCACCACCGGTTCCGGACTCGTGCATCATCGAGATGGCAGTCACGTTGCCGTGCTTGGTGTAGCCGCAAAACGCGCCCATACCAGCATCGATGCCGATCTTGGCCATTCCAAACGGACGCGATGCTCCGGGGAACGTGTTTCCGTTGTCGGTACCGTAGAAAAGATCCAAATGTTGCATCGGATCAGCCGTTTGATCGCGTTTGACCGGTGCTGCTAGAGCCACCGTCAAAAGGAAGAGGATTTGCATTGAGGTAAATGGAATGTGTGTAGGTGATAAGTCTGGTGGTGATAGGTCTGGTGGTAGTAGGTCTGGTGGTAGTAGGTCTGGTGGTAATAGGTCTTGTACTGGTGATAGGTACTGGTGCTGTTGTGTAAATATACCAGTAGTAACGCCTTTTCGCCTTTTACACCTTTTATATCCAACCTATCACTTTGATCAGCTCCATCTCGCCTTCTTATATCATCGCGTGGTTAAAATTAGAAGCTAGTAGACCATGACACAATATCAACAATTAATCAACCACGGGTCCCTGAAACGTGGGTGATTGGAGCGATTTCCCCAGGCTCAAGTGTAACGCAAGTTGCGCACAATGGAAGGGGGCCCTAGGGGCAGTTACTCATGGTGATGGGTGTCCGAGGTGCGGATGGAGAGTTCTGTTCCTCGGTCGAGGCGTGATGAAACAATTTGGATGGGGCTTATGAAACTAGAAAATTTGGATTTTGGTAAAATTCTGCGTCGTAAACCCACGTCATTGCATAACGAACGGTCTCGGCACAGAAAGAACGTGTTCGACTAAGCGGGGAGTTAGTTAATTAGAGGGGTCTACACAACGATAAGACGAGGTCTATCCTTTGAAAAACCGCCAAGATCAACTAAACACGTCTAATGGGCTTCTCTCGTATTAGTCCTCGTAGTCATGCACTTTAGCCGAAATCTGCCTGAAACGGAAAGGAAGTTTAGCTCCTTCGAAATGACGTTCACAGCTTTGTGCATCTACGACGGTGGGGTTGTGAGGCGGTCGATATTAGTTGCATGGGTAAGAATATTGATTGGCGAGCCACTGTGCGCAATTTCACACTGCTGGTACGATACCGTTGCCTGCACACAGCTTGAGCCACCTTTGCACATGGGATGACTTAAGGCGATCAAAGGGTCTCTGAGGAGAAGCTGAGGGGGTGGAGGGGAAGGTCCTATAGTATTTCTGAAGATCTACAGTAGAACTACTAGTGAATGACTTGTGAGGAGATGGTCGTAAAATGAGTTTATTAATTACGACTAACAAAATTTAATTTCTGTTTGACTAATTTTTTGATTTCTTTTGAAAGTATGGAAGGGTTCAATATGAAAAAAGAGATGAGAAAAAATTTCTGAAGGTAATGGAACTTAACCGTTAGAGGATGATAAGGTACTTCATTTATAACTTTACTCGTCCTTTAACACTGCTTTACGTATCTTTTTACTCCTTTACTTCCGTTTTATTCTTTTACTTCCTTATTACAATTTACTTCCTTATTACTCCGCTGTTTTTCTTCCTTATTACAATTTACTCCCTTATTACTCCGCTGTTTTTCTTCCTTATTACAATTCCTTTTTACTCCTCTGTTTTTCTTCCTTATTACTCCTCCTTCATACTCCTCTTTAATCTCGTAAATTAGCGTTCTCCTTCCCTTATCCCTGCAATCTTTGTACTACTGACCAGCCAATGACTACCCCGGGAAGTAATCGGCACAAAATGAAACAAATACACGACAATTATTAAACAGTTTGTGTTGTTTTATCTACTCTTTTCAGTACTCCCAAACCTACCCCATCGTTTCAGAATAGCGATTCCTAAAATCACGTTTCATCGCACGTGCATTTAACATCCCATGCATAACGGCGATGCTTGCGCACTCTTAATCTACAAATTTCAGTCTATATTTAACCCCCTAAGCGATGCCTTCCACGGCACTTTGGCTGCGGCGAGTTTCTAGAGCATATATAGGCAATCCTCTTAGACGGTCCAGAACAGCATACTTTCGTCTAGCATACATGTTGTGTTCGTCTACATTTTGGTGCTTGTCTAGCATCATTTTGTTCAGCATCATTTTGTCTAGCATATTTTGTCAGCATATTTGTCTAGCATGCAAAGGTTATGCTCTAGCAACTATGCTTAGTTATCACCTGCTAACTTTCAATGACGGTGTATCGGTCCAACGTGACGGTGGTGTTATTCCAGTGATATTTCCGCACCCTCTAGCTTTAAGTAGGACGCCTATTGTCACACATCCCTCAGCCAACTTTCCTAATCTGGCAGCCCCAACCGGTTCATGTGACTAAAATCCCGCACCAAGAAAAGGCGAGGCTGTATACATCATTGCCCTCTACGTTTGCCCTGAATGCGTTCATCGGTGGCGAAAGATGCTGCATCTACGGCACCTTTTGATCTCGACAGACCTTGATTTGCACCACTAAAAGACGTTGGATTGGATGACTAACAGCGCCTTCCGTGCCGACCAACCTTATTTTTCGAGCAATATACTTTGGCCTTCTCCCAGCTTCCACCAGCGTCTTGCTCTTCTCGTCATCGGTGTGTAAATGCGCTTTGGATGGGCTGTTTACGTTAGCAAAATTTTCCCACTAGCCGCTAAATTTTTCCTACAAAATTTCCCATATATATTTGAAAATCCCTGCTCAAAAATTTCTCTTTACACAGCGGCTCTGACAAATCTACCACTGCTTCGATATTTATAGAGAGTTCTTCTCTTCAGCGTTTGTTCGTCACACCACTCGGTGAGGCATCATCATCAATGGGAGAATCCAAGTCTAAGAAGACCATCTCGAAAATCGGGAAGCTTTTCGGTGTCCTGAGCACCAACCTAGCTCTGCTCAACACTGAACATGCTACCGAGAACGAACCTCTGTTGTCTCCTAAGGGTTCGTTAAAGCAGCTGGTGTCACCCACCACCTCCTTGAAGCAGCTCAACGGTTCAAATCAGCAAAATCAGCCTTCTTTGACCCTGATACAACATCCCTCATCAACTCTGATACATCAACCATTATCTCCACCACGTTCACCACCTCCAAATAAACTGCGTGTGACTGCTACTACCATCTCTACCATCGCTTCCAGCAGCTCTAGTGTGGCACTTGACAACAATAAGACTTCTTTCGACAACAAATCTGCACTCGCACCCGACAACAATAAGTCTGCACTTGCACTTGCAGATGACGAAAATGACGACGTTTCACCTTTGCCAAACGATATACGTCTGCACAGTACTTCCCCAAAACCAAAGTTATTGAACGGTAAGGTGAAGAGTGCAGAGAAGATCGTGAGAAGTGGTGAGTCGTCTCCAACTCTGGCATCTTCTGCGGAATCTAAGGGTACTACACAGTTGACCAAGTCTAACTTGCAGACCTTAAACAACTCGCTTGCACAGGCTCCAAAGCGGCCTTCGCCTCCTGTTTCGCGGTCGTCCTCGTTATCGGGAAACCGCAAGGCTCTGTCGTCTCCTAAGGTGAATGGCGCTCAAGCATCTCCAAAACCAAACGTGAACCCACTACCTTCTGGGCAAAAGCTGAATCCAGTCTCGCGCTCGTCATCAACCAAGTTGAAGACATCAGGGGCATCGTCGGCGAGTCTCTCAACCATGTCTGTTCCGCAAAAGCCGCGGTTCCGTATGCTTGAAAATGGAAATCACGAACACAACTTGCGGTGTGCCAAGCGCCAAGAGAAGTTGTCTAATATGTTGAAGGACCTTCTCGGAGCAAAGAAGCTCAGGGATGAGGCCAAGAGTGCTGTTCCAAACTTGCTCCAGGGCCAGATTGGACTGGGTACTGGGTCGCCGGCTACAGCTGCGTCGCAGGCCAAGCCCCCGACTTTGTTTGCCGGATTGGTGAACCACATCAAAAACAACACCTCGCCATACCACACCACCCTGAACGGGCAGATCACGACGGTGTTGAACTCTGGACCGGAGGAGGAGAGCGTGGGCGCGCAGGACTCGAGGTCGTTTGTTGAGAAGTACGGACGTTGTAACGAGGTGATTGGCCGCGGGTCTTTCGGAGTGGTGAGGATATCGCACAAGAAGATTGCCGACGGAGGAGTCTCGTCCAACGCTGCTGGACAACATAATGACGAGATCTTATATGCTGTGAAGGAGTTCAAGCGTAAGCCGTCGGAGAGCGACAAGAAGTACAACCGGCGGTTGACGTCGGAATTTTGCATTTCGTCGTCCCTCAAGCACGTCAACATCATTGAGACGTTGGACTTGTTGAAGGACGCGAAGGGAGACTACTGTGAGGTGATGGAGTACTGTTCTGGAGGAGACTTGTACACGTTGATTATTGCGCTGGGCAAGTTGGAGTACGCGGAGGCGGACTGTTTCTTCAAGCAGCTCATTCGCGGAGTGAACTACATGCACGACATGGGAGTGAGCCACCGTGACTTGAAGCCGGAGAACATTTTGTTGACGCAGACCGGAACGATCAAGATCACTGATTTTGGTAACGGAGAGTGTTTCAAGATGGCGTGGGAGAAGGAGATCCAGCTCAGTGAGGGTATTTGTGGGTCTTCGCCGTACATTGCGCCGGAGGAGTTCACTCAGTCGTCGTTTGACCCACGGTGTGTGGACATCTGGGCGTGCGGAGTGATCTACATGGCCATGCGCACGGGCCGGCAGTTGTGGAAGTTGGCGGACGCCACGAAGGACGAGTTTTTCGAGGAGTACTTGGTGAAGCGCAAGGATGCGACAGGGTACGAGCCGATCGAGAGCTTGAAGCGCGCGCGGTGCAGAAACGTGATCTACTCCATCTTGGACCCGAAGCCCGACAGGCGTATCACGGGCAAGCAGATCTTGAACAGTGAATGGGGAAGAGAGATCAAGGTGTGCGAGGCCGGTGAGGGTCACTGAGATAGAGGTAATATTTATTAATGCATGGATTAGGATGAGTAAGAGGGAACAGGAAATGAGTAAAGAATGTAGGAGAGTATAAAGGAAGAGTATAAAGGAAGAGTATAAAGGAAGAGTAAAGGATGTAGGAAATGAGCATGAATGAAGAGTAAAGAATTAGGAAATGAGTATGAAGGAAGAGTAAAGAATATAGGAAATGAGTATAAAGGAAGAGTAAAGAATATAGGAAATGAGTATAAAGGAAGAGTAAAGAATATAGGAAATGAGTATAAAGGAAGAGTAAAGAATGTAGGAAATGAGTATAAAGGAAGAGTAAAGAATGTAGGAAATGAGTATAAAGGAAGAGTAAAGAATGTAGGAAATGAGTATAAAGGAAGAGTAAAGAATGTAGGAAATGAAGGATAAGAGTAATATAAGTGTTCCATTTATGCCTTCCATAAATGGAAGGCTTCGTGTTTTTTCACTTTTTAGATGAATTAATAATTAGGAAATAGAAAAACACGGATCAAAACGATGTACAACGAATAAAACATGATAGGATGATCTGCGCGGGAGGTGAATGATGGCACCATCTAAGCAATATTAGTTGGTAGTAGCAATATTAGTTGACAGGTAGTTTAGTGGAGTATGCTGGGATAGATTTGTCGTTGATAGGTTTAGGTACAGATTTATCATTTTGTAGTTTTACTGTATGGGGAAATGAAGTAATAATGATGGCAGTGTAATGGCAGTGAAATCACGATTGTTTCTGCAACAAGCTGACAAGTACTGCCGAATCGGACGATATGATATGAAGTCTAAACTTTATCAAGTAGGGTGACAAAATTATCGGACTTCCTAACCCTAGTAATAACATTCGTCAACAAGCGACGCGTCCGTAGTTCACCCCGACCCAGTAGGTCCAGACAGAAGAGTGTATGAGAGGATGTTCCTGATAGTTCGGCCGGTACGCTGCACTGGCGTCATGTCGTTTTCGCGAGTTTTCAGGGCTTTGGAAGCCCTGGATCTGAAACTGAGCGCCAACGGTTTCTTTTGTGACGGTGTTTTTTTCAGAACAAACAAATTCCAGGCGCTCGTCTTTCGCTAAAAAGCAAACAGATGGTGGAATTGTCAGACTACCAGCGCCAGGAAAAGGTCGGCGAAGGCACTTATGGAGTGGTCTACAAGGCGCTCGACACACGTAATAACAACCGTGTGGTTGCTCTCAAGAAAATTCGGTTGGAGTCCGAGGACGAGGGGGTGCCATCCACCGCTATTCGCGAGATCTCGCTCTTGAAAGAGATGAAGGACGACAACATCGTCCGTCTCTACGATATAATACACTCGGACTCGCACAAGTTGTACCTTGTGTTTGAGTTTTTGGACTTGGATTTGAAGAAGTACATGGAGTCCATTCCACAGTCTGTTGGACTTGGTGCCAATATGGTCAAGCGTTTCATGAACCAGTTGGTCAAGGGTATCAAGCACTGTCACAGTCACCGTGTTCTCCACCGAGATTTGAAACCTCAGAACTTGTTGATCGACAAAGAGGGTAATCTCAAGTTGGCGGACTTTGGTTTGGCGCGTGCCTTTGGTGTTCCTTTGCGTGCCTACACCCACGAGGTGGTGACCTTGTGGTACCGTGCACCAGAAATTCTCCTTGGAGGCAAGCAGTACTCCACTGGAGTGGACATGTGGTCTGTGGGATGTATCTTTGCGGAGATGTGCAACAGAAAGCCGTTGTTCCCTGGAGACTCGGAGATTGATGAGATCTTCAGAATTTTCAGAATCTTGGGAACCCCAACAGAGGAAACTTGGCCAGATGTTCTGTACTTGCCGGACTTTAAGCCCACCTTTCCAAAGTGGGCCAAGAAGAACTTGGCCGAGTTTGTCCCGTCCTTGGAACCAGAGGGTGTGGACTTGTTGGAACAGATGTTGGTTTACGACCCAAGTGGTAGAATCAGCGCAAAGCGTGCTTTGGTGCACCCGTACTTCCAGGAGGACGACGAGCTTAACTCGGGATCCGTAGTTATGGAATAGGCATGTTAGACAATGAGAGTAAGGAAGATAAGTAGAGGTTTCAGTCAATATTAGTTTTACAGAACACATATTACATACATTAGTGAAGTACTTCGATATTGTAAGTGATCCGATATTCATTACAAGTGAACTGATATACAAGTGAACTGATATACAAGTGAACTGATATACAAGTGAACTGATATCAAAGTGATCTCATATTCATTCATGAATTATTCGTATTAACATATTCATAGTCATTCATTCATTCACTTTTATACACTTTATTTCATGTCTACCTTTCTTCCATGCCTTTCTTCCATGCCCTTTACTCCACTTCCTTTTCCCTCATTCTTTTATCCTGTTACTTTTATTCCTTATACCCTCTAGTTTATAAAAAGCCCCATGATGTTCACTCCACATGCCTGGAAGAACAAAACGAGGAGCACTGCCGCCAACGAGTACACCACAATCGAGTTATCCGCAGTGTCCAGCTGCGTGGTAACGATTACTGTGTGCCGTGGCTCCAGCGTGTCTGAGATTCTGTCAGACTTTGATATGTTTCTATTTTCCTCTCTACTCTTCACCTCCAAGAATGGGTTTTGCTCGTGAGTAGCGACGTCCACGCGTGCAAAGACCGTTTGAGTCGATTTGTCAGAACTTTCGTGAGTTCCTGATTTTTGAGTAGATTTGTCAGAACTTTCGTGAGTAGCTGATTTTTGAGTAGATTTTTCAAGGCGTTCATGAGTTGCTGATTTTTGAGTAGATTTGTCAGAGCGGTGAGCTTGAGTCGCTTTATCAAAGTGGTGAACTTGCGTCGCCTTATCAGAGTGAACATCTTCATCGTTCTGAAATCTAGTCGTCGTCACTTTTTGCTCTTCTCCCTCGTTTATTCCCACCCCCATGTTGAATGCCTTGGCCAAGTCAGAAACCAGAATCTTCTCCTTCACTGTAGCACCGAGGATCTCCTCGGCCACCTCGTGGAGCTGCACACCGAACGACATCACCTCAGACCGTATCGAGTTGATTCGCTGCGTCATCTCGCCGTTTTTCGTGCTCAACTTGAGCAAGTTGTTGAAGTCCGTGGTGTTCTGGAACCGCAAGTTGTTGATCTCCGAATCGTACCGATCGAAGGTCACAGTGAGCTTCAGGTAGAACACCTCCAAGTCGTGCAAACACCGGCGAAGCTCGAATGCCTCATCGAGGATGTCCAGTTTGGCAGAGCGTGCAGAAACTCCAGAAGATATAACATCAGCTGTAGTAATTCCTTTTATAGTAAGTCCTTTTATATCAGCTGTAGTAATTCCCTTCTCACCTATAGCAACTCCCTTCTCACCTATAGCAACTCCCTTCTCACCTATAGCAACTCCCTTCTCACCTATAGCAACTCCCTTCTCACCTATAGCAATTCCCTTCCCTGTAATAATTCCCTTCTCACCTGTAATAATTCCCTTCTCACCTCTCATCACTTCAACATTCCTCATCACATCACTCGACACCCTCGTCTTCACACGAACATCGTCGTCAATCGAGTCGATGACGCTGCTGGGCGACATAATCGACAGGAGCGGACTGCCCATGAGTGTGCGTGTGTCGTCGGAGTCGTACTCATAGCTATTGTCGTCGTAGTCGTCGCAACTCTTCAAGTGCGAGTAGTCCACGATCGAGATGTCCTCGAGAATGCACTCGATGAGGGCGAACATGTCGTTCTTCACGATGGCGATATCGCTCGCGAACTTGCCGAAGTGAGTCTCAATGTCTCGTATCACCATGCTGACCTTCATGTTGACGTCGGCGTCGGACGAGAACACGCGGTTTTCGGTGCCCATCATGTCCTGCTCGATGTAGCGCAAGAGCGCGTGGATGCTGTAGAGCGGAATTGTGTCGCTGTCCGGAGCCAACTTGTTCCACGAGACGTTGAAGATGGACGTTTCTTCGATTTTGGAAACGCGGCTGCGTTTGTAAAGTATCTGAGATTGCATGGTAGAAGTTGGTAGAAGTTGGTAGAAGTTGGCCTTTTTAGAAGTTGAGCTGGTATAGTAGAAGTTGAACTTGTAGAATTGCGGAGTCAGGGTCAGTTGTTGCTGAGTCTATTGCTGAGTCTATTGCTGGGCCTAGTGATCAGCCTTTTCTGAGTCTTCTCTCTGAGTCTGTTGGCTATGTAACCGCTTAACTGATTTGGCCACTCCAAGATACTATTATCAATTGTACCTCGCCGCTAATCCTTTCTATGTTGTCGTTAGGAACTACCGTTACCTTCCAATAAATACTCAATATTGCCTTCTTAAGAATGGTACTTATAGCGCTATGGTAGTTGATAATCCTCGTAGTTGTCGCCTGGTCAAATATTCCTCACCGGTATTCTTCCTTGCTTTCGCTTCGTTGAAGTTCCACAATAAACTTATAACTTGCAGTGGTTGCTATTGTTAAAAATGCAAACGGTATTTGTCGCTGGATCTTGAATGATGTTTGGGTTCCCAATTGGGAAGTGTAATTGTTTTGGTTTATTTTTTTTGGGTATCCGGTACTCTGACAAAAAAGCACGAAAACATGGGTCTGGGCGATGATTACTACGATCGGCCACACGACAACTATCTGAGCTACGGCGGCGGCCGTGGCGGGTACAGAGGCGGCCGCGGGTACCGCGGGAGAGGCGGAAATAGATTCAAGCTGTATAACGACGGTTATGAGAGAGGGAGTTATGGGAGTAGGGATGAGAGGGAGAGGCCAAGAGATGATAGGTCAAGGGAAGATAGACCAAGAGAAGATAGATCTTATGACAGACCGAGAGAAGATAGACCAAGAGAAGATAGATCTTATGACAGACCAAGAGATGATAGAAGGAATCTGAGGGAAGTGGATCCAAGAGATAGAGGTATAAATAGGAATTCCCATAGAGATAGAGATCCTAGAGAAAGGGATTATAGGGATCCTAGAGAAAGGGATTATAGGGATCCTAGAGAAAGAGATTATAGGGACTCCAGGGACAATAGGGACCATAGGAACTCAGAGTCTAGGAATTCAGAGTCTAGGAGTTCAGACCATAGGAACTCAGACCATAGGGACCATAGGAACTCCGAATCCAGGAACTCAGACCATAGGATAGCAGACCCCAGGACAGACCCCAGGACAGACCCCAGAACATCCATCCCCAGAACCTCCATCACCAGAACCTCAATCCCCAGAACATCAGAACCCTACAAAGCCGAACCCAAACGGTTCGCAAAACCCACCAAAAACTACGAAAACCCGTGGATAGATACGTTATCCATCCAGGACGAAAAGACAAAAGACATCTTGGAGCTGCGGTTCAAGGAGCTTGAGACGGTGAACAAGGAGATCGTGGACCTTCAGACGAGCAGGCGCAAGTTGACCTCGGCCTTCGAGACCCTCGAGAACCAAGCCGCACGCGAGGAGTTGCATGTCCAGATATCCAGCGAGAAGTTGGAGGAGTTTACGTATATATGATGGGAAGGAGAAGAGGAACAGGAAACGATGAAAAGAGAAGGTATTTGGTAGAATAATGTAATCATGTGAATATACTGAATTGAATAAAATCGATGATTATAACATCTGTAAGTCCATATATCCCATGTTGTATCTCAACACATCCAAGTCGTATCCATATAAATATATCTCATGTTGCATCTAAATACATCATGTATCCATATAAGTAGATCCTATCATAACCACCATATTATATGTTCTTATTCTTCACTTATCTCTATTTTCCCACCATTTTTTTCCAACATTTCTACGCGTAAAAATACCAACATGTCCTTCTTTCACGAACTCACCCAACTGTTTGGTTCTTGCAAACTTGCTCAAGGCTTTGTCTACGGACTCCTCTTGATTGGTGTCTACAAGTTCACCACCTTCTCATTGAGTTTCGGCTCTTTGATCTTCGACTTGTTCGTTCTCCCACCTACCGACTTCAAGAAGTACGGAGCTAAGAAGGGTAAGTGGGCTGTGGTCACCGGAGCCTCCGACGGTATCGGAAAGGAGTACGCGTTCCAATTGGCAGCCAAGGGCTTGAATATCGTTTTGGTTTCAAGAACCCAGTCCAAGTTGGAGGCCATTGCTACCGAGATTGAATCCAAGTTCAAGGTCTCTACCAAGGTTGTTGCTTTTGATGCTTCTGAGGACAAGTCTGCTAACTACATCCAGTTGGCAGATGCTATCAACGGTTTGCCTGTGACTATCTTGGTCAACAATGTTGGTCAATCGCACTCGATCCCAGTCCCATTCATCGAGACTGAGGAGAAGGAGTTGAGAGACATCATCACCATCAACAACACCGCAACTTTGAAAATCACCCAGATCGTGGCTCCCGTCATTGCTGCTACCGTCGCCGACAAGAAGTCTCGCGGTTTGATCTTGACCATGGGTTCCTTCGGTGGCTTGTTGCCAACTCCATACTTGGCCACCTACTCCGGATCCAAGGCATTTTTGCAGGCATGGTCCGCGGCTCTTGCTGGTGAGTTGAAGCCACAGGGAATTGACGTTGAGTTGGTCATCTCGTACTTGGTCACCTCTGCCATGTCCAAGATCAAGAGATCCTCCGTGACTATTCCAAACCCTAAGGCCTTCGTCAAGGCTACTTTGTCCAAGACCGGCCGCCGTAACGGTGCTCAGGAGAGATTCGCTACCTCCACCCCGTACTGGGCACATGCCTTCATGCACTTTGGAATTGAGAACACCGTGGGTGTCTTCTCCAAGTTGGCCAACAAGCTCAACTTCGACATGCACAAGAGCATCCGCACGAGGGCGTTGAAGAAGGCTGCTCGTTTGGCCAACAAGCAGGATTAGGAGGATAGGAATAGGAGGATAGGATTAGGATAGGAATAGGAGGATATGAATAGGAAGATAGGAATAGGAGGATAGGAATAAGAAGATATGAATAGGAGGATAGGATTAGGAAGATATGAATAGGAAGATTAATAAGAAGATTACAAAGATTATGAAGATTATTAGGAAGACTAGGAACATGAATGGAAGTTTAACATGAAATAATATGAAGCGTATTATGAATAGAATGGTAACGTAATTGAATGGCAATTGAGATCAGACACACTTTCTTGGTGTTTGAATGCATTGGCGAAATTTGACCTCAAAACGGTTATCAACCCAAATAATACCAACAGATAATCAAAACCAAATAATCAAACAACCAACCCAAATAATACCAACAAGCAATCAAAACCACCAATAGACCACCATCATTTCAATTCACCAATAGACCATCATCATTTCAATTCACCAATAGACCATCATCAATTCAATTCACCAATAGACTTCATCATTTCAATCTTCCATTTTACCTTATCTAATCCACGTGACCGGTCACATGACGGAATGTTCTAGAAAGGACTAGAAATTCCGACTCCCTTGCATATCGACGAACACCATCTTATATAACCTCCTGCGATTGCTACAGGCTACGAAAAAAATTGCTATACTTTGCACTTTTGTACACTAAATAATGGTCAAAGATACTAAGCTCTACGACTTATTGGGCGTTTCGCCCTCTGCCTCTGATCAGGAAATCAAGAAGGCTTATAGAAAGACTGCTTTGAAGTACCACCCAGACAAGCCAACAGGTGATACTGAAAAATTTAAGGAGATTTCCGAAGCCTTCGACATCCTTTCTCATGAGGACAAGAGACAGGTGTACGACGACTACGGACTTGAAGCCGCAAGAGGCAATGCCCCAGCCGCGGACCAAGGCAACCCATTTGCTGGTGCTGGTGGTGGAGGCCACCCAGGATTCAGCAGCGGTGGATTTGGAGGCATGGGAGGCGGATTCTCCCAAGCCGATGCATTTAACATTTTCTCCCAGATGGGAGGCTTTGGCATGGGCGGAGATGACTTTGGAGGCAGTAGATTCGGCGGTGGTGGATTCGGCGGCGCTGGCGGTATGCCCGGTGGATTCAGCAGCGGCGGGTTTGGGGGACACCAGCACAGTCGTCCTGAGCCAGATACCGTCACAATGAACTTACCTGTTTCCTTGGAGGAATTATACAACGGAGGAGTCAAGAAGATGAAGCTCAACAGAAAGGCTGCAGATGGCTCGAAAGAAAGCAAGGTGTTGGAAATCACCATTAAACCGGGTTGGAAGGCTGGTACCAAGATCAACTTTGTTAATGAAGGTGACTACCAAGTCGAGTGCGGCGCCAGACAGACCATCCAGTTTGTTATTGAAGAGAAGCCCAACGCTACTTTCAAGAGAGAGGGTAACAACTTGAAGATGAACTTGAACTTGTCTTTCAAGGAGTCTTTGTTGGGATTCGAGAAGCAGATCCAAACCATGGGAGGAAGAACTCTTCCTGTGTACAGATCAAGCCCTGTCCAGCCAAACACCACCACCACGTACCCTGGATTGGGTATGCCAATCAGCAAGAGCCCGGGACAGAAGGGTGATTTGGAAGTCACCTTCAAGGTCGACTATCCATACCTGTTGACCGCCGACCAAAAGGAGATGATCAAGAAGTATTTTTAAGAAGTGATAAGCTTGAATGATGTCGAATACTGTTCAACGCAACGGAAATAAGATGAACGCAACGGAAATACTACAAGATTGATGCCACCCAATCGTCAACTGACGACTTACTCATGATAATACGATTATAGACTTGTACAGCCAATAGAAAATAGGGAGATTTAGAGATGTAGATAGAGGTAAAGGCTAATAATTACCAAGAAACTATCAAGAATACTATAGAATTTCGAATTCTTGAAAATAAGAATTACTCTGGAATCAAGAATATTCCAGTACATAATTAATATAGTATACTTAATTCAAAACATGTAGATCGTACCTCATTCCACCCAACACAACACATGTAGATCATACCCCATTCCACCCAACACATCACATGTAGATCGTACCTCATTCTACCCAACACATGTAGATGGTCTCCATTCAAATGGAACCTTTATTGCTTACCTAAGCAAAAGATTTTCGTTTTCTAATCAACATGTCCGTCATCTTAGCGTCTGCGGGATACGACCACACGATCCGCTTTTGGGATGCATTGACCGGCGTGTGCTCTCGGACGATCCAGCACCCCGACTCACAAGTGAATAGATTGGAGATCACCTCGGATAAGAGATTTCTCGCGGCGGCAGGCAACCTCTACGTGCGACTCTACGACATACGGCAAACTGGGAGTTCGGGCAACAATACAGCTCAAGCGTCGGCGACCAACAACGGTGCTGTGGGCAGCTCTAGTGGAAACAGCGGAAACAACAGCAATAATAATGCGGTGATGACTTTTGAGGGTCATACCAACAACGTGACATCGTTAGCATTTCAGATAGAGAACAAGTGGATGGTTACATCACTGGAAGACGGCATGGTGAAAGTGTGGGACGTGCGTGCGCCACTGGTACAGAGAAACTACAAGCACTTTTGTCCTGTGAACGAGGTGGTTATACATCCCAACCAAGGAGAGTTGATCAGTTGCGACCAAGATGGTAATATTCGAATCTGGGACTTGGGAGAAAACCAATGCACACATCACTTAATCCCAGAGGATGATGTGCCCATCAATTCGTTACTGGTGGCGCTGGATGGCTCGATGCTCGTGGCTGGTAACAACAAAGGAAACTGTTATGTTTGGAAAATGCAGAACCAAAAAGATGTCACTTCATTAACTCCAGTTACCAAATTCAGATCGCACCTGAAATACATAACAAGGGTTCTTTTGCTGACAGACATGAAGCACTTGGCGACTTGCTCGGCAGACCACACCGCGAGAATATGGTCCACGGAGGAGAACTTCAACTTGGAGACCACATTGCAGGGACACCAAAGATGGGTCTGGGACTGTGCTTTCAGCGCAGATAGTGCGTATTTGGTCACCGCGTGTCTGGATCATTATGTGAGGTTGTGGGATCTCTCCAACAGCGAGACTGTGCGCCAGTACAATGGCCACCACAAGGGTGCGGTTTGTGTTGCGTTGAACGATGTGTGAGGTGAAGATAAAAGTTGAGAAGTTATAGTTAAGGATTCTAGATTAAGGAAGCTGAAGGTTTAGAGTTCAGAGATTAGTTTTGCACTTATACAGGAATTCAGATTGCACTTATACAAGAATTCAGATTTGCACTTACATTCAAAGAATTCTAGTTTCAGTTGTTCTAGAATCTTAAGTATTAAGTCATTTTTAAGTTTTTTAGAGTTGTACTTCCACACTCCTTCGAGTTCTATAATTAAACCCTTAATCCACCAATCTCCCTCCCACCAATCTCCCTCCCACCAATCTCCCTCCCAACATCTGTAAAATGGGCAACTTCACGCGCTCGCCTCTATTGTTGGATGCTAGGTGGATCCTCAAAACTTTAAAACAGACACAGACAAAAGGATAAGACAAAAGGATAAGACACAGACAAAAGGATAAGCTGCAACAGAAATTGCAACAGACCAGGCCAAACAGACATAAGAGATTCAAACTACAGACTTCTTCGAGACAGAGCAACTTAAGACCCATCCCTTTATATAGGAAGCAAGTGAACCTCTTCGAACACCAATGCACAACAATTATATCACTTTACCTCGCCATTGTTACTGCGGGGCGAATTACGTTAAGGGTCACCAAGCCCGGCAAGTACATCAACAATGGCGTTGTTGTTACGGGGCCAGTCAGTCTCCAGCTCAAAAAGAAGGGCGATGGAGACACCTATGTTATAAGCGACCAAGGCTCATTGTTCAACCCTACTACAGGAAAATATGTGACCGAGAAAAACGCCTACTATACTGAGGGTAGTACACCAGACAACAGTTTCTGGATCGAGAATGGTTTCTTGAGATACAAAGACGAGCAGTTCTACTATGGGGGAAGTCTTCCTTACGCACTCATCTCGCAAGGCGGTCAAGGTGCAGAGAGTGTGCGTTTGTTCGTTGAGTACTTTGAAGGTGAAACTCCGAGTTCTACGGGAACCGGCAAGACCATCACGTCCATTCTCAAGCGTGAGACGAAGGCTGTAGGAGGGAGAGAGTGATATGAGAATAGTTTAGTGATTTGAGAATAGTTAAGTAGTGATTTGAGAATAGCGAATTAGATATAGAGAGTAATATAAGAATAGTGATTAGACGATATGGTGAAGTAAATTGGTGTAGTGAGTAAATTAACTATATTGAAGAAGAAGTACATTGAAGAAGTACATTGAAGAAGTACATTGAAGAAGTACATTGAAGAAGTACATTGAAGAAGTACATTGAAGAAGTACATTGAAGAAGTACATTGAAGAAGTACATTGAAGAAGTACATTGAAGAAGTACATTGAAGAAGTACATTGAAGAAGTATCTATAGTGAAGGAAACAGGAACAACATCCATATACTAGAGATTAATAAACATATGGTCGATTGTTAAGTTGCGCTTTCTTCTATTACATTATCGCAAACGTCAACGTTCGTAACCGAAAAAAATAAACGTTGGAATTTCCGTTTTAGGGAAGTCGCAAAGAGAAAATTAGCTGCAAAAAAAAGAGGTGGTACAAAGACTCTTGTCTGTACCAGTTAAAAATAGCTGGTCGTTGCGAAGGACTACACAACAGATGACCTTCAGGTCGCGTTTCGGAACATCTACACTCTCACATTATTCTATGCTTATTATGTCTATATATGCAAAATCAGTCAGTGCTGATATTTGGTGAATGGGAGCAGTTCAAAACTATTAGGGAGCAGTTCAAATGATTGGGTTCAGTGGTATGTTTGAGTGTATTCTTGAGTAGTAGGCTTGATTCAGAATTCAAACTTTGAGCGAGGTTTGTGACAAAAAGGTTAATGAGGTCTGACACAAATGAGGTCTGACACAAATGGGCCTGACACAAATAAGATCTGACGATCATTGATAATAGGTCATTCACCTCATACAACTGAAACATTGTACTAACCCTTTCAGTTATACTGACTCGGGTTGTAGTTCAACATGAGATCATTCTCGTCAAGACCATACGCCTTGTCCAAAAGATCAACAGCTCCCAAGGACGAGTTTGCCAAGTAAGACGAGTTGGAACTGACGTTGCCCACATCTTCTGGTTGTGGCAAAATACCCTGTTGTCCGTCCACTCTGTCTGTGTGCTCGCGCTTGATGTCGTACTCTTCAACAGCGAATTCGTGTTGCAACAACCCCCCGAGCTCAAAGCACCACGAGAGAAACTCGTCTACCCAGCAGCGTACAATCCACCACGCCCCAAATCCCTGACCGCTCTTCAAACTAATCTCACGCAAGCACGTGGTTAACAAGTTGCTGGTGAGCAAAATAAAAAGGCGTGGGTTGACATCCGGGAAGTGTCCTGGTAACTCGGCAATGTAGGAGCCTATTTCCACCATGATGTCATCGCTTCCTGTTCTCTTGTAAACCCCGTTCAAAAGGTCCACGACGTCGCGTCTCATGATGGAGACTAGCGCATCAATATTTCTATCTGCGCACGGGAGTTCCCTTTGAACTATCTCCGTCATGTCCAAATTCACCCAGTCTTGTATCATTGCACGCTTCTCCTGAGAGTCAGAGAGGATGCGTGCGGCGGAAATCCCTGTTTCAATGGTTTTGACCAAACGGTTCAACATGTTGATGAAGTTCTTTGCAAGCTTCAACTTCATCACCACAAAGTTTTTCGACACTTTATGGTTGAGGAGGTTACTTGAGAGAGACTTGACGTACCCTGCAGAAATCTGTTTCAATTGCTGAATGACTTCACCAGGGATCATGTACTGGAATTGCAACTTGCAAATCATGCGGATCATCCGCTTGTACATGATGATGTCACATTGTTTGATCCACTCGGTGGTACCGTCGCTCGTATATAGCTTGAACACCGGTGCGGTGAGCGTGCTGTTGAAGTTGTTGAAGCTGCTGAACAACTTCTTCACCTGCATGAACCGTAATGATTCAAACAACGAGTTCACGTGCACCCTGTATAGCGAGTACAACGTATCCGCAATGTCGTAGTCGGTGTCGCGAGGCAAATATGGGTAGATGGAAGGTAATTGCACGGGGTAATTAGGGTTGGAAGTCGTGGGGACATTACTATTGAGATGGCCCAAGAACCCAGGAACATACTTAAGATGCGACACCAGTGGCAATTGGTCCGAGATGTTATTGGAATTTGCAATGCATGGCGAGTTGATGGGAGTGTACGACGGTGTATGAACATGAGATGTCGACACAGGTGAATCTTCGTAGGAAACTGATGAGTTGGTCGAAGATATTGGTGAGTGTACTTGTTGGTTAGGAAATGAACTAAGACCCAAACCTCTTGTTTGAGATTGTTGGTGGTGGATCTGCTGTTGTTGCTGTTGTTGTTGCATGTTCTGATCACCTATGAGCTTAACTCCACAGTAATGGTACTTGGACTGGCCCCTCAACCCCAAACGACGGGTGGTCAAGTTCGGGAACAAGATCTTGACTAGCTTTCCAAAACTAGCAGGCAGGAGAGGTGTCAAGCCATTGTCGGCGCACACCTGTACGTATCGCGCATAAATACGATTTCTAGGAACCACCGCAGTAGCTGACGATTCACATGAGTTGAGAAGCCAAACCATGCCAAAGAGCTGGCGCTGCTTCTCGCGGTTCTCTTTCAGGAAACCAGGCACATCACGGAGTTCCGACACCTGGTCATTCTCAATAGCCTTTATGCGGGTGGCCAACTCGGTCAACGGAACCTGGGTCGTTTTGTATGCGAGTAGCTTCAACTCAGTTTCCCCATCGTCGCCAGACACCTTTCGAGGCTTTTTGCGCTTGGACTCGGAGAAGAGCAGCTCTGTGGGCTCTTGATGCAAGGGAATGACGGGGGCCTCTGTGTAGCTGCCCATGAAGGAGGACAGTTGAGGAGGAGGTTGATTTGAGTAGTAAGGCATTTGCATGCTGTAGCGCTTACTTTGATGATCCATATGCTGAGGTGTTTCGTTCAAGTACAGGAATCCCATGCTGGAGCCTGCTGTCTTGGGGTCCTCACCAGGGGCGAGTTCCTTACTATTTGTGGGGCGATCCATTGTGGGAGTCAACCTTGATAAAAGTTAAGATTGAGACAATAATTTTGTGACCTTGAGACTGCGGGCCTAGACTCGAGCTGAAATGAGGTCGAAATGTCGGTGGTATGCAGAGGTTCCAGTAGCCAGCGTTGTGTGAGGCTGGGGCAAGGTCGAAACGGTTGTGGTAGATTATTCGGATCTGGTGTGGCGATTGCCCGTGATGGTTCGCGGAGAATCAGGGATTAGATATACACCCCCAGAAGCGGTCCTTCCTAACAAATTTCGGAACAAGTCTTATACAGACCTGCTATTCAGGATGCGTGTGTTTTAGTTCAACAATATGATCTCCCGAATGAGATCAGGGCGGATCAGAAGTGGCTGAGTGGATTTGGTCGGAGTAGATCTAGCCCAGATTATGCGATGGAGATGTCGTGCAATTGGCACTGTGATAAGATGCGAGTAGTTGAAACAACTGAACGGTTCAAGCTCCCTTGTGTGTAGTCAGTTCTAGTACTGGCAAGTCTCCGCTGTAGTCCCCCCTTGGTCTCGTCCTCAGATGTGCCTAAAAAAAAGTTAGGGCCAGAAGTGGATCAGGAAAAAAATGATGCTCAATTTGGCACAAAATCGCAGCACTGCACACTAGGGGACAATGAGATTCTGCAAAAAAGTTTAAAGTGTCCACGGGTGGTGAGTGGCAATGGAGTGGCGGTGAGTAGTGGATGATGGTGTATAGTGGTAGTGGTTGGCAGTGGAAGTGTGGTAAAACGTATATTCTTGGCGAATAGTATATATTTGTTGATGTATATTTGTACACTTGTCGTAACACCGATCACCAAATGAGGAGCACAATCAATAAAGTGATGAGGTGGATGTGGATAACAAGCGCAATGGATAAAGAAATGTGAAGTGGATAAAGAAAAGTGTAGTGGATAAAATAAACTCCCGTAGTCAAACAAATGGGAAAACTGCAAGAGTGAGATAAATGTTCTTTGTTGTCGTGTCAAAGGACACTGCATGACAACAGTAAAAATAGAGTGCTCCAGCCCAGTTCAAAGAAGCTTTATTCGGAACACAAGCTACACGGCGTGCACAACAAAGCCCCTATAATGTTAAAGTTTGCGAGGCATTGACACGATAGGCTCTCATCTGGAAGCACTCTATATCACCGACAGGGAGAAAATACATTGTTTTTTGAGGGATTGTCATGTAAACTGTCTCAAGGCCCCCACCTTTAACCTTTTTTTTTTAATAGAACAGCCCCTCCTCGTAACCCAAAATTTCAGGACCGGCCCGGCCACGCAAAGTGCTAGACCGTGCTTAGAAGCGCGTCCACCGTGTCGAGAAGCCCTCCACTGAGTGTTTGCAAGTCCATCGATCTATTTTGGGTGAAATCGCCACGGTGAAATGTCACCAGGCCATGAATATTATTAAGACAATTTTGAACTCTTATCTGGAACACAAGGTTCTGGCATATTTATGAGGACCCTTCGTGACCCATCGCTCCTCTTTTGGGGCATTTTTCTCGAGGCCGATCTGGGCCACGGACTTGCCGAGATTGCTGTTTTAGGCTGCCCCACATTCTCCAGAACGTATCCGGTTGCGAAGCCCCTACAGCCGTGAATTGCTCCTCAATCCACAGCGATGAAACAACAAGACCGCCGAAACGTGATCCCTTGTGTTGCACAGCCGCAGAACCTCGATGCTGAGACAATCGTCCAGGCCTCGCGGAATTCATAACCGTGGGTTTGGAATTAAGCTTTGGGTCCGCAGTACTTTATTAGCACTCAGTCACGTCAACGGATGTCCGAGGAAGGGGGAGCCGAGACAGCGATAAGGGAGGAAACGACCAATCCAAGAAAAACTGGAGAACGAGGAATTGGTCAGCAATTGGTAAGACGAAGAGCTATAAGGCTTCTATTTTCTACTGTCATAGTTCATGATTGGTCAGCATATGGGATTTCTTACAAAGATTTGGACATTTGTAAGCATGTTGGTTTTCTTAGTCAGCCATTTGTTTTTTGTCTTTTTCTTTGTAAGAATATTTGTTTTCTTCGTAAGCCATTTTCTTTAATTTGATTTTTGTCTATTTCTATGTGTTTTTTTCTTTGTAAGAATCTGTGATTTCTTTGTCAGCACACCTTTTTCAATCTTCTCATCTATCTCTTTTTTTCATCTCATCTCATCACCATGGCCGTGTTAAACAGTAACCCCGAAGTGCTCTTGCGCAAGAGAAAGGACAACGACAGAAAGAGACTCAAGAAGCAGCAGCAGATCAAGGAGAATGCACAGAAGGAAGCACAGAAAAAGAAGCAGGCCAAGAGAACCAAGTTCACCAGAGCCGAGATCTTGGTGAGAAACCACAGAGCCAACGAGTTGGAGAACAAGAGAATCACCAACATTCTTGCCAAGCAGGACCAGGAGTCCATTTCACAGGAGAAGGAGACCGAGCCTAAATTGCTCTTCGTTATCAGAATCCCCAACTACAAGCGTGGTTTGAAGATACCCCAGCAGGCGTACCAGATCTTGCAGGTGTTGAAGTTGACTGAGGTTGACACCGGTGTGTTTGTCAAGGCCACCACCAACACCATCAAGTTGTTGAACATTGTTGCTCCGTACATCATCATTGGTAAGCCTTCGTTGGCCTCGATCCGTAAATTGTTCCAGAAGAGAGCACGTATAATAGCACCAAAGACCGAGTCTGAGGAGTCTGAGGAGGACTCGAAGGTTGAGGACATACAGTTGGACACCAACCAGTTGGTGGAAGACAAGTTTGGTGACGACTTGGGATTGGTGTGTATTGAGGACTTGGTGCATGAGTTGGTGTCGCTTTCCGACAACTTTGTGGCCATCACCGCGTGGTTGTTACCATTCAAGTTGAATGCCCCTGTCAACGGATGGGACCCAAGAGCCAAGTTGGCCAAGTTGCTCCACGAGGAGAAGACGAAGCAGACCATCAGTTTGAGCCGTGACTTTAAGATTGCGGAGATTGAGGATATTGATGCGGTCATTGACCAGCAGAATTAGCATGCATAGAGTGATAATAAGAGGCAGAATGAAGAAGGTAGAGTAGAAGTAGATAAGAGAATTTGAGTATGAATGGAAGAAATAGAAGATCTTATTATATTGCAAATGATTAGAGCGAATAAAAGATAAGTAGAGGTGAATAGAAGATAAGTGAATAGGTCAGTGGATATGTTAGTGGACATCATATTAGGATATCATATTACCATATTAGTAGACATCATATTATCTTATTAGTAGACATCATATTATCATACTAGTAGACATATTATCATATTAGTAGATATTATCATATTAGTACACCACCAGTTGATCTGAAAAATAATTTTACGCGTCATGACTTCCTACTCACTATACCAACAACTCAACTATTCAGACTCACACAACTACAAACTCATCCAGTTGCCGCCCGACTTGGTGAGCTTCATGAAGACCAACCCACAGGGAAAGTTGGTGATAAAAGCTCCTTCAGCAGAGAAAGATAAGTCCGCCAATGCAAACACCGAAAACAACTTGGTGCTCTGTACCGACAACCAAACGTGGAAATTGCGGCAAATGAACAAGCTGAGCACGGTGCTCATCCTCGACAACAAGAAAAAGTTGCAATTCTACCCAGAAACAGACCACGACATGAGCGATTATGTGGTGGGGTTCTCGCAGAACAGCTACGAGTACGAGTTGACCGACACAAAAGGGTCTCTTGACGTGAGGAATTTGCCCAAGTACACCGGTGACACGCTCAGCGTGGTGGAGGGTGATAAGATCACGATGGAACGACTCGTTGAGGATTCGCCGATCTCAACGGGAGAGTTTTTTCAGCATTGGTACGAAGCTTGTGGGTGCGAAATCGACGGGTACGCGTACGTGCTAGCGGACGAGTTTGTAACGGAAGTTTTGACGCTCCTCGTGATTGCCACGATCAGCGAGGAGTTGAAGGAGTTTACGATTGAGCAGGTGTATGACGTTTTGGGAAGGGAGAGGGTTACGAAAACGATGGTTGAGACGATAGTTAATAAGTTTGGAAAGAAGGTGGGAGAGAAGTCTTTTTCCCTTGACGACCTCAAAATCTCGGTGTGGTTTGGAATCCAAGAGCTTGCCAAACACGACGGAGCCCTCAACCAAAAGGACTTCTTGCTCTACTGGAAACAGGCGGTTCCCCAGTTCTACAACGTGCTGCTCGATATGAACAACCTCCGTGGATTCTACTACCGGCCGGTTGAGGACAAGGTGCAGTACTTGCGGGCGGAGTCGCTTCTGCAGAACCTCTCTGTGCGGTTCAGCCAGATGTTCATGTTGAGCAAGACGTGGAGCTACGACGAGTTTGTGCCGTTTATCGCGGAGTTTGTTCCGAAGGGCAAGTCTGCGGACGCGTTGATATTGAAGCACGGGAAGAAGAAGCGGGTGGGGAAGGACAAGTTTGTTGTAGTGGGAAGATAAGAAGAGGAATAGAAGAAAATGATAGTTGGTGATTTATAGAAGGGTTGATATTTTTGATAGATATAATAGAATAAGATCCCAGATGGAAGTTCAGTAGAAGAGATGATAAGATTATTCTGAATAATTCCAATTGTGCCATGAAATTCCTTGAAGAAGATTACTTGTACAGATTCAATTGAATTCAATTTAATCCCAGACTCACTTGAATTCGATTTAATCCCAGACTCACTTGAATTCAATTTAATCCCAGACTCACTTGAATTCAGAATATTTAATCATTTGTACAGATTAATCTAATTGCCTCTAGTATCACTATCCCAATGACTATTTCCCATTTCATACCCTATCAATTCTAAAGTGTATTCCATTTCATACCCTATCAATTCTAAAGTATTTTCCATTTCATACCCTATCAATTCTAAAGTATTTTTCATACCCTATCAATTCTAAAGTATTTCCCATTCATCTACCTTTCCCTATCACTAAAGTATTTTCATACCCTTTATTTTCATATCTTTTATTTTTCATCTCCGACCATGGACAACTCTTCCTTCGTTATCTCGCTATTGGTAAGTCCACGTCTTTCTGATTTCCATCCCTACTAACATCCAGAGCGGAGCATGTGCTGGTACCTCGACGGACCTCGCGTTTTTCCCCATTGACACCGTCAAGACCCGGCTCCAGGCCAAAGGTGGTTTTTTCAAGAACGGCGGATGGCTGGGCATATACAAGGGCCTCGGGTCTTGTGTGGTGGCCCTGGCGCCCCTGGCGTCGTTGTTCTTTGTGACCTACGACTCAATGAAAGCATACACGCGTGATTCCATGCTGGCGACACAGAGCCATATGTTCAGTGCGTCGTGTGGTGAGATCGCCGCTTGTTTGGTTCGTGTTCCCGGTGAGGTCATTAAACAGAGAACCCAGGCCGGAATTCCGGGCGTTGGCGGCAAGTCCACGTCGTGGGCCAACTTCAGGTACTTGGTGACGAACCAGAGCGGCGAGGGAGTTTTGCGCGGCCTTTATCGTGGGTGGAACACCACTATAATGAGAGAGATTCCGTTCACCATGATCCAGTTTCCACTCTACGAGTTCTTGAAGAAGGAGTGGGCCACTCAGACGGGCGCGGACTTGTCGTTGGTCAAGGGTGCGATCTGTGGCTCGATAGCCGGTGGAGTGGCTGCGGCCAGTACCACTCCGTTGGATGTGATCAAGACCAGAATCATGCTCAACGAGAAGAAGATCGGGGTTGTTCCGTTGGTGAAGAGCATCTACAGAGAGGAGGGCTGGAGGACGTTCTTCAGCGGAATCGGGCCAAGAACGTGCTGGATCAGTGCTGGAGGTGCCATCTTTTTGGGCTGTTATGAGATGGTGAGCAGCAACTTGGCTTATATGAGGAAGGGAATGGAGTAGGATGGAAGAGAGTGGGAGGATAAGAGGAAGATGATGTTGAAAAGGATAGGAGGATGATATAAGAGGAAGATGATGTTGAAAAGGATAGGAGGATGATATAAGAGGAAGATGATGTTGAAAAGGATAGGAGGATGATATAAGAGGATGTGAAGATGATAGAGAATAGGTTGAAGATGAAAGAGAATATGTTGATAGAGAATAGGTTGAAGTTGATCCTAAGAGGATGACACTAAAGAGAATAGGAGATTATGAAGGGAGAGGAAAATGAAGTATAAAAAGGATAAGAAGGATAGTTAAAGTTGAAGAGACACCCAGACAATCGACGACACGTTCTTGTATATATTTATAGAAAATAGACTTACATGGTATTTAGTCTACTTGACAATTTGTCGATCAAAACGAATACAACCACAACGCTTCTGATTCTCCCAGCACCGAATAATCACTATCCAACTCTACTCAATTATACCTTCAGTGCTTCATCTCCGCTTACTAAGCCCTTACCAAGCGCGGAGAGACGCCCGGCGTCATCAACGTCAATAGTGCAGGACCCACAAAGCCGAGGGAACGTAGTTGAGAGTGCAATGGCCAGGTAAGGAGTTAGAGAATTGTTAATGAAAGTTGAAATATAGTACAAATCCTTTGCAAAATACCAGGAGTATACTCCTATAATTTATAATCCTAATATCTCCATATTCTACGGTATTCCACCTATCCCATCCATATCCCATCTATGTTCCCCTATATATCTTCTCTATATCGTCCTATATCCTTCATATATCCTCTCTATATCTCCTCACATCCCCCTCCATCCCATACTCAAATATAATTCACTCCCTAGTCATGTGCTCCACATTTTGTCGCTTCTTGATTTTCTCCATTTCCTTTTCAATCGGTCCTTGTTTTTCTTCTCCGTCCTTCAACAAATTTTTACCATGTTCCAACCCACGAGAATAGCGGCAAGAACAAGGCTCTGGAAGACGCTCTTGACGGCGTCGAGGACCGTGTCCAGCACCGGCCCACAGCGTATGGCCAGCGCAACCACCCCCGTTGCAATCCCACCGGAAGGTTCTCCAATCACCTTGAAGAGCGCCACCCGCGACGACTCGCAGTTCGGTACCCGTCCCATCTACTTGGACGTCCAGGCCACCACTCCCACAGACCCCCGTGTCTTGGACAGGATGTTGCAGTTCTACACCGGTTTGTACGGAAACCCGCACTCGTCTACCCACTCCTACGGTTGGGAGACTGAAACCGAGGTGGAAAAGGCCCGTGAGTACATCGCCAACGTAATCAAGGCTGACCCTAAGGAAATCATTTTCACCAGTGGAGCCACTGAGTCCAACAACATGGCCATCAAGGGTGTCCCACGTTTCTACAAGAAGACCAAGAAGCACATCATCACCACCCAGACTGAGCACAAGTGTGTTTTGGACTCCGCCAGACACTTGCAAGATGAGGGCTTCGAGGTCACCTACTTGCCAGTCAACGAGGAGGGTTTGATCAGCTTGGACGACTTGCGTAAGGCCATCCGTAAGGATACTTGTTTGGTGTCTGTGATGGCAGTCAACAACGAGATTGGTGTCATCCAGCCTTTGAAGGAAATCGGTAAGATTTGCAGAGAGAACAAGATCTTCTTCCACACCGACGCCGCCCAGGCTTACGGAAAAATCGACATCGATGTCAACGACATGAACATCGACCTCTTGTCGATTTCCTCCCACAAGATCTACGGTCCTATGGGTGTGGGTGCCATCTACATCCGCAGACGCCCAAGAGTCAGATTGGACCCAATCATCACCGGAGGTGGCCAGGAGAGAGGTTTGCGTTCGGGTACCTTGCCTCCACCTTTGATTGCTGGTTTCGGTGAGGCCGCGCGCTTGATGCAGGAGGAGCACGAGTATGACACCAACCACATTCGTAAGCTCTCCAACAAGTTGAAGGAAGGTTTGTTGTCGATTCCTTCCACCCAGCTCAACGGTTCCAACTCCGACGCTTCGCAGTACCCGGGCTGTGTGAACATCTCGTTTGCGTACATTGAGGGTGAGTCTCTTTTGATGGCGTTGAAGGACATTGCGCTTTCGTCGGGTTCTGCCTGTACCTCTGCATCCTTGGAGCCTTCGTACGTTTTGCATGCGCTCGGTGCGGACGATGCGTTGGCGCACTCCTCCATTCGTTTCGGTATTGGTCGTTTCACCACCGAGGCCGAGGTGGACTATGTGATCCAGGCTATTAACGAGAGAGTGGACTTTTTGAGAAAGATGAGTCCTTTGTGGGAGATGGTCCAGGAGGGTATTGATTTGGACTCGATTGAGTGGAGTGGACATTAGTGAGTGGAGACCATCCAATCAAGTAATCATACATTCGGGGCTACAAGCCGTATTTAAATAGGTGAATTGATGATATTGACATTTGAGTAGAGAGAAGGTACAGAGAAGACTCTCAAGTATTAGGGGTTTTCTAGAAAAGGCTAAGGGTTTACTATAGAGAGAGACTGTCAAGTATAAGCTACAAGTTTTCTATAGAGAAAGACTATCAAAAACAAGACTAGAAGTTTTCTATAGACATAAGCTACAAGTTTTCTATAGAGAAAGACTATCAAGTATTAGTCCGCCAGTTTTCTATCTCCACTTCGAAGTGTCCCAGCCAACCGAGCAATTATCTTTTCAGGAAATATTATCAACGGCAGTGGTAATTTTTGACCGCTCGTTTGATAATTCAACTCCACCATTTCCCCGGAATCTACCAAAATCTATTCGATTTTGGAAGTACACTATGATCTAATCTTCATTGCTCCTTTCCTACTTCATATACCACTCCTACCCCAACTCTCATTCAATACGTCACTGATCTCATCAACTTCCCTTGGAAATCACTCTATGACCAATTCTCCATTACTTTTCCTTCCGATCTCGTCCTCCGCTAACGGCCCTTTTTTCCGGTGAAAAATCCCATGAAAAATATATAAACCCTCCGTCGCACTAATTTTTTTCCTCAACATGTCCACTAAAACCATTACTGTTGTGCCCGGCGACCACGTCGGCACCGAAGTCTGCAATGAAGCTATCAAGGTCCTCCAGGCCATCGAGAAGGTCTCTTCCGTCAAGTTCGAGTTCAAGCACCACTTGATCGGTGGTGCGGCAATCGACGCTACTGGAGTCCCACTCCCAGATGAAACTTTGGAAGCCGCAAAGTCCTCAGATGCTGTCTTGCTTGGTGCTGTCGGTGGTCCAAAGTGGGGAACCGGTGCTGTTAGACCAGAACAGGGTCTTCTTAAGATCAGAAAGGAATTGAACTTGTACGCCAACTTGAGACCTTGCAACTTTGTCTCGGATTCATTGCTCGAGATGTCCCCATTGAAGTCTGAAATCGTCAAGGGAACCAACTTCACTGTTGTCCGTGAATTGGTTGGTGGTATCTACTTTGGTGAAAGACAAGAGCAGGAGGAGAGTGCTGACGGTCAGTCTGCTTGGGACACTGAAAAGTACTCTGTTGACGAAGTCACCAGAATCACCAGAATGGCCGCTTTCATGGCCTTGCAGCACAACCCACCTTTGCCAATCTGGTCGTTGGACAAGGCCAACGTTCTCGCGCTGTCGAGATTGTGGAGAAAGACCGTGGACAATGTGATCTCCACTGAGTTCCCACAGTTGAAGGTCCAGCACCAGTTGATTGACTCTGCTGCTATGATCTTGGTCAAGTCTCCTAGCCAGTTGAACGGTATCATCATCACCTCCAACATGTTCGGTGACATCATCTCTGATGAGGCTTCTGTCATCCCAGGCTCGCTTGGTCTCTTGCCATCGGCTTCGCTTGCTTCCTTGCCAGACACCAACTCTGCTTTCGGATTGTACGAGCCATGCCACGGTTCCGCTCCGGACTTGCCAGCCAACAAGGTGAACCCAGTGGCCACCATCTTGTCCGTTGCTATGATGTTGCGTTTGTCCTTGGACTGCTTGAAGGAGGCCGAGGCTTTGGAGAAGGCTGTTGGAGAGGTTTTGGATGCTGGCATCAGAACCGCTGATTTGCGGGGCTCCAGCACTACTCAGGAGGTTGGAGATGCTGTTGCTGCTGCGGTGACGAAGATTTTATCCTAAACGAATAAGAACGAATCGAACGAAATCGAACGAAATCGAACTTGACGAAATCGAACTTGACGCAGTCAAGTGAGTGAGATATAAGATGAAGTAAAATAAGAATATAAAGAGACTTAAGAATTAGATAAAAAGAGTAAGAATAAGACAAAGAGAGTAAGAATAAGACAAAGAGTAAGAACAAGATAAAGAGAATACGACGTAAATTAACAATTCATGCCTTTCCGTGCTACACCCACTTCTCTAACATTATGCTATTCATTACACTTATACTCTATTACTGAAAACTCTCCAACTCAATCGTTCCGTTCAACAAGTCCGATAAATACCCAATCAGACTGTCGCGTGGAATCATCATCGTCTCCGATCTCACCATGTTGGATTTTCTCTCAAGCCTTCTTGGTTCAATTGTTTGTTCGCGTTTTTGTTCACATTTCTTAGGCTCGCTTCTCTTCTGTTCAGCTGCCTTCTCAACCTTGGCTCTTTGTTCTTCCCTTCTCTCGGTGATGGTGGCCTCGCTCGAAAACGTGCTTGGCGATGCCTCCGGTCCTTGTAAGTTGAACTCAAACTCGTCCGGCGAGTAGAATTCCTCCTCGGAACTGGTGAGCGTCGCCGCACTGAGCCGCTCCACCTTCACTTCTGAGCCTCTTCTGCCAGTCCATCTCACCGGAGTGTCCACAGAAGTCTGGAATGAGGTACCCATGGACATTGTCGATGTTCTCGAGAACCCAGACCCGTAGGTCAGCGGAGACCGTTTAAACGTGGAAGGCTTCGAAGAAATCGAAGGTAAGTCAGGCGTCTCAGAAGCTTGCTGAGCAGAAATACCGGCATCAGAAACAGCACCAGAGTGGTGGGCAGAAATACCGCCAGCAGAACCAGCACCTGATTGTTGTGTAGACTTAACATCTCCAGCTTGTTGACGAAGATCTGTAGTTTTATCTACCCTCCGTGAACTTCCAAAAATGTCTTCGTAATCACAATCTGTTCTTTCCAACTCACTCTCTGTCCTCTCTAACTCACTCTCCGTGATTTCACTCTCTGTGGTATCTGAGTCACTTGGTCTCTCCCTCTCCCATCCTTCTCTGCGGAAGTTCAACTGCGAGATCGTCGGGGTGTTTGCACTGTCAAAATGAATAGTTCTCGAAAACTCCTCAATAACCTGGGTCAGTGAAAGCGACTGCACACTCTCCTCCTTCGCCGCCAGGGCAAAATAATGAGGTACTTCAAATGTCAGCAGCGAGTACTTGACGTTGCTCATCACACGACCCTGGGAATCGAATCTCGTCACGAAATTCTCAATCAATGAGTCGTTTATACTCTTACTGAACAGCTTACTCATGTCCTCACTGGTCTCAACCAAATGACTAGCACTTGTAGCACTTGTGGATGTACTACTGTACCTAACTGTCGCAGAGTCACCGCGGCTGCCGGAACTCGAGTACCGGCTCGCCACAGGTGATGGTCCACTGAATATGCGACTCTTCTCCGATTCCGCACGCTGGCTCGTCTCATGGTCAGCCTTTAACTTTACCATGTCTTCGTAGAGTGACGAGTTGTCGCGGCTCATCGCAACCCAGTTGGATTGCCCGTCTGCGTAGAACTCGCGAAGCGGGATGCGGTTGAGGTCAATGGGAGGAACAGGCGGGAGTGAACTTCTCTTTGACTTTCTACTGTTCAGGCTCAGCACACGTGATTTGGGTGCATGGGATGAAACATTGTCTTTAGATGATGACTTTTCTTTGGCAGCTTGCGATGGCAAGTATTCCTTCGGTGCAGCTTGGGTCGATGGTACGGAGTTGTACAGTGAATGGGACTGGCGCGACTTTCTCACCGACTTATCAACCTCTTCGGCATTGAATGACTTATCAATGATTGCCGAGTTGACTGCAGACTTGTCAAAAATTCCAGAAGTATCAGGAAGGGCACCTGTGGACAGTGGAGGAATAGACTCAATTCCAGAAGTCTTCAATTCCTTTCTGTTCACATCAACCCTACTCTCGTACATTGCCCCATCAATTCCAACCAGCTCACGGCCAATGCTGTCCGTCTCGTGCTCCTCCTTTGGACTACTGTCCATACCAAACTTTGGCAAGTGCACGTGATGGTTGATACGCATCGAAGCGTCCAGCGAAACATGGCTGAATAACGTGCGGTTGGAGATCTTTTGCTTGAGCGAACGTCTACGAGACGGTTCTTCAGGGTGGAAAGACAGCGTAGAATGTTGGAAGGAATGTTGCAAATTGGACAAGGAGGAATTCACATTTTGGCTGGAGGAATTCAAATTGCTGGACTTCAAGTTTGGACTTTCATCAGAAGGCTTCACCTCCAACTTTTCCTTGAGCTCAGGCAAAGGACTGATCAAAGACGCAAACTCAGCCTTGTGGCCTTGTGGAATGTATGTGTTTGAAATGTTCCGTTCTGAGTTCTTCAGGTCTGGCTTGTTCTCATTCAAGTTGTTTTGTTCTGATTTATCAATCAAATTGTTCTGTACTGACTTGTTCAAGTTGTGGTTCACGGCGTTTTGCGAGACGTTGTGGTCCGTCACATCCTTACCCTTTTTCTTGAACCTGAACAACTTCAGGATGAACGATTTCTTCTCAGGCACATACTTTTTAGACTCTTTCTCCGAGGGGGCCAGGTCCAGTTTAACCTCCTGTTGCACAGGTACCATAAGAGGTGCCTGTCTCACCTGAGGCTCTTCTCTCACCTGCGTTTCCTCCCTTTGCTTTGTCTCATTTCTCACCTTCTCCACCACCCTTACTCTTTCCTTTCCAAGATAACTCTCTATGATATACTCCATGTCGCTCTCGTACGCCTTCTCCATTGCCTCCGTCACCGCATTGCGCGATTTCACCATCATCTTGAAGTTCGCTCCAACGATTTCCTTCACACTAGGTGCAAACTCAACCTCCAGAACCACCTCATTATAGAGAAAGTCACTCTGGCGGTTGTACGCCATGAGCTGGATCCGATCCGCGCTCAAAAATGACGCCTGCATGATCAACTGCAACTTTGGGTGTTTCTTAAAGTACCGTACAGGATCGTCGATTTGCATGTTGAGGAAAAGAGCACACAGCGAGGTACACTGCTCGTCCTCATACGCGACAATCTGCTGCGCAGTCAGATACACGCTCAATTGTGTGTCCGCGCTCTTGAACAAGTGGAAAGGCTGCGATTTGTGCAAAACGCGTGCCTTCATCACCAACTCGCCAATCTTCTCAGGACTGTGGTCCCCAACCACCTCGAACGACTTGGAGAAGTCCGAGCATGGTGCAAAGAAGGTCGGTTTGCGAGGAGACGACGTGGCCGAAAAGTTGGCCTTGCGAGGAGACGACAAGATTGAGTTCTCGTTCCTAAAGCCTCCCACTTCACTGAGAAACCGCACGTACTGACTACCGCCAACACCCTCATACTGACTCACCAACACATCGTTGACTCCACACCATGACTCCACACGCATGTGTGGGAACAGTGCCAAGTTCGGCAATGGCTTCTCGTTGATCAACGAATGCATCAAGATATCTGGCACCGAAACTCTGGTCAACCCATCGTCAGTGTGCTCATAGTACCTATCGTCGTCGATCGAAAGGAACAACAAGTAGTCCGAAAAGATAATGAGAATCTCCACATCGTGCCCGGTGCGACTCGCAACATTCCTCAACTCAAAGATTCCAACCACATTCCGTGTGAGCCAGTTGTACTGCAACTCACTAGGCCAGTTCAGCGCCATCTCAACAAGAAGCTTGCCAGACGGCGTGAAAACACGCTGCCGCTCGCAAACCTGCTCAGCAGGCTCGCTGAGCTCCCCTCCAAAGGCATCAACAACTTCAATCGCCGATTTGAGATACTTGTCCAATAATTCGGACTCCTGCATATAGCCACTTTTTTTTGCAGCCAATTTATCTTGAGCGATGCTCTTGTGCAATCTTTCCAAGATGAGCTTCAACTTGGAGAGCTCGAGGAGGGAACCTTGTACTATGGAGTCGATTTCCTGGAGGGAGTAGCGGCCCTTGTTGATGTGTTTATTCTGGAAGATTTTGGCGCCGTTTTTGCTGCTGAAACGGTGCAAGCGCTTGCTGAAGTTCTTGAGATTGGCCTCGTGACGAATGAATGCCTTGTAGAAATAAGGCAACATCATACCACACACCTTGAATATCTCCACGTAGCCGTACTTGGACGCTCGCGTCAAGGCCTCGTGGAGAATGCAATTTATACGTGTGACTTCGTCGATAGTTGGTGGAAAAACTAAATTAATTTTTGCCATCCCAGTATCTGTTCCAAGTCCCACAACGTGGATTCTCAATGGAATGATCAAGTTTTGAAGAAGATTCACCAATCCCATAGTGTAGTTGGTCTGAACCGAGAGCAACTCCTGCATGATTGTATCCACAAGTTCACTCTGTACTGCTGGTGGAGTGAATTTCTCTGGCACTTTGTACTCGAAGCGCATTCTTTGTGGCGAGTACTCGAGCAACGGGTCGAAAAGCTGATCGAGTTGTTCTCCCATGAGAAATACGAGTCGGTTGTTCTCCTCCACGATTTGTGGCAGTGTCGCGCTCGAGTTGTCATAGATGGTGTCTAACACTATTGAGCGGGCAGTATGTGGTTGAACAAGACCCATGTCAAGTAACTTTGTGCCCAATTCACAAGGAGTTTTGATATTCACTGGCTCCATCTCATTTGCGAGTGCTCCAGCATCGGTCTCATCAAAGGCATGAGAATGCTGGCGAGAGTGTGAGTGTATGTTCTTTTCCTCCTTCGGTCCCTCGTTGATCAACCAACTGTACATTTTGAGGTTGGAGATTGCAAGTGCACGCCGCACCGTCAGTTTCTGGTATTGTGCTGACAAGTTCTCGCACGCGGGCCAGAACCTCGATGTTTGGTCCACAATGAGGTTGTTGTATGAGTGTACACCATGTTTGGAAATCAGTCTTGTGCATATTCCATGATCCTGGAACACCATCGTCAACACGTACCCGAGACTCTTACTGTAGCCGGTGAAGAATGCTGCTTTCGGGATGACCTTGCTCCACTTGGCGATGTCTGCGTATACCCCATCCTCATTCTCGCCTATTGGGTTGATCTCAAATGAAGCCGATGGCTTTGAGGATGGATTTGTAGGCGACGATGCTGGATGTGATGCTGGGAGGGATGCTGGGTGTATGGAAGTTGGGTTTGATGCAGTTTGGGGACTTTTGAGGGTTGTAGTGGTGGAGTTTATCTTTGTTACTTTCAAATTAGCCGATTTGGATCTGGGGGCTCTTTCATTTAGCACCTGGCGTTTCCGTTCGTTGAAAAACGCATCGTCGTGCTCACGCGACGCGTACCGGTGGTAGATGCTCATGGGTTGTGACTGAGGTTTCATTAGGCTCCTGTGATTATATATTTTGATTCTTGAGACGCTCAAGAAGACTAACGACAATATTTACCTCTTGCCTATTTGGGACGAAAATGGAACTGTTTTACAACAGAGGCTGTAACAGCGCGATCTGACACGCGACAAGGTCATGTTCGAGGTTATGACAGAGAGCGGCTCGTATCATGGGGTTGACACAAGAGATTCATCTATACTCTGATACATTTCAAGTGTAATTCAGCGATAAAGTGAGACTGTGATAAAAAGGCTTCGTAAAATTATACATAAATGGCAACATAAAAAGACATAGACATAATATACTTTAGATAATATTCCCGGAGGGTTACTCTACGCGACCAATAAGATCAGGATTAGCTAACAATGGAACAGGTAATATGAGCTAATCAAGAATTCATAGTAAAATCGGCACCAGCCTTCCCTGCCTTCCATCTCATCGTGTCTTCCTTTAAGTTGGTACCTGACTGTTCGATCAAAAATCGGTGCTCATTTGCACAATAGCAATTTTGGGATTGTGTCATGGGGAGACGAGTAGCAAGGATGAAACAATGGATGATCTGTAAGCGGCTGGGCGAGGATCAACTAATGATCACGCTTGGAGAGGTAATGCTTGGATCAGTTTAAACCTTCAGGTTTTATCTCTATGTCGTTGAATACATGCTTGAAGTACATCAAGATACAAGTTGCAGGGGCACATGAAATTGCAGGTGTCTTTCCTGCTGCAGCACATCAATTGTGCTGTCAGGCGTTCATTCATTTTACAAATTTTGTGCAATTTTCTAGAAATAAGCTCGGTGTATACATTTCCTAATTAAACGGGATTGAGATGGCAACTGAGGACCAAAGGACCTCGGAAGCGATGCAGCAGGGTAATCATGCGCTAATTAGGGTTAGCAAGTTTAGAGAAATTAGAATCGGTAACGTAAATTTAGAGTGCGTTATAACTGAAAAATATGAAAACTCAAGAAAACTGAGGATTTCTGAAAATCTGGAGTGATTTTCGGATTTAGTGATTTTCACACTCCGATTTTCCTATACTGGACTTAATTACCATGAATCTTATTAACAATTATCAATTTATTGCCTATTCATGTATTTCTCATAGTATCCTATTATCCTAATTATCCAAAATTTTCTCACAGCTTACTTCTTCACCTTTAGTCTTAATCTACTGTTTAATCCTTCCCTTCACTCAATCCTTCTCCCTTCACTCAATTCTTCTCCCTTCACGCAATCCTCCTTCACTCAATCCTTCTTCTTCCAATCCTCCTTCCCTTAATCCCCCCTCTGCTATCTCCTACCCTCCATCGTCACCAACCTCGGGTCACGCGGAAGACCGTTACTGTCCACGCCGTTTCTGTCAAACTCCTGCTGCGTGTACTCCAAACGTGCCTCGTCAAACGTCAACCCTCTTTCTTCCATAATGCGCCTGATTTCTGCCTTTGCACTCTCTTGGAGGGTCCTCGTGTCGCCGTCTGCAAGATTGCCCTCGAGACTGAATGTGTCGCTGTGCAATCCGGCCTCAAAGTCCTCCTGAAACGTTCCCGATACATCCAGCGCGGTGTAGAGTCCGACACGGTTACGCATCCGGTACCGGTCCACATACCCGATGAGCCGGTTCCGGAACACCCACACGAGAACGAGCACAGCCACAATGGCCAATGCCGCAACAATGTGGTGGGATTTGATTGGGATCTTGGGAAGCGAGATGCCGTCTGCCATGTTGTGGAGATTTTGAAAATGATTATGTAAGGAGAAGTATTAAACTGATGATTTCCGAGAGTCTTATTCAAAGAGAGCGGTGAAGTGAGATATTCATGCTGAGAGGTGGTATTGAGACGAGTACTGAGAGATTTATACTAGTTGGGTTGACCCACGTTTTGATTATGTAAGTCTGGTTTAGAAGAAAATGTATGAATTGTTAGAAGGGGATGTTTAAAATAGTATATCAATACCATAAAAAACTGAGTGTTCCGAGTAATTTTCAGCAGAAGTCAATTGTATTTGATCTAGTGTTTCAGAATGTACTTCGAATAGGACTTTAGAAATTTACTTCATTTACTACAGAAATAATACTCCATTAATCGTATTATACTTCATTAATTGTATTCTACTCCATTGTACTTTTACTACCTCTTCTACACCTCTTCCAAATACTTTTAATACACTAGCATTAACAATACGTAACTTTACTTCTTTCAATCATCACGAGCTACCTCATGACTTCGTCATCACGAGCTAACCATGAATTCTTTTCATCACGAGCTAACCATGAATTCTTTTCATCACGAGCTAACCATGAATTCTTTTCATCTTCTTCTTTTCCTGTATCCTATAATACATCTATGCCTGGTCAACCTCAATGTCTTCCTTCTCTGGTCTCTGTGCGTAGGTAATCTTCAAGTTTCTTCCTCCATACAAGTAGTTGTCCAAGTTCTGGATGGCATTGTCAGACAAGTCCACCAACTCAAACTGCACAACTGCACTTCCAGTAGGCTTTCCCTGCGCGTTGTACTGGATCTCCGCATTGGAGGTTCTCCCCACCGTTTCGAACAACTCGTACAAGTCGTCGTTGCTCGTCACAAATGGCAAGTTGCTCACGTAGATGGTATCGGAACGTTCTCCGTTACCGGTGACACCCTCGGTGAACTCAGAATTCTTGTTTACAACACGAGCAGGGGCATCTCTCTTAGCACCCTCACGACCAGATCCACGACCAGGACGTGCGTCCAACTTACGGCCCTCAATCTCGTAGCCTTGGAACATCTCCACGGCACGCTGGGCATCGGCTTCATTCAGGAAAAAAACAGTTCCAAATCCACGCGACTTGCCCCAGCTGTCCAAACGAACGTCAGCACGAGTGACTTCTCCGGCCTTTCTCATCAAATCCTTCAATGCCTGCCAGTTGATCGAAAATGGAAGGTTACCAACAAACACCTCCACGCCGTCAGAAGTAGTAGCAGCAGCAGAAGTGGTCTTCTTCTCATCGCCACGGGAACGGAACGAATCACGCTCTGGTCTTGGCTCTCTCTCTCTGCGTCCCTTGTTCTTGTCTGGAGGTGGGTAGTCCTGCCTAACAAAGATCTCTCTACCACGGAACAGGAAGTGGTCGAACTTCGAGATAGCCTCGCGAACATCGTCCTTGTTGTCGAACTCAACAGTGGCCATACCACGCGAGCGGCCTCTGTTGGTGACAATGTCGGCCCTCACAATCTTGAACTGGCCCCCGAAGATGTCCTCCACGTCGCGTGGAGTGGCCTCGAACGGAATGTTACCAATGAAGATTGAGTTGTCGTAGTTGCGCTCAGTCTTGGCACGGTACAACTCATCGTTATCGGCAGCACCTTCGAAGTTGGTGGCACTGTAGTCTCTTCTAGAAGAGAAGTTCCTCGAGCGGTCTCTTCTACCGCGGTCAGAACGTCCTCCCGAGCGATCGGAGCGGTCAGAGCGACCATTGCGGTCGGAACGACCGTCAGAACGACCACTTTCGTAGTCTCTTTTGCTCGAGTAGTCTCTTCTGGACTCGTCGCGCACTGGCGAGCGAGATCTTTCCCTTACGGGCGAGCGATCCTAAATGTTAGAGAGTGAAAGGGTGGGGATAGAAGGAAATGTAGTGGGTAGTAGTCATAGTCAGTAGTAATGAGTAACCATAATGAGCAATCATTATGAAGTGGTAGTATTATGATCATATTGAAATGGTAGTATTGAAATGGTAGTAATCATAAATGGTAATATGGTAATCTCAATCAAATCGACCTGTATGAATCCTATACTATCTTTATGGTAACACGCTGTAATCATAGCAATTCAAGCACTCAGTATCATCTGCCAATCCAACACTCATATCACAATGAATATCAATCAGTACCCAATAACCCATATCCACTACCATTTCTCATACCAATCGTAACCTTCACCACTTATCATTCCACTTATTGACCCTCACATTATCCCCCTTATCCCAATGCCTTGCCACAAGGCGTAGATCCTCAACATACCCTCGAGTAGTCATCTATGTCCATCCCATCCATTGCACTAGGGTGGTTGTTTGGAAAAGTTTTTTGTCCGAGATTTGAGATTGGCACGACAGAAAAAGGTGGGTATAAAGAATGATGGAGAATAGTGAGGAAACAAGAGATTGAGTGAGAGAAGGAAGTGAGAGATGGAGGAGATGGAAGTGATTCGAGGAAGTGATTTTTGAAAGCAAAAGTTGTAGGAGTTAGGATTTTTCTTAGTACATGTTTTGTTGAGTAATTCCAGTATGATTTTTCAGTATCTAGAAAACTTCTAACAAGCACTATCTCACATACTTGACAATTCCCCAATATTGAAAAATCCTTCCTTTTGACAATTCCCCACTATTGAAAAATCCTTCCTTTTGACAATTCCTTACTATTGAAAAGTCCTTCCTTTTGACAATTCCTTACTATTGATCCTTCCTTTTGACAATTCCTTACTATTGAAAAGTCCTTCCTTTTGACAATTCCTTACTATTGATCCTTCTTTTTGACAATTCCTTACTATTGATCCTTCTTTTTGACAATTCCTTACTATTGATCCTTCTTTTTGAATCCTTACCATGGCTCTACTCATACTCCTACTATTGACTTTTACCAAATAAACTCTCATCATTCTTTTCCCTATCCCTCTACTTATCTGGAAACGGCAACACTAACCTCCTCTCCACCTCAGTCTCCTTGTTCACCTCCTCTTCTCCCTCAAACTTCAACCGCACGCTCCCGTCCTTCCTGTGCCCCACCACCATCGCTGGGTAGAACGTGGTGGTCTCCGGGTACCGTGCCAAAACTTTCGTACCATACGGATAATGCGCCAAATCTTTCACCTCCGGCACGGGTGGAATGAGCAACACCTCCTTGTAGTTTGCCTTGAACGTCTGTCCCGGGTTATTATTTTCATCTGGTTCTGGATCGCGAATCTCGAACTTGATACCGTCGCCAATCACCTTCATCACCTCACACTGGATCCACTCCTCCATGTGTCTGTTCTTAAGCTTGTACGCCACCTCCGAGCCCACCAATATGGGTTCCAGAGGGTTGAATTTAGACGTATATTTCAGTCTACCCGTTTTGTTCTTCTTCACTCCCAGACTCTTGCTACCCTTACCACCTTTTCCGCCCTTTCCGCCCTTTCCTCCCTTGCCCGCGTTGCTCCTGCGCACTTCCTCGACGATTTCGGGCGATTGTGGAACTGAAGCCTCGCGCATGCTGTCGATGATCAACTGGAGGTTTTGTTGGGATGTTTCGATCAACCGCAACGCCGTGCCGATGTTGGATTTGTGGTCGTTGACCTCCTCTTTGATCCGCAGCACCTCCTCCGAGTCGCTGGGCACGTTTTTCACGTACTGGCTGTAGATGTTGTTGAATGTGAGCGACTCGTTGGCGCTGCAAATGTCCTGAAGCGACGTTATAACCATGTCCCAGTTGCTATCTATTTCGGTCATATTAAAGTGGTTGGGTATAGATTAGGTAGGGTAGATTGTATATAGGTAGATTGTATATATTAGGTAGGGTAGATTGTATTAGAATCAGTTGATGGTTGTAGATTTAATTGTTGATAATTGACGTTATTTGAAAGTTGATTTTGATATTTTGAAATAAATTTAATAGCGGAACATATGGGAAGATAATAAAAGAGGATACAGGTATAAAGATAACGAGATAACAGGTATAAAGATAACGAGGTTACAAGTATAACAATAACGAGATTACAGGTATTGAGGTTACAGGTAAAAGATATAGAGGTAACAGGCAAAAGAGGATAAGCATAAATATAAAGGCTGGTAAAACATAAAGACTGGTAAAACATAAAGACTGGTAAAACATAAAGACTGGTAAAACAAGACTGGAGACAACATCCTTACAATCACTACACAAATGTTCCTATTCTACCTATCGTTATCCGCAGATGCTGCTGCAACCCTCAAACAAGTGCGGCTCAATAAGAAAACACGCTCAGTGGCAGAACTCTCCGTTGATTCCGTCTTATTGAAACTCATATCCACTGCTGCTATCCTGCTCAGCACAGTACTATACACCACCACCACCGCGAGATCTCAATACAAAGCAAGGTTTCCACTCAGAGATCAAGCGTCAATATCGTGGACAATCCTAGCACTAGACCTAGCAATCCTATTCCTAAATATGGGTTTGGTAGCGCAGCTCAGACTATACCGGAGCACGATGACGCAGTTCCAAGGAGTTTCTGGGGTATTTTTGGGCACGGTTTTGGTGTTGTTTCTGGCGCTCTTGTACCTCTGCCACCAAGCCGCGACGAACTTTGTGGTGGGCTCGTTCAATATGCTTGATGTCGTGGATGGAATATGGCTTATAGGGCGAATCACAGGGTGCCTCTACTTGCTTCCGCAGTGGTCGATGAACGAGATTGCGAGCTCAAAGGGAAGATTCCCACGCCATTGGAGGTCGCTACAGGCGCTCGGAGTCGTGAGTGCTATCTTGGGCAAGATGGTCCATAGAACCACATGGTGGAAGGTGCCGGTGAACGTCCCTACATGGCCGCAGGTCGGAGTGACGGGGATAATGGTGGGAGGATTGTGGTTTCAAAGGTGGTGGCATAGTGGTGTGAGGTATAGCGAGAGGGAGGACAAGGGGAAGAAAGAGGGAGAGGAGGTGTAGGAAGAGAAGAGGGTTAGAGGATAAGAAGAAAAGAATGTTAGAAAATAAGAAGAAAAGAGTGTTAGAAGATAAGAAGAGGATAATAAGAGAAGAGGGTAGAGAAAGATCATTACGAAATAGAAGTATAAGGAAGACCACTGCGATGTAGAAGCATACATGAGTAGAAGAAGTACATTTTCTCATACTTTTGGCTGCGAAAATTTCTACTAAATTCCTTTTATCCTTTATTACACCCACAGTCTAATACCATGAGCACTCTACTTTATCCTTTTAATGTACACACTCATACTATGAGTTTTTACGACAAGCTGAAGATGACCAACAAGGAATATGAAAGTCCCATCGATATAGCCTTCGGCTACTCGCTTCTCCACTATAATCTTCCCCCCAACAAACGAACAGCCAATTGAACTCCCATCAGAATATGCCTGTCGTTCTCCACATGTGCCCTTGTCTCATCCTTTGGCTTCTCAAAGTCCTTCAATTCCAACTTGTTTGCGAAAGTCATCAAATTTTCAATCTCGCTCTTCATCTTTCTTTTTAACTCCTCGTCCTTGGTCACGATGATCGCGTTACTTTCCAAGTCCAACAGGTACGCGCGCTTGGTGTAGTTTGACAGACCCACGACAGTGATGCTAGGACACTCTTCATCCGGAACAGTCACCCACAACCCCTTCGCATGGTACAGCCATCCGCCAGGGGTGTTCACCACTCCATTCTGCCACTCGTACACCGTGATCAACGCGTCCTTGCCCATACGGTGGACCAGCTCCAAAAAGCGCTTTGCAAAGAGGAGGTACGCCTCTGGGATGTAGTAAGACACTCCCGCAGACTTGTAGAACGAGTTGGCCTTTGGCGACGCTGTGATCACAGAGCCCTTGGCCTTGCCGTTCACGAGCCTCTCCAGGATGTCCGGCAACATGTTGAAGTATCCCGCAGTGAACCACCACTCGATCTTGGGCAGGTCCAAGAACAGCAAGAGGCGAAGAATCGCAGGCTTTTCCGTCAGCATGTCGTTCTGTGCATGGAAGAGCGGCGTGAACTGCGAAACTGGGTACACTATGGTATCAAAGTCGTCCTGATCGTTGTGCTCTTCCCACTGGCTCAACTCGTGCTGAGCCAAAAGCGGCTCCAACATGTGGGAGGTGTCACTGAGGAAGCGCTGCACGTTCATGTGGGGCTCGCACGACTTGTTTGACGTGGGCCACGTGAGTCTGAATCCTTGCTTGAGTTTCGTGGTGTTGATCACCTGGTACGACACCAGGGAGATCGCCTTGTGAATCTGCCAGTAGTAGTCTGTGAGTTTTGCACTGCGGAACACGTAGTAACGATCCTGTCTATCAGTGAAGTAATCTTGGGAGAGATTTGCGCCGCTCAAAATGATCTCATCGTCGAACCCGTAGAGTTTCATGTGTTGCAAACCATAGGTTTCGTTCAATCTTTTCGGGGTGAATGTGCGCAGGAGTCCCGTCAAATGGGGGGTGTGGTACATTCTGATGTCAACACGGTGTTTTCCGAACTTCTCCACTAACGGCACCATCAACAGTGCGGAACATGGGTGTTCCGGAGCTTCACGGGTACCACGCAACGCATCGGTTAAAATGGACACTGTCAACTCGGTGTTTTTCTCTAATGCCTTGTCCAAGCACTCCACCAACTCGGTCTGGGCCTTGCCCACGTAGAGACTGCTGAGGAAAATGCGGTTTTGCGCGGACGCGATGCGATCCTTCAACCCCGAGTAAAAGTCTGCGGGCGAGTTCAAGATCTCGATGTCACCGTGGCGCAACGTGAATCTGGGCGCGATGCTGTCGAGTTGCTGGAAGATTGTGCGCAAACGCGGGTGGAATTTGTTGGCGGATTCTTCCAGGATCTGCCTATTGTTGGTGGCATACGTACGCTGAGTAGGCGCCGGCAACTTCCATACGTAGCCGAGCACACTCTGCCACATTTGGTTTGATTTCGATCTAGCAAGCACGGTTGGCAGCACGAGCATCAACAATACGGCAATGGCAACGAGGTAGTAGTTGCCAGGGAGTGCGATAAAGAGAGTGTTGTCGACCAGAACGGTTTTGTTCATTGGAAAAAAAAAGTTGGGAAAAACAACAGTGGGATGGCGAACGATAAGCGCTCGAACTGATAGTAGATAGTGATACTATCTATGGCTGATTCTAGAAGGGGTTGATTCTAGACTGGGTGTTGGCGCTAGGTGATAGTGTAGACTATTTGTAGTTGTTGTAGGATTTGACGTGGTTTGTTGATTTGATGGGATTTGATGGGTTATGTGCAGATAAGTTTTGATGAGATGTTTTGGTGAGGTGTTTTGATGAGATTTAATGAGTTTTGGTGAGTAGTTTTGGCGAGTATTGAAGAGTTTTGGTGAGTATTGATGAGTAGTTTTGGCGTTCTGATGCGTTGAGTTCTTATTGGTTGTTATAAGATCTGATATGTTGTTGTTTGTAGCCTCTTCACCTTGTTTATCTGTCGTCTCTTCTGTACTACCTTTATTGTATTCTTGGACTTTTCTCGGTAGTTGATGATGGTGATCTATAGCGTTCGAGGAGGCCTTTGGTGAGTAGATCGGTGGCGTTAGATGGTGTTGTTATCACACGAGCGGAAAGTGCGTTCTATAAATTACTGATAAGGTCTTCCTTTTTTGGGAGATAAGAGTCTTGTGATTTCGTGCAGGACAAAGGATTAGGGAGAGGTTATGAGGATGAAGGAGGTAAGGGAGTAAGGGTATAGAGGAAAGGTTGTAAGGTAAAGATATAGAAGAGTAAAGGTAGTATTGGTAAAGGATGGTTAAGGTATAAATGGTAAGGTATAAATAGTAAGGTATGGTAAGGTATAAATAAGGCATGGTAAGGTATAAATAGTAAGGCATGGTAAGGTATGGGTAAGGTAAAGATATAAAGAGTAATTGGTAGGGTTTGTGGACGATACAGATTAGCAATAAGTTGTATGTTGATTATACTTGGGAGAGTGCTCACGACTGCTCTTTCAGCCTCTCCTTAAACAGCCACACAATGACATCATAATTCGCAAGAAAAATCAGCAACGATTATGAGACCGTTAGATTGAGAAAACGTGGAGTAAGGAGGTGAAGGAGTAGATTTATTAGGATTGCTGGAATGTAGGAGATGATAGGAAATGAAGTGAAAGGTAAGATGTAAATATTACACTTTACTGATCGATATTGATTATATTTGAAGTGAATCACTTAAATGTCTTCAGAACACCTCAAATGTCTTCAGATCAAAGAAGTGTCCTCCAGATCACTTTAATGATTCAGATCACTTTAATATCCTTCAGATCACTTTAATATCCTTCAGATCACTTCACAGTACTACTTGCATATCCCACTCCTCCAATCTACCCCCGATTATGAGCCAGCAATAACGTCTTTCATAAAACAGTACAAAACACCTTATCAAGCATCTATCACTTTTGTTTCTCCACTAATCACCCAGTACTTCTCATCCTCTCTACCAATCCCACATTATTTTCTATTCTTATTATTCATTAATTAGTCTATCACAACACGAACGCATACTTCGATCTCTCTCTCAAACGCTTACCGAAACGGTAGAAGAGGAAAGGCACTGGGATCATCAAACAGGTCAAGCACCCCAACAAGGTCAGTGCCCAGTTGATGCCCAAGTTCTGGAACATCTGGCGCGCAAACAATGGGAACGCAGCACCAAAGAGCGATCTCAAGAAGGTGTTCGCAGCCAACGCAGAAGCGGCCAAGAAAAGGTAGCAGTCGATGATGTAGTTCAAGCATGGCAAGAAAATCAAAATCAATCCGAAGCCAACAAACGACGCAGCAACAGTTGGTACCATAAAGTGCACAGACTCTGGGTAGTTACCGGTCCAACCCAACCAGAACAATCCGATGGCGAAGAAGAAGCCTCCAATCATCATAGGAGGCAAACGTTCCTCGGGAACTGGCTTACCTCCGTTATTATCCATAGCAGCTCCGTACTTACGTTCAAAGAAGATCATGACGAAACCACCGCAGAAAATACCAATAAGCATCGAGAGATACGGCAACTCAGAAACACCCTGTCTAAAGTGGTACTTTCCGGCAAACACAAGTGGGATGGCAGTCAAGAACAAGTAAAGCATACCGTAAATGAAGGCATTGTAACAGGTGATGGCAAACAAAATTGGTTCGGTGAACAACATCACCATTGGACGCGAGATGTTCTTCTCCACAATCTCCTTCAAACTGAGCGAGACTTCCTCGTGAGGAGCGACAATACCCCAGTTTCCGGTTCTACGACGCAACAACTCGGCCTTTCTGACGAGAAGTAATGGGTGGTGGGTCTCATCCAAAAGGAACAAGTTGGCCACAAGCGCACCACTGCCGATGATACCGCAGAAGTACCCTGTCCAGCGCCATCCCAAGGAGTGGTTCTTCACTGTGAAACCTCCGAAAATTGGAGCCAACATTGGACCACCAAACAACACCATGGCGAAAATAGCAATGGCCTTACCTCTAGCCTTGGTCGAGTAAAGATCCGCCATGATGGCAGGAGCAACGACCAATGGCGCACCACCGATGAAACCGGCGAAGAAACGACAAATCATAATGGTTTGGATGTCTTTAGCAGTAGCCACGGCGAACGAGAAGAGCGTGAAACCGAGACACGAAGGGATGAGCACAATCTTACGGCCGAACAATTCACTCAAAGGACCGAAGATGATGGGACCGGTGGCAAAACCACAGACGTAAAGCGAGGTGGTAAGCACAGAAGTGACCTGACCAATGTGAAATTCCTCCATAATATAAGGACCAGTTTGCGAGAACATGGCGGAACCGATTGTCAAACACAATGCGGCGTATGCAGCACAACCCGAATACATAACCTTGGTCCAGATTGGGTAGTTGTGTGGGTGTAATGGGTCGTTAGGTCCGTCGAAAGAAACGGTATATTGCTCCCTGTTAGGCAATGGTGGGGGGTACTCCCTACCACCACCCATGACAGGCAATGGCTCATCACTGGTAGCCGCACGCTCGAGAAGCTGGTCTGCACCAGTCATACGGCGCAGCAAAGTTCTAGCTGATTCCACATGCAGTTCGTAGCGGGACATTTCGTCACCACCTTCTGGGACAGACTGATCTATAAAGTCTGCGGAAGCAGTGCTATTGTCGCCGTTGCCCTTTTCAAGGTCAGCACCGGTGAATGCGTGCACATCGTTGTCAGGAGACTCAAGAACCTCCTGCCTCTGAGAAATATGGGTATGTTCAGAAGAATTGGACATGGTTAAAAAATTGCAGAAAATGAGGCATTTGCGACCCTTTTATAATTGCTGATTAGAAAGCAGTCCATTTGACATGTATGGAAAAAAGAAAACATTCAAACAAAGAAAAAGGTGCGATGGGAAGTGGAATCTGCAGAACAAACAACGTCCATGTAACATCCTGGTAGTAGTTCCCCTCCTACAATGGCCCCACCTTCAGCCTCCACTCTCCCCTGGCACTTCCACCTGCCTCACCCTATGCCACGGCTGGACGGGGTGGTCGGTAGGAAATGAAGCTTTTTTTCCGACCGGTACTGCAAATTTCACGCACGGAAATAATTACCAATTGGGAAGACACCGAAGTGTTAATGCCGTGGCCCTTCCTGAGCGATGGGCTCGAGGAAACGAAGCCACCTTTCGCGGAATACTTCGGCGGTAATGTAAAGGGCGCTGCCCACACGGCAACAGGCATCCAGCCAGCGTGTTTGGTCCAGAGTACCGGGTTCTTCCCATGTTTTCGGGACATGCGGCTAAGGTCATCACGTGGGGAGCCGGGCTCAAGCACAATAACGGGGTTGTCACGGGAATAGGAAGGTTTTGCCCGTGTTAGGAAGCTGTCCGAAAGAAGAAAGAGAATAGGCTGAGGTGGTGGTTAAGGTGATCGTAGGTTGATGATAGGTTGATAGTTAAGGTGATCGTAGGTTGATGATAGGTTGATAGTTAACGTGATGGTAGGTTGATGGTTAAGGTGACGGTAGAGTTAGGGTAGAGGTGGTATATTTAGATGGACCAAAAATGATAAACTATTCTATTTGACGAGCTTTTCAATGACGTATTACTAATGAACCCTTGGATGCACATTGTGTACCTTGTAAGTTTCTGACAGACGTGTATTTTTAGGCTCGTGTCGGCGGTATACTGGGCCGATAAGAGGCGAAGTGATTTGTAATCGGACGGAAAAAGCAGCGGATGTGTGTAGGGGGAATAGGAGTTAAGCTAGAGTGGGAAATAAGCACAAAGCGCAATGTAGAGCGAAATGAGCAAGTGAATAAGTGAAAAATAAAACAGGAAATGACTGAATGGCCAAAATCAGTGCTCGGAAATAGGAGATCGAAGTGAATAGGAGTATGCGTGGCCATAGAACAGGAATTGACATCAGAAGCGACATAAGGAGCCAGATTTTGTGATGTTTACATTTAGCTTTATCTCCGTTTACCATTACATTCATCGATTACACAAACAATTACAACTTTCCATTACTACTTGCCATTACAACTGACCATCACAACTTACCATCACATTTTACTATCCCCCTACCACTCCCCTACTCTCCTCACCACCTTTTCATTTCTTGTGAAATTCCCATCCAAAGCCACAGCAATGAAGGTGAAGGCTTAACATTCACAAAGCAAACGTGTGAAAAGTTTCAATGGACCCTTATTGTATATTTTTGGATCACTTTTGGCATATCCAAGGCTCGTATTTTTGTGAACAAACCTGGATTTTGGTAGTATCCATATCCAAGAAACATGACACTCATGATGCTTGTATCCATCGACACTTGCAAACATGACCCTTGTATCCAATGCCACTTGCGAACGTGAAAATTGCTGATCATTTTTGATGTCATTCTGCAGTATTTTTTCACTTCCAAAGAAGCCGACTTGGTAGAGTTTTGCTCATCCTTATTATTTTTCCAGTTCCAAGGGTGCCGGCTTGGACTTCCTGCTTATATAGAGAAATGTCCACAATTTAGAAAACAAGAAATAGTACAAGAAATTTGTAGAATAAAAGTAGTACAAGATGTATACAAGTAGCATACAAGATGTATACAAGTAGCATACAAGTAGTATACAAGTAGTATACAAGCAGTATACAAGAAATAGAATACGAGGAATAGTCATTCGTTACGCATACTCGTATGCGTATACTCTTTAAATATACCAGAATCATAGAGTATACCAGTAGGAGCCCTAATGAGCCAATTTCCACTATCTTTAAAATCTCTCCACAATTGGAAAACACCTAATTTCTATCTGTAAAATCTACCATCCAAATTCCCATCCTCTCACTTCTGCCAACCTACACGTAAATTCACCCAGCTCTCATTTATAAAATATTAATGTCTCTCTCTCTCTCTCTCTCTCTCTCTCTAAATCCTCACTCCATCCCTCTTCGCAGACCTCCGCAAAACATCCAAAAGGACCTCCATCGCCTTCTCAAAATCCTCGAACTCGTTATACACCTGGCACGAGAAACGCGCGTAGATCTTGCCGTTGTGAACAATAACAGGCGTAAAAGTCTTCAACTCCTTCAACATCTCCGTGTGGGTCCTCACCTCAATGGTGGCCTGGTTAGCCTGGTAATACTCAGGGCTGTACCCCACATCAGGCAACTCCACATTCACCATCACCGTGGTCAACGTCTTGTCCTTGTTCTCGAGATACGACGTGTTGTACTTTGCGGCCAATTTCTCGCCAACCTCGACGGCAAGCCCGTGGCAGTACTGGTAAATTTTCTCCTCACCGCCGCAAACGTCGCGACGGAACTCAATCGCAGGGATCACCGCCAATCTCTGCGAAAAGTTCCCACTGCCAATGAACTCAAACTTGGTCACAAGGAGATCTGCGTCGTCTGGTGACATGGTCTGTCCAAGCCAGTTTCTCTTTGATGTACCCGGCAGCTTATACGAGTGACTAATTGGCATCGTTTGAATGGTATCATGGTGCTTGGGATTCACATACAACACCGCGGTTCCACGCGGGACAAAGAGCCACTTGTGCAAGTTGGAAACGTAAAAGTCCGGCTCCAACGCCCCAAGATCAATAGGAATGGCCCCAATCAGGTGGGCTCCGTCGATAACAGAGAGCACGTGATGCTCCTTACACAAAGCGGTCAATCTTTCGAAGGGCACTCTTACAGCTGGCATTGAGGAGATGGTATCGAAGAAGGCCATTTTGGGCTTTTCTGTCTCAAAGGCGTGTTTGAACTTCTCCACGACCTCGTCGTCGGTCAATGGGTACTGCAAGTTGAGTGCGATTGGAATAACTCCGTAGTAATCCTGTAAGAATTTCAAGGTATTTCCACAGGCACCGTAAACGGTCGAGGAGACATACACGACTTTGTCGCCTTTTTCCAAGGGAAAACTCCGCAAAACGGTGTTGATACCGTTGGTGGCGTTCTCAACGAGCGCCAAGTGGCGGTAGTCCACGTTAAGAAGCGGGGAGATTGCCTTCAAGGCCCTCTTGTACTCGTCTCTCATGTCGAAACGAAGGAAACGCTCGGGGTACTCGAAGTCAAAGTCCATGGCGCTCTTGTAGGACGAGTAGACTGGGTCTGGGGTGAGTCCAAACGATCCATGGTTGACCTGGTTAACAGAAGGGTCAAGCAGTTGGAAATATTTCTCGCGGAAGGCGTGTCCAAAGGTCATAATAGGAAGTAAGTAATAGTAAATTGAAGTTGTAGTCAATGGTAGACAATTGTAGTTTAGTCAATTGTAGTTGTAGACAATTGTAGTTCTAGTCGATTGCAGTTGTAGTCGATTGTAGTCAATCGTATCAATTGTAGCCAATTGTAGTGGTCAATGATTATGTAGGTGATCAAAAGGAAATTAATGATATCGAGAATTTTCAGCGATCCGCCTTCCTTTATATCTCCGCATTTTGTGAGTCAGAGTAGTGACTCAACATAAAACAACAGTGGGGCAGTGTCATAACCTTCACCCTGTGTTACCCTGAACTCCCACCCCACGACCATCCAATCGCCGTATCGCTGAAACCTTAACATCTACTAACCTTTGTTATCGATGTTACGTGGTGTTCATGTTGCATTACGAAGATTTCGTAAATTGGCGGCAAGTGGAAGCGAAGGAGAAAAGAGTTTAGAGTGATGGAATTTCGAGGGGAGGGTCGTAGGAAAGCTGACGGAATGCTGAAAAGATTGAAGGAGGTAGAGGGTAAAATGGAGTATTGTTGGAGTAAAGCAGTAGATGTGGAGATATTTGGTTGCACAAAATACTGAGTCCAAATTAAGTCCATAAATTAAGTCCACAAAATAAAGTACACAATATTCTATGACTCTATAAAATTAGTAATCAATCGGAACAGGTAAACTAGTGATATTTCCAAAACATCAACCATGTTCCAGCTGAAAATGTTCCAAATCTGCTCCAAACATGTTCAACTCAACATGTTCAACTCAATATGTTCAACTCAACATATCCCAACTCAATTATTTCTTTTCAATCCTTCTCAACTACCCTTCAAAACCCGTTGGAATTGCCATTTTAAGATTTTTTGCACCCATAAAAGTGAAAATACTCAATTATAAGCTACTACTGCACTTAAGTTCTGTCTTCTTTCTTATCCTTCACTCAATAATATCTTCTACTAATTTTAACATTTCTTATTATCTCTTATTTATTATGGATAGTTACCCTCTCTGAGGCCAAAGTACCCATCTGGGGCCTGTGCAGTGGCGTTGTACAACGACTGTCTGCCAACACCACCGTCAATTCCCAAGTAGTTGACGTTGTTTCCCCACCAGTTCACGTCCTTCTCGTGGTACTGAACCGCAAAGAAGATGATGATACCAGAGAAGGCAACACCAGCAGTCATAGCACCCGAGAAAATGTAGTTGTACTTCTCCCAGAAGGCAGAGTAGTGCTTCTTCAAGTAGTGCATCGAGGCGTACGACAAGTAGAGTCCACCAGTGTAGTACGACAAGTTGTAAGGTGCAAACACAAGCATACCTCCAATGATAAGTGTTGGCTGGAACGCATTGACATACTTTCTTGGTCCATACAACTTGATACCGGCACAAATGAAGGCTGCAACAGCACCCATGAGGAAACAGTACTTCAAAAGAGGGTAAAGACCGTCAAAGACCTTCTTTGGTCCAATGACACCCCAAAGGACAGACGACGAGTAGAACACACTGGGGTTTGGACAGGTGAACTTCTGGGTCTGGTGTGGCATGCAATAGTTCTTAATGCTGGAGATCTGGAAGTTCATAACGGCCAAGCCAATGAAGGACGAAATAAACACGGACAAGATCTGACAACGGAACATGGATCTGGGTGGAATCTTAAGGTAGTGGCCCATCTTTTGGTCCAGCACATAATTGGAAGCCTGGCCATCGATGTTGTAACCCAAGGCCTTGATGAAGATCAATGCCATTGGGTTACCTGGCAATGCGTAACCAACAATCAACTCAACCAACACGTTCAAACCAAAAGAGAAACCAGTGGTGGCCACAATGGTGGTCAATGGGATCAAAAAGACAAAGTTCATACCAAGAGCAAAGAAAATACCCCAGACTGGAGTGGAAGTTGGGTAGATCTTCACACAAATAATGGCCAAAACGACAGAAATCACAAGAACAATAGCGAAAACCCAATCTGGAACCTCAGCATAACGAGACATCATCTTGGAGTGTGGGTCATCGAAACCTTCGTAGGTGGATCTTCTCCAGTCTCTGAAGGCATGAACGAGGGACTTTCCAGAATGCATGTATGCCTTGTAGTTGGTGATGAATTCGTACGTGAACGAGAATGGGTACAATGCAAAGAAAGCACCGTAAACAACCAAGTTAGCAGCAGAGTAGTATGGAGGACCCAACTCCTGGTACTTGGAGTTGTCAAACTGGGACTTTTCGTTGACCACAGCGGTGACAGCATAGTAATCACCGGTGTTGGTGAACAAACTCGAACTGTTGATTGGCAAGTAAGCAGACCAATAGTAGTTGGAGTAGTAGACACCGATGATACAGAAGAAAGCAATGATAGAACCCACATACTGGTTCACTTGAGAGTAGAATGGAACATTCAAAGCAGCATTATAGTTGAGAACGTTCCAATCAAATGATGGAATAGGGTTCAAACCCAAACCTCCTTGGGAACCAGTGATGGTGGCCAAGTTAAAGTTGTCCTGCTTGATCCAAGTCATCCAGTCAAAGGTGGACAAGGCGGTGAACAAGTAGTTAGGAACCCAGAACCAACACCAACTGGCTGCGAAAACGATGAAGAAGAAATTATAACGGGAAATTTTCCAACCGTTGATAACCTCCTTCTTTTCAGGGTTCATCAAAGCCTTGTTCAAAGCGAGGGTTGGCAACAAGGTTGGCCAAATCGCACGTGTAGGGTAGACAGCGAACTTTCTCATGATACCAGCAAAACCAAAGCCCATGAAGTTGGTTGACAAAATAAGCAAGACCTGGTAGCCAAAGGTAACCCAGTGATTGTCGTAAAATCTCTTGACCTTTTGGACGTGGATATTGTACGACACATAGGAAACAGAACCAGACACAGAGTAGAAGATAGTGGTCAACATTTGCTCCTTGAAAGTCCAAGGACCGGGGTTCAAATCAATAGTGTACTTCCAAACCTTGAACTTGTACTTTGGCAACAAATAAGCCAACGCCATACCACATGGATAGAGGAAAATCTGGACCACCGCAGTATCCAAAGCAATACTTGGTTGTCTCTCAGAGAAGAACTGGTTGATGAAGGTACCAATAGCAGTCCAAATGATACCCAAAATGTAAACTCTCACAGTTTCACATGGAATGTGAGGGTCATCAAAAGGTTCACAAACAGAACGAACTTCTGGGTATGGAGACCAATAGACAATCAAAGCGGCTTCCATACGAACCTGCAAGTCCCAGTCAGTAACGATACCTGGAACGTACTCATGAGACTCAGCATCGGAAGGAGGAATGGAACCGGTTGTCACCTGACCCTCTTCTTTTTCAAGAGCGGATTCCAATTTCGCAGCCACTCCGGTGTAGACTTTTTCCGGGGCACCTTTGACCAACTCGCAATACAAATCGTAGTCGGAACGAGGGATGTTGACGTCACTGTCAAAGTTCTCCACGGCATCTTGCAAGATCTTGAGGGAGTCTTCGATGGAAATGTGTTCGATCTTCTCAATCATGAAGACGGCACTGGCAGGTAAATTTTCCAACGAAACCAAACCGCCAAAGTTGAGACGTTCCAAGATGGTGAACTTCTGAGCTGCAGACAAACTGCCACCAACGTCCTCAAGGGCCAACTCATGGCTTTGAATAGCGGCAAGATCAATTTCGTGGTCCTCAACTTCTAAGAAACTGCCTGCAGATCTGATCAGAGAGAGCACCGGTGCAGCATTCACCGCAAGGGTAGATTTTTCATTAGACATGGTGTTGAAAATAGTATACCCAGTGTTCTAGTTTCTAGTTTCTGTTCTAGTCCTGGCCTATTGCTGTTTCCTAACCTCGTCTGCTGGCTTTTCTCTACTGAAACTCTAACGTACTTATACTTTTCATTGTCTATACTAGTTGCCAATAGAGCCGTGCGTTATCAATGGTCCTGCTGCGATTGTGTACAGAAATCACGAAGTCACTGGTGCATAAAGAACATTTATGACAGCAAACTCTAGACAACAAGATGAATACCGCTACAGTATAGGAAACCACTTCATCACACTACCCATCACACTACCCATCCCACTACCTTGACGCCCCTACACCCTCACGTCCTCACGTCTTGGCTTTCACACCAAACTCTGGGTTTTTTTGCAGCTGTCGGAAAAACCCGCACAAAGTCGTAAATATTTTTTAATGCGTCAAATCCTCAGAGTGACACGGCACCAATCAATGGTTTGGCTTAGGAAGTTGTGCCGTGCGGAGGCAGCGCGCGATCCATATAATAAGATAAGGCTCAGGCACTTATCTGCAAAATGCTCTATTTGTAAAATTGTGGGTATCTGACGCCATACCATGAAAGTGCCATGAACAAAAGCGGCTCTGATAACAGCTATCTCGACCTTCCTAATGAGTGTTTGGTGGGCATCTTATCTATATCTTCTTACCTCGTCGCCTTACTAACTACTTAACTTGCTAGTTTGTTATCTTGTTATCTTGCTCTTATCGAGTTGCTAATTTGCGTGATGGGGATTCTTTCCTAAAGGGTGATTTTCCGACGTTGCGCCTCATAACCGTTTGCGTAATTGACATGATAATTGTTTCGGGTTGTGTGAATGCTTTCCCACATGTGAAATTAGAAGCGGAGAAGTAGGGGGCATGAATACTGAGGGAATGAATAAGCGTTGTGAAGAAAAGAAAAAGGTATTGAGAGATAGTGGGAATGAGGAAATAGATATTATAGTGATAATGAATAGAAATATTGGTGAACCTATTTCGAGGAAATGGTTAGTGAACTAGAAATCGAGCAGATCTGTGGATGTATGACTTTGTGAGACCATTAGGTTATGAATAACTATGGCTTGCAATCCGTTATGAATGGCATCGGAAAAATTAGCGTTGGTCGTAAAATTGTTGAAGACCTTATATGATGGAAAATCCGCAACTTGAAAAGCCTTGATAGGAGCGAGTCTTAGTATTGGATTTTTTCTGTCAAAATATCCTTATGTCAGAATGTTGCTGGCTGTAGTTCGACGATGCTTATCTTCTAAAACTGTTTCGAAATAAATTACGTAGAGGATGTGTTTGATTTATGTACGCCTGTATAGATGTGCTTCACCTGTGAGTTGGTATAAGCTTTAAAATTTGCGGAGGTGTGAAATTTGTTCGCTTATTTAAAATCGATGCTGGAAATTTATCGTACGAGTTAGTAATGTATTCATGTAACTGGCTCACGTAGTCATCACCAGGTAGCTCGCGTAACATCACCCGACTACCCATACAACCCTTACACGCTATGTGTCCATGGGCATATGCCGGATATTGTTTATGTATGTAAAGTTTAGATCCTCCTGATGTTCGCATATCCGTGTGTGGCATTTTTATTGTCATCTTATTTTATGCTATTGTTAAGTCAGAAATCGGTAACACTTTGAAATCACAGACCTTTATTAACAGGTGACCGCGAAAGGTGAGTTGTTTCTCATTAACCTCATAAACCTTGAACCTGTTTATACTGTCTCTTAATCTATCCTTTTTTATCATTTGTCTCTTAATCGTCCTTCTTTATCATTTGCCTCTTAATCTATCCTCTTCTGATCTTTTCTCTATTTTCTTGTCTCTTAACCTATTTCCTATTATCCTTACATAATCTTCCACCTCTCCATCTTAATTTGTTGGGATGTCACTACTCGACCTCAACGCTGAGTTCTTGCTCAACAACATCACTCCATACCTTACCCAGCGCGACTTAGTCAATCTTGCATCCACAAACTTCCACTTCTACGAGCCATGCACTAAACAACTCTACAAACGCTTGCTCATCCTGCGAGACCCCATTCTCCGCACAAATCGTTGGGTAGTTGAATACACCGCTTCCACAACCGAATCTGAACGCTCAATGGGCCACCGCGAAACATCAGACTTTGCTGATTGCGGCTGGGCCGCCATACTGGGCCTCCACCACGAGTTCAACAGCGCAAACAACGTGAGTAAAGTGTACTTGGACGACACCCAACATCAGGTGGTGCGCGCAAAATTGGCCGCATTGGTGGAGTCCATCTCGGTCAACCCCCAGTTGGCCTCATACATCGAGGAAGTCGTGGTGTTGAGCACAGTCACCGACGTCGACTTGCTCCCGCTAGCCAAGGCTCTAGCCCTGAAACCGCTGCTAAAGAGGTTTCATGTTGCTGATCAGCGCTTACGTCAGGGGTTACGTAATCACGTCAAAATTGCAGGATTAATTGAGAGTAGTGAAGACTTACAAGGGTGTACTGATGTGAGGATTCCACATAGCATTGACATTGAGTCGTTCTCGTTTGAATCGGTCAAGACGCTCATTCTTCCTGATGATGCTGACACTTTTTGGTCCTTAGCATCTCAAATTGAGTGGAACCGCACTGCTCTTGAAACGTTCAAGCTTGTTTTCCACCCCACGGACGACCGCTTGAATGAGTCCTTACTTGAAAATCTCAATTGGGACACCATCCGTAACTTGGAGGTTCATTTGAGCACGGTTCTGTTGGGATGGTTGGACTTTATTCCCACACACAAGCTCCATAGGCTTTCACTAGTACAAAACGACAGTAACGAAACACACTCTGAATCGGAGGCATTTGACTTGAAATTGTTTGTGTTTGTGCAAGAATGTGTTTCGCATGGTCTGTTGAGATCACTCAGCATCAAGCACCATCTCCAGCCATTTGGGCACTTCATCGATGGTGTTGAAGGTAACTACCTTCGTCGACTCAAGATGTATAATGAGATTCTTCCCCAGATTCTCCTGAGGTCGCCGTGTCACATCACGCTCTACCTCCCGAACATCTTCCAGAGTTTGGCCAATTTTGAGCCTCGGATGAACGTGTTACTTTGGAATGGATGCAAGTGTGCACACTGCACGAAGTATTTGGGTTATGTGGACGAGTACTTGATGTACCACAAGCACTATAACGAAAAACTCGGCAAAGGCGCCGGTGATGGGGAATGGCGCGATTTAAACAGCTCAACAATCTTCACTGCAATTGGAGGATTCTTGAGCAATCGCGTCATCGAGGACGAAATGCTAGTAACGGGGCTTTTCCCGATGCCGATGCTCAACACGGTGTGGAACATGCACGACATTCCGGGGAAAGTCCCATTTCGGTGCTACGACATGCATGTCGCGGACCAAGGTGAATTTGACGAGGCTGAAGCCGGGAAGGTTGAAGAGGCGTTTTTTGACAGTGTGGAGGATCCCGAGCCATGCAGTGCCAACCGAGCGATCGGGCAGGGGCTTGCGCGGTGTGTTGCGCACTTTTTGCACACGGAAGTGATGACCGCGATGACCAATTTGTACAGAGGGAATGCTGAGGAATTGGATATTGGGCATTGGGAGTTCAAGGATGGGGGAGATTCGGGGGAGCACGGGATGCGCAAGGTGGTACTCAATGGTGTAAGTTACAGTTTGGGGAAGGAGTTGAATGGAACGAATTATTTCGCGAGTGTTTATGATTAAAAGGTCAAGAGAGGGAATGAAATGGAAAATTAGGATTAGGTGATAAAAAAGATTAAGAGGGAATAAAAGGTTAAGGGAAGTAACCGCGAAATGGTGGCATGGAAGTACAAAAAGGTGAAGCTACGGAAGAATTTCATGAATTATAGAAAATTTCCTTAGATTAATGTAAATATTACCAATACTACCACATGTATACTTGTATCTTGTTGTGCTATCATTCTATCTACTTTCTGTACTATTCTGTCTACTTCCTGCATTGCCATGTACCACTCTGTGCCACTCTATACAACCACTCTGTGTCACTCTATACAACCACTCTGTGCACTCTATACAACCACTCTGTACCACTTCTCTATTCACTACTCTGTACCACATATCCGTATCTATATTCTGTGCCACATCTCTATCTCTTCACCATTCTGTGCCACTCCTCTATCTGCATCACATAAACGTCGAACCACCATGGCATATACGCATTGTGCATCAATAACAAAATGGAAACTCTACTAATGGCATGAAATTGGAGGATAATTCGGTAAAAAAGTATGATCGTAGAAATATTCAAAAGCGCAATAAAGCTAAACACTGAGAGCAAAAACACTACCAATTCCAATATGAATGTTCTTACTCAACGTGTTCGTACATCTTCGCTTCCCTCAGAAGTCTCAGATCTCAGAAGTTCTCATTTTGTACATCAAATATTTTCTCCTGTACATAGCCGCAAGGCTTTACGGCGGACTTTGGAACAAGGTTACGTCAATTGCACGCCCAACCACAAATTTGACGACAATGGTGAATTACACAAAGCGAACCTGTTGCCAACGTCTCGATGCGGGGCCCAACTGCACAATTGTCTCGTCATCAGAAGAATGCCGTCACCGCACCGGCAGAAAGGGACCAGGGACCAACGACCCTGGAAAAGATAGGGTTTAGAAGGTGAAAATAGGATAAAAGAATAAATTGAATTTGTGAAGCGTTCAAGTGTTGAAATGATATGCAGAGTTATGAAGGGTTGAAGTGTTATGAAGTGTATGAAGAGTAATGTAGTGTTATGAAGTGTTATGAGCTATATGGTGTGTTCGAGGTTTAACGTTTTTGGAAACAGTGGAAATGCAAAATCGTTCTGGTTACAAACTATGGTTTGAAGACAGTATGGTGGGTAAAGCATGCTGACGAAAGCATATGAAGGGATGTAGATGGTGGGATGTTGACGAAAGAATAGTGGATATTGATGTTAATGTGGTGATGAGACAACTTCAACCAATAATAAAATGATGTCATTAAAGAACCCTACCATTAAATTACCCCTGCCACACCATCTTTCCATCTCAAAACCCCATTCTTTCAAACCTTTCTCTCTCTCGTCAAAACATTCCTACGCCCAACTCTATGCTACTAACACTTGCTGATTTCCTTCGTACTTGCTCATCACCATTGCTATAACCGCTAAACACGACTTCCAGAACGTCCGGCATATGGCCACCGTTGCTGGAAGAAAATATTTATGGGCATAAGAGGAGTTAGGTACAGGGATGGTGGCAGTGGTCTTGCTGGTATTGCTGATGTTGCTAACGTTGCTGATGTTGCTAATGATGCTGATGTTGCTGATCTTACTGGTCTTGTCTTTGCTTCTGCTTCTGCTTATGATTTTGATTTTTTTTTACTTCTTTTAATACTTCTGGCCCTACTTGTATAAGCGCTAGTTTTCAAAAGAGGGTAACTTATCTACTCTCCTTCATTTGAACCTAAACCTTCTCTTAGCTATGTAGGCTTAATTGTCCCACATTCTTACTATCCAGGGTTTAGGTTGTATTTGTTCTACTTGGCCATTTTAAGTTCTAAGGAACTTTTCTCTTATCCCCTTCTTTGTTATTTTTTCACCCCGTTCTTGCCATTTATTATTTGTTGACAAAACACAACTCCTACTTATGGACTCTCCAGTGCCATACTGGCGGTCCATTCACTTCTCATCAGCTAGCGGACCATTTTCTTTTTTGTTCCGTGGATGTGCACCCCATTCTACAGCGTGTCACTTGTGACGTGAAAACACCCCTATAGAATGGTGAAGCGAATCGGTTGAGGATTAGCAACCTCGCGGTTAAATTTTGAATAAGGTTCCGAGCGGAATTTTGACCTCTTCCAAGAAAAGCAAATTCGGAGCGGAGCGAGAATGGTACAAGTACGAAGTGTTTGACAAGAGTAAAAAGTGTCGACAAGAGTCAGAAGAGTATGAAAGAGCATGAAACAACACTATGAATTCAACTAAGAAATCGACTACGAAACAAAACTATGAAAAACACTATTAAAAACATTTTTAAAATCTTGTACGCATGGGTTCAAAACAACTATTAAAAGAAGCGTAGCAATATCCTTGCTCAAGACCATCCATGAACGGTTCATAGTCACGACATAACACATGCAACCTACCAACAATTAAGCCTATTTCACTTACAACAACTCATCCAATATTCACCATTTTTAGGAGAACTGCTTCCCTCACTCTCAAATATACTGGGACATTTACAAGACTCTCACGTGCGCCCTCTTCTACACCTTCCTTGACTTTTCACCACCCTTCCACATTCTACATCAACTACCGTAACCTGCCACCTTCTACCTCACCTACCCTACCTCATCTACCTCACCTCATCTACCCTACCTCACCTACCCTACCTCACCTACCCTACCTCACCTACCCTTACCTACCTTACCTCCACCTCAACCCTCTCATCTCCTATTATCCACGGAAGTTGGGACAAAAGCGGGATTATTTGTCCGGAGTAACATGGAGAAAAAAGGACATTTCGGAGACGCATGGTTCTTATTTTGATATAGGTTTCTTAAAAGGAACGCAAAGTTGCTGGTAAACGACGGGCTGTGCAACAAGGCGGGAGAGTTTTGGATGTTGTGCAGTGTTCCATCTGCGAGATGGCAAAATGGAAAAAGAAAGAACCCAAAGGAACGAGCAAAGGAGTTAGGAAGTATAGTAAAGAAGGTAAAAGTTGGAAAAAATGGGTAAGTTAGGAAAGGTACGTATATGAAGTGATTCTTGGCGTTAGAAATGGACAAGTTATGGCTAATTTGTACGTAAATTATGGCAATGGCGATGCTTAATGTTTCTGCTAAAAATTAGTAAAATAAGTCTCTAAGTCCTGAAAAATTCCAACGTATAACCACCAAAATATGGTAGTGCTGAAAATGTGCACTAAATCTTTAAAATCATCTTACATAATAAAATCTATAAAATCTATGGCATCTATAAAATCACCGAAATCTGGAACATCTACTCAGGAAAAGACTTGAGAATCGGGGCCGTAACAATAATTGGGCCTAACCAAAAATTAGGTCTTAAAAATTAACTTCACCTAAAAATTGCCTCTAGAAACCTTCATCTATTACATCACTATAAAATCATTCAAAATTATTCGAATCACCCTCCTCTACACCCCCAATAAAGTACACGGACTAATGCATCTGTGTTCGAGAAAACTCCTCGCTCATACCTACCTCCAAGACAAATCTTGACGTCATTCGTCAAAGCTTATTTTACGGAATCCAGGGTAGCCGTGTTCCGAGAAAATGTGGTGACCTAGACTGCATTTTCCTGGGTTATATATTTTGCCCCGGTTGCAAAGTATTCTAACCGTCTCCAATCACCGACAAATTTCCCTAGTTCTGTGAATTCCCAGGGTTTAAAAGAAGCATTTAGGGACAGTCAGGGTTTAGAAGGGCTGAACTCAGGGTTGGCCAGGGTTTACAAGGGTCGAGGGTCTGTAGTACAAAGGGGCTGGAGGCTAAATAAATACCACTTGGTAGACAAAAGAAAGTCTCATATTTCTGAAACAAGAATACTACTAACCACGCCTATATAACTATTAACCACCCTTGCCGTTGCTTTTCATACTCAATTTCATCCATAGTGTACTTTTTCTCACTACCCCTTATACATGTTCCTTCAATTGGCGATGACTGTGTATTCGCAATTGTGACAGCTTTATTCATGGTTTTTCTTGCACACAATGCTCTATATGCAGTCCATATGCAGAGGATGACTGTACTTCCATTATCGGAATTGACCGAGTAAGCGTGGAGGTGTATGCTGTTCCCGATACTTCCACATACCCCGTATATCATACATCTCGTCCACAAGTCCTGCATTTCCTACTTCTCATTAATATCCTGCATTTCCTACTTCTTATTCAAATATCCTGCATTTCCTATATCTCATCCAAATATCCTGTATATCCTATAACCTGTGTATTCACAACTTCCTTCTTCTGCTATTTCGTATCCTACACTTTTTCCTCCCTATCTCTTTAAGAACTCATCATTCCCTTCCCCTCTCCCCAACTCTGTTGTGAAGTGCATTCTGTCGGTGGCGCTAAACAACTTGTGGGTTCTTGAACGTTCTGGCCCTCTTACTCTTTCCATTTGTGTGGGTCTTATAATGCTGCATGCAGTTGTCCTGTCTAGCAAAACGAGCGCTGCATGTTGGCCACGGACACACGTGCTTTCTCTCACCAGTATGTATCCTGTTGTGGCGGGCTAAGTGCCCCAGGGTGGTGAACGACCGTGCGCATACCTTACAAACATGGTTTTTCTTGGGGTCTTCGTGGCCGGACTCGCGGGCTTTGGGCGACACCCACGCCTGCGCGGGCCTCGATGCAGGTGCGGCCTGCTTGAAGAATGGCGGCGACATGCGGTCGCTAGATGGTGGAGGGGTCTGCATGCCTGTCCTTGACGATGGCGCGACCACTGGAACTGTCACTGGAGCTGCTTGTGGATGGAGCTGGTAATGACTATTGTTGCTGCCAGCAATTGCTGGGGTGCTGAGGCACGGAGGAGTGCTCATTGGCGAAGGCAATGGTGGGGTGTTCATGCGAGGTTGCGACGACGTGAAGCTGGCAATAGTTCCTGTGTAACCTTGGGGCACGGCGTTCCTACTGGCCGTTGGTATCGAAGTCATCAACTCCGAGAACGAGGGCAACTTGGTTTTAGTGGGTGCTGCGTTGGCAGAAAACATTGGAGATTTTGAATAGGGCTGAACGCTCAAGTGGAGGATCCCCATGTTATATATATATATATACATGCACCTCCCACGATATGTGCCAGAGCATTCTTAAGGGCAAAGAATATTTTTTTGCAGTCACTTTTAGCGCCCTGCCGCGACCAACCGCGAGAAAATATTACAGCAATCCGGAACTTTGCCCGCGTGCATGAACCCAAGCTGCGTGCCTCCCAAATTTTCTTCCTTCATCTGAAAACTTTGTGTGAGCAAAAGAAACGCTGACACTAAGAAATAGATTCTTCTCCCAGGGCTATCGTCTAGCAGACAGCTTATCGTTTCTGGTTGCATTGCATTTCCTTTCTGCTTTTAGCAGGAATTATCGGGGTTAACCGGTGATCCTTCAATTCATTGATCTAATTCCGTCAGCACGATAACTAATTACGAGTTTCACTCAATCTTGACTAAGATATGACTAGTGTATTGGCAAAGACTAGGCACAGTCATTAAGGTTAAGAGAATCATAAAGAAAGAATGGTAGAAAGAATCGTTGCTAGCTTTAAGTACAACACAAGTCAAGATATCACTAGACAGTCATTGAAGCGATCACCATTCGTCTATTCTTATATTACCTACTCCACTCTATATTCAACACAAACAATAACCTCCTCAACTTTGCCTTACCAGTATCCTCCACCTTTTCCTCCACCTACCCTCAAAACCCTTGCACAGTTGTTAGGCAAAATTCGAACCCTGCATGGGGGCATCCTGTCGGTTTGAGCCCCGGGCCCTTCATGTTTGTTGTGCTAAGTCCAAGGGACCTAAGGGGTTGAAGAATCGGTGATTTCTTTTTGAAAATATTATGAGGCACAAATTCCTATTTTGAGCACACTTCCGATAAAGTGTATTTCCGAGTGTGCACAGCATCACAAGGGTTCGTCACGCATTGGTATTGCTCTACTATACTTACCTACAGCTTTGTTGAACTAGCTTTACAATCCAACATTGTTGTTCTATCCTATTGCACCTTTGTTGGTCAAGAGAATTGCCTGTGCCTTGGCCATTGACTACATGGATCGTCTTTTGATCTGACGATCCTCGCTAAAAGTGCGCCCGCTCCGCAATCCTGGTCGCAATCTTGAAACGCTTCCATCCAGCACAACAGTCACGCATTAACCTCATAATGTTTCAAGCAGGCTGTTCCTTGCTGGACCACTCGCCTTTTGGAATCCCTGCGTTGTGATCGCGTGTTTTCTACACATACGAGACGCATATGACCACAAACTCTTTCACACAGCGCGGAATATCGGGTACTTCCATCGTTTGGAATTTTCCTTCTTCGCCTTATTAACCAATGCTTGCATTCACCTCATATTCTCGAAGCACCTCGCAGGACCTTAAAAAACATCCCATTGATCAACCATTTCGTTGATCAATGGTATACATGAGTAGGTTGGTCATTGTAATGTGTGGTCTTGAGAGTTCTAGGTTGCCTCATCATTGTTTCACTTCTCCCAAACCTCCACTTTTTCCCCAGCATTCGAGATTTTCGAAACAGTCATTATCAATTTCATCAAACCATGATGACTGCTCCACCTAAAAATACCATTCCCAACCCCACAACATCGTAAAAATCAACATCTAGGATCGTCAACATCGTAGATGTTGGATATCGTTACCTTCCCAATATTCCGATCATCTCCTCTCACCTCCTCTCAGTCTCTCCCATTCTCCCCAAGTCTTCACCTCATTTTGTGTGATCATATTTACATATGCCAAGTTGATACAGCCTCGTTTCAGATCTTGTCGTTCATTAGCATTCCTACCATATCTTCGCTCAAGCATGTCCAATCCTCTCATCTTCCACCTTCTGATCCCCTTCATACCCTGCTGTACCCTCACAATACTCTTATCAGTGGACTGGCAAAGTCTTACCGACACCATAGTCCTTCTCTGCACGCCGTGTTTTAAAATCCAACGACCATGGTGCGTCTTCCATTTCGCGATAAGCTCCTGCGATCGCCATACTTCCAAAATTGAAATTGGGTGTGTATATAGCCTAGGCCAACATTATGCGAATATTACTCATTCTGAAAAATTTGTTCATCGGGATCGGAGAACTTAACGTTCGCTTTCGGAGAAAACCCACATGGCGCCATATCGCTTAACTTTCCTCCTATTTTACATACTCTTGGAAAGCAACTGAATTCCGCTTTGTTTGTGACCATGGCACGTGTGCAATGACTGTACTACCGCTTCTCACCCCCTTCTTTAAAATTCTATCAAGCCTTCAAACATGTGACATAAATGCACGGCTGCTAATCTTACCACCAAATTCAAAATGATCATGTACGGGATTATTTCCGCCTATGATCTCCTGCAATCACAATACTAGTATTGTCACAGAAATGTCATTTCAAGACAAGAGGGAGTGCTTCCAACAAAGGAAGGTTAAATACAACAAGCAAAAGGGAAGGAAGTCTACCAACGTATTTATCGACAAAAGACTTCTCGACAAATCGACGAAGACAAGGTTCAAGCGATTCAGCAGTACGGAATTGAGATGTCGTTTCAACTGGTGCGGAATTTATGGGAATTTTCACCAATTTCGTGCGTTTGAAAGAGGTACATTGAGGAACTTAGTAAGGCATTACAACAAGTGAACGAATTTCAAATGCCTTCAACAAGCCATCATCAAAACACAAAACATACACAAGACACAGGCATCGCAGACACCACAGGCACCACAAGACCTTATCATGCATTGCTAAAGGAGCGTTTCTAATTCGATCGTTCAACATTTTTTAAATTGCACGTTTACTCAACATTTGACATGACCCACTAAGACAGTCTTACACTTCCAGTAGAGGGTCACACCTGTCACGCCACGAGCAAAGAATCGCGCCTGTCACGCCTCCAGCGAAATCAATTCCTCCTTGCTCTTTGCTCACGTTATTGCTCATCTCTTCCCGCCAACCCTTGCCTTAATGTGGAGTGGTGACTTTGTGACCTCCTCGTGTCCTCGGAAATTGTATTAATCTCGTCTCGGCATTTAGTTCATCTGTGTTAATATCCCGTGCCGATCCTTGACTGTGTCGTCCATAAACTCTTAAAAATTGCTCATTTGTCTTGCTATTCGTATATCTTAGCCCGGACCCCCTTCGTTGTGCAAAATAGCTTGGTTGCACTCTCCGGGCCCTGGGACCTTCGTCCGTAATCGCTTACCTCCACCAAAATCCGGAATCTGTCAACGCATTCACGTGCAGGAATTTCAAGGTTTTTGTACTTTACAATCGGGGGAAAAAAATAAATGCCGCCGAAGGTTCGCGGTCATCGGAATTCACAAAGCCAATTATCATAACCTTTTTTGAGAAGAACACAAAGTTCCGTGCTACTAGCATATTATTCCACGTATAGGTGTAACCGCTTAAATCAGTTTGACCTCGCAATCTGCTCGCAATTGACATTGTTCTCACAAGGCATGCGCCGTAGATAACGCTTCACAAAAAGTGCCACAAAACGACGGCCCTCCGATTCAAGGAGCAACTACTTCACGACCTTAATTCCCACCAAAAAAAAATTATCCTCGTAACTCTACCTGTGTAAAACAAAACAAACACTCAATTGCGCTTTTTGAATTGACCTCCTCCACTCGAGCCGTGCTTGATAGGCGTGTTCGGTAGTCCGTTATCAACTCTAATTTTAGTCCCATGCTCACCCCGTCGACGTTTTGCAATCAAAGCCTCCTCGTTTGTTTTGTGGAACGGACACCGCCGATCTTCAATACGCATCTTGGAAAAAACTGTGACCGGTATACACTACAATTGTTGTCGTTTTGAGCCGCACAGTGGAATGATCGATGCACAATATACGAAAGATCACTCCAAGTAGTGTGTATGAGACATCTGGGTCAATGGATAAACAGTTTGTTGAAATCAGCTAATGTGATCAACATTTTTTAAATCCAAACCTTATCCAAGACACAATTCAATGAAGCTTTCTCAAATTCGTCAAGAGCCTTAACCGGACAATCTTCCTGAAACTTACCATTTGTGATGAAGCTTATCCCTACAAGGCTTATACCAAGCTCTTCTTTCGCCTCCCCCAATCCCCCAACACAAAATAAACTTTCGTTTCTTCTTCCATTCTCGATCGCGTCATTTCCACGCATTCCATGCCTATTCCATGTCTACCCTTTTCGACAATCCGAGACTTTTCAGGCGGGGTTGCCAATTGCTCTCCAACTCATTCTGGTTATCAGGTTGTTCATTTTTGGGACTTTCAACCTGATTAGTGGGGCCCTTAGTTATCAATGCACTGAAGCCACCTTCGAAGCACATTGGCTAAAATTCGTATTTTTTGTTGGCAACTGTTGCAAACCCGAATTTTCATGTGACGGTTGCAACTCCAATTAGACCATTCCACCGATGTAATAGAAACAAGTCCCTGTAAGACCCTGCCCATGTCGAGTATCGATGCCTGGAGGTGGTAGACCTATTTCTCGTCTTTTTCTGGGCCTGCTTTTGTGGCAGATGTAACAACGCTCCATGCAAATCCTCTCCAATCAATTCCTATACCAATTTCGCGAGATGAGTTTTCAGCCCCAATGATGTACCTCTGTCACCACTGGCTTATCCAGATCGACCGGCGTTAACTCTTTCGTCGCTTGGAGCTCCTTCGATTTGAGCGGAATTTCGCACGAAACTTCCAACGGTTTTCTTTACATCAAGCTGACATTCGACAGTTTCTTGAATGCTCGGTGAAGTGTCGCAGTAAGGACATACTCGCACTATACGTCCTATTGAAAGAGCGTATGCTTCTAAGGGTCACATGAAGGAATATGCAACAACCTTTCATCTTTTGGGAAACCTGTCCAAAGATCCAGTTACATTGAACTAAGGAACTCCTGTAATCCCTTCTTCAATAACGTGGAGCCCAAAGATCCAGTCATAAATGCAATGAGATACATTCATGAAGGAAGTGAGGTCTAACACAACTGAAGTGAGGTCCAAAAATTTCAGACATTGTGAGATGCATAGTTCCCTTCATAGGTGAAATGAAGTCTAAAGGTATGAAGAGGCGCGGCCCAAAGATCCTTCCATAAAGAGGTGAGCCAAAGTTCCTTCCATGGAGAAGTAAGGTCCAAAGATCCATTGACGAAGAAGCGAGTCCAAATATCCGTTCATGAAGTCCAAACATAACTTCGCGTCAATTGGCTTGTAACATAGTCAGTGTTGCTGTTGTTGGAAAGCACTGGGTATCCTTCAGTTTAATAGGGAACCTCAAACATACTCAACAATCGCTCCAACAAATCTCCGTTCAGGCGACCGTTGTTGATTGCCGAAATTATCTTGAAGTTGTACCACTTTCCAAGTCTTGCAAGAGTCTTCCGAGCGACCACTATTGCCATGGCGATGTCTGATATCATTATCAATTTCTCACAACATGACGTTTTAAGATTTCATGACGTTCTGCAAATCGTCAAAAAAGCAAGTTGGCACTAAACAGTCTTAATCCCAAGAGATCTGATCAACTTAATTGGATGATATCGTTTAGGAAGGCATGCCATGTAGCTGTCTATTCTTAGATCGCTGAACACGCTGTTGCTTCCTGCTTTTCAGACTTCCGGAGTGCAAACCTTTGCGTTCCAAATCCACAATTCCCCCAAAACGTTGATGCCATTTGACGCTAATGGATCTCCCAGCGTCTGCAGTAACGCCTCGCGTCCTCTGCTTGAAGATAGCTGCGTCTTAAGTGTTACTGTCCTGTCAATTTCCGAGATTCCAAGATTTGAGGTTTGTATGGTTCGCTCAGGAGTGTAATACATTCAAACAGTACTTCAAGACATCACTTTACCAAGCATACTGCTTATGGTTCTTCAGTAGACGTGACCGGTACCTCGAATACGTCTCCAAAGTCAAGTCTAGTCACATTTTGTTATGGTCGACAATTGTCCGAAGTGTGCGCAATTGCAGCCTAATTGTATACCCAAACCATAAGACCAATTTTCGAACTGTCTATCTAAATACCAAAGGGTTGCGCAATGGCTATCTCAGGTATGCAATTTGATGTCAGTAGTGAACATATACAATCGATTTCCGATACGAAAATTATCCCCCAAAACACTTTTTTCCTGAGGTCCAAGGAATCAGTCACTAACACAAAGGAATGACAATGTGAAAGCCATATAGAGGTACCATGAGTTACGTTCTAAGAAGATTTTGCAGGCTTCTGATACAGCCGCTTCTCCTAAGAGGTCGCACGTAATTCCCGTTCAGGATGCCGAACCTGCGACCCGGAAAAATATGGGTATAACCAGGTTCTGGAAAAACATCCATTTCAGGCATAGCTGTACTGCAATGGTGGTGACCCGCAACATTGCCGGGGAAGAATATTTTCTTCAGCTCAAGCTAGAGTCCAAATTTTCTCTCACAAAAAGATCGTTAGGTACGGTAACTATTGCCAGGGCCCATCCATGTACTAGGGGTCACAAGTTTTCTTGTTGGGCCCTTGAGACGCACCTGGGAAGCGCAGCAACGATTTTCTCGCAGGACTGTGGTCACAGAAATGCAGGGTGGCCTAGTGCCGATGGTATGAGCTTGGGGATATTATGAATGCCCTTTTCGGTGGGCCAAAGTCCGGAAGCTAATATAGACGACGAGCGTCCGTATGAGCGGAAGTATGATTAGTGGCCCTTGTTGAGGGAATTTTGTGAAAAGGATTGCCATTTAGTGGCTCCAAGCCATTGTAAGGGGTCTTAGATCGACCGTCAACTAAGCCGCCAAGTATTAATAATTGCAAGCTGAGCCTCTACACTCTTTAAGATCCCCAGAATTGGCGCTTCGCTGAAAAATCCCAATGGACCCTTAAAAAATCACAGGTCCTTGGCAAAATAATTTTGAGGTGACACAAACAAAGATCTTTATAGAAGGAGCTCACGTACATGCAGGGTGGCCGTTGGTGTCTCGGAAGCCAAAATAGTCTTGTGATGTTGTGATTCCCAAAGGGGCGGCTTCGTATTGAACTTAACACAAGGCTTTTGTCTACCGTCAACTGGTTTTGTATCAGCCACCGCACTGGTATTTTATGGTGATGTCAAAACTTAAATTTATGGCGACGGCAAAGTTTGACGTTTGAGTGGTTAGGTCGAAGGTTTATTGTTCTCCAAAAGCTTAGGATATATGTGAGCTCAAATTCACGTAGCTATTTCTTAGCTAATTTTCGGGGTTATCAACACAATTTTCGGTCTTAATGGAATTAAGTTTTGTGTATGATAGCAAACCGGAAAATTCTGGAATGTTCAACGATACAGTTGTCGCAGGGAATGATGCTGACAAGTTGACGTGAGAAGTTGCTGCGACTGTAAGGTTAGCACTAGCAACTAGAATAAGCGATGTAAGGCGGCTAGTAGGCAACGCGATTAGGCAAGGCGACTAGGCAAGGCGAATAGGTAAATCGCCAGTATTCAGCGGCAAATCTTGCGAATCCAGCACGGGAAAATGGCCGCTTGGTGGGCATGGTTCCGACGGAATTCCACTGCAACGTAGGCTAAAGCGGATTCGGAGTGGTGGTCTAGATCGAAACGAGCTTCACAACCTGAAAAGTGAGCTGAGAACGTGGTTCATGACACGGATGGTTTGGAGGAGGGTGAAAATGGGTGCAAGATAATAGTTTAAATGGCAGATAATCAAAAGAAACGAAATGGAAGAAGAATACATTAGCAACCAACTTCAATCGGGATTCTTGATAAGAATTGTAGATAAAGCGTTTATGATTTTTATAAAATTTGGTAAATTGGTTGCAAAAGTTATGGACGAAAATTAAAATTTATGCTCACCTCCAAAATGTTACAAAATAGTTACAAACCAAAATGGTTTATCTTTCGAATTTCATCTTAAACTTTCAGAAGAACCCAACCATCAAGTCCGATCACCAAGTCCGTATATTATGATACGCTCGGTGTTACACACGGACTCCTCAAAATGTGCTATAGTTTTGTGTGTGGGTATTTGACTTCATTGATAAATTGGCTGTCCGAAACGAACGGAAATGGCTTAAATGGCTTTAATGGAAATGGCATTTCGAAATAGCTTTATCGAAATCGCGGTATTGAAATGACTCCATCGTTATATTGTCTCCAGCGCTTGACTCCATCGCTTGACTCATATCTTGACTCATATCTTGACTCCATCGTTTAACCCCATTAAATCCCCATCTTTTATTTCCAGCTCACGTGACCACATGTAAGCTCACGTGAAATCACCACCAACTTTTCATTTCAGCACCAATGATTCGTGTTGCACGCCGTGGAATCTCGATCTCTGTGAACAAGCCATTCCAGGCTCCGTTTGTGCCGCTCGTTGCGGAAAACGGTTTCCCTGCTGCGATTGGAAACACTCCGCTTTTGCGCCTTCCCCGTATCTCGGACTCTGTGGGCCGCAACATCTACGCCAAAGCTGAGTTCATGAACCCCGGAGGGTCGATCAAGGACCGTGCTGCGCTCTTCATTGTTGAGGACGCCGAGAGAAAGGGATTGATTCAACCAGGTGGAACGATTGTGGAAGGAACTGCCGGTAACACCGGTATTGGGTTGGCTCACGTTTGCCGTGCTAAAGGCTACAAGTGTGTGATCTACATGCCCAACACTCAGTCCAAGCTGAAGATCGAAACCTTGAAGTTGTTAGGTGCCGAGGTCCACCCAGTTCCTGCTGTTGCGTTCACTGACCCTCAGAACTACAACCACCAGGCTGCGAGACACGCGGAGCTGTTGGAGAACGCTGTGTGGACCAATCAATTCGATAACACCGCCAACAGACAGTCGCACATCGAGACCACTGGTCCAGAAATCTGGGCCCAATTGGACGGAAATGTCGACGCATTCACTTGTTCGACCGGTACCGGAGGAACTTTCGCCGGTACCACCAGATATCTCAAGGATATCTCCAACGGCAAGGTCCAGTGTGTCCTTGCAGACCCTCCAGGATCCGTTCTCTACTCGTACATCAAGTCCAAGGGTGCGGAAATCGTCAGAGGAGGTGGATCGTTCACTGAGGGAATTGGTCAGGGTCGTGTGACGGACAATTTGAAGCCAGACATTGAACTTGTTGACTATGCGATCCAGATTCCGGACGAGGAGCTGATTGCGATGGTTTACCGTTTGTTGGACGAGGAAGGATTGTACTTGGGTGGCACTGGTGCTCTCAATGTTGTTGCTGCTGTTAAGGTTGCGGAGAAGTTGCCTGCTGGATCCAATGTGGTGACGATTTTGGCCGACTCCGCACACAAGTACGCTGACAGAATCTTTTCGCGCAGCTGGCTCGAGAGCAAGGGGTTGTACGATGCGATTCCAGATTCGTTGAAGAAGTATGCTACTTTGGAGTAAAAGAGATAATATGGAATGAAATATAGGAGAGATGGTGTGTAGGGGAGATGGTGAGTAGAGGATGGAAGATGTAGGAGATATCGGGGGAAATTTGGCGGAGAAGGTTGTAGGAGTTTTTGAAGCTGAAATATGATGGTGAAAATTGAGATTTATGATTTAGAGAAGGTTATGATGTGGAAAATCGATGGGATTATCAGAATTTAAGCATCTGTCATTTTGTGCATTTTTTTGCACCCAAAAGTGCATAACGTAGATACGAGATGTTTTTCAAGCATTAGAAATGTTGTATAGTTTGAATTGATTGATGCTATCATTTACAGTGCAAGTAGAGTGTCAACCAGTTCTGACATTACAGTATCCCTACAGTGCTGACGCTACAGTATTTCCATTACAGTGCTGACATTACAATATCCCCATTACAGTGCTGCTTCTCACAGTGCCGCCATCGCATCACCATCGCTGTCAGCGTCATTATAGTGTCAGCATCATCATTATAGTTACCCTTTAGCAATTACTAATCGCCTCACTCATAATCATTCTATCTTGATCCTGGTTACCCATATCACTCCATTTTCACAACTTCACCATCAGTTGTATTTTGTGTCATTTACCACAAATGGAAGATCGTCTGAATCGTGGTCATTGAATCAATGGGTTGTTGGTCACGAATATGAACCTCGTATTATCAAGCAAATCGATATAGCACCTTCATCTATACCTTATCTATACCTCATACCTACCACCATAGGGTGATCAAAACCGTAGCGCTCTCACCTATACATGCTAATCTCCCTCCACTCACCAGTTTGTCCTCTCATTCTCTTCCGCCGCTCAATCTCAGCTAAGAGCTCTTCCAAGAGCCGGCTCTTTTGCGTATAATCCCAAGGTTGTTCCATAGAAGAATGGGTATAATTTGGAGGAATGGTATTTTTTACAGCCAAATGGGTAGCTGATTTTAAATTGTGGCTGTTGTAAAAAGAGGTTTACGAGGTGTTTAATAACTGGATGGCCCATAAAACATGACTTTTGATAACTTCTGACAACTTCTAACAGCTTGGCCAAAAACTTGGCCAACAACTTCTAACAACTTCTAACAACTTGGCTAACACTTGATTACTAACAACTTGGTTACTAACAACTTGGTTCTTAGCGATAATCAAAGGCTACCCCTCTGTCAGGCCACTTGCGGTCTTCTCCGCCACTCAATCCAAGCTACCTGACTTCTTCGCTATCGCTTAGAAATCATCAATCACTAATCAAACACATCTTGACTTCTTCCCTATCGCTCAGAAATCAAGAATCAAACAAATTTTTTTGGTCACAAATTTCCACGAAAAACTTCTCACCATGGAAGCCGAGATTCACCAAGCCGTGGAGATCGCGCTCAGCGGCACTGCAGATGCGCAGTTGAAGACACAAGCCATCGACTTCATCAACCGCATCAAAAGTACCGCCGAAGGCTTCAAATCATGTACTGAGATCCTCGTTTCGGGCGGCGCCACCAACGACGAGCTCAAGTTTTTCATCTACCAGGTCATCGACGAAAACATCGACCGATTGTCCCCCGACCAGCTCTACACGTTGAACAAGCAACTCAGCGGCGTGTTGTCGTCCTACATCGCACAAAACTCCAACGATACCGCCTATCTCAAAAACAAGTTTTCTCTGGTCATAGCGCGCTTGTTTTGTGCGGTGTATCTCGAAATCAACCCGCAATTTCTCACCGAGTTGATGGCACAGACACTCGCTACCAAACAGACCCTCGGAGCCGACTACTACACTCGCATCATAATCGCTATTCACTACGAAATCGGCGATAAACTCATCGCTCGCTCCCCAGAAGTCCTCGAAAGAAACACCCTCTTGAAAGACGCCATCCGTGCACGCGATATGACCTCCCTCACAACCTCGTGGTACACGATCTTACAGTCGCCCGACCAGCAAACCGACGAGATCCTCAACAACACGCTCACCATCATCGGTCAATACATCCAGTGGATGGAGATCTCGCTCTTCATCTCACCAGAAGCCACACAGCTGGTGATGCAGTACCTCAAGACCCAGGCCCAGCGTAACGAAACTTGCATCACTCTCATCGAGATGATCCTGAAGAAGATGAAGCCCGCAAATAAGTTGGAGTTGCTCGCGTTGCTTGACTTGACCCTGACAGTGGCCTCCACAGTGAGTGCCGATGACACGGGCGATATCGAGTACATGGAAAACGTCGCAAAGCTCCTCAACCAAATCGGAACAGAGTTGATGATTGTCGTGGAGAGCGACGACACTCTTGTTGGCCAAGCACAGCCGCACTTGTACAAGTTGTGGCCGCTCGTGTTGGACTTTTTGGCACACGAGTACGATGATGTCTCACAACAAGTGTTCCCCTTCATACAGCAATACCTTTTGCTTTGCAAGAAGGTGCCTGTGATCTGTGAACCCGAGGTGTTGTCACAGCTCCTCAACAAGGTGATTCTCAAGATGAAGTACGAGGATGAGGAGGATGATGACGTGGATGAGCAATTCAGAGACGTGCGTGCGAAACTCAAGGTGTTCCAGAACAATATCGCGGTACTCAGACCTCAGTTGTACCTCGAGGCGATCCCGATTGTGGTGAGCGAGTCCATTTTCCCACAGGGTAAGGAGTCTCACGACTGGCGTGATGTTGAGTTGGGGTTGTATGAATTGGGCAACTTTTCCGAGAGTTTGCGCAACAACTTGATCAACCTCCCTAAGGGTGAGATTTCTCGCAGTAAACCACATCTCATTTTCCTGGAGTTGTTGGTGAAGTTGATCAACTCGAATGTGATTGTGGAGGCTCCACACCCCAAAGTCCAGACTGCGTTTTTCGAGCTAGTGGTGCGGCAATACAGTTTCTTGGGTGCCGCTGCACTGAACGATCTCGTGAACCGTATCATGGAGATCTTCACCTCTCCATACGGTCTTTTCCACGAGGTGGAACGCGTGAGACTCCGTGTGTGGTACCTCTTCTCGCGGTTCGTGAAGCTCGCTCGCCCACAGCAGGCAAATGAGGAGTTTGTACGCGGAATGTTGGCCAAGCTCGCGCCTTTGCTTGTCATCAAGGCCGAGCTCCCAACCCAGGACGAAGACAACGAGATGGTCGAGCACGGCTGTTTCAACAACCAGACGCATTTATTCGAGGCCGTGGGTATGTTAGTGGGCTTGGTGGAAAATAACAGCTCCAATGCATCCGCCTTGGTTGAGATGGTCTTCCAGCCATTGTTCTCGGACTTGGAGAAGTGTGTGAGCACACTGGCGGAGCAGAAAGAGAACGAGCCTCTCATTGCACTCCAGGCCCACCACACTCTTGTGGCCATGGGAACGTTTGTGCGCGGGTTCGATTCCGATACCACAGCGAAACCATCTGACCTGATGCGTGCGATCTTCAGCAACGCGGCGCAGGTGGTTCTCATCACACTCGAGAACTTCCCGAAGCACGAGGTTGTGCGTGAGCTGGCCCGTGCAGCGTTTGCACGTTTCATTCCAATCTTGAAGGCAGACGTGAGTTCTCATTTGAGCAAATTGGTGACGTTGGTGTTGGGGGCCAGTAATTTGCGTCTCAGCGAGTTGCTGGACTTCCTCCTGTTTTTGGGGCAGATTGTGCACAACTTCCAGAACGACGGCAACGTGTACCAGCTTCTTAACGGGTTGTTGACTCCTACGATTAACAAGGTGTTTGGGATGTTGGAGGAGAAGGAGGATGCGGTTATCCCAGACTTGGTGCGTGACCGCAACCTGCTCAAGAAGGCGTTCATGAACTTCTTGAACCAGATGGCGTTGAACCACGTGGCCAGTTTGCTTGTGACGGAGACCAACAAGCCTATCTTTCCGGATGTGTTGAACTGTCTCATTGGGTATGCGTACGACTTGAGCGACACTTCGGTGCTGAAGCTCGCGGTGACGCAGTTGGTCAACGTGGCCCAGGTGTTTGGCGGAGAAGATGGCAAGATCCACGATGCGGAGGACAAGTACAGCGAGGCGTTGGGCCCTGTTGACGGCATTGATGCGTTCTTGATGGACAAAATCACACAGGTGAGTTTTGAGCTCCCGTTCAAGAACCGCGAGTTCGACTTGAAGGACGCCCAGTACCGGTTGATTGCACAGGAGATTTCGCTCTTATTGAGCACGTACCAGAAGAGAAGGGGGGAAGCATACTTGGCGTACTTGGTGCGGTACTTGACGGACATGGGGTTGACGGAGGAGTTGACAACCGAGTTCGGGCGGAGTTTGGAGGGGATGGACGCGAAGCAGTTCCGGAGGTTTTTTGTGGAGTTTGTGAGTCGGTTGAAGTAGCATAGAAAGTTATAGATTGCATGTTTGGCGAGAGGACAAAGGTTACTGTCAGATATGACCGGTACAACTACCAGATAACGTTGATACAATCAGATATGATTGCAACAAGATCGAGGAAGATGACAACCTGTCCGTCGATGTCAAGCAGAAAAACACAATCTGCTGATTGTGGAAAAATGAGCTCACTTGGCGATGTTGAGTGAGAGGTAATGTAAAAAAATAGAGATTAAGATTGGGAGGTAGAAAAATCATTTTGATGGCTGCAATAAATTGAAGTGATAGTTAGTGTAAATGATTGGGTGAGAATGATTTGATGTTCGATGGCAGATTTGAAGTTCTGGAATCTAGCTGTTTTCATCGACATATCATAAATCTAGTGTAAGTTCATTACCCTAAATCTAGTAATGTACATACACCATACCTATTATCAGCATCATTGTTCTATTCATCCATATCATCATACCTAATATATCATCATATATCTATCCATATCACCATTTATTTATCCATAGCACCATTTCTTCTATTCATAACACCATTTCTTCCATCCATAACATCATTTCTTCTATTATAACATCATTTCTTCTCTCTTTCTTTCACTTCTTTTCCATCCTCATTCTCCAATCTTTTCTACCACTTTTCTACCATTTTAATTTTTTCACTTTTTTCCTCATCTCATCTTAACATGGTCAAAAACATCGACGGAGACGACGTGGAGATCCCTCCCAAATCCGAAGAGGAGCTCCTTCTCGAGCGCCTTGTGTTTGGAGATGCCTCCGGGTTCGAGGCAAACCTCAAAAAAGTGGACAATCTTTACGAGTACTCGTCCGATGAGGCAGAGCACATCGAGAGCGACGACAGCGAGTCCGACAACGACAGCGATCCAGACATGTTCTACATCGACGACAACGCCGACGAGTCCCAGAGAGTGCAAATGGACGTGGACGAGGACCTGGATGTGGAAGATTACAACGAAGATGCGTGGGAAGACAGTGATGACGAGCGCATCGCAGTGTCATTATCTACGGACCGTTTAAAGAAATTGCGCCAGACCGAAAACGAAACGATTTCCGGCCGTGCGTACGTGGCACGGTTGCGGTCGCAATTCGAAAAGATCCACGCTCGTCCCGAGTGGATCGATAAGTTGGAGGACGAACTGCGGTTTTCCGGTAGTGATGATGAAGAGATGGAAGATGATGAAAAACCCGAGGTGGTGGACAACGATACCAATGCCCTTTTACAGATTTTGGGGTCGTCACAGCAGTTTGTGGTACGTGACCAGCTCAAATTGCTTCCTCCTCATAGAATAGGTATTGTGAGGTTGAAGGATGCCAACTACGCCAAGCTCTCCAAGTCTGCAATCCAGTCGATGGGCTTCCACCACACACACCCGCTTCTTTTAACGGGAGGTTTCGACAAAACGTTGAGAATCTACCACATCGACGGCAAGGTCAACAACCTCGTGACGTCATTGCATCTCCACAACACGCCCATCATGACATGTGCATTTTCTCCGCAAGCGGACCAGAACCTCATTTTCGCAGCCGGTAGAAGACGGTACATGAACAAATGGGACGTGAACAGCGGTGCCGTGGAGAAGATCTCGCGTTTGTACGGCCACGAGCAGCACCAGCGCTCGTTTGAGTACTTCAAGATCTCGCCCCAAGGTACCTACATTGGGTTGACGGGTGCCGGAGGCTGGTGTAACATCTTGAGTGGGTCCACGGGACAATGGGTGCGTGGGTACAAGATCGAGGGCATGATTGTGGACTTTGAATTCACTCGCGATGAGCAGACCTTGGTGGCCATCAACCGTTCGGGAGATATCTGGGAGTATAGCTTGGGACAGAGCGAACAGATGAACCGTCCGACACGCAAATGGAAGGACGACGGAGGTGTGGGTATCACCAAGATGGCGTTGGGCGGGCCAAACGACCGGTGGATGGCTGTGGGGTCCAATAACGGTGTGGTGAATCTTTACGACCGCAACCTGGATAGCACCAAGCCATTCAAGGTGGTGGAGAATCTCGTGTCGCTGATTTCCACGTTGAAGTTCAGTGCTGATGGGCAGGTGTTGTGTATTGCCTCGCGGACCAAGCGTGATGCGTTGCGTTTGGTGCACTTGCCTACGGGAAGTGTCTTTAGCAACTGGCCCACCAGTGGTACTCCGTTGGGTAGAGTCTCTGCCGTGGAGTTTTCGCCAAATAACGAGATGTTGGCGGTGGGTAACGAGGGAGGAAAGGTGACGTTGTGGAGGTTGACGCATTATTAGCACGAATATCGAGCGAAGCTCGTATGAGTGGGATCATAGAATATAGAGGGGAAGAAAAGAATAAAGTAGATAGGATGAAAAGTCTTAATGAATCTAAAATGTAAAATGAAGAAATGGTGAAAATGGAGTTTAATTGAAGTTCTATAAAGTGAAGAAATGGTTTAAATGGTGTGAGGTGTGAAAATGTAATTTAATTGAAGTTCCATAGAAGAAATGGTTAAAATGGCCTGAAGTGTGAAAATGTAATGAAGCTCTATAAAATGAAGAAATGGCTTAAATGGTGTGAGGTGTGAAAATGGAATTTAATTGAAGTTCTATAATCAAATTAATTGAAATTATTCTAATTGAATCTAATTGAAATTATTCTAATGGAATCTAATTGATATTATTCGGATTGAAATACTACATGGACTGTATATGATTTTCACTAGTCTATAAAAAATCAGATTTCTGTGTAAATTTAAAATGGATCTATAATCTACAAATCACCTCATCAACACCAAAACCAATCCTACTCTATCCTCACTATCACCTTGTACCATACCCATCCCATCTCTTCTCCCATAATCGTATTTCTTCATTTCTCTAAAATCATACACCCTTAAAATATATCATCTTCCATAACTTTTTCAAAATATCATTTTTTTCTTCAACATGGGTAGATTCATTGGAGCTCCGTAAGTACCATCATCACCTTCCATCAACCCTACTAACCCGTCAGAAAAGGGCACGACCGTTACCGTGACCCGGTCACACACCAGATGACCCCTGCTTTGTACAGAGTCAGAGAGCCGTTCTTCAAGCGCAACATGATAGGATTGGTTGTCATCGGTGCCATTCCATTGGCCGTTTACGCGTACACGTGGCACAAGTTGAACCAGGACGACTTTGCTGACATTCCGATCCCACCAATCGCCGACGACGAGTTGGCCAAGTTGAAGGAGGAGTATAAGAAGTAGGGAGATGATGAAGAAGATGAAGAAAGAGGATGGATGAAGAAAGAGGATGGATGAAAAAAGAGGATGGATGAAGAAAGAGGATGAAAAGAAGAAAGATAAGGTGGATCGTATACTGTGGATGATTAGATCGATAGTGAGCTTGGGTTAAGAGGTGCTCAACTATTTGATATGCTGATGTTTGTGAATGATGACATCAGTTGATGCAGATTGTATATAGTAATGAAACTGCAGAGAAGATGTGTAGGAAAATGAGAACGTGTAACTGAATAAAGTAGAGATTTTGAAACATCAGAGTTTAATAATAGCAGTTTGTCAGTAGAAAATGAATTATTAACTGAAGTCATCAGAAGTAGAAAGTAGAAATAATTGAAATATATCTTGCCCAATCACTATATCACTATTCTCCATTAATCTCCTCGCTTTCTTCTCCCCACCCCCCCCCCCCCCC